>JAWWNI010000425.1:0-600000 GCA_034642065.1 Darevskia nairensis
AAAAAAATTATTATTATTATTATTATCAGGGTAATGCGACAGACAGCTGCCTGTAAAACCAGCCCTTCCCTGAGATCCATGAGGACAGGACTCTCTATTTTAGAGGATTTTTAGCAGCTAGAAGACCATCTGCTTCGCATGCAGAAGGTCCCTGGTTCATAGACAGGCAGGACCTTGGGTAACATGCTCAAGTCAATGTCAGCACGAAGGTTTGGCTTGCACAGCTATGTTTTCACAGACTAGTGTTGAAAGAACAGGAAGCTATGACAGGAGAACTTTGGGGGACTTTCCAGGCACACAGTTGTGCAGCGCCTGATGGGAAGATGGGCAGGTTTATGCAGATTGCGCACCAATTGGTCGTCGAGCAACTGGGCAGGTGGCTGAGAAATTGCAGCACCCACAATTCTGGAGAATAAACTGTGCATCAAGAGACTGCTTAGCAGGACAACAGAAGCAGAAAGGTTACCAGAGTGCATTTTGGGGGATTTGAAATGGTGCTCATTTCAAAGGGGCTGTGAACATTTTGCAGCATCCATGTGCTCTCCAACAGCTCAAAATGCATCCAAAAAGGTAACTTATATCTTTCTGAAGAAGCTGGTACATCTTCCATGAGGGACCCAAATGAAATGAAACAAATGAATAAAATAAAATAAAATAAAATAAAATAAAATAAAGAAATGAATAATAAATAAAGTAAAGTAAAGTAAAGTAAAATAAAATGAATAATAAAATAAATAAAATGAAAAATAAAATAAAATGAATATAATAAAACGTATGTTGATTAATCTATTGCTGAAAGTTTAAAGACTGAATGAAAACATGGAAAACAGCCGCTATTGTTTTTAAAGGGTTTGTTCCACCATTAAAACACACACTTACAATTTTCTGAAAGAAGTTATACATTATTCTATGAAACAGGTCATGTTAGTTGATTTTTTTTAGGGAGGCAGAGGAATTGACAAAAGAAGCCACAGAAATCAGGACCAGCACCTCTTCTAAACAGCATTTCTTTTGTCCAAATAATTTTACAGTGGTACCTCGGGTTAAGTACGCTTCAGGTTAAGAACTCCGCTAAGAACAGAAATCGTGCTCTGGCTGCGCGGCGGCAGCAGGAGGTCCCATTAACTACAGTGGTGCTTCAGCTTAAGTACGCTTCAGGTTAAGAACGGACCTCCGGAACGAATTAAGTACCGGTACTTAACCCGAGGTACCACTGTACTGGTTTTCATGTAAATACGAGCACAACATATAACTACAGGAGGAACACAGCATTTTTGACAGAGGTGGTTGCAATCCAATCATCGGGGGACTTTCCAGCTTCCCTGGACACCAGCGAGGCCAAAGGGAAGGGCGCGGAGTTGCTGCAGAGAGAAAGGAGGAAAGAGATCTGCGCGGGGAGAGGCTGATGGATGGGCAAGGATTGTTTTCTGAAGCAGCGCTACACTGCCCCCCGGTGGCCACTTGGCGTTATTCCACGCGTACTATTTACAAGAAACGGAAGCTGTTTTTCCAGAGAGTCAGCGCAGGCGGTGCTCAATAGAAAATAGAAAAGATTGCAGTGAAAACCGAAGGATTTCTTCAACGGAGTCCCTACTCGATATAAAAGCCGCTTTTACAGTGAAAACTGAAGGATTTCTTCAACGGAGACCGTACTCCTTACAGCAACCACCGCGTTTTAAAAGTGAAAACCCAAGCATTTCGTCAACACGGAGACGCAGACAGTATCATTGTATTGTGCCTTCGTTATTTTGCAGCTGTTCTACTTGTCTCAGTCTGATACATCCTCTTTTACCCGCTCTGTTATTGTTTTATGTTGCTCTGATGTTCTCCATTATTATAATATCTGATACACCACATATTGGGATGCCAGCAGAACCTTGCCCTGGGAAGCCGGGGCGGGAAGCCAAGAGGCACCCCCTGGGGCGGGGCGTCGCGGCGTGTGCGTGCGTCATGACGTCATGACGCACGCGTAAAGCGCGACGCCCCGCCCCCGGGGATGCCGGGCGCCAACTTCGGGAGCCTCCTGAAGCCAGCGCCCGTCCGGCATCCCTTGCTGCGTGCGGCGGCTGCTCGTGCACGAGCAGCCGCCGACCGCACCAAAGGATGCCTGACGGGCAGCGGATTCAGGAGGCTCTGCAGCCCGCAGAGACCCCGAAGCCGCCGCCGGGGCTCCATGGGCCGAGCGCAAGTCAGGGCAGGGAGAGGGGTGGGCCAGCGAGGAGGGGTGTGTCCCCTCCTCGCTGGCCCGCCCCTTTCCATTCCCCAGCTCTGCAAGCCAGCGGCGGGAAAAGCCACTGGAAGGGGGGGGTGCTATTTTCGGCGCTGCCGGGGCGGAGCCGCAGGGGCGGCCAGCGAGGGGGGGTGACACCGCTCCTCGCTGGCGCCCCTGCAGGTCCACCCCGGCATTGCCGAAAATAGCCTTAAAAATTTTTTTTTTAAAAAAATTTTTTTTTAAGCGCCCAAAGTGTCACCCTCCCTCAGGGTGGCACCCAGGGTGGCCCGCATCCCCCCGCCCCCCTTGCTACGCCCCTGTTCCCATCAGCCACATCAAGATACTGCCCAGTACTTTGCTGCAGTCTATGGGTCACAGTGCCACCAAGCAAATGCATCCCACACTTAATGGAAATCAAACAGTTCTTGCAACACGCTATTCTGCTTTTGTAGAATATGGTAGTATTCCACAAGCTGTACTGTTTTAAGGGTGGTCAAAACAGGGAGGGAAGCCATGACTGCCGAAAGTAGTATCATCGTGTGTCTAATGAATGCTGCAATTTTGGTCTGATGACAATAATAGACATACACAGACGTAACAGTTAGCCCAGAGTCTCTCATCCTGGTCTACCTATGTGATGCTGGACACTTGTCCTCCACCAGTCCAGTGTTCACTGCTGGGAGCCTACTATGGTGGGGACGTTGGTGAGCTTCCCAGTCCCAAACGGGTGCCATTCCATCAGCAACACATGAGGAACACCAGGATTACGTATGGCGGAACTGTATTTTTCTACATGAAGATTGAGTGGGTGCTGAAGTGTGACAAGAGAGCTTCAGGACTTCCAAACATAGATAAACATGTAAGTGAAATGTGCCCTCACATTGACTATGCTGCCAGCTGTATGCTTACAAAGTGTGCTTTGAAACCCTTCAAAATTGCCTAATGTCAATTATTTTCATTGAATCTAACTGTAAGTGGGACTCATTTCTCTGTGAAGCTTCGGTCTGCATGTGGAGTTCATTGGCGACTACTGCAAGTGTCTTGAACTAGATAGAGGTGAGTTTTAATATTGAGCAGCAGGAATCCAAAACAACTGTTGCCAAAGGAGAAAGCCATTGTTCAAGAAATAACACAACTTATTAGGCAACAACCTCACCAACACACTGCTTTTGCATTCTCCTGTGCAACAGCATTTCCTGATGCAAAACATTTCACCAAAGGAAAAGAACACAGCTAAGGGTACTTGCCTCAATACTTCTGATACCTGCCTTTGTTTCAGGACATTTTAGGGTGAACTTTATCTTAGGGGAGTAAAATACTGCCCCCTCCACAAAAAGTGTTATTTTTCTGAGGAATGTGGATCAGTGCAAGGAAACAAATGTGGATGTTGGTGTTGGCTTGAGGAGGAAGCATTAAAGAAACCCACAGAGAACAGGTTCTATGCTGCAGTTAAGTTTAATGGAAAAGAAGAAGTCAGAGGACATTTTACATTCCAGAAACAAAGGAAGAACCACCTTCTAGGCTTTGCAGTAATTCAGACGTTCATATTGATTACAAAGATCATACATGCACATTCAGAGTTGTATCATGTTTCGAATGGAATACAAGTTGGAAGCATTCAAAAAATAGCCCCTTAGCTGGAGATAAATTCCATAGCAAAAGCACAGAAGAAGAAGAAGAAGAAATGCACAGTGAATAGAGGTTGGGATCAGGACATCCTAGGAAACAGCTGCACGTTTGTAAGACAAAGATGGATGAGCCAAGCATCTGGGCATCCTGCAAATGGGACGCTTAGCATTTCAGACACTTAGGCCCATGAGATCATCAATCGTGAAGCCATGCCGAGTTCATCAATTGCCGATGTTTGCATTCTGCTGCTCTGAATAATGGCTAAATTGCACAGCGAAATGGTCACGGGAGTTTCACAATAACTGAAGGTTGTCTGATGATTAACTGCATCAATAAATTAGCATTGGCAGCAGCCATTTTTGAGTGATGCAACTGGATCTGAAATGATGACAAGCGATACATTCATCCAATTTATTCATGTTTCAATCATCCAATTTGTTATATTCATGATAACAAAACAGCAACAAAGAAGTTTGCAAGCACACGAAAGCTCATACCAAAAACAAACTTGGTTGGTTTCTAAGGTGCTACTTGAAAGGATTTTTTTTTATTTTTTATTTTGTTTTGACTATGGCAGACCAACACGGCTACCTGCCTGTAACAATAACAACCATCGACACCAGTGAAGAACAAGAAGAATATATAGTGGTATACAGTGCAGAACAACATCATAGCATAAACTGCAAGTCAATAAAAGATTTAACATAAAAAAAGCCAGCAATAGTGCTGTAGGTGTGGCCTCTTGGTGTCACCATCACTCAGCTTTTCTCACTTTAGTTGTGACCCCCATTTTTCTAGCAACAGAAAACAGCTATGTTCTGTCACCAATGCGACAAGAATTAGGTTTTTGCACAATGGAAACTATATTGCCTCTTAAAGACCTCTGCCCTCCTCATCCCCATATCCTTTAGTGCTGTGCCTTTTAGATTTCAAGCCTGGGAGCAGAAAATGACCATTTGAATGATGATCTTGGAGCCTTTTGTAGAAATGTAGGTTAAATACACTTTGAAGAAACAAATGACAATAAACTCATTTTCCAGAATTCTGAATGTATGTGATAGATTCCCAGAACATATATTGCATTAAAAAAACAAACGCATCTTGCGCAGCTGGCACAGCCAATGGCCAGGAATCATGGGAGCAGTAGTCCAGCATCTGTGGAAGGAACATAGATATTCACATCCCTTCCTACATATCTAATTCTCCAAAGTACCCTGCAAATAAAAAAATATGATGAGCAAAGAGGAGCAGGTCTAGGTTGAAAGAAGGAGACAGAGTGAAGTTTGGAAAGGAAGAGGCAGAAAACGGCATGGAGTTCTCTCACTTACCAAGGTCTCAAGAGAAGTACTCAGGGGAAGGTGAGAGGAGCTTTTGTTAGAATCATGGGCAGCAAGCCCCTTTATATGATTCCAGGACTGCAAGTCCCTCCCTTGTAGATGAAAACTGCCTTCAGATGTCCTACCCACAAAGGCGCTTTGTTAATTGGAACTGGACTTTATCCAGCTATCCCTGAACCGCCCTGTATTCATTAGCATGTGTATTTTCCACCTCCACTCTCCTTTCATTATCCTCCTATTTACTCCTGTGATTTTTTAATACCCTTTTAAAAATTGGTGTTCTGCCTTCGTTCATAAGGAAACTATTCCCTTCAAGGCTGCAAGCCCCCTGTCCACTGACTTGTAGAGATTTGTGAAATCCCGATCTTTCCATTCTCGTGCAGCCTTACCTGTTTTATGGAAGCCTTTAAAGCTTCCATAAAAGCTTTAAACAATAGTAGTAGTAGTAGTAGTAATAATAATAATAATAATAATAATAATAATAATAATGATAATTGTTAGGCAGCCTCACCACAAGGCTGGTATGTCCCCCTATGATTGCAATCCCTGCTACGCATTGATGCTCTTTCAGAACTAATCAGGGAAAATAGCATAGGATTCTATTCCACCTAAGTATGTCCCATCTGTGGAGATTGGTGGAATGAGTGTGAGAAACCCTATAGAGTATACTGTGCTTTTGGGGGTGACAGTCTACTCATTCAGCCAGTGAACAGGATGAAAACATATGAGGATCTCATTTATTCAAAATGTATTTGCACAACAATGTACAAGACATCTGAAAATGTCTTGGGCAGAACTTTATTAATAAAAAGGCAAATTACAGGACAAATAAACCTCTTTTGCTATCCCCAGATAGCTTTATATAATGCTGGACATTTGGGCTATCTAGCACTTTCACCACAGTTTCACAGCTGCTGACCCAGGAGGTTATGGTGAATCGTGAATAAATTGGATGAATGTTTGCTCATCATCATTACAGATCCAGTACTCATCACTCCAAAATGAATTCATACGATGGCACTGCCAACAGGGGCTACAGGGGTTATGGGGGCTTTGTGGGCATTGGGAGCTATAGGGGCTATGGAGGCTCTAGGGATGGAGTGTCATAAAGTAGCCTCGCTATAAATCCTGCAACCAGCATTGATAGCATGACTCAGTTACCACCATCAGAAGTAGTCATTCAGCCAGCTCCATGTATTCTGATGTGTCCACGACAAATACTGTCTGCCTCGTGTGAGCCAGTTCGTGTGGGAGAATATACTGCCTGTGGAGCTGGCCTAGGATATGGCTGCTCTGGACACTATTCATGCTATTAAAGGGAGCACTCAGACCAGCAAAATGCCCACACCGGCAACTGATGAACTTGAAATGGCTTCACGATTGACAGGGGGGGTTTTTTAGGGGGGAGTGGGCCTCTGTAACCACCCTTCAATTAAATCTCTTTGGTTTCACTTTTCCAAGGACAATATTGAGTTTTGAACAAAATCTGGGAGTCATGCAGCTGTAAAAACTTCCATCTCAGCTAATTACCCGCAGAAACTCAAGGTGGTAACAATTCCAGGCAGTCCAACAATAATATATTATGTACCATTCCCAACCCAAACGTAAGTCCAAACTGTAAACCTTTGAAGTCAAAAACACAATATCACATTCCAAGAAGAGATGTCCTCTCCAACAAGGTTTAATTGAAAAGAAGACATACCAAGAGCAGGAGAAAACATGGGAGCTGGAGCCAAGGGTTAGCTATTCACGTTATTGGGGGGCAGATTTCTGTGGGGAACCCTTTTATACAGTTTCATTCACAACTTCAGAGAGAAGAAGAGCTAATTGTTATATGCAGTCTGGCTGCACTTCCTGGGTATTTGCTATTTTGAGCCCTTAGCCCTGAAGAAGTCCCATCAACCACATCCCAACAGCATTCTTTTCATTTGGTATTAAGCACCTCAAGGACACAGGTCGCACTATGGGTTAAACCACAGAGCCTAGGGCTTGTCGATCAGAAGGTTGGCGGTTCTAATCCCCGCGACGGGGTGAGCTCCCATTGCTTGGTCCCTGGTCCCAGCTCCTGCCAACCTAGCAGTTCGAAAGCATGTCAAAGTGCAAGTAGATAAATAGGTACTGCTCCGGCAGGAAGGTAAAAAGGCATTTCCGTGCGCTGCTCTGGTTTGCCAGAAGCAGCTTCGTCATGCTGGCCACATGACCTGGAAGCTGTACGCTGGCTCCATCGGCCAGTAAAGCGAGATGAGTGCCGCAACCCCAGAGTCGTTCATGACTGGAACTAATGGTCAGGGGTTCCTTTACCCTTTAACTTTACCTCATTTAGCAAGCCTTCTGGAATTTGTTAATTGCTGTCCGCTTTGGTTACCACCCCACTTGATTAGTGGACAAGCCTATGTTGGACGCGGTGGAGTGCTGGTGCCTGCCAAGGTGAGCAGTTGCCCATTGCAATTTCTATACTGAATGCAATTGTTTGGCATCTCCTGGATGGCTTTTGCACCACTGCTGCTGGATCTTGGAGGAGGAAGAATGACTTAGTCAATGCAAACCTCTCATGCTGCAGGGCTGATTGGAAGGCATGGGAGACTATTGGGTCTCCTCTGTAGTCCACTTAGGAGCTTTGATGTTCTGCGTCAGTTCTGAACAATCCAAATTGCTATGTGTTCTCTGGCAAGAATTGCTAGACATTCATATTAATGTTCACCCACCCTTCTCTGTGGGGATTCCATGTGCTACTTTCAAAAAGGTTCTCTTTCATTTGCCATTGTGCTTAGACTTGAGATGAAGGCAGCAGCTCATTTTGGAAGTTCACTCTGTTCCTGCTAATTGGTTTGTGCTGCTGTTCCTTTAATAGTTGGTGTTTCTATGACAAAATATTTTCCTACCCCATCTTTTGAGTTTCAGTGTTCTTTTTGATCAACTGTAAGAAGTGTTGCTCTCATCATTATTTGTTCTGATCCTCAATAATGGATGAATCATTTCAAAGGTTGGAGTGTCTGGTATATGCTAGCTCAGCGCTATTCCGCTCCGTGTTTCTGCAGTGTGCATCTCGTTCTAGCTAGAGCAGGGGCACTGCCACTAGCGGTTGTGGGAGGGAAGAGGCAATGAGTTTATCCAGCTCACATTGCTCTACGTTGGATTTAAGGTGGGAAGATTAAGGAGAAGATGGCAGAGGTCATGCCAGCTGATGATGACACAGAGTCATCTTGCCAAACAGTGTGAGAAGGGAAGAAGAGATTGACTGGAAGTCTTCTCTTGCAGTGTGTATGAAAGGATGGGGGAAAAACATCAGTTTCAGGTTCTCATTTTCCCAACTGCAAATCCACTTTGCTAAATTTCTAAACAATGACCAAGTCAGTCTTTTATTTTTTTACATACTTTTTTAGATACTCCAGGGCATAAAATGTGATAATTCCTTGTAAAGGCTTATTATGCTTATTGGTCAGGGGGACGCCATTCCTGATAGGGATGACTCCCCCTATGGGAGACAGGCAGGGTCTTCAACTTGCAATGTCCTCTCCAGAGGGGAGGAATCACCCCGTCCCTCCAGGCCAACCCTGCCTGCTGCAAAGGTGGTTGTGTCTTCATGTCTTTCTCTGTGTGTAAAGAGAAACGCTTGCTTGAGTGCTTGTGTTGTGGGGTTTTCCCTTTGTCCAGTCCTCTCCTCCATCCTGTTTGTTTGATCATCATTCTGATCATCTTTGTGTTTTCCAGTTGGCTCTCCCCCCCTCCAGCTTCTTCATTCTCTTCATGCTTCTCCCCTCCCCTGTGTTGTCTGGGGAAGGAAGAGTCTAGGGGGAAGCTGCATTCTGACCCGATGGCCGGGCAGGCACAGGAGAAGTCCACAGAAGCGACTGGGCCAGGAGCTTACGTTTCCCTCCCATTTCTTAAAAAGTTGGGAACACCATTCTGTTGCAACAACTCAGCGTTTCTCCAGGAGGCCTGCATATGAAAAATGCTTACAGAATATTAAATCAGTTTCATTGCCAGCATTCTCAATGTTGTGACCATGTATACTCCTGTATTTTTCAATGGGGGAAAATGACCCTATTGTGCACGGAAGCTTTCATGCAACCTTTACAAAATAACATAAGATAAAAGAGAAACAAATGATTATGAAATAGATGCTGATATAGGGAAGG
Source organism: Darevskia nairensis (assembly GCA_034642065.1). Classification (NCBI taxonomy): domain Eukaryota; kingdom Metazoa; phylum Chordata; class Lepidosauria; order Squamata; family Lacertidae; genus Darevskia; species Darevskia nairensis. The sequence continues at coordinate 9,318 of JAWWNI010000425.1, forward strand.
GATGGGTGTTATAGCCACTTAGGAGCTTTGAGGAACTGAGTCAGTCCTGAAGAATCAAAATCACTATGTGTATGGTGGCCAAAATGATTACACATTCATATTATCTGTGGGGCTATTATGTGCTATATTGAAAAAGGATTTTTTTCATTTGAAGTTTTGTTTCAGCTTGAGATAGAGGCAGCAGCTCGTTTTGGAAATTCACTCTGTTCCTGCTAATTGGTTTGTAATGTTGCTCCTTTCATGCTTGAAGTATTGTTGCTTTCATCATTATTGGTTCTGAGTTGCAGTAATTGATGAATCATTTCAGATTTTGGCATGTTTGATGTCTGCCATCTCAGCTCTATTCTGATCCATGTTCCTATAGTGTGCAAACATCACTGGTGTCTCTCCTTCAGGTGAAAGCAGGGGCACAGCAACTAGTTGTTATTGGGGGAAAGCCCCTTCCGCCCTAGCAAGGAGGGGGGGGGGTTCAGGTGCTCACGACCCCTTCATGTGTACTGGGGATGGTGGCCCACCCCCTGTTCCATTGGGGGAATCCCGGCCGCGTAGCTACCCAGAGCGACCAATCCGGTCACTCTGGGGGCGTGGCTTGCTGTATTTTAGCAAGCGCGCGGCCGGAGTTCTTCCTCCTGCCTCCTGCTCCTAGCTACTCCGGTTTTCCCACCCACCCACCCACCCTATAGGCGCCTTTTCTCTTGACCTTGCTATGACTTGAGTCGGTCGCCTTTGAGGGGCCTGGTAGGAATTTTCCCACTAGGCAAATTGGATCTGGTCTGGTGGTTTTCGCCTACCTCTTAGCAACTCGTCACCACTTGGGTTTGGGTGGTTAGGCATTGGATTATCTCTGTCAGGGATGTCTTATCCATAGACACTAGTGGCGCGGGGCACCACCGCGCAAGGAGCAATGAGTTTATCCTACTCCCATCTCTCTCTGTTGGATGCGAGGATGGGTAAAGAGATGGATTGAAAGTCTTCTCATGCAATGTGTATTAAAGCATTTCAGTTTCAGGTTCTCATTTTCTCATTTCTCACTCTGTTCCTGCTAATTGGTTTGTAATGTTGCTCCTTTCATGGTTGATGTATTGTTGCTTTCATCATTATTATGAAGCATTTCAGATTTTGGCATGTTGGGTGTCTGCCATCTCAGCTCTTTTCTGATTCATGTTCCTATAGTGCGCAAGCATCACTGGCGTCTCTCCTTCAGGTGAGAGCAGGGGCACAGCCACTAGTTGTTATTGGGGGAAAGAAGCAAGGAGTTTATCCTACTCCCATCTCTCTCTGTTGGATGTGAGGATGGGTAAAGAGATGGACTGAAAGTCTTCTCTTGCAATGTGTATGAAAGAATGGACAAAGAATTTCAGTTTCATGTTCTCATTTTCTCATTCACAAGCTCATTTTGCCATATTTCCATGCTGTAAGTCATTCAGTGTTCAGTTATTATTTTTTGTCATCCCCCCTCCCACTCACAATGAAGCCTCATGAAGGTGAAAAGGATATATTTATTAATAAAACCAACGAAAGTTCTGCAAACCACAATGATACAATTCAGAAATTAAGAGCAGGTCAGTATTTTTTCTACTTTTGGCAGGCAAGTGGACAGCCAGAGTTCTAGCTGGGTTGATAGCCAACTTTTCTTCCTGAAATTGCACTGGAACTCCCTGGGTGAGCCCCACCAGAAAGATCAAGGGCCATCAGGAAGTGGCGCATCAGGCAGAAAGACACAGTGAATGCACTTCAGAATAGACCCCTGATCAGGATAGAATCCTCCACTCCCCAGACAGAAAGGGAGGATAATCCTGAGCTAGATGGGCCAATGGCCAGACTGCACAAGGAGGTTCCCTTTGAGGCTGATGTCCCCTGAATTCAGTTTAGAGGGCTTTGTTTAAAGCAAACATATGTAGGGTTTTATAAAGAAAGCTTTAAAAGGCTTCTATAAAACAGATAAGGCTGCCCCAGACTGGAAAGATGGGGATTGCACAAATCTCTAGAATTCAGTGGACAGGGGGCTTGCAGCCTGGAAGGGAATAGTTTAATTCTGAAGGGAGGCAGGACACTTATTTTTAAAAGGGTATTATAAAATCACAGTAGTAAATAGAAAGATAATGAAAGGGGAGTGGAGGTGGAAAATACACATGCTAATGAATGCAGGGCAGTTCAGGGATAGTTGGATAAAGTTCAGTTCCAATTTACAAAGCGCCTTTGTGGGTAGGACATCTGAAGGCAGTTTTCCTTCACAAGGGAGGGACTTGCAGTCCTGGAATCGTATAAAAGGACTTGCTGCTCATGATTCGAACAAGAGCTCCTCTCACCTTCACCTGAGTACTTTTCTTGAGATCTTGGTAAGTGAGAGAACTCCATGCCATTTTCTGCCTCTTCCTTTCCAAACTTCACTCTCTCTATCTCCTTCTTTGAACCTAGACCTGCTCCTCTTTGCTCATCATATTTGTCATTTGCAGGGTACTTTGGAGAATTAGATATCTAGGAAGGGATGGGGAATATCTATGTTCCTTCCACAGATGCTGGACTACTGCTGGCTTTTTTATGTTAATTTTTTTATTGACTTGCAGTTTATGCTATGATGTTGTTCTGCACTGTATGCCACTATATATTCTTCTTGTTCTTCACTGGTGTCGATGGTTGTTGCTGTTACAGGTAGGTAGCCATGTTGGTCTGCCATAGTCAAAACAAAATAAAAAATAAAAAAATTCCTTCCAGTAGCACCTTAGAGACCAACTAAGTTTGTTTTTGGTATGAGCTTTCGTGTGCATGCAAACTTCTTTGTTGCTGTTTTTGTTATCATGATTATTACAAATTGGATGATTGAAAAAGGAATAAATTGGATGAATGTCTTGCTTGTCATCATTTCAGATCCAGCTGCATCATTCTAAAATGGCTGCTGCCAATGCTGATTTAATGATTCGGATGGCACCAACTGAAGTAATCATCAAACCACCTCCAATTATTGTGTCTATCCCGGGAGCAGTACTATCTCCGAAATAGACATTATCCATGCTATTAAAGGGAGCACTCAGACCGGCAGAATGCCCAGACAGGCAATTGACAAACTTGGCATGGCTTCACGATTGATGATCTCAGGGGCCTAAGTACCAGAAATGCCAAGCATCCCATTTGTACGATGCCCAGATGTTTGGCTCATCCATCTTTGTCTTCCAAACGTGCAGCTGTTTCCTAGGATGTCTTGATCCCAACCTCTATTCACTGTGCATTTCTTCTTCTTCTTCTGTGCTTTTGCTATGGAATAGCAGCTAAAGGGCAATTTTTTGAAGGTTTCCAACTTATATTCCATTCGAAACATGATGCAACTCTGAATGTGCATGTATGATCTTTCTAATCAATATCAATATCTGAATTACTGCAAAGCCTAGAAGGTGGTTCTTCCTTTGTTTCTGGAATGTAAAATGTTCTCTGACTTCTTCTTTTCCATTAAACTTAGTTTCAGCATAGAACCTGTTCTCTGTGGGTTTCTTTAATGCTTCCTCCTCAAGCCAACACCAACATCCACATTTGTTTCCGTGCACTGATCCACATTCCTCAGAAAGATAACACTTTTCGTGGAGGGGTATAATTCAAAAGCAGTGTGTTGGTGATGTTGTTGCCTAATAGATTGTGTTATTTTTTGAACATTGGCTTTCTCCTTTGACAACAGTTGTGTTGGATTCCTGCTGCTCAATATTAAAAGTCACCTCTAGTTCAAGAACACTTGCAGTAGTGACCAGTGAACACCACATGCAGACCGAATCTTCCTAGACAAAAGAGTCCCACTTATAGTTAGATTCAATGAAAATAATTGACATTAGGCAATTTTGAAGGGTTTCAAAGCACACTTTGTAAGCATACAGCTGGCAGCATAGTCAACGTGAGGGCACATTTCACCTGCATGTTTATCTATGTTTGGAAGTCCTGAAGCTCTCTTGGCACATTTCAGCACCCACTCAATCTTCATGTAGAAAAATACAGTTCCATCGTATGCAACCCTGGTGTTACTCATGTGTTGCTGATGGAATGGCACCCATGCTGATGGAAGCTCACCAATTTCTCCACCATAATAGGCTGTATTCTACTACTATATTCTACAAAAGAAGAATAGCGTGTTGCCAGAACTGTTCCATGCCCATTAAGTGTGGGATGCCTTTGCCTGGTGGCAATGTGACGCATAGACTGCAGCAAAGTACTGGGCAAGGTTTTGCCCAGTATCTTGATGTTGCTGATGGGAAAAGCTGTCCCATAAGCCCTTGCAAAGGGGAGGGAAAAGCCTGATTTTAACCCATCAGCTTTGTACAGCCTCAATATCTTGCTTCTCTCATGGGTCACATAATGCTTCTAATTGGGCAAATGATAGATAGATAGATAATCTTTATTGTCATTGTCCCCTTGAGGGGACAATGAAATTACTCGGCTGCTCCATCCATCCAGACAGGGCACCCCACACAAATTCAAAACAACTACAAAACACTAATTAAAACAGTAGAATATAATGCAGCATAACAAGTAAGATAGGATGACTTTCAAAGTCCAGGCTTCCCATTCAAGGGCGAAATTGCCCTGGGGAAGAAGCTGTTCCCGAGATGGCTTGTTCTTGTCCACATCATCCTGTATCTCCGTCCCGATGGCAAGAGCTCGAAGAAACAGTGACCAGGATGTGATGGATCTTTTACTATGTCCAGTGCCTTTCTATGGCACCTGGTGGCATAAATCTGCTCTAAGGTGGAGAACGAGCAGCCCACAATGCTCTCTGCTGCCTTAACAACTCTGCACAACCCCATCCTGTCCTGGGTAGTACAGCTTCCATACCACACACATAAGCCATAAGTGAGCACGCTCTCAATGGCACAGTGATAGAAGGCAAGCAGCAGCTTTTGTGGAAGATGGTTTTTCATTAGAATTCTCAGGTAGTACAGTCTCTGCTGCGCCTTCTTCACAAGCCCCCTTATGTTTGTACTCCAGGACAGATCCTCCTGTAATTCAATGCCCAGAAATCTGAACGTTGTTACCCTCTCCACACAGATTCCATCAACAAAAAGTGGCTGGACATCGTTCTTCTGTCTCCTGAAGTCCACCACAAGCTCCTTTGTTTTCTTTGTGTTTATGAGCAAGTTATTAACTCTGCACCACTCTGTCAGCCACTCCACCTCACGTGGCCTCATGTGGCCTCAGAGTTAGTGACTATGATATTCTAATGATTTTAAGTTGCCCTCCATTGACCACACACTCTACACCAATTTTCTGCTTACATTCCAATCAAGTAATGCTGGAGCAGGCTTCTTTCTTCATAAAGTGTTCTCTTTTATTTTTATTTAAAAGTTGCACAACCAGTGTCTCAACCATATGGTCCCTGTCATATTTCCGTGAGTCTTGGTTCAGGCACAAACTCATTACCTCTGTGTTGGAGAGAAAAATAACAGTGATCTCATTGTGGGAGTTTACTATAGATCCCCAAGCCAAACTGAGGACACAGATGATGCCTTCCTGGAACAGATGACCAAGCATTCAAAAGGAAGTGAGATAGTAGTAATGGGGGATTTTAACTATCCTGATAGTTGTTGGATGTCAAACTCAGCCAAGAGCATAAGGTCAAACAGATTCCTCACTGGCCTTGCAGACAATTTCATTGTCCAGAAAGTGGGAGAAGCAACAAGAGGATCAGCCATTTTAGATCTGGTCCTAACCAATAGTGATGACCTGGTTAGTGGGGTAGAAGTGGCAGGATCATTAGGTGGGAGTGATCATGCTCTTCTGGAGTTTATTATACAGCAGAAAGGAGCAACCAAGCATACCAAGACTCAAATTCTAGACTTTAAGAAAGCCGACTTCAGAAAACTTAGGGAAACGCTGGGTGTGATCCCATGGTCAGTAATACTAAAACGGAAGGGAGTTCATGATGGATGGGAGTTTGTTAAAAGGGAGATATTAAAAGCACAACTTCAAGCAGTACCAATGAGACGAAAACATGGAAGGTGCCTAAAGAAGCCAGGGTTAAAATCTAAAGAACTTTTAACTGAGTTAAGATTTAAAAGGGATATGTACAAAAAATGGAAAAGGGGGGAAACCACCAGAAAAGAATTCAAACAAAAAGCCAGCACGTGTAGAGACAAAGTCAGAAAAGCTAAAGCACAGAATGAACTCAGGCTTGCTAGAGAGGTTAAAAGCAATAAAAAGGGCTTTTATGGGTATGTCCGTAGCAAAAGGAAGAACAAGGAAACAGTGGGGTCACTTAGAGGAGAAGATGGTGAAATGCGATCAGGGGACACAGAAAGGGCAGAACTCCTCAATGCCTTCTTTGCCTCAGTCTTCTCCAAAAAAGAAAACAATGCCCGACCTGAAGAATATGGAGCAGATGATTCAGCAGGGAAAACACAGCCCAGAATAAGTAAGGAGGTAGTACAAGAACACTTGGCTAGTTTAGATGTATTCAAGTCTCCAGGGCCAGATGAACTACATCCAAGAGTATTAAAAGAACTGGCAGAGGTGATTTCAGAACCACTGGCATTAATCTTTGAGAATTCCTGGAGAACAGGCGAAGTCCCAGCAGACTGGAGGAGGGCAAATGTTGTCCCTATTTTCAAAAAGGGGAAAAGGGAGGACCCAAACAATTACCGCCCAGTCAGCCTGACATCAATACCAGGAAAGATTCTAGAGCAGATCATTAAGCAAACGGTCTGTGAGCACCTAGAAAGGAACGCTGTGATCACTAAAAGTCAGCATGGGTTTCTGAAAAATAAGTCATGTCAGACTAATCTGATCTCATTTTTTGACAGAATTACAAGCCTGGTAGATGAAGGGAACACTGTGGATGTAGCCTATCTTGATTTCAGCAAGGCCTTTGACAAGGTGCCCCATGACATTCTTGTAAAGAAGCTGGTAAAATGCGGGCTAGACAATGCTACCATTCAGTGGATTTGTAACTGGCTGACTGACCGAACCCAAAGGGTGCTCATCAATGGCTCCTCTTCATCCTGGAGAGAAGTGACTAGTGGGGTGCCACAGGGTTCTGTCTTGGGCCCAGTCTTATTCAACATCTTTATCAATAACTTGGATGATGGGCTTGAGGGCATCCTGATCAAGTTTGCAGATGACACCAAATTGGGAGGGGTGGCTAATACCCCAGAGGACAGGATCACACTTCAAAATGACCTTAACAGATTAGAGAATTGGGCCAAAGCAAACAAGATGAATTTTAACAGGGAGAAATGTAAAGTACTGCACTTGGGAAAAAAAAAATGAAAGGCACAAATACAGGATGGGTGACACCTGGCTTGAGAGCAGTACATGTGAAAAGGATCTAGGAGTCTTGGTAGACCACAAACTTGACATGAGTCAACAGTGTGATGTTGCAGCTAAAAAAGCCAATGCAATTCTGGGCTGCATCCATAGGAGTATAGCATCTAGATCAAGGAAAGTAATAGTACCACTGTATTCCGCTCTGGTCAGACCTCACCTGGAATACTGTGTCCAGTTCTGGGCACCACAGTTCAAGAAGGATACTGACAAGCTGGAACGTGTCCAGAGGAGGGCAACCAAAATGGTCAAAGGCCTGGAAACGATGCCTTATGAGGAACGGCTTAGGGAGCTGGGTATGTTTAGCCTGGAGAAGAGAAGGTTAAGGGGTGACAGGATAGCCATGTTCAAATATATAAAAGGATGTCATATGGAGGAAGGAGAAAAGTTGTTTTCTGCTGCTCCTGAGAAGAGGACACGGAGCAATGGATTCAAACTACAAGAAAGAAGATTCCACCTAAACATTAGAAAGAACTTTCTGACAGTAAGAGCTGTTCGACAGTGGAATTTGTTGCCAAGGAGTGTGGTGGAATCTGCTTCTTTGGAGGTCTTTAAGCAGAGGCTTGACAGCCACCTGTCAGGAATGCTTTGATGGTGTTTCCTGCTTGGCAGGGGTTTGGACTGGATGGCCCTTGTGGTCTCTTCCAACTCTATTATTCTATGGGTGCAAGATTAACTTTTGGAAAACTGCAAGAGAGAGAAAGAGAGGTGGGGGAAGCAGCATTACCTTGAAAGTCCACAAAACAACTTCTGCCTGAACTGAACATCTCCTCCATCCGTTAAAATGCATCGCTTAGTGAAGAAAGGCCTTTCTGAAAGCTAGTTTGCATAATGTCCAATTACCAAATCAATGGTATCCCGTGTTAAATGCACAGCAGCATAAATTCAAAGGCTAATCATTCACTTAATGCAGGGGTAGTCAACCTTTTTATATCTACCGCCCACTAATGCATCTTTCTCGATGGTAAAATTTCCTTACTGTCCACCAGTGCTCGATGGAAGGAGGATTCAGCTTGTACCATAGAACCCCCTACCGCCAACCTAGAATCCTGAAACACCCACTAGTGGGAGGTAGGGACCAGGTTAACAACCCCTGACTTTATGGCTGCCTCTAGTTTACCCTCCTTTCATCAACTGCTTCAGAATATCTCTCAACTCTGACTTAAAAGAATCTTCCTGCCTTATTTACTGTAAGAAACAAAAAATCCTAAAATGCATTATTGGATTTGATTTGAATTCTTTCCTGCCACTTTCCATAAGGTTCCATGGTGGGTTATAACAATAAAATATACAATTACATAAAAATAAATCTGGTACAACCATAAAATGAGAAAAGGGAAGAACAATTAAACACAGTTCCATATATAACTCAGCCAAAAAATAGTTCCCACTCCTCCTACCCTAAAAACGCAGGCATTTTGTGGAATGGCCATTTTGAAAACTAGTTGGCTCAGCTCCTGAGGTATTATTCTCTTTGACCCACTTCATTAAGAGATTATTTAATTTCATGGCATACAATTTTCTTGTGATAGGCAGTAGGATTATAAATCTTGACTACAGAAATCCAAGGAAATTTGGACTGAAATTTGTATTTCAGATGGAAATGGACACCACAACTTCCCACACCTCCAGGGCATAAAATGTGATAATTCTTTGTAGAACCTATTATACTTATCTGTCTCCTGAGAAATCTCTATGTGGGACAAGAAACTGCAGTTAGAATTGGATATGGAATAACTGATTGGTTCAAAATAGGGAAAGGAGTACGACAAGGCTGTACAGGTATATTGTCTCCCTGCTTATTTAACTTATATGCAGAATTCATCATGCGAAAGACTGAACTGGATGAATCCCAAGCTGGAATTAAGATTGCCGGAAGAAATATCAACAACCTCATATATGCTGATGACACAACCTTGATGGCAGAAAGCGAGGAGGAATTAAAGAACTTTTTAATGAGGGTGAAAGAGTAGAGCGCAAAATATGGTCTGAAGCTTAACATCAAGAAAAACTAAGATCATGGCCACTGGTGCCATCACCTCCTGGCAAATAGAAGGGGAAGAAATGGAGGCAGTAAGAGATCTTACTTTCTTGGGTTCCATGATCACTGCAGATGGTGACAGCAGTCACGAAATTAGAAGACGCCTGCTTCTTGGGAGAAAAGCAATGGCAAACCTAGACAGCATCTTAAAAAGCAGAGACATCACCTTGCCGACAAAGGTCCGTATTTTTGTTGTTGTTGTTCAGTCGTTCAGTCGTGTCTGACTCTTCATGACCCCATGGACCAGAGCACGCCAGGCACGCCTATCCTTCACTGCCTCTCGCAGTTTGGCCAAACTCATGTTAGTAGCTTCGAGAACACTGTTCAACCATCTCATCCTCTGCCGTCCCCTTCTCCTTGTGCCCTCAACCTTTCCCAACATCAGGGTCTTTTCTAGGGAGTCTTCTCTTCTCATGAGGTGGCCAAAGTACTGGGGCCTCAACTTCAGGATCTGTCCTTCTATACTTCAAATCAAATCAAATCAAAGTTTATTGCATTAGCCATCTGGCCATAGCACAAGTAAGAAGTCCCGGCAGTAGCCTGCCATTCTTATACATTTGTGAACATCAGGTATAAAATCATGGTAAATAAAACAGGTATGATAAAAACAATAGCAATTATGTAAACTATTGGAAAGTTTACAAGTCCAGGGCTAAAGGAGGTTAACCTATCGAGGTGGCCCTGAGTTTCAGGGCCTGCAGGATATAGATGGCCACGCCACAAGTGACTATGGGATTGGCATCCACCAATAGATATCTCAAGCGGTCATCTTCCATGGCAATGGTCGGAGGAATTAGTAGCAGGAGCCTCGATCTTATTGAGTCATAGAGAGGGCAGTGGAAGAAAAAGTGGGTAAAGTCCTCTATCTTTCCCCGTTGGACAGACAAAGGCGGAGGTCGAGAGGAGTGTTGGAGAATATGCCCTGTAGGAATGCTGTGGGAATGGAGTGAAAGCGGGCAAGTGTGAAAGCTCTTCTTTGCATAGGGTTCGTCAAGTCACTCAGGTAGTGAGCCAGGGCTCTCACTGCCTTCACGCGGGGAAACCACGTGGATAGGCTGGCCGAGTTGGATAACGCCAAATCCAGCGCTTTGTCCCTGTCTAAAATCCAGTTACGGATTTTGTCTTTGTCCCATGAGGTCAGAATGGCAAAATCTGGGAGGGAATAGTGTTTGCAGATGATCTCCATGCCTTTTAACCAAGTACGGCTGCCGGTAATGGCTATGAAGACTTGTTTGGCGAGGGACAAGTTTGGGGATTCTGCAAGAGATTTATAGTAGGCAATTATCCTGATATGGGCTCTTGCAACTATGGATGGGAGTCCCAATTCCAATCTTAGTTGGGCAGGTATGGTCCCGTTGGGGAGGCCCAATATCTTTCTTGCCAGTAGGCTTTGCAGAGTCTGCAGACGCTGAAGTGTTTTCAGATTCCACCCCCATATTTCCACCCCGTATAGCAACATTGGGGGTATTTTGCTGATGTAGGCCTTTCTGATTGGCGCTATGAGCTGGCCTCCTTTTGCGAAGAAGAATTTCACCAGGGCCCCCACAGTACGGCGTATACTTAAAGCTATGGTTTTCCCAGTTGTAATGAATGGAAGTAAGAGCTGGATGATAAAGAAGGCTGATCGCTGAAAAATTAAAGGTAGATAGCCGTGTTGGTCTGTCATAGTCAAAGCAAAATAAAATAAAATAAAATTTCTTCCAGTAGCGCCGAAAAATTGATGCTTTTGAATTATGGTGCCGGAGGAGACTCTTGAGAGTCCCATGTCACTGGAAGGACAGATCCTGAAGCTGAGGCTCCAATACTTTGGCCACCTCATGAGAAGAGAAAACTCTCTGGAAAAGACCCTGATGTTGGGAAAGATGGAGGGCATAAGGAGAAGGGGACGACAGAGGACGAGATGGTTGGACAGTGTTCTTGAAGCTACCAAGATGAGTCTGACCCAACTGAGGGAGGCAGTGGAAGACAGGAGTGCCTGGCGTGCTCTGGTCCATGGGGTCACGAAGAGGCGGACATGACTAAACGACTAAACAACAACAATATACTTATTTGCCATGGAAGGTCTGGAGGGCACATAAATTTGCACATGGCTCTAAGTTTGCTACTATGGATACCTAGGAGCATGTGGGAATGTTACGTAATATGGTGGCCTGTCTCCTTTTGGGGGATAAGAATTCCCCCCCATTTTGAGATTCCAGTGAATTGAGGTTTCAGCTCTATCTATGCCTTAATGGATAGCATACCACACTCTCCTATATTTATCCAATGTAATTAGGGGTGTCCCATTCCATAATGATAATTTTACTATTTATACCCCACTGATTGGGGTTCCCCCCCAAAAAATGACCCCTGAATTTTTATTGACATTGATGCTGCATTTATGCTGCATTTTATGTTGTTTTTATGCTGTTTTTAAATCACATTTTAATCAGTGTTTTATATTTGCTGTTAGCCGCCCTGAGCCCGGTTTTTAAACTGGGAAGGGAGGGGTATAAATAAAAAAATGTTATTATTATTATTGAATCTTACTGGGTTGCCCCAGCCACTCTGAGCAGCTTCCAACATATAAAAAAGCACATAATAAGACATTAAACATTAAAAAAAAATGTCCCTCTACAGGATTGCCTTCACCGTGCTCCTGGGTCAGATAACTCCATGCCATGATGTAGTGATCCTTTGAGCAAGTATTGCTAGGTGGGGCCCCTCAGGCAGGTGGTAACAGTTAGTTCCCACAGTGGGAGCATGTGATGGGGTTGGTTGATTGCCAGCATTCCCCAGTCCCTATAAATCTTCAAGTTGATCTGCCCGGGGAGGGAGAGAACACGCCTTGTTTTACCAAGGGTCTTCTCGGTAGTGGCACGTGCCCTGTGGAACGCCCTCCGCTCTGATGTCAAGGAAATAAACAATGATCGGACTTTTAGAAGTCATCTGAAGGTAGCCCTGTTTAGGGAAATTTTTGATGTTTGATGTTTTATCATGTTTTTAATATTCTGTTGAGAGCCACCCAGAGTGGCTGGGGAAACCGAGCCAGATGGCGGGTATAAATTATTATTATCATTATCCTCATTATCCTCCTCCTCCTCATCAGACATGCTGTTTGATGTTCTGTAGCTGGTGCCAGAGAAGAAGCCAATAAAGTCTGGTCACCTATTTGGTGCCTGTGTGTGACTGATTAGTAGCTAGGAGGGAAGACTCGGGAAAGCGACCTCCTCCTTGGCACTCCATACCCTCCAACATTTCTCCAATGAAAATAGGGACATCCGAAAGCAGTGATGGCTAACCTTGACACTCCAGATGTTTTGGAACTACAAGTCCCATCATCCCTAGCTAACAGGACCAGTGGTCAGGGATGATGGGAGTTGTAGTTCCAAAACATCTGGAGTGTCAAGGTTAGCCACCACTGTCCTAAAGAAAAGTGGTGCATTCCAGGATCAAATCAGAAATGGGGATGTCTTTTCTAAATCAGGGACCCTTGGAGGGTTTGGAATACTCGCGGGAGGGCGAGGGCAAGTGGAGCAATGTGTGTCTATCAATCACTACCCATCTTCAGGAAGCTCCATTTCATTGCAAGTTCCACCTTCTGTGTTTTCCTCTTTCTTCTCACAGACCTGAGTGAAACACTGATCCCTGGTGGTGGATTTTAGCCAGGCTGAAAGGCTGAGCTCACCTAATTTTACAGCACGGAGTAAGTAGGAGAGCACTGTCAATGTTTCATTGAAGTAATCACTCCTTTTGCACCTCAGGTGTAATTCCCAACAACTGACTGGAAGAACAGGCTATAACAATACCCTGCAGCAATCTTGCATAAAAATCTCCAAGGAATGGGGTGGAGTCAAAATAGAAAGCCACAAAATTGCATGGCTTCTAGTTTGACAGCAGAGGGAGATGCTGCTCTTAAGATTACAGAGTAGCGTGAGGGAGAGAGAGAGAGTTGTATTGGCTGCATTCAAAGTGGAGCCTCTGTGGATGACAGCAGTCTACCCCTAAAGCACAGATGCTAGGGCCAAATAACAGGGATAACTGGTGCCTTTTCAAAATGGCCATTCTGCAAAATGCCTGCATTTTTAGGGATGGAGGAGATGTTCGATTCAGGAAGAAGGAGAATGGGAACAAAACTAGAATGAGCTCATTCTGTCTGCCATTGACTCTGGTCTCACCCACTTCGTTACTTCCTGAGTATGTCGCCAGTCTCATTTTTTTTCTAGAGTATGAGTGGAGGATTTTTTTTTATTTTAAATACATTTTAAAAGTGAACAGAGGCAGACTTCCTTGTGTATGAATCTTCCATGGGATTTCAAGGTAATCCCACCTCTTCCCATTTCCTTTTCTCTGCCTCTCTCTCTCTGAGATTTTGGAGTGACCATATTAATAGAAATACCCAGATATAAGAGGCTTGGTCACAAGTGATGTATTCCACCTGCAGATGAGCAGAGGTGATTAATTCCCATTTTCATGAGCTAGCCATGTTGATCAAGTAGATGAATGAATCCCATTTGGCTCAATTTTAGAATACCTGTTTTTTCCCCAGTTAGAGCTAAATACATTTTTCATTTATGAAGTTATTGTTCTTTAAATAGGCCATGGGTTGGGGTTTGCTTTCCAAAGAAGAGAAATGCTGATGGTATATAGTATGGAGTTTATTTCCCCACAGTCTCTGCATTGGTGCTGTCTAATTCCCAGATCCATTATGAGGCTTTAATCCTACTTTGTTTAGGTTTATGAATGTCCTCATGGAATGGGACATGAATGAAGAAAACATGTACAGTGGTCCCTCGACTTACGAGGGACCCGAGTTCCGCATTTTTCGAGTTACGAGGGATCAAAGCGGCCGCGCGCCTACGAATTTTTTTGACGTCCGAAAGGAAGTCGCAGCCGTTTTAGATAGGGTTTCCTCGACTTACGAAGTTTAGATGCGGTTTTTTTCGACGTACAAATTTTTTTCTCCCAATGCATTCCTATGGGGACTCGACTTACGATTTTTTCAACCTACGACGGTCCCTTCGGAACGCATTAACTTCCTAAGTCGAGGGACCACTGTATATATACGAGGAAATCACACAGGCTTCTTCTCTGTTGTCATTCGCGTGACAGGCCTAAATTTTTATTTTCATAGAGCCTGCAGTAAACAGGGCGGCAGCTAATGGGATCTCCTGAGAAGGAGAAGGGTTGAGACATTTAAAGCAGCGTTTCCCAACCGGTGTGCCGCGGCACAGGAGTGTGCCGCAAGCCACCGGCTCCTGTGCGGCGGGAAGACACCGGCTGCTGTGCCGCCCTGGGCCGCTTCCGGGTCGGTCCGGGCTGGCGTCGCCTCGGCTCCGCTTCCCGCTCGCTGACCGCCGCCTTCGCGGGGCTGCCGGGCGCTTCGCTGAGCCAACCCCAGCCTGAGCGGGTGCGGGGGGACAGAAAGGGACGGAGCGACCTGCGCGCTTCAACCCACCTCGCTCGGCTCCTGCTTCTGCCGCTGCTGCCGTCACCGCTTCTCCGCCTGAGGTGCAGTTCCTGCTCCTCTTGTCAGGCGCAGCGCCAGCAGCAGCAGCAGGAGCCGAGCGAGGTGGGTTGAAGCGCGCAGGCAGCCGTGGCCTCCTCCTTCAGGCCGCCGGACCGGCCGCGACTCCTCGCCGCCGCCACCTCCGCCTTCTCCTCACGGGAGCCCCTGAGCGGAGCGCATAGACGGGCGGGAGGTGCCGGTGCCACCGGGCTCGCTCGGGGCCGGGTGGAGGTGCTGCCGGGGTGCTGGGCGCGGGAGGGGGGGCGGGCGCCTGGCCCGCCGATCTCCCGCTCCGTTTTCGCCCGCCTGGGTCCTTCTCCTCCCTCCCGCCAGGGCGCGCGGACACCCCGCCCCCCGGGGCGGGGGGGGGTCGGGGTGCATGTGGTGGTGGTGTGCCGCGAGATTTTTTTCACGGGACAGGTGTGCCGTTGCCCCGAGGAGGTTGAAAAACACTGATTTAAAGAACTAACCCTTACGGGGGTGGGGCCCTTTCCCCCTGCAAACTTCCCACCCAACTCTGAGGTACTTCCAAAGGTATTTCTTTTCCTCCAAACTCAATTAGCTCTCAGTTGTCCCTTTTCTTCGCCTTTGTCTTCTCCCCCTAATAGAATATTTGAGGGGGCTGCCACCCCAAAGCTGATGGACATTGCCATTCAATTACTGTGCGTGCAACATGTTACGTGATCGATTATGTGGGGCAGAGTTTACCTCCCCCAAAAATATTTTATTCAAGTTGGCAGCAAGCCTACAAAATTCACACACAAGGCAGAGCTATTTGTAATGTTTTCCCCCCTGTCTTTCTTCCCAACCTCCCACATTTTATGGTGTAATTTATCTTTGGAGAATAAAATACCCCACCCTCACCCCCATCCACCAAAAAGGGTAATGTTTCTCTGGGATGTATCAAAATTGGGTGAGATTGCTGATGCTCTATCCCTGTGATGGCCTGGGATTCAGACTCAGATGCTGAACCTGAGGGATCCCAGCCTGCACAGGATTCCCTGCCTCCAGAACCAGCAGAGCCGGGGCTAGGGCCTGAGTCGGAAGGGTCTTCACCTGTGCTGGATCCTCAGGTGCAGGCATCGGCTGAGTTGGATCTGGCTTCTGATGGGATGGAGGACTCATTGCCTGCAGGTGCTCCACTCTCAGCCCTGTCAGGTGAAGCTGAGGTTGCCCCTGGGTCCGGTAACCCTCCAGCTTCTCCTGAGCTGCAGAGGCTCAGGGCAGAAAGGCGAAGGGAACTAAGTTCCCACAGGAGGAGTGCTCGCCTCCAAGCCAGGAGAGGTGAGTCACCTGAGGATCGGAGCCACCCTATGCCTCGGGGCAGATAAAAGCCGGCCAGCCCAGCCCCAAGTTGCAGGAGCAACATCGTCGCTGACCAGTTCCTGCCGGTGTTACTGCTTGTTCCCTGTCCTGCTCTCCTGCCTGTGCTCCTGACCTGCCTTGGTTCCCTGCTTACCCACCCGTTCCTGTCTTCGCCTGACTCCCTGCCCTGGACCCTGCTTCAGTTATTTCGGACTGCCTTTACATGTACCACTGACCTTGGACCGGACTTAGACCTCGCCTATTGGATACCCCACGGAACCAGCACAATCCCATTTTCAGATGGAGCGATTCAGGTCCCTGGCACCAGATGCTCAGCTACTTCTGGAATATTTCCCAGACCATCTCTGGAACCTTGGCAATAATTAGTACAGTATTGCAGGGAGTAGCGGCATCCATTTCCCCTTCTACTCTTAGGTCCTACAAAAAGGCCTGGACTGATTTTCTAACTTTTCGCCATCAGTTCTTATCTGCCAAGGTCGGGTCACGTCCCTCTACTTCTCAGGTGTTGCAGTACCTGGCACACCTTTTTCAACTGGGTCGCGCTGCAAAAACACTTAGAATCCAGTCGGCCGCTATTTCCTTTTCCTGCAAATCTTTCTTTAATAAAGATCCCTGCACTAAGTTCGTTGTATGTAAAGCCTTGGAAGGTTGGGGTAGGCTTTGTCCTCCACGAGCACCAAATAGGATGCCCATCACGTTCGATTTGCTGACCAAGATGCGCTGAAAATTGCGGACCATCTGCTGGTCTAAGTATGAAGCTAGGCTCTTTTCAGCAGCCTTCTCTATTGCATTTTTGGTGCCCTAAGGGTAGGTTTAAAGGTTTTGACCTTTAAAGCCATATGCGGCCTAGGAACCTCGTACCTACGGCACCGCCTCTCCTGGTATGCCCCGCAGAGGACCTTAAGGTCCACAAATAACAACATTTTGGAGGTCCCAAGCCACAAGGTTGTTAGACTGGTCTCAACTAGGACCAGGGCCTTTTCAGTACTGGCCCCGACTTGGTGGAACACTATGTCACCAGAGACCAGGGCCCTGCGGGATTTGACGTCTTTCCGCAGGGCCTGCAAGACAGAGCTGTTTTGCATGGCCTTCGGGTTGGACTCAGTCTGATGTTTCCTCCCCTTATGGTTTTGATTATGGGCGATAAATGAAGTGGCATTTTAAATTTCAAATTGTATTTTAACCTGTTGACAACTGTTGTCAAAGGAGAAAGCCAATGTTCAAAAAATAACACAATCTATTAGGCAACAACCTCACCAACACACTGCTTTTGCATTCTCCTGTGCAACAGCATTCCCTGATGCAAAACATTTCACCAAAGGAAAAGAACACGGCTAAGGGTACTTGCCTCAATACTTCTGATACCTGCCTTTGTTTCAGGACATCTTAGGGTGGACTTTATCTTAGGGGAGTAAAATACTGCCCCCTCCACAAAAAGTGTTATTTTTCTGAGGAATGTGGATCAGTGCAAGGAAACAAATGTGGATGTTGGTGTTGGCTTGAGGAGGAAGCATTAAAGAAACCCACAGAGAACAGGTTCTATGCTGCAGCTAAGTTTAATGGAAAAGAAGAAGTCAGAGGACATTTTACATTCCAGAAACAAAGGAAGAACCACCTTCTAGGCTTTGCAGTAATTCAGACGTTGATATTGATTACAAAGATCATACATGCAAATTAAGAGTTGTATCATGTTTCGAATGGAATATAAGTTGGAAGCATTCAAAAAATAGCCCCTTAGCTGGAGATAAATTCCATAGCCAAAGCACAGAAGAAGAAGAAATGCACAGTGAATAGAGGTTGGGATCAAGACATCCTAGGAAACAGCTGCACGTTTGTAAGACAAACATGGATGAGCCAACCATCTGGACATCCTGCAAATGGGACGCTTAGCATTTCTGGCACTTAGGTCCCTGAGATCATCAATCGTGAAGCCATGCCGAGTTTGTCAATTGCCTGTCTGGGCATTCTGCCGTTCTGAGTGCTCCCTTTAATAGCATGAATAATGTCTATTTCGGAGATAATACTATTCCCGGGATAAGCACAGTAACTGGAGATGGGTTGATGAATATTTCAGTTGGTGGTAGTATCCGAATCATTAAATCAGCATTGGCAGCAGCCATTTTAGAGTGATGCAGCTGGATCTGAAATGATGACAAGGAAGACATTAATCCAATTTATTCATGTTTCAACCATCCAATTTGTAATAATCATGATAACAAAAACAGCAACAAAGAAGTGTGCATGCACACGAAAGCTCACACCAAAAACAAACTTAGTTGGTCTCTAAGGTGCTACTGGAAGGAATTTTTTTATTTTTTATTTTGTTTTGACTATGGCAGACCAACACGGCTACCTACCTGTAACAGCAACAACCATTGACACCAGTGAAGAACAAGAAGAATATATAGTGGCATACAGTGCAGAACAACATCATAGCATAAACTGCAAGTCAATAAAAAAATTAACATAAAAAAGCCAGCAATAGTGCTGTAGGGGTGTCCTCTTGGTGTCACCATCACTCAGCTTTTCTCACTTTAGTTGTGACCCCCATTTTTCTAGCAACAGAAAACAGCTATGTTCTGTCACCAATGCGACAAGAATTAGGTTTTTGCGCAATGGAATCTATATTGCCTCTTAAAGACCTCTGCCCTCCTCATCCCCATATCCTTTAGTGCTGTGCCTTTTAGATTTCAAGCCTGGGAGCAGAAAATGACCATTTGAATGATTATCTTGGAGCCTTTTGTAGAAATGTAGGTTAAATACACTTTGAAGAAACAAATGACAATAAACTCATTTTCCAGAATTCTGAATGTATGTGATAGATTCCCAGAACATATATTGCATTAAAAAAACCAAACCCATCTTGCGCACCTGGCACAGCCAATGGCCAGGAATCATGGGAGCAGTAGTCCAGCATCTGTGGAAGGAACATAGATATTCCCCATCCCTTCCTACATATCTAATTCTCGAAAGTACCCTGCAAATGACAAACATGATGTGTAAAGAGGAGCAGGTCTAGGTTCAAAGAAGGAGACAGAGAGTGTGAAGTTCAGAATGGAAGAGGCAGCAAAAGGCATGGAGTTCTCTCACTTACCAAGGTCTCAAGAGAAGTACTCAGGGGAAGGTGAGAGGAGCTCTTGTTTGAATCGTGGGCAACAAGTCCTTTTATACGATTCCAGGACTGCAAGTCCCTCCCTTGTAGACGAAAACTGCCTTCAGGTTTCCTACCCTCAAATGCCCCAAATATTTATTGGAATTGAACTTCATCCAGCTATCCCTGAACCGCCCTGTATTCATTAGCATGTGTTTTATCAAATTCCATTCCCCTTTTATTAGCCTTCTGTTTACTCCTGTGATTATTTCATACACTTTAAAAAATTAGTGTCCTGCCTCCCTTCATAAGGAAACTATTCCCATCAATGCTGCAAGCCCCCTGTCCACTGAATTCTAGAGATATGTGTAACCCCCATCTTTCCAGTCTGGAGCAGTTTTATCTGTTTCTTTTAGAAGCCATTTTAAGTTTCATGTATAATGCCTACATATGTTTGTTTTAAACAAAGCCCTCTAAACTGAATTCAGGGGACATCAGCCTCAAAGGGAGCTTTCTTGTGCAGTATGGCTGTTGGTCCATCTAGCTCAGTATTATCCTCCCCTTTCTGTCTGGGGAGTAGAGGATTCAATCCTGCTTGGGGGTCTATTTTGAAGTGTGTGTTCCTGGCTGATGCTCTACTTCTTGATCTATCGGTACCTTGGCTTTTGAGAGTATCCAAAGTCAAACGTTTAGGTTTTCGAATGCTGGAAATCCGGAAGTAACTGCTTCAGTTTTTGAATTCTTTTCAGAAGTCGAACTGGCCACATGGCTTCCGTATTGAATTTTCCTTAATGAAATCTTCCGGGAGTAAATTCTTCAGTTATCGAACGTTTCGGAACTCAAACGGTTTTCTGGAACGGATTAAATTAGAAACCAAGGTACCACTGTAGCCCTTGATCTTTCTGTCTGGGCTCACCAAGGGTGTTCCAGTGCAATTTCAGGAAGAAACGTTGGCTAGAAACCAACCTAGAACTCTGGCTGTTCCCTTGCCTGCCAAAATTAGAAAAATACTGCCCCGCTTGTACTTTTTGAATTTGATCATCGTGGGTCACAAAACTTTCCTTAGTTACATTAATAAATATATCCTTTTCACCTTCATTTTGTCTCATGAGGCTTCATTGTGAGTTGGGGGGGGGTAAATATGACATAACATGGATATATGGAAAGTGAGCTAGCGAATGAGAAAAATGAGAGCCTGAAATTGAAATATTTTGACCATCTTTTCATACACATTGAATGAGAAGACTTTCAGTTAATGTCTTTACCCATCCTTACATCCAACAGAGAGATGGGAGTAGGATAAACTCATTGCTTCTTTCCCCCAATAACAACTAGTGGCTGCTCTCACCTGAAGGAGAGACACCAATCATGTTTGCACAATATACAAACATGGATCAGAATAGAGCAGAGATGGCATACACCAAACATGCCAAAATCTGAAATGATGCATCAATCATTTTGGCTCAAAACCAATAATGAAAGCAAGAATACTTCAAGCCAATTAAAAAGAACATCGAAGCTCACAAAATGTGGTAGAAAATTATTTTGTCATAGAAACACCTATTATTGCAACTCAGAACCAATGATGATGAAAGAAACAATACATCAAGCATGAAGGGAAAAACATCAGAAACCAATTAGCAGGAACAGAGTGAACTTCCAAAATGAGTTGCTGCCTCCATCTCAAGCTTAACCACAACTTCAAGTGAGAGAGAACCTTTTTGAATATAGCACACGAAATACCTGCAGAGAGAAATAGTGTGAACATTAATATGAATGTGTAATCATTTTGGCCAGAATGCACATAACAATTTGGCTTCTTCAGGACTGACTCAGTACTTCAAAGCTCCTACGGGTAAGTGGACTTTAGAGGAAGCTGGTGTCATGGAACCTGGATGACCCAACAGTCTCCCATGCCTTCCATTCAGCCCTTCAGCATGGGAGGTTTGCATTGGCTAAGCCATCCTTCCTCCTCCAAGATCTAGCAGCAGTGGTGCAGAAACCATCCAGGAGATGCCAAACAAGTACAATCAGTACAGAAATTGTAATGAGCAACTGCTCATCTTGACAGACACCGGCCCTCCACTGTGGCCAACATTGGCTTCTTGGTTTTTTGTTTTTCAAATTAAACTTCCAAAGCACTAATCAAGTGGGGTGGAAACCAAACCATACAGCAATTAACAAATTCAAGAACTTTTTCCTAAATGAGGTGCATAATACCAAAGGAAAAGAACACATTGGGGTTGTGGTTGATGGGGCTGTTTAAGGGCTAAGCGCCCAAAATAGCAAATACCCAGGAAGTGCAGCCAGACTGCATATAACAATTAGCTCTTTAGGGCTGACTCAAACTTGGTAGTAGTGAATGAAACTGTATAAAAGGGTTCCCCACAGAAGTTTTTCCTCAATAACATGAATAGCCAAGCCTTGTCTCCAGCTCCTGTGTTTTCTCCTGCTCTTGGTATGTCTCCTTTCAATTAAACCTTGTTGGAGAGGACATCTCTTCTTGGAATGTGTTGTTGTGCTTTTGACTTCTGTGTTCCTGCTAATTGGCTTGATGTATCGTTGCTTTCATCAATATTGGTTCTGAGTTGCAATAATGGGTGTCTCTATTGCAAAATAATTTTCTACCACATTTTGTGAGCTTCGATGTTCTTTTTAATTGGCTTGAAGTATTCTTGCTTTCATTATTGGTTTTGAGCGAAAATGATTGATGCGGCATTTCAGATTTTGGCATGTTTGGTGTATGTCATCTCAGCTCTATTCTGATCCTTGTTTGTATATTGTGCGCAAACATCACTGGTGTCTCTCCTTCAGGTGAGAGCAGGGGCACAGCCACTCGTTATTGGGGGAAAGAAGAAATGAGTTTATCCTACTCCCATCTCTCTGTTGGATGTGAGGATGGGTAAAGACATTAACTGAAAGTCTTCTCATGCAATGTGTATGAAAAGATGGTCAAAATATTTCAATTTCAGGCTCTCATTTTCTCATTCGCCAGCTCACTTTCCATATTTCCATGCTATAAGTCATTTAGTGTTCTATTTGTTTCGTTCGTTTAGGTATTTGTCATATTTAACCCTCCCACTCACAATGAAGCCTCATGAGACAAAATGAAGGTGAAAAGTATATATTTATTAATATAACCAACGAAGGTTCTGCAACCCACAATTATCAAATTCAAAAAGAACAAGCAGGCAGGCAAGCAAACACCCAGAGTTCTAGGTTGGTTTCTAGCCAACTTTTCTTCCTGAAATTGCACTGGCATACCCTGGGTGAGCTCACCCAAGAGATCAAGGGCTATAATGGTGCCTCAGTTTCCGAACGCAATCCGTTCCGTAAAACTGTTTGAGTTCCAAAACGTTATATAACTGAAGCATTTTCTTCTGGAAGCATTTAATTATGGAAAACTCAATACGGAAGTCATGTGGCCAGTTCGACATTCGAAAAGTATTCAAAAACTGAAGCAGTTCCAGATTTCGGCGTTAGAAAACCTAAACGCTCAAAAGCCGAGATACCAATGAATCAAGAAGTAGAGCATCAGGCAGAAACACACACTTTGGAATAGACCCCCAAGCAGGATTGAATCCTCCACTCCCCAGACAGAAAGGGGAGGATAATATTGAGCTAGATGGACCAATGGCCAGACTACACAAGGAAGCTCCCTTTGAGGCTGATATCCCCTGAATTCAATTTAGAGGGCTTAGTTTAAAGCAAACATAAAGGTAAAGGGACCCCTGAATATTTGGTCCAGTCGTGTCCGACTCTAGGGTTGCGACACTCATCTCGCTTTATTGGATGAGAGCCGCGTACAGCTTCCAGGTCATGTGGCCAGCATGACAAAGCCACTTCTGGCGAACCAGAGCAGCACACAGAAACACCATTTACCTTCCCGCCGGAGCGGTTCCTATTTATCTACTTGCACTTTGATGTGCTTTCGAACTGCTAGGTGGGTATTATATGTAGGTATTATAAAGGAAACTTAAAACGGCTTCTATAAAACCTCTGGTTAAGAATTTAATTCGTTCTGGAGGTCCGTTCTTAACCTGAAACTGTTCTTTACCTGAGGTACCACTTTAGCTAAGGGGGCCTCCTGCTGCAACCATGCCACCGCCATGCAATCTCTATTCTCATCCTAAAGCAAAGTTCTTAACCCAAGGTACTATTTCTGGGTTAGCGGAGTCTGTAACCTGAACCATCTGTAACCTGAAGCATCTGTAACCCGAGGTACCACTGCAAAGCTGCTCCAGACTGGAAATGTGGGGATTACACATATCTCTAGGATTCAGTGGACAGGGGGCTTGCAGCATTGAAGGGAATAGTTTCGTTATGAAGGGAGGCAGGACACTAATTTTTAAAAGTGTACTGCATTGCATAATCACAGGAGTAAACAGAAAGCTAATAAAAGGGGAATGTAGTTTCATAAAACTCATGCTAATGAATACGGGGCAGTTCAGGGATAGCTGGATGAAGTTCAGTTCCAATAAATATTCGGGGCCTTTGAGGCTAAGAAACCTGAGGGCAGTTTTCCTTCACAAGGGAGGGACTTGCAGTCCTGGAATCATATAAAACAACTTGCTGCCCATGATTCGAACAAGAGCTCCTCTTACCTTCACCTGAGTACTTCACTTGAGATCTTGGTAAGTGAGAGAACTCCATGCCTTTTGCTGCTTCTTCCATTCTGAACTTCACTCTCTCTGTCTCCTTCTTTGAACGTAGACCTGCTCCTCTTTGTTCATCATGTTTGTCATTTGCTGGGCACTTTGGAGAATTAGATACGTAGGAAGGGACGGGGGGTGTCTATGTTCTTTCCAGGTCTTTGAATCTCTCACAGACCGGTATATTTAGAATTCTGAAAAGGGGGCTTATTGTCATTTGTTTCTTCAAAGTGTCTTTAACCTATATTTCTACAAAATGCTCCAATAGCTTTTTTCAAATGGTCATTTTCTGCTCACAGTCTTGAAATCTAAAAAGCACAGCACTAAAGAAAATGGGAAAGAGGAGGGCAGAGGTCTTTAAGAGTCGATATACATGCCATTGCCCCAAAACCTAGTCCTTGTCCCCTGTATGACAGAATATAGCTGTTTTTTGTTGCTGAAGAAATGTGGGTCACAACTAAAGTGAGAATAGCTTAGTGGTGGCACTACCAAGAGGCTACCCCAACAACACTATTGCTGGCTTGTTTTTTATGATAATTTTTTTTATTGACTTGCAGATTATGCTATGAAGTTGTTCTGCACAGTATATCACCATCTCTTCTTCTTGTTCTTCACTGGTGCTGATGGTTGTTGTTGTTACCATTATTATTACAAATTGGATGGTTGAAACATGAATAAATTGGATTAATGTCTTGCTTGTCATCATTTCAGATCCAGCTGCATCACTCCAAAATGGCTGCTGTCAATGTCGATTTAATGAATCTGATAGCACCAACTGTTACAATCGAGCTCCGCGATCCAATTTTTTGGAGGGTGAATAGGTTTACTGGAGAGATCACGGTGAACGGGTACCAATTGTTGGGATCTCTTTAAAATAAATAAAGAAATACAAAGAAGGAAAGCACCTAGGAGGAAAAAAATGCTCAAATAAAAATGTCACCAAAAAATAAAATAAAATGATGCTGCCAGTGTTGATTTATTGAATTGGATGTTACTAACTGGGGTAATTGTCATCCAAGTTCCATTTGTTGTGACTCTCCTGGAACCAATACTCTCTGTGAATTAGACATTATTCATGCTACTAAAGGAAACACTCAAACTGGCAGAATGCCCACACTGGCAATTGACAAACTCTGCGTGGCTTTCTTTACGATTGATGATCTCATGGGCCTAGGTACCAGAAATGCCAAGCCTCCCGTTTGCAGGATGCCCAGATGCTTGTCTCATCCATGTTTGTCTTACAAACGTGCAGCTGTTTCCTAGGATGTGTTGATACCAACCTCTATTCAGTGTTCATTTCTTCTTCTTCTTCTGTGCTTTTGCTATGGAATTTATCTCCAGCTAAGGGGCAATTTTTTGAATTCTTCCAACTTGTATTCCACTTGAAACTTGATACAACTCTGAATGTGCATGTATGACCTTTGTAATCAATATCAATGTCTGAATTACTGCAAAGCCTAGAAGGTGGTTCTTCCTATGTTTCTGGAATGTAAAATGTCCTCTGACTTCTTCTTTTCCATTAAACTTAACTGCAGCATAGAACCTGTTCTCTGTGGGTTTCTTTAATGCTTCCTCCTCACTCCAACATCAACGCCCACATTTGTTTCCTTGCACTGATCCAGAACACTGGGCTAACTGTTACTTCTGTGTATGTCTATTATTGTCCTCAGACCAAAATTTCAGCATTGATTAGACACACTGCAATACTACTTACAGCAGTCAAAGCTTCCCTCCCTGTTTTGAGAACCCTTAAAACAGTACAGCTCATGGAATACTGCACTGCTGTATTCTACAAAAGCAGAATAGTCTGTTCCAAGAACCGTTCCCCGCCCATTAAGTGTGGGATGCCTTTGCCTGGTGACCCACAGACTGCAGCAGAATTCTGGGCAAGGTTTTGCCCAGTATCTTGTCTGTGTGATGTGGCTGATGGGAAAAGCTGTCCCATAAGCCCTTGCAAAGGGGAGGGGAAAGCCTACATAAGGCTTACTTCCCCTGGGGCTCAGAGCCATTTTGCTTTGAGAGCGTCCTAATCGCCCACCCTGGGGGTGTCCTCACTGAGCAATTTTGGGTTGCTGGTTGACAGGGCCGGAAATTATTATTATTTCTCTCAACCTGATTGGCACTTGGTTGGGGTTTCTTTCACCTTTCCCTCAGTGAAATTATGACCTTCCTTGATTGGTGGAAGACAGTTTTTGTATGAGGGCAGAAAAGGCATTGGGAACTATTAACACACTATTGAGGGGGGGGGACCATTAGCGTCCTGAGGACAGGATTGGTTAAGACACCCACGATCTTGGGTTGAGTATCTGCCTGGTTGGAATCTGCACCCTGGTCCCCCATTGAGAACTTCCTTGCTTGAATTGCACCCTGGCAAGGTTCAACGCTGGCTGACGATGGGGAGGTTGAAAACCCAGCGGATCTATTCCCTGAACATAACTGGGCTTGTGGAATGATGAACTAATCCTGGGGTAGGAAAATCAACATTTGAGGCTGAAGGAAATCTCCATGTGGCTGTGAGAAAACAAAGGGTGTTTATTGCTAGCAATAATGGCTCAGTGGGAACACTCTCCAAAAGCTGAGCAAGCCTCAAAGGGTGGGGCCTTCCTAATATACATAGCTGTTATCTATTAAAGCAATGAAGGGACACGGGTGGTGCTGTGGGTTAAACCACAGAGCCTAGGGCTTGCCGATCAGAAGGTTGGCGGTTTGAATCCCCGCAATGGGGTGAGCTCCCGTTGCTTGGTCCCTGCTCCTGCCAACCTAACAGCTTGAAAGCACGTCAAAGTGCAAGTAGATAAATAGGTACCGCTCCGGTGGGAAGGTAAACAGCGTTTCAGTGTGCTGCTCTGGTTCGCCAGAAGCGGCTTAGTCATGCTGGCCACATGACCCGGAAGCTGTATGCCGGCTCCCTCGGCCAGTAAAGCGAGATGAGTGCCGCAACCCCAGAGTCGTCCACGACTACACCTAATGGTCAGGGGTCCCTTTACCTTTTTATTAAAGCAATACATATGCATAAACCTTCTCCAATCTAAGGTTACGACACAATGGTAATTATACCATGTATGGTCTTTCCTTCATTATATATTCATTAGGCAAGGAAACAAAGGACTTTAAGCAGCCTTTGCTGCACGTGATCTCTTTGCATTCCTTTCTACCTGAAGGGGTTAGGACATTTGAGCAGAGCACGTCTCATTGTCAAATGTAGACACTTAGGAATGTGTTTAAAACCTTGGGAGTAAAGCTGCTCCTAGCAGAAGATAAGGCACAAGGAGAGTTTGCAGCTTCCCAAGAGAGTCTGTTCCACTTTGGAATAGTTCTTAGTATCATAAAGTACTTCCTGGTATTTAATTGGAATCTCATTTCTTGTAAATGGAAACCATTGGTTCAAATCCTACCCAGCAGTGCAGGTGAAAACAAGCTCACTCCATTGTCCATTTGGTAGCCCTTGGGATATTTGAAGATGGCCATCCTCTTGGTCTCCTCTTTTCCAGGCTAAACATACCCAACTCCCTCAACCGTTCCTCATATGCTTTGATTTCCAGACCCTTGATCATCTTGGTTGTCCTCCTCTAGCACACGTTCCAGCTTGTCAACATCCTTCTTAAACTGGACACAGTATTCCAGATGCCGTCTGACCAAGGCAGAGTAGAGCAGTACTGTTACTTCCCCTGATCTGGACACTACACTTCTGTTGATGCAGCCTAGAGTAGCACGACCTTTTTTGCTGCTGCATCATACTGTTGACCCATGTTAAGCATGTGATCGACCAAGACCCCTAGATCCTTTTTACATGTACTGCTAGTAAGCCATGTGCCCCCCATCTTATACTTGTGTGGCTGCTTCTTCCTGCCTAAGTGCAGAATGTTACATTTATTCCTATTGAAATTCATTTTGTTAGCTTTGGCCCAGTTCTCCAATCCGTTAAGGTCATTTTGAATTCTGATTCTGTCTTCTGAGGCATTAGCTACCCCTCCCAGTTTGGTGTCATCTGCAAATACCTCAATTCCTTTATCTAAATCATTTATAAAGATGGTGAACAACAATGGTCCTAAGGCAGAACCCTGCTGTACCCCACTTGTAACTTTTCCCCCAGGATGACAAGGAACTATAAATGAGGACCCTTTGGGTTCAGTTAGTCAATCAATTCAAATCCACCTAACTGTTACCTCACCCAGCCCACATTTTACTCACAAACTGCTTATAATTTCTCCTGTGCAACAATATTCTCCTCAGGAGCGCCAATGTGCCCTGCTGCTCTGGTTCCCCATAAAGGAAGCATTAAAAGTCTTCTATAAAACAGGTAAGGCTGTCCCAGACTGGAAAGTTGGGGATTACACATATCTCTAGAATTCAGTGGACAAGGGGCTTGCAGCCTTGAAGGGAATAGTTTCCTTATGAAGGAAGGAAGGACACTAATTGTTAAAAGTGTATTGCATAATCACAGGAGTAAACAGAAGGCTAATAAAAGGGGAATGGAATTTGATAAAACACATGCTAATGAATACAGGGTGGTTCAGGGATAACTGGATAAAGTCCATTTCCAATAAATATTCAGGGCCTTCGAGGGTAGGACACCTGAGGGCATTTTTACTTTACCAGGGACGGACTTGCAGTCCTGGAATCATATAAAAGGACTTGCTGCCCATGATTCTAATAAGAGCTCCTCTTACCTTCCCCTGAGTACTTCTCTTGAGACCTTGGTAAGTGAGAGAACTCCATGCCTTTTTCTGCTTCTTCCATTCCGAACTTCATTCTCTCTGCCTCCTTCTTTGAACCTAGACCTGCTCCTCTTAGCTCATCATGTTTGTCATTTGCAGGGTACTTTGCAGACAGGGGTAGAACAAGGGGGACTTTAGGGGCAGGGGCGGCTCGGGTGCCACGCTGGAGGGGGGTGACACTCAGTGCCACCCCCCGCGACTCCCAAGCCGAGTCCCGCCGCCCGGCACACCTTCTATGCGGCGATAGCTCGTAAGGTTGCCCGGCACGGACTGCGCATGTGCGGAATGTCGCAAATCATAGAATCCTAGAGTTGGAAGAGACCACAAGGGCCATCCAGTCCAACCCCCTGCCAAGCAGGAAACACCATCAAAGCATTCCTGACAGGTGGCTGTCAAGCCTCTGCTTAAAGACCTCCAAAGAAGGAGACTCCACCACACTCCTTGGCAGCAAATTCCACTGTCGAACAGCTCTTACTGTCAGGAAGTTCTTCCTAATGTTTAGGTGGAATCTTCTTTCTTGTAGTTTGAATCCATTGCTCCGTGTCCTCTTCTCTGGAGCAGCAGAAAACAACCTTTCTCCCTCCTCTATATGACATCCTTTTATATATTTGAACATGACTATCCTATCACCCCTTAGCCTTCTCTTCTCCAGGCTAAACATACCCAGCTCCCTAAGCCGTTCCTCATAAGGCATCGTTTCCAGGCCTTTGACCATTTTGGTTGCCCTCCTCTGGACACGTTCCAGCTTGTCAGTATCCTTCTTGAACTGTGGTGCCCAGAACTGGACACAGTATTCCAGGTGAGGTCTGACCAGAGCGGAATACAGTGGTACTATTACTTCCCTTGATCTAGATGCTATACTCTGTGTATATAAATGAGGACCCTTTGGGTTCAGTTAGTCAATCAATTCAAATCCACCTGTTACCTCACCCAGCCCACATTTTACCCACAAATCGCTTATAATTTCTCCTGTGCAACAACATTCTCCTCAGCAGCGCCAACGTGCCCTCCAAATTGGGAAGCATTTAAAAAAAACCACCAGAGAGAACAGGTTCAATGCTGAAACTAAGTTTAATGCAAAAAAGGAAGTCAGAGAATATTTTCCGTTCCAGAAAAAAGGAAGAAACATCTTCTAGGCTTTGCAGTAAGATAATTCAAATATAGATATTGATGAGACAGATAATGCATACACATTCAGAGTCGTATCGTGCTTCTATGGCATTCGGGAGGAATACTGGTTGGATACATTCAAAGATTTGCCCGTAAGCTGGAGAAACGTTCCATAGCAAAAGCACAGAGGAAGAAGAAATGTATAGTGAATAGAAGAACACATCCTAGGAAGCAGCTGCACATTTGTAATGCAAGCATGGATGAGCCAAGCATCCGGAGATCCTGTAAACGTGGTGGTTGAACTGGGGGCACTTGGCGTTTCTGGCACCTAGGTCCATGAGATCTTCCTTTTTTTAAAAAATAATAATTTTTATTAAATTTTTCACAGAGTTAAACACATATATATTACAAGTCTTCAATTCTCATCTGATTTTACATATTGTTTCTCTTCCTTTTTTCCCACAGATGTTTATTAATCCCAAAACAGAGAGAAACACAACCACAAACACAGCAAGAAAAAAAAGCATCCCCAGCAATCAACCTAACCTCCCTCCCAAATCATCCCCGCCCCCACCCTTCCCACCTCACCCCAAAGCATCCACCCACATCCACCAAGCACCCTCCAACACCCCCCCTTCAAAACAACCCCTACACTGATCTTCCATGAGATCTGCCATCGTAAAGCCATGCCGAGTTCGTTAGCGTGGGCATTCTGCCGGTCTGAGTGCTCTCTTTAATACCATGAATAGCCTCTAGAGCGGGTGTATCCCTGGCCTCCTCCCACAGATGATGTGCCCCCAAAGGCAGTATATCCTCCCACATGAACTGGCTCACACGAGGCAGAGAGTATTGCTCCTGGGATAATCACATTAACTGGAGGTGGCTCAATGACTATTTCTGATGGTGGTGACTGTGTGATGAAATCAACACTGGCAGCAGGATTTATAGTGAGGCTACTGGATGGCACTCCACCACCACTTGAACCCCCATTGACTTCAATGGTGCCAAAGCCCCCCAAGCCTCCAAAGCCCCCAAAGCCGCAACTTGGTTTCAGCGAGCCCAGGCCGCCAACTGGGTAACAAGATGGGGTGCAGCAGGAGGAAGTGTAGCCACAGGCCATTTTGGACTGCTGGACGCTGGATCTGAAAAGATGATGAGTAAGACAACTTATTGCTGATTCATGCATCCAAGTTGTAACAAAAACCACAATGACAACAATGTGTACTACCACCACC
The DNA here is from genome assembly GCA_034642065.1 of Darevskia nairensis. Taxonomy (NCBI): domain Eukaryota; kingdom Metazoa; phylum Chordata; class Lepidosauria; order Squamata; family Lacertidae; genus Darevskia; species Darevskia nairensis. The sequence continues at coordinate 40,275 of JAWWNI010000425.1, forward strand.
AGGGAAGAAGAAGAGGAGGATGAAGAAGAGATTATAACATAATCTGCAAGTCTATATCATAAAAAATAAATCAAGCCAACAGTAGTGCCCCAGTACAGCCTTGGAGGCCTCTTGGGGATGTCACCACTGGGCTTGTCTCAGTTAGTTGTGACCCCATCAGATGGTCTTCATACAGGCAGCTCCCCACTTTTGGAATGCCCACTTATTGTGATTTCGATCTTTGTCCACCGAAATCGAACGCAACGGGCTGAGGTGTGGGGTTAACGAACCCCCAGCACCCACAGCCGGTATCCTTCGCTGCGTTATTTACGCGTCCAGCAGCCGCTTCCGCTGCGCGGACTCGCTTTCAAAACTTTCTTCTCCTTCATCAAAGCATAGCAGAGCTCTTGGCAAACGGAAGAAGATTAATGAGTCCTGATAATAAATCACAGCACAGTCTGGCTGATTATTAAGATTTATTGATTTAAGGGCTTCGTGCCCAGAAGGATGTGACCCATCCGCTGGGAGCCATAGGACGAACTGACTGCGTAGTCCGATACAAATATCATATACACTTCATATATACAGATAAGACATATCACATTACACAGGAACGTCCGGTTAAAGGTTTACCGGATGTTGTGCAATGTAATCACTCTGTGGGCTGGGCGAACAGTCTGAGCTTGTTAACCCTGTAAGCTCAAAATCCTCACACCCCCTCTCGTCCAGCACCACAGAGGGACACGTAAGTAACTCCTTACGTTACATACAAACTACTGCAAAATTCCTCATACTGATGGAATTTTCCTGCCGGATTCCGCTGGCTTGAACTGTACCCCAGTTTTACCAAACCTGACTGAATCCCACGACACACGTCTCGAAAAAGAACGTCTAGGCGTTTGAGTCTGACTTTGGCCTGTCCAGACTCTGCCAACACCAAGCAAAGTTGGTTGTCCTCCCAAACAACGACGGGTAGGCACTTCTTACTGCAGATCTCTAGGACCAAACACCTATAGTACTCCAGTTCCCTACAAAGCCCTGACAACGCATCGTCTGTGGCTTCTGCAGAGGAACGAGTAATGAGGCTCTGGTTCTGGGACTCCAGTCCACCGAACAGAGCTCCTCCAAACATCCACACAACCATTCCAGACACAGATTCCCTGTCCTTGGCATGCGGCCAACTGCTGTCGCACCAGCACGTGAGCTGGGGCTCACCGGCATCCGACAACCTCAGGCTAAACTCCTGTGTCTTCTGCACTTCCTGAATGCCATTCCCGGCATATCCACTAGTAGGCTCTACAGCCTTCTTGCCGAGCAAATGCACAGCAGCCTCTGTGTCAGTTCTGCTCGACTGGGAAAGAAACACTTGCTTCCCTGACTGAAACACTTCGGAGCTCTGGAACCCAGAGCGTTCTCCGGTCTGACTGTCTTTAACTAGACCAGTCTCTCTGAATGTTCTGTCACTAGCACATTCAGACATCTTGAACATCTTCACCAACTGCACTGTCTCACCTGTTTGACTGAGCAAGAAACTACTGTCTTCTTCAGCTCTGTCTACCTGCACACCTAGGTGAACACCAACAGGGCCTACGTTCATGAGCTTCAAACACTGACCAAGCTCCTCTGTGAACCGTTGCACCTGTTCCCTGGTCTCTGCCAGGTCCGCTCCTGAAAGGAGAACTAGCTCCTGCTCTTGACCTATTCCTGTCAGAGACAAGCAGCTATCAGCATAAATCCGGCTGAAAACTTGCTGTTCCACAGCATACTGCACACATGAGGTCCAATCTGTGACTGCCTCCTGCAAGTCGCAGACTGACTTGTGCAACTTCCTCACTTGACCTTGCCTGTTGTTCTCGAACCCTGGCGGAGGTACCACGTACAACTCCTGCTCCAGGTCGGAAACCAAACAGCTATCCAAACCAAAGTGGTTTACCTCGAAACTCCTTCGAGCCACGTCAGCTAACAGCATGTGCATGGTTCTGCATCCAAGAATGAGTCCGTCCTTTGCCTCAAAGCAATGGACCACCTTCACCTGAGCGAACCCTGTGGCTACTGACCTAGCCCTGCACCGCAACTCACCAGTTGCTGCCGTCTTGGGTTTGTACATCCTACGACTGCTTAACGCTATGCTACCTATTGGTAGCGCCGTGGACACATCCAAAGACCTTACTGAGCTGACCTGCTCTACTGAGCTTACCTGCTCCACCATGGCATGACGCCATTTCTGGGATCCTCCTTGAGGTACCCGTCGAACCTCCTTAAGGCTCTTTGGTTCACGCTGCGTCAGACAAACACGCACGCTTGTGACTGTGAACCTTCCGGGCAGAAACTTTCCAGTGGTTCGCGCAAACCGCTCTGACCCCACTGTCTGTTCCCCCTCTGTTCCAGCTGTGGAACCCGCCTGCCCGTCCTTGACGTCAGGCATGTCACCTACTGACCTGCTGCATCCTTGCACCCTAGCTGACTTGCCTAAGGATGACGTTGGCGCACTTCGGGACTTCTGCCTCACCGATGAAGAACCCCCCTCTTGCTCCAGATCGAGACCTTGAACAGGCTCTACCAGAGAAGAGTTGCCACGCATGGCCTGCCTCTTAGCCCTTGGCATAAGAGATTTGGGTGCACTCCTCGGAGTCGCCCCTAGCTGCGTTGCTCCCTGACCATGGCCGGAAACTCTGTCCGAGCCACTAGCAGGTGCAAGAACCACAGCAATACCCCCTCCCGGGGCTGATCCACTACCTGGATCCTCACCATCCACAGATGGCGTAGCTGCCTGTCTTGCAGTGTCAGAACCACCCTGAACACCTGAAAGAACAGCAGCATTTCCAGGAATGCATTCCCACACATTCTGCTCACAGAATTCAGCATTCCCGCTGACTGGAACCTGAGATTGACCCCCCTTGGCAGTGGCAAACCCATTCAACCTGGATTCGAACCCACGTTCTTTGCGTTCGGTGCGTGGTGCGCAGACCACCGCTTGAGAACCAGAAACGCACAAGATTTGTCCCTTGGGCTTCTTGTCACATCTAGCTCTTTGTGACTCCCCACAAACCTGGCTGGGGTGACCTGCAACAGAGAACACGGTCTCAGCGGCTTCACCAAGCATCCTATTCTGATGCCCCGCAAAATTGCGTACCTGTGAAGCAACTGAGTTAGTCACTCTGTGCTCTTCTTCCCTCTCCTGGAAGAAAACTGTCAGCAAGGACCTGCGGAACTCCTTGCCACTAGTGGCTTGAAACCAGCCTACTGTGGTAGAGAACCTGTTACCTATCTCCACCACCCACTCTTCAGGCAGTGAAACTGCTTCACTGTGCTCCTTGAGCACCAGACTCCACCCAATGTGTGAACACGCACCCCCCAGGATGGCCTCTGGCCTCGGCTCAGAGTACTCTACCTGCACCTGGGCAAAGGGTCGAGTGGTAACCCTTTCGAACCTTGGATCACTGGGTGTCTCAGCATTGACGTTGCAGCCCCTGCAAACAAAAACTACATCACATGCTGTTGACTCGCACCCTGCAGACCCCTCAGGTTGCTTCAGCACACTGGCCCAGTGGCAAAATGCCAGCCTATTGTGCTTCAAAAGCACGCACCCCTGGGGTGTGGGCACAGTAGCTTGTACTGCATCAGTGCTACTTTCACCTGAACCTGCTTGAGATGTCTCAACAGCAAACACCCTGTCTTCACTGTGCTTCTCTTTCCTGTGAATACAACAAGTATTATGCAAGCAACATACTGTGACAGCATCATGCTTAAGGGTTGACATAGACAGTAAATACATTTCCATGTCTTGAACCACACAAGAGTCCCACACTGTCTCTGAGAAACTGTCAGAAACTGTCCCAAAGTCAAGCCTTGACTTGCTGCTCCCAACAGCCAACTCTGTGGAAATGAACCTGCAGTTCCTCACATGTCCACCAGGTGGCACGCTGTGGAGTGACGTCGCTCTGTCGCTCCCCGTTGCCATAGCAGCTGGCAAACAACAGGTGTCGTCATCTGCTTCCTGCTGGCTGGTTGACTTGTTGCAATTCCCAAGCATCTGAGAAGTGGCCTTGACACAATCTTGCTTCTGGAAAGTGGAGCTGCTAGCTTTCCCAGCCTTCGTACCCTGCGTCATCAGCTGCACACCGGCCTTGACCACTTTCACTGGCCGTGTCATCGCCAGCTGGGCAGAGGAATGAAAACAAGCCTCTGAAGCTTCTCCGCTTCTTTGTGCAAAGCACTGGGCATGACCCCCCTGCTCCCTCTGCAGCCGCCATTGCTTTACACCAGCAAAATGACCTGGCAGGGATATGAGCTGATCTGGGGGCATTTCTCCAGTCTCTGCAAGAGCTGATTCCTCTTGGAACTGTGCTGAAACAATCCACCCATCATAGGGACTGGCCCCACCGTCACTGTTGTGGTTCTGGGGTGCATCCACGCTCAGAACTTGCTGTGGAGGAGGTGCTGTATTTAAACAGTCTCTCAAGCCTCCCTCCTTTTGCACAGACTTTTGGATCCAACACCCCCCTTCTCCTTGGGTTGTAACAGTCCACCCCTCGTTGAGGCACTGGGGTGCTTGCATGTCTGGCTGTGAGGGGAATCCAAAACCCCCATAGCCACTGTCCACCAGCTTCCCACAGGGCATCAATGAACTCACGTTTTCATGACTGTCCCTGCTTCCGAAGATGGAATTCACCAGAGAGGTGCAATCGCTTTTGCAAGACCTCAATCTGGACTGTGCAGCCGTCCAGCTGCAGCTTGCAAATAGACAAGCCATATCGTAAACCGTCTCTGCAAACCAGCATTCCAGAGAGGCTTCTGAACTCTTGCCAGCCACGACCGATACTTCTTCTTGGAACGTCTCCAGGGCTCATTAAGGCACTAATTAACTGACCCCCATAACCTATTGTGATTTCGATCTTTGTCCGCCGAAATCGAACGCAACGGGCTGAGGTGTGGGGTTAACGAACCCCCAGCACCCACAGCCGGTATCCTTCGCTGCGTTATTTACGCGTCCAGCAGCCGCTTCCGCTGCGCGGACTCGCTTTCAAAACTTTCTTCTCCTTCATCAAAGCATAGCAGAGCTCTTGGCAAACGGAAGAAGATTAATGAGTCCTGATAATAAATCACAGCACAGTCTGGCTGATTATTAAGATTTATTGATTTAAGGGCTTCGTGCCCAGAAGGATGTGACCCATCCGCTGGGAGCCATAGGACGAACTGACTGCGTAGTCCGATACAAATATCATATACACTTCATATATACAGATAAGACATATCACATTACACAGGAACGTCCGGTTAAAGGTTTACCGGATGTTGTGCAATGTAATCACTCTGTGGGCTGGGCGAACAGTCTGAGCTTGTTAACCCTGTAAGCTCAAAATCCTCACACCACCCCATTGAGGTGTCTCAGGAAGGATCAAAAAGCAGCCTTGTTTACCCACTCATTTGGGGGCTGAAAAGTGTCCTCCTGCTAACTCTGAAATTATCACCTTTTAGTGCTTTTCTTTTACATTTCCAGGGGTTCTGGGGTTTTTCCAGACAAAAGCCATTTTCATTCTTGTGGGCTGAACAAGGGGAGTGGACAGGAAAACTCTAAGGAATATAAGAGGTTATTTTATTTCTATCAAAGATTTATGTCCTTTCTCTTCACGTACACACAGCCCTTCTTTGTTTGGGACTATTTTGGTTTTGTTCACCATATGCTGTCGATTGTAAAAGGCTGAGAGTATATAAAAAAGGTTAAATAAGCAATATCTGACGTAGGTAAAGGTAAAGGGACCGCTGACCATTAGGTCCAGTCGTGACTGACTCAGGGGTTGCGGCGCTCATCTCGCAATATTGGCCAAGGGAGCTGGCGTACAGCTTCTGGGTCATGTGGCCAGCATGACTAAGCCACTTCTGGCGAATCAGAGCAGTGCACGGAAACGCCATTTACTTTCCTGCTGCAGCGGTACCTATTTATCTACTTGCACTTTGACGTGTTTTTGAACTGCTAGGTTGGCAGGAGCTGGGACCGAGCAACGGGAGCTCACCCCGTCGCAGGGATTCGAACCACTAACCTTCTGATTGGCAAGCCCTAGGCTCTGTGGTTTAACCCACAAAGCCAGCGGCGTCCCTAATATCTGACCTAGGAGTGGCCAATGCCTTCAATGTTGGTGTGTTCCATTGTTAAACCACTTGTGCCTCTGGGAAGTTCATCATTTCCATTTGAAAGAAATCCAATAACTTGTAATATGAACTTTTTGGTTCAGCTCTTATTCTCTACAATAGAATAGAATGGCTGCCTGCCAACTTTCTTTTTATTGCTTATGAATGAGACTGAGGTGTCTTTATTCTTTTAGGATGGATTCAAGGGGTCTTACCAGGAAAATATTAGAACACATTTCAGTCTGGAGAAGCCAGATTGAATTGTGTATTGTCTCAAGAAACTCACATGAGTTTGCAACTGGTTTTCTGCTGTGTAAAGGGGAATGCACTCTGCTAAGTAAAGAAACTTGCTAACGCAAGTTAGGAAGGATAATAATAAACACTAGATCCTCTCCTGCCACCCTGAACATGCCCACATAACCTTCCAAAGTGCCCAATGAAATGACAAAGAAGAGGAGCAAAGAGGGGCAGGTCTAGGTTCAAAGAAGGAGTGAAGTTCGGAAAGGAAGAGGCAGCAAAAGGCATGGAGTTCTCTCACTTACCAAGGTCTCAAGAGAAGTAGTCAGGTGAAGGTGAGAGGAGCTGTTGTCAGAATCGTGGGCAGCAAGTCCTTTTATATGATTCCAGGACTGCAAGTCCCTCACATGTAGACGAAAACTGCCTTCAGGTTTCCTACCCTCAAAGGCCTTTTGTTAATTGGAACTGAACTTCATCCTGAGCCACCCTGTATTCATTAGCATGTGTTTTATCCAATTCCATTCCCCTTTCATTATCCTGCTGTTGACTCCTTTTGATGATTTAAGACACTTAAATCATAGTGCTGTTAGGGTGGCCTCTTGGTATGGTGAACACATCCTAGGAAGCAGCTGCACATTTGTAATGCAAGCATGGATGAGCCAAGCATCCGGAAATCCTGTAAACGTGGTGGTTGAACTGAGGGTACTTGACGCTTCTGGCACCTAGGTCCATGAGATAATCCATCGTAAAGCCATGCCGAGTTCGTTAGCGTGGGCATTCTGCCGGTCTGAGTGCTCTCTTTAATACCATGAATAGCCTCTAGAGCGGGTGTATCCCTGGCCTCCTCCCACAGATGATGTGCCCCCAAAGGCAGTATATCATCCCACATGAACTGGCTCACGCGAGGCAGAGAGTATTGCTCCTGGGATAATCACATTAACTGGAAGTGGCTCGATGACTATTTATGATGGTGGTGACTGTGTGATGAAATCAACACTGGCAGCAGGATTTATAGCGAGGCTACTGGATGGCACTCCACCACCACTTGAACCCCCATTGACTCCAATGGTGCCAAAGCCCCCCAAGCCTCCAAAGCCCCCAAAGCCGCAACTTGGTTTCAGCGAGCCCAGGCCACCAACTGGGTAACAAGATGGGGTGCAGCAGGAGGAAGTGTAGCCACAGGCCATTTTGGACTGCTGGACGCTGGATCTGAAAAGATGATGAGTAAGACAACTTATTGCTGATTCATGCATCCAAGTTGTAACAAAAAACACAATGACAACAATGTGCACTACCACCACCAGTGAAGAAGAAGAGGATGAAGAAGAGATTATAACATAATCTGCAAGTCTATATAATAAAAAATAAATCAAGCCAACAGTAGTGCCCCAGTACAGCCTTGGAGGCCTCTTGGGGATGTCACCACTGGGCTTGTCTCAGTTAGTTGTGACCCCATCAGATGATCTTCATACAGGCAGCTCCCCACTGCAAAGAGGAGCAGGTCTAGGTGCAAAGAAGGAGACAGAGAGAGCGAAGTTCGGAAAGGAAGAGGCAGCAAAAGGCATGGAGTTCTCTCACTTACCAAGGTCTCAAGAGAAGTTCTCAGGTGAAGGTGAGAGGAGCTGTTGTTAGGATCGTGGGCAGTGAGTCCTTTTATACGATTCCAGGACTGCAAGTCCTTCCCTTGTAGTCAAAAATTGCCTTCAGGTGTTCTACCCTCAAAGGCCCTGACTAATTATTGGAAGTGGACTTCATCCTGAACCTCCCATACTGCAGGGCTGATTGGTGGGCATGGGGTACTATTGGGTCACCCAGGCTCCATGACACCAACCTCCTCTAAAGTCCACTTAGGAGCTTTGAGGTACTGAGTCAGTCCTGAAGAAGCCAAATAGCTATGTGTTCTCTTGGGAAGAATGGCTAGACATTCATACAAATGTCCACCCACCCTTCTCTGTGGGGATTCCATGCACTATATTCAAAAAGGTTCTCTTTCATTTGCTGTTGTCATTAGGCTTGACATGGAGGTAGCAGCTCATTTTGGAAGTTCACTCTGTTCCTCCTAATTGGTTTGTGCTGCTGTTCCTTTAATAGTTGGTGTTTCTATGACAAAAAAGTCTCTACCTTATTTTGTGAGATTCGGTGTTCTTTTTAATTAGCTGTAAGTATTGTTGCTTTCATCCTTGTTGGCCCTGAACCTCAATAAGTGATGAATCATTTCAAAGGTTGGAGTGTCTGGTATGTGCCAGCTCAGCGCTATTCTGCTCCATGTTTCTACAGTATGTATATATGATTGGTGCCTCTCGTTCGAGCGAGAGCTGGGGCACTTCTAGAGAGTTGCGTAAACCCCATCTTCCCACACTGGGATGGGTTTATCTGTTTTAAAGAGCCATTTTAAACTTCCCATATAATCCCTACATATGTTTGCTTTAAACAAAGCCCCCCAAATTCAGTACAGTGGACATCAGCCTCATAGGGAGCTTCCTTAAGCAAATCCAGCCATTGGTGCATCCAGCTCAATATTGCCTACACTTTCACCCTGCAGCCAGGGCCGGCGCGTCCATTTAGGCGAACTAGGCAATTGCCTAGGGCACCAAAATGGAGGTGACGCTGGCCAGCCTGTCCCCCGCCCTGCCGCCGCCCGCCGCCGCCCCAACCAGCGGCGGAGCAAGCAAACCGCTGCCGCGGGGGGCGCCCGGCTGGGCAGGGGGCGGGGCACCGCTCCGCAATGTGCGTCATACGCAATGACATCACGTGGCCCGCCCCCTCGCCTAGGGCGCCAAAATTGCCAGCACCGGTCCTGCCTGCAGCTTCCCCTACAATGGATTATGAGCAGAAGTTCCCTTGCAAAGGAGCAGCCCACAGTATTGAATCTCCACTTTACAGGTTGAGAGGGGAGGATTCAATCCTGCATGGGGGGGGGGGGTCTGCTTCCAAAGGGTGTCTGCCCTGTGTCTTCCTGCCTGATGCTCCATGCCCTGAAAGCCCTTGATCTTTCTGGGTGGGCTCACCCAGGGTGTTCCAGGGCTGTGTCCTCCCATCTCAACCATGATACTCAATTCAGTGAAGGTTCAAACTCTGGATGAATCCAGTGAACAGCCTCACCATCAAATCTAGTATCCCTAAGCTGTTTTTTAGTTTCTTGGCGTGGGAGGTACAAAAACAGGATGTAAGATTTTAGTTCATTTATTCCAAAGCAATGCAGTTCTATATTGAAAATAATTTTTAAAAGCATCTTTTGAGAGACCATTCAGTTGCAATACTAGGCTGCATTCAGGAAGGTGGCATCTACCTGTCTTGGGAGACAGTGGAGCACTCTGCCTTTGGGGTTGAAGTCAAACTGTTTGAAGGTTGCATCACCTGCTATGGCTGTAGAGACCAATACGGGATAGACATGTTTTGTTTCAACTGGGGCAGATGAAGGCATGGGGTTTTGCTGCTGCAGATGCACCATGACATTTATTCTGTCTGTGCCCCTCCCAGAAGCCATCCCTCCATTGGTCACTAAGGACACATAAACTGTCTGCATTCAGACACCACTTTATTCAATGTTCCCAATGTTTCCTACCCAGATGATTTCCCTGTTTGATTTGTTCTTTCACAAATTATAAAAGCCACTTCTGGAAACCAAGTCCTATCTGGTTTAGCGTTCTTACCCATGTTTGTTTTGTTTGTTTAGTCGTTTAGTCATGTCCGACTCTTCGTGACCCCGTGGACAAGAGCACGCCAGGCACTCCTGTCTTACCCATGTTAGTTGCTTCCAGAAAAAGAAATCTGTAACCCTGTTAAGCTGGAAAATCTCTGACGTTTTACATTGTAATCTTCCCATTGTTTTCATGGCTGAGTGGGGATCTGAACCCTGGGCTCCCACTGTGCCACAACTGGCTTTCAACTTCATCACACTGGTTTTTCATGGTGGAATCACTGAAGAACAGGAACATACCGTGTATACTTGAGTATAAGCCGACCTGAATATAAGCCGAGGCACCCAATTTTACCACAAAAAACCTGGGAAAGCTTCATAGGAGCCACTGCCTGCCTCACTCGAGTATAAGCCGAGGGCGGCTTTTTCAGCACAAAAAATGTGCTGAAAAACTAGGCTTATACTCGAGTATATAGGGTACATACACACAGAAAAAATATGGCAAAATGTCCAATGACATCAGCATATAGATAAAAAAAGCTACAGTTTCATAATACAACAGATAACATGGTAGAAAAGGGACACTAGCAAACAGGACAGGAGCTTTAGTGCTCTGACCAGGAAAAGAAATGGCTAGGAAACCCCCCAGGCAGGATTAGCATTTCTCTGCGTGTAATGTGTGTGTGCGGGGGGAGGGGGTTTGAAAAACTGAGTTTCCAATAGAGGGCTTTTTAAAATTAATCAATCACAAAATAACTGGGAACCAGAGCAGAGGGAACTTAGGAGGCAGTGTGACACAGGTTGAAAGTAGACTGATATCACATTCATTTTCTTGGTCTCATCAATATCTGATGCATGGATGGTCTGCTTTCGCTGCGGCTGCTTTTTCTGTGGGAAGCCCTGCTAAGAGAGGTTAGATTGGCTCCCTTGTTTTCTTTTTCTTGGCAGGCTAAGACTTTCCTGTTGAGACAGCCTGTTGACATCTTGTGTCACCCAACACTTGATATTTAGTTATCTTTGGAATTTATAATTTATCTGCAATCTGCCTTTCCCTCCAGTGAGCAAAAGGTGAGGTATACATGGTCCCACATCTCTTATTATTTAATCATCATGGCAACACTATAAGGTAGATTGGGCTGAGAGATAGTGACTTCCCAAGGTCATGCAGGGAGTTTAAATGGCAGAGTGAGGATTTGAACCAGCACCTCCTAGTACCCAGCCTAAATAACACACAATGATGTCAGTGTTCGTGTGTGTGTGTGTGTGTGTGTGTGTGTGTGTGTGTGTGTTCCTTTTTAATATAATTTTTATTAAATTTTCTGTTTTACAATTTCAAATACTCATTTTACATCCTTAAGATATCAATGACTTCCGTTCTCTTTCCATGGTTCACTTTACATATCTTAAATCCCTGCATATTTTACAAAAACTAAACCAACCAGTATTACACTATTGCATCCATCAAAACTTATTTACACTGTTGTATTTATCTTAATGCTGCCAGCATTTTCAACTGTACACAATTATTTCCCATATATTCAATAAACGTTTTCCAATCTTCTTTAAACGTATGTTCTTCTTGTTCTCTTATTCTATATGTTAATTCTGCAAGTTGTGCATATATTTTCAACTTAGGTTGCCAATCTTCTTTGGTTGGGACTTCGCTTGTTTTCCATTTTTGTGCTAACCAAACATGGGCCGCAGTTGTTGCATACATAAATAACATTTCCTGACACCTGGGGATTTCATTCTGAATTATCCCCAACAGAAAGGACTCTGTTTTTGGGGCGAAAGTACTTTTAAACTTTTCTTTCAATTCATTATAGATCATTTCCCAATACTCTTTCCCCCTTTTACATGTCCACCACATATGAAAGAACGTTCCCTCCGGCTGTGTGTGTGTGTGTGTGTGTATTCCTTGTCTCCATATAGAGAGTGGGTCCAGGTAGCTTGCAACAAATCTTAATACAAAATGTCACAGAAAAAAGAAAGCACAACGGATATGCATGAGAGGGAAGAGTGATTCTCTCCACCAACTTACACTCTTTCTGAAAGCTGACTATTATGGAGGAACAAGGCTTGGAGCATGAAGGAACCCTCTTTAGCACCCTGAGTTCTCTCTCTCTGCTTTGCTGAAGTCACAGAATTAAAGTGCTGCTTTGATTTCTTCAATATTACAGGGTAGCCATATACAATCAAAAGTAGATGAGAAAAGGTGCTCATATCTCTAGGAACACAATGTTCCTTGACTACTGTGGGCATAATTAAGGCATAAAAAACAGCAGGTGTTCATACTCAAGCACCTATGGATAGCTCAGACACCTGTTGTCATGAACACATCTGCCCCAAGCAGAGAGGCACAGCATGAGTTAGGAAGCAGCCAGCAGCAGGAAAGCTGGCATTTCTCTCAGACACTGAAAGGAATGCAGATAAGACGCTAGCAGAGGGAGGGATGGGGGATAGCAAAAGAGGTTTATTTGTCCTGTAAATTGCCTTTTTATTAAGAAAGTTCTGCCCAAGACATTTTTAGATGTCTTGCACACTGTTGTGCAAATACATTTTGAATAAATGAGATCCTCATATGTTTTCATCCTGTCCACTGGCTGAGTAGACTGTCACCCCCAAAAGCACAGTATACTCTATAGGGTTTCTCACACTGATTCCACCAATCTCCACAGATGGGGCAAAGGTGGGATAGAAACCTATGCTATTGTCCCTGGTTAGTTCTGAAAGAGCATCAATGTGTGGCAGGGGTGCAATCATAGGGGGACATACCAGCACTTGTGGTGAGGCTGCCCAACAATAATTATTACTATTATTACAGTGGTACCTCGGTTTACAACCATAATCTGTTCCGGAGATCCGTTTGTAAACCAAAACAGGTTGTAACCCAAGGAAGGGTTTCGTCAATGCGGCCTCCAAAAATAAATTGTTCATAATCCAAAAGAAAAGGGCTGTAATCCAAAGAAAGGTTGCAAACCGGGACACACACGTCTGGGTTTGACGTGTTTGTAATCCAAAACGTATGCAAACCAAGACGTATGCAAACCTAGGTACCACTGTACTTATTATAGCAGGGGTACTTTCAGAAATTTCTGATATTATAGATGAACAGATTAATTTTAGTTCACAGTTTTTTGACTTTCACACTTGGAAGGGTCAATAAATTCAATAGGAAAATTTATTAAAAATCCACCATAGGTGGTATATGACCCCTGTGATAATTTCGAAAATACAAAAAGGAGGAAGTAAAATATGCTGGAGATGTGAAAAAGAAACTGGGACATTATACCATATGTGGTGGAATTGTGAAATAATTAGAAAATATTGGACTATGATCTATAATGAAATGAATTTTTTTTTTGAAATACTCATTTGGAAAGTCTCCAGAATTATTTTTATTAGGAATAATCAAAGAAGAAATTCAACCATTACATAGGAATTTTGTATTCTACGCGGTAACAGCAGCAAGATTGTTGGTAGCGAGCAGTTGGAAAGAAAAAAATATACCAAGCAGAGAGGAGTGGAAATTGAAAATGTTAAATTATTATAATTTGGCCGTAAAAGATTTTGAAGTAAGAGGAGAGAAAAAAGAATTAAGAGTAAAGGAATGGTCAGGCTTTGAAGAATATATAAGATGTAAGTAATGTTACCTTCCGCAGCAGGAAAGGAAAAGTTCAGCAGTAATGATATAGAATCAAGATCAGATTAAGAGTAGTTACGATAATGGAGTATAAAAGAAGTAACATGGCACAGACTGGAAGCAGAGGGGGTGGGTGGGAGGAGGGAAATAGCAAGTAAGAATGATCTATGAGTAGGTATGTATGTATGTATGGGGGGTTAACTGATAATGTACTATTATTGAAAATGAATGTAATGGATGAGTGAAATAAATAAAGATTGTTTTTAACATTAAAAAAAAAAAAGAATAAATTCAATAGGAGAAGAGAACTCCTGGTAATTTTGCTTGTTGCCAAGAGACTTTCCATTGCCCAAACATGGTGGAATCTACAAGGATTGGGAGGCGACTCATAGTATAAAAATGTGTGGAAGTTGGCTATAACTTTGAACATAACCCACAATGCAATGGTGCTGATAGGAAAGGAGGGAAAGGTTGCCTTTTATGTCATGTAGTGTCTGGTTATTTACCAGATGGAGGGGGACGCCATTCCTGATAGGGATGACTGATATGGGACAGGCAAGGTCTTCAACTTGCAACATTCTCTGCAGAGGGGAGGAATCACCCCGTCTCTCCAGACCGACCCTGTCTGCTGCAAAGGTTGTTGTGTCTTCATGTCTTTCTCTGTGTGTAAAGAGAAAACCTTGCTTGAGTGCTTGTGTTGTGGGGTTTTCCCTTTGTCCAGTCCTCTCCTCCTTACTGTTTGCTAGATTATCATTCTGATCATCTTTACTTTATTGTGTTTTCCAGTTGGCTCCTTCATCCTCCCCCCCCCCATTGTTGGCAGAAGGAAGAGTCTAGGGGGCAGCTGCATTCTGACCCGATAGCTGGGCAGGCACAGGAGACGTCCACAGAAGTGACTGGGCCAGGAGTTTTCGTTTCGTTCCCATTTCTTAAAATGTCGGGAACACCATTCTGTTGCAACAACTCAACGTTTCTTGAGGAGGTGTGCATATGAAAAATGCTTACAAAATATTAAATCTGTTTCCTTGCCAGCAATCTCAATGTTGTGACCATGTATACTTCCGTATTTTTCAATTGGGGAAAATGACCCTATTGTGGAAAGAAGATTTCATGCAACCTTTGCAAAATAACATAGGATAAAATGAATACTTATGCAGTAGCTGCTGATATAGGGGAGGAATTGGTGTTATAATTATGCTCAATTGTCTTGTTATATTTTCTTATTGATCTATGGAAACAGCAAATGTTGTAGTTCATCACTGAGCCACAAGTGATTTGAACAAGACATATCAAGAGGTTTTTTTGGGGGGGGGAGTGGGCCTCTGTAACCAAGCTTCAATCAAATTGATTTGGGTTAACTTTTCCAAGGACAATATTGAGTTTTGATCAAAATCTGGTCATGCAGCTGTAAAAATTTCCATCTCAGCTAATTACCCGCAGAAACTCAAGGTGGTAACAATTCCAGGCAGCCCAACAATAATATATTATGCACCATTCCGAACCCAAACCTAAGTCCAAACTGCAAACCCTTGAAGTCAAAAGCACAATAAGACATTCCAAGAAGAGATGTCCTCTCCAATAAGGTTTAATTGAAAAGAAGACATACCAAGAGCAGGAGAAAACACGGGAGCTGGAGCCAAGGGTTAGCTATTCACGTTATTGGGGGGGGGATTTCTGTGGGGAGCCCTTTTATACAGTTTCATTCACAACTTCAGAGAGAAGAAGAGCCTATTGTTATATGCCGTCTGGCTGCACTTCCTAGGTATTTGCTATTTTGGGCCCTTAGCCCAGAAGAAGTCCCATCAACCACATCCCAACAATGTTCTTTTCATTTGGTAATATGCACCTCATTTAGCAAGACTTCTGGAATTTGTTAACTGCTGTCCGCTTTGGTTACCACTCCACTTGATTAGTGGACAAGCCTATGTTGGACGCGGTGGAGTGCTGGTGCCTGCCAAGGTGAGCAGTTGCCCATTGCAATTTCTATACTGAATGCAGTTGTTTGGCATCTCCTGGATGGCTTTTGCACCACTGCTGCTGGATCTTGGAGGAGGAAGAATGACTTAGTCAATGCAAACCTCTCATGCTGCAGGGCTGATTGGAAGGCATGGGAGACTATTGGGTCTCCTCTATAGTCCACTTAGAAGCTTTGATGTTCTGCGTCAGTTCTGAACAATCCAAATTGCTATGTGTTCTCTGGCAACAATGTCTAGACATTTGTATTAATGTTTACCCACCCTTCTCTGTGGGGATTCCATGTGCTATACTCAAAAGGGTTCTCTTTCATTTGCCATTGTGCTTAGACTTGAGATGAAGGCAGCAGCTCATTTTGGAAGTTCACTCTGTTCCTGCTAACTGGTTTGTGCTGCTGTTCCTTTAATAGTTGGTGTTTCTATGACGAAATATTTTCCAACCCCATCTTTTGAGTTTCAGTGTTCTTTTTTATCAACTGTAAGAAGTGTTGCTTTCATCATTATTGGTTCTGAACCTCAATAAGTGATGAATCATTTCAAATGCTGGAGTGTCTGGTATGTGCCAGCTCAGCGCTATTCCGCTCCATGTTTCTGCAGTGTGTGCATACATGATTGGTGTCTCTCGTTCTAGCGAGAGCAGGGGCACTGACAGTAGCAGTTGTGGGAGGGAAGAGACAATGAGTTTATCCAGCTCACATTGGGACTACTGCAATGTGTTTTACGTGGGGCTACCTTTGAAGGTGACCCGGAAACTGCAATTAATCCAGAATGCGGCAGCTAGACTGGTGACTGGGAGTGGCCGCGGGGACCAGATAACACTGGTCCTGAGAGATCTACATTGGCTCCCAGTACGTTTCCGAGCACAATTCAAAGTGTGGGTGCTGACCTTTAAAGCCCTAAACGGCCTCGGTCCTGCATACCTGAAGGAGCGTCTCCACCCCCACCGTTCTGCCCGGACACTGAGGTCCAGCGCCGAGGGCCGTCTGGCGGTTCCCTCACTACGAGAAGCCAAGTTACAGGGAACCAGGCAGAGGGCCTTCTCGGTAGTGGCGCCCGCCCTGTGGAACGCCCTCTCAGCAGAGGTCAAAGCGATAAACAACTACCTGACATTTAGAAAATACCTCAAGGCAGCCCTGTTTAGGAAAGTTTTTATTCTGTGATATTTTAATGTATTTTGATAATTGTTGGAAGCCGCCCAGAGTGGCTGGGGAGACCCGGCCAGATGGGCGGGGTACAAATAATAAATTATTATTATTATTATTATTATTATTATTATTATTATTATTGCTCTACGTTGGATTTAAGGTGGGAAGATTAAGGAGAAGATGGCAGCTGATGATGGCTCAGAATCCCTCTCTCTTGCCAAACAGTGTGAGAAGGGAAGAAGAGATGGACTGGAAGTCTTCTCTTGCAGGGTGTATAAAATGATGGACAAAAACATCAGTTTCAGGTTCTCATTTTCCCAACTGCAAACCCACTTTGCTATATTTCTAAACAATGAGCCACTCAGTCTTTTATTTTCTTACGTACTTTTTAGATACTCCAGGGCATAAAATGTGATAATTCCTTGTAAAGGTTTATTATGCTTATTGGTCAGTCAAGAGACTAGGAACCTTTTATTTGATCCTTTGGTACCTACTCTCCTAATTGTATAAACAATAAAAAATATTGTTGCATGTAATTGTATTAAAGAAAAAACCAGGTATTCCAAAACTGAGAGAAAGTGAGAGAGAAGCAGGGTTAGCTTGAAAGCCCATGGAAGCTTCCTGTGTAAGTAAGTCTCCCTCTGTTCACTTTGAAATTGGTTTTTAAAGAAATTTTCCCCCACTGGGACTCTAGAAACAAAATGAGACTGGTGTAATACTCAGCAAGTCAAATGTGGGTGAGACCAGGGCCAATGGCAGATGGAGCCAGTTTTGTCCCCAGCCTTCTTCTCTTTATTTAAAAATGCAAGGTATGTTACAGAATGGCCTTTTCCATTGGTTGTCATATTTCTGAAAGTGAAAATCCAGACAGAAGTTGTTTGAATTCTTCTTTCTTTTTGGGTTGTCCCGTTCCCCCCCCAAAAAATACAATTTTTTTAAAGTTTCTGACCTGCTTTTTGAGATGTAGGCAGCAGCTCATTTTGGAAATTCACTCTGTTCCTGCTGATTGCTTTGTGATGTTGCTCCTTTCATGGTTGATGTATTGTTGCTTTCATCATTATTGGTTCTGAGTTGCAGTAATTGATGAATCATTTCAGAGTTTGGCATTTTTGGTGTCTGCCATCTCAGCTCTTTTCTGATTCATGTTCCTATGGTGCGGAAACATCACTGGTGTCTCTCCTTCAGGTGAGAGCAGGGGTACAGCCACTAGTTGTTACTGGAGGAAAAAAGCAATGAGTTTATCCTAGTCCCATCTCTCTCTGTTGGATGTGAGGATGGGTAAAGAGATGGACTGAAAGTCTTCTCTTGCAATGTGTTTGAAAGGATTTCAGTTTCAGGTTCCCATTTTCTCATTCGCAAGCTCATTTTGCCATATTTCCATGCCGTAAGTCATTTACAGTAGTGTTCTGTATGTATGTGTGTGTATGTGCGGCTTTTTTTTTTTTTGGTGTGTGTGTGTTTTGTGCTGTTTTTTGTTTTGTTTTTTCTTTCTTTCTGTTTTTTATGGGATAGCATGCAATTTCATTGCACTTGTATAGTGTTGTGATTGTACTTCTTCAATGACAATAAATAAATTATCTTATCTTATTATTTTTGTAGGTATTTGTCACCCCCCACACACTCACAATGAAGCCAAATGAAGGTGAAAATGATACATTTATTAATAAAACCAATGAAAGTTCTGCAAAGCACAATGATCCAATTCAGAAATTAAAACCAGGTCAGTATATTTTCTAGTTTTGCCGGCAAAAGAACAGCCAGCATTCTAGGTGGGTTTCTAGCCAACTTTTCTTCCTGAAATTGCACTGAAACTCCCTGGGTGAGCCCCACCAGAAAGATCAAGGGCCATCAGGAAGTGAAGCATCAGGCAGAAAGACACAGCAAATGCACTTTGGAACAGACCCCCAAGAAGGATTGAATCCTCCACTTCCCAGACACAAAGGGGAGGATAATACTGAGCTACCGGTAGATGGACCAATGGCCAGACTGCACAAAGAAGCTCCCTTTGAGGCTGATGACCCCTGAATTCAGTTTAGAGGGCTTTGTTTAAAGAAAACATAGGTAGGGGTTATAAGGGACACTTAAAACAGCTTCTATAAAACAGAAAAGGCTGCCCCAGACTGGAAAGATGGGGGTTACATATATCTCTAGAATTCAGTGGACAGGCGGCTTGCAGCCTGGAAGGGAATAGTTTTCTTATGAAAGGAGGCAGGACACTAATTTTAAAAGGGTATTATAAAATCACAGGAGTAAATAGGAAGATAATGAAAGGGGAGTGGAGGTGGAAAATACACATGCTAATGAATACAGGGCGGTTCAGGGATAGCTGGATAAAGTCCAGTTCCAATTAACAAAGCACCTTTGAGGGTAGGAAACCTGAAGGCAGTTTTCGTCTACAAGGGAGGGACTTGCAGTCCTGGAATCCTATAAAAGGACTTGCTGCTCATGATTCGAACAAGAGCTCCTCTCACCTTCACCTGAGTACTTCTCTTGAGACCTTGGTAAGTGAGATAACTCCATGCCTTTTGCTGCCTCTTCCTTTCTGAACTTCACTCTCTCTGCCTCCTTCTTTGAACCTAGACCTGCTCCTCTTTGTTCATCATGTTTGTCATTTGCTGGGCACTTTGGAGAATTAAATAGGTAGGAACGGATGGGGGATGTCTATGATCCTTCCAGAGATGCTGGACTACTGCTCCCATCATTCCTGGTCATTGGCTGTGCCAGCTGCGCCTGATGGGTTTTGGAGTCCAACAGCATCTGCAGGGCCAAAAACGCCCCCCCCCCATTCCTGGTCCACATGGACTGGTGGTGGCTGTCCTGGATTTCAGGCATGGCCTTTTCCCCTGGCCGACCTTGAGATGCCAACCTAGGGATTTCTTTAATGCAATATATGGTCTGTGAATCTATCACATATATTTGGAATTCTGGAAAATGAGCTTATTGTCATTTGTTTCTTCAAAGTGTATTTAACCTATATTTCTACAAAAGGCTCCAAGAACATCTTTCAAATGGTCTTTTTCTGCTCACAGGTTTGAAATCTAAAAAGCACAGCACTAATGGAAATGGGAATGAGGAGAGCAGAGGTCTTTAAGAGTCAATATCCATGCCATTGCCCCAAAACCTAATCTATGTCCCCTGGATGACAGAACATAGCTGTTTTCTGTTGCTAGAAAAAGGGGGGTCACAACTAAAGTGAGAAAAGATGAGTGGTGGTGACACCAAGAGGCCACACCTACAGCACTATTGCTGGCTTGACTTTTTATTGACTTGCAGATTATGCTATCATGTTGTTTTGCACTGTATATCACTATCTCTTCTTGTTGTTTTTCATTTTGCTTTGAGAGACCGCCCATCCTCAGGTTAGCGTCTTCACTGAGCAATTTTGGGTTGCTGGTTGACAGCACCAGAAATTATCCCCCCCCCCCCGCTCAACCTGATTGCCATTTGGGTGGTTCTTTCCACATTTCCCTCAGTGAAATCATGACCTTCCTTTGTTAAGCGGAAGAACGTTGTTTGTATGGGGGCGGAAATGGCATTGGGCAGTGGTAACACACTATGGGGTGGGGAATATTAGCCTCCTGAGAGGAGGACTGGCTATGACACCCCCAAGCTTGGGTTGAGTATCTGCTTCCTTGATATCTGCACCCTGGTCCCCCATTGAGAACTTCCTTACTTGGTTTACACCATGGCAAGGTTCAATTCTGACTGAATTCGGGGCAGTTAAAACCCAGTGGATCTGTTCATCAACATGGTGCTTGTGGAATGATGAAGACCTACTGCCATACCAACCCTTGTGGTGCCTGTTGCTGTCAATAGAGATTGGGCCTGATTTTAACCCATCACCTTTGTACAGTCTCATTATTTTGCTGATCACATAGTGTGTCTAATTTGGCAAATGTGGCCTCAGAGTTAGTGACCACAATATTCTAATGATTTTAAGTTGCCTTCCATTGACCACACTCTCTACACCAATTTTCTGCTTACATTCCTATCAAATAATGCTGGAGCAGGTTTCTTTCTTCATAAAGTGTTCTGCTTTATTTTTATTTAAAAGTTGCACAA
Organism: Darevskia nairensis; assembly: GCA_034642065.1. Classification (NCBI taxonomy): domain Eukaryota; kingdom Metazoa; phylum Chordata; class Lepidosauria; order Squamata; family Lacertidae; genus Darevskia; species Darevskia nairensis. The sequence continues at coordinate 61,083 of JAWWNI010000425.1, forward strand.
CCAGTGCCTCAACCGTATCGCCCCTGTCATATTTCTGTGACTCTTGGTTCAGACACGTCCTCATTACATCTGTGTTGGATGCAGGATTAACTTTTGGGAAATTGCAAGAGAGAGGGGGGAAGAGAGAGGGAGAGGGAGGGGGGAAATTAGGATTACCTTGAAAGTCCGCAAAACGACTTCTGCCTGAACTGCTCTTTCATCCCTAAAAATGCATGGCTCAGTGCGGAATGGCCTTTTTGAAAGCTAGTTTGCACAGTGTCCAATTACCAAATCAATGGTATCCCGTGATAAATGCACAGCAGCATAAATTCAAAGGCTAATCATTCACTTAATGGCTGCCTCTAGTTTCCCCTCCTTTCATCAACTGCTTGTGAAATCGGGTCCTCCCTTAAAGAGGGCATGTATTGCGGTGAGACCTGGCAACCAAATCCCTGTGTTGTGGTTGGGAGTGATTGACAGCCACAACAACATTGAGGTAGGTCCCTCAATGCTGGGTTCAATCTGGCCAATGGGACACAAGCTAAATGGATCGAGGGACCTATAAATACCCATGCACGTGACCCAGAGCTTCCTCCTTCGGTGCGTGCATCGGAACAACCACCCACCTCTCCCTACTTTTAGGGCTTGTGCACTTGACCTTGCTATGCTGTCTTGTGCCGTCTGTCGTTGGGACAGGGGCACGGCAGGAATTTTCCCCACTTGGCTGATTGGCTGTTGCCATTTGGGTTTCGCCTGCCACGTAGCAAATCGTCACAACTTGTAAGGTTGGGGATAGGCTCTGGTTCAGGTGATAGGGATGGGAGAACGCTCTCGCCATCCCTATGTGAAGGGTATTCCGTTAAAGGAATCCAGGGACTTGATGGTTTGGTCAACCCCTGAGAAGGGGTTGTGCCCGTGCCTGAGTCCAGGGGGACATTTGGGTGGCGGATAGAGCATGTCCCTGGCTTTCCGCTATCCAGGTGTTCACCCTTGGCTGACCTATGCTGGAACCCTGGGTCAGCGCTACCTGCGGAGCAGGGAGCTAGTCGAACCAGAGCCTTTGCAACCAATCACTTGCTGTAATCAATGAAGTTGTGTGCCAAAATCCAAACCAAAATTTGAGTCATGTCTGAATTTATTTGGGGGGAGGTTAAAAGGTCTGAACACACAATATCTCTCCCCTCTGACTTAAAAGAATCTTCCTGCCTCATTTACTGCGAGAAACAAAAATCTTACATTGTGGTTTTACCAATATTGCTGATTTGATCTGATTTGAATTCATACCTGCCGTTTCCTATAAGGTCCCATTGTGGGTTATTACAATAAAATATTCAATTACATAAAAATAAAACTGGTACAACCATAAAATGAGAAAAGGGTAAGAACAATTAAACACAGTTCCATATGCTTCTGTTTTACATATTTAATCTTGACAGCCTATTTAATCTTTCACTCTATTTCCTGATTTATTATAATTGAAAACTGTATTTGTAATATCTTAATGTCCTGTTTTACTGTCTCTTTTCAAGGGGTAATTGTTAATTCTTTTTCATTCCTTTTTATGTGTTTTTAAAATCTTTCCTTACCTCTGTTATTTATATGGATGCCAAGGGCCATCTGTCATTGAAGCTTGAGATTTCTGCCTTGCAGGGGGTGGGACTAGATGTCCCTCCTTTTTTCAGTTTCTCAACTGCCTTTCCACAATGTCATCTATAAACATAATCAAATTCTACGATTCTATGATTCTGTGTTTCTCTCCTTTTTTCAGATTAACAGCTACCTTTCAAGATGTCATCTATGAACATCGGTATATCCATCCAGCCACGCCCCATTCCTGTTTCAATCCCATTACCATTTGCCGTTCCTGGTAGAAAAATCAACATCAACATTATGTGAATAAATTCAGGGCTCTATGCATCTTGCCTGAAATACAGTTGCCATCTCTGATACAACCAAGCAATCTTTCTTCTTTTTAACACTCCACAACTAGCGCTCTACCCCTCTGGTGAAAGCTCCTTTACTGAGAAAATGATTAACTTGTTCCACTTTTGAATCTGAACTTGATCCACAGAGGAAAGGCGGAAAAATGGTCCCTGAACTGCACATATTGGATGAATGGCTGGTGGTTGTATGGGCTCAGCTGTCAGTAATGCTGAGACTTCCCTTCTAGACAAGCCACAATTGACTGGATCAAGGATCTCGCTGACACTCAGGTCTACACCTCTCTGCTCAGTGCATCTTTCTGTTTTCTTCCCTTTTCTCTTAGATATGTACCCTTTTCTCCCCTTGTACCAAATGCACTTTGACCAAAATCTGTAGGACGCCAAAGTGTGAATGACATACACTTGTCATTCATTGATGGATCTCTGAATAGGATGCTTCCAGTTTCCCAAGAAGCTCTGTCTTTCTCTGTATATCTTTGATTAAATCACAGCAAGCAACCTTTAAGCAGTCTTTTAATTATTTTACACTTCAATGCATTGTTTGCTTTATTATTATTATTATTATTATTATTATTATTATTATTATTATTTAGAATTTATATATTGCGCTATACCAGCAGGTCTCAAGGTAGTTCACAGAACAAAATCAAAGTATAAAACCACAAAATAGATAAAGAAGATAAAATCAACAACCCAATAACCCCCCTCCCTCTCCAATCCCACACATTTTAAAAGGGCATAGGATGTGAAACAAATCAGTCAAAGGCCTGCTTAAAAAGGAACATTTTTGCCTGGTGCCTAAAGTTGTATAATGAAGGCAGCAGGTGAGCTTTCCTGGGGAGAGCATTCCACAGATGGGGAGTCACCACAGAGAAGGCCCCGTTCTTGAGTTGCCACCCTCCAGACCTCTCGATCTCCCACCCATGTGGTCTAGGGAACCACCTACTAACAGTGTCCCAGTCTCATCTGGACACCATACAAGGCAACCAAAGCAGTTTCTGTGCCAAAACTGTTCCTAAACCTTGATTGAAATGGATCCAGAAAATCAGTTTCTGCCGAAAGCGCCTGGTTCTGGTCTGCAACCACTCCAGAATCTTGCTCTGGAAAGAGAGATTAGCAACTGGCCCATAGTTAGTTAGGTTTTTCCAAATCCAGGGAAGGTTTATTAAGGAGTGGTTTTACCACTGCCTCCTTCAAACAGGCAGGGACCACAATTGCTTAACTTATACATTATGTCATGCACCTGACCTCCCACTACAAAAAAACTCACCTATCTGTATCACCATTGGTTGTGGTTCTATTGAGTTTCCTTTTATCAGGCTCTTATAGTCATTCATAGAACCATGGAAGTGTAGAGATGGAAGGGACCTTGGGGGTCATCTAGGAGAAGGACAGTCCACCACGTTCCAAAGTAGTGCAGCCCACTGTTCAAAATCTCTCAGAGACTAGTCACTTCTGTAGACATGCCTTCCATCACACGGAAGATGGAGCGAGCTTGTTTTTCTCCTGCTTGGAAGTGTAGGACAAGAACCAATAGATTCAAATGAGGAGAAAGGAGATTCTGACCATCAGGTATTTCTGATGGTAGGGTTGCCAGGTCTGCTTCCAAAAAATAACGGACAAGCGGGGGGGGGGGTTAAATTAAATTAAATTAAATTAAATTATATATTTTCTTACAAACATTTTAACATGTATTAAAATAATCACCAAGTTCCCAACAGGGGTTCCTTCTTACCGTTCCTGTATTAGGGAGGCGATCCTTGGGGCAAGGATCTCACTCACTCAGGTCGTTGGGCAAGTCTCCTCCAAGCCCGCCTCCCCCCCCCCCGCGCCTCTACCGGTAGCTGGTTTGCTGCTGCTCCTGCGCGTCAGGAACAGGAAGGGGCATCTTTTTCTTTCACGCCTCTCCCTTTTGTTCTCCCCGCGAGTCAGGAACAGGCGGGGCAGAACTCCGGCAATAGGCGCCTCCCCCCCCCATTTTTTAAATGTCTTGTGAAACAATTGAGTATGATTAATATTTTTTTCAGAGAATCGAGTTCAATGGATATTCGATCTTTGTCTCATTCTTACTTATGAAAAAAAGACAAAACGCGATTCTCCTATCCTTATTCCCTTAGACTGTACAGCTTTAGATTACGTACCATTTCATCATAAAGCTTTTGAATAAAAAAAATGTCCACTATTTTGTGGAAAAAAATAGTGAACATAATGTGAAAAAAGCGGACTGTCCGCTCAAATAGTGGACACCTGGCAACCCTATCTGATGGTAAGAGCTGTACAGTGGACTACTTCAGAAGGTGGTGGACTCTCCTTCACTGGAGGTTTTTAAACAGAGGCTGGATCGACACCTGTCAGGTAAATGGCCCACAGGCATGTGAATGCATGGAAATTAGTGAAGGAATTGGAACCCTTTATAGCATAGATATAATGGTTAAACCTGGTATAATAGACCCTATTATACCAAGGGAAAGTAGTGAAAGTATTCCAATGCCCTGACTCACTATCAGCCATATTTGTGTGTAGGCTGACACTTTGGAGGCACATTTTTGGGGGTGAGAGCATGGAACCCAAAATGGCTGCTGAGACCTCACATGGAAAAACAGGATGTCCCCTTTTTCAAGGGCACTTAGAAGATATGCACTAGTAACTTCCACACCCACCAATAGGACCCACCTCCATAGCTGGAAGCAAGTGTTTTTCTGCCCACAGGAAGCCTGGGCTCTAGGAGACACCAGCCTGCTAAGTATAATTGTTTAATTGCACACTGTAATGCAGGGTTAAAGCTATGCACTGTTAAAGCTATGGTTTTCCCAGTAGTAATGTACGGAAGTGAGAGCTGGACCATAAAGAAGGCTGATCGCTGAAGAATTGATGCTTTTGAATTATGGTGCTGGAGGAGACTCTTGAGAGTCCCATGGACTGCAAGAAGATCAAACCTATCCATTCTTAAAGAAATCAGCCCTGAGTGCTCACTAGAAGGACAGATCCTGAGGTTAAGGCTCCAGTACTTTGGCCACCTCATGAGAAGAGAAGACTCCCTAGAAAAGACCCTGATGTTGGGAAAGATTGAGGGCACAAGGAGAAGGGGACGACAGAGGATGAGATGGTTGGACAGTGTTCTTGAAGCTACTAACATGAGTTTGGCCAAGCTGAGAGAGGCAGTGAAGGATAGGCGTGCCTGGGGTGCTCTGGTCCATGGGGTCACGAAGAGTCGGACACGACTGAATGACTGAACAACAACAACAAGTAATGCAGGGTTCCTTTACGGGTTTACATTGGAAATTACCATTGAAGTATACTGTAGCTCTATGAGCTCTAACAGGGTGATAGTTACATAAGTGTCATGAGTCCAAGTTCCTGCATGATAACACTGCAAGCACATTTAATTAAAAAGGAGGATTTATTGCAAAAAAGAAAAAAAAGGAAAAGAAACCAATAGCTCTGGATGGCTCTACAAAGCTGTCTCTATAATCAATCAAGATGACCCTTCTGAAGACTGCTTCCGGTTTCGACAGAAGATATTGAACTTACATACTTTACGTCTCTTGTTTTGCTTCCTGTCTAACAACCCTCCCATTCAATGATTCCATGGACTGATCAGCTCATCTCCAGCCTCTTCCTGTCCTGACAAACTGTCACTGTTTCTTCAATGAGAGCTGTCTCATTCCTGACAACCAATCAGGTAGAGCTTATAACTCGCAACTGCTGCCTCCCACCTTGTTTTTGCCGTGTTTTCAGCACCAAAGCGACCTCTCTGGGGCCCAAGCCTGGGCAGTATGTATGGAGGTCCTGGGCTGCCCAGATGACTAGACCCCCCTTGTCAGCCTTGCTCATGGGGTCCAAAGGAAGGCAAAGGTAGCTTCAGTGGGTTTCCAGCCCACTACTTTGTCTTTTGAACAAAGAACCTTCTGCCCTCCCTGCATATCTCTCTTTGCACCCACAGCCAATCCTTTTCTGAAACGTCCCTTCGCATGCATCTTGGACTAAAACCACACACCTGTACAACCCCAAGTTTCTGAATTCCTCAAGTCTCCACCTCTCCCATTGAAAGCAACCCCAAAGCTTCCAGTACCTGTCAAATTGATGTATACCTGAAGGAGCATATCCACCTGCATCTTTAAGCCTGGATCCAGCTCTGAGGCCCTTCTGGTGGTTCCCTCATTATGAGAAGTGAAGGTGCAGGGAACCAGGCAGAGGGCCTTGTCAGTAGTCATGCCCACCCTGTGGAAAGCCCTCCTGTCAGATGTTAAGGAGATAAGCATCTCTCTGACTTTTAGAAGACATCTGAAGGCAGTCCTGTGCAGGGAAGTTTTTAATGTTTTGAGGTTTTATCGTAATCTTAATATTTTGTTGGGAGCTGCCCAGAGTGGCTGGGGCAACCCAATCAGATCACCATAGGATTCCCACCTTTGTTCTGGCAAACTACAGGGCAGGATGGGGGAGATTGGGGGACATTTGTCCAGTAGCACCTTAGAGACCAACTAAGTTTGTTCTTGGTATAAGCTTTCATGTGCATGCACACTTCTTCAGATGCATGCACACGAAAGCTCATACCAAGAACAAACTTAGTTGGTCTCTAAGGTGCTACTGGACAATTTTTTATTTATTTATTTTTTGTATATTTCGACTGCGCCAGACCAACACGGCTACCTACCTGACCTCAAAGCAATCCATTACAGTCTAACAGCCCCTCCCCTCTGGAATTTGTCACACACACATACACAAATTTATAAATCTGTATGGGCTTTGCTACCCAGAGCTTAAATGCATGACCTTTTGCACATACTTTCACAAAACATGCAGTAATGTACAGCAATACATACAGGCCAGGGCTCTCTCTCCCTCTCCCTCTCTCTCTCTCTCTCTCTCTCTCTCTCTCTTTATATATATATATAGTGTGTGTGTGTGTGTGTGTGTGTGTGTATTCTGATGAGGTTTGAGCTTTGTTCCGCATATTAAATTTCTGAAAGAGGATGACAATATTAGGGGGCTAGGGGCAGAGGGCAAGCCTTCTGGCGAGCTACTTCTTCCCCATCCTGTTCTCTCAAATATCATGCACATAACTATGTTAAGAACTTGGGCTTTGGGGCTACACTGACAACAAGCTGCTCATTTCTAGAGCCTCGGGATCTGTTGCTTTCTGAGAGATAGGATCTGGCGCTCCCAGGCTGCAACTCTGTGGATGGCTACCTTAACTGAGCCAAAGCTGTAGGAAACCGGAAGTGACAACATGAAGGCCTTTCCCTAGTTTGCTCCTCTTTTTTTTGGGGGGGGGTGCAGGATGATGAGAGAGAGAGGAGAGGAAAGGAAAGGAAAGGAAAGGAGTAAGAGGCAATTTCTCCACCCAAGGCAGCAATGCCTTCCCTGCAGGAGTGGGGTCAGGGACTTGGAGAGGATCTTTAACTTCACACACACACACACACACACACACACACACACACACACACACACACAGAGAGAGAGAGAGAGAGAGAGAGAGAGAGAGATTGAGAGAGAGAGCCCAGAGCAGAAATACAGGACAAATTGCATCTTGTATTGAATCAATACAGGACATTTCATTTTAAATTGAAATAAAGGACTATCCCGTATTATACAGGACTGGTGGCAACTCTTGATGGGTGGCATGTCAATAATAAAACTGTTGTTGATTCAAGTAGGTAGCCGTGTTGGTCTGAAGCAGTCAAAAAAATAAAAATAAAATAAAATAAATAGTCCAGTAGCACCTTAGAGAACAACTAAGTTTGTTCTGGGTGTAAGCTTTCGTGTGCATGCAGACTTCTTCAGCTACACTGAAACAGAAGTCACCAGACCCTTATATATAGTGGGAGGGTGGGGTGGGGTTTTTCTCCCACTATATATCAGGATCTGGTGACTTCTGTTCTAGTTTATCTGAAGAAGTGTGCATGCACATGAAAGCTTATACCCAGAACAAACTTTGTTGTTGTTGTTGTTGTTGTTGTTGTTGTTGTTGTTGTTGTGACTCAGCCTGAAAGCTGCAAGTGAGAATATGAAATGAAAACTCTGTAGAACCATATCACTTTAATTGCGAAGCTGATAAGTTAGATTTATTAGGTGGGGATGGGTGGGGTGGGGGACAGTGGCATGAAAGAAGCCATACATTAAGCAACTTCAAAAAGGAAAACAATACACCGCAGTGTAAATGAGCAAAAGGTTAATAATGACTGATTAAATTGAAGAAGGCAAAGGTACACAGGGAAAAACAGAGCTTCTTGGGAAACTGGCAGCATCATAACTGTTTCAGACCTGAAGAATGTTCAGAGATCCATCAATGGATGGCAAGCTTCTATTATTCAGACATTTGGGTTGCCTGGATAGAAAGGAAGAAAAAGGCACAAATCTGAAATATACTCGGAGGAACTCAGTACATAACAAAATCTAAGAGAGACAGCAGCAAAACAGAAAGGAACATTGGGCAGTGAGGTGAAGGCTGAGTGGCAGAGATGTTGAGAGATCCTTGATCCAATCAAAATGGACTTGTCTGGATGGGGACTCTCTGCATTTCTGACACCTGGGCCCAGCAGCTGTTACTCCAATATGTGCACTTCACATACCATCCCCCCCCTTTCCTCTGGGGATCATGTTCCCATTCAAAAGAGGGACAAGCTCATCCTTCTCTCAGTAAGAAAGCTGTCAGCACAACATTTCAGGCAATGGACTAAGAAGGGTGGAACCAGGGAGCCCTCCAGATATCTGGGTGGGGTTGCTGTTGTGGAGTGCCATATGTCATGAACTGGCAGGGCACCAGGGAAGGGGAAGGGGATCCCAGGGAGGGAAGTAGCTACGATTGGTATACCCTGGGACAAGTTGAAGATGGGGAGGAAGAAGAAGAAGAGTTTGGATTTGATATCCCGCTTTATCACTACCCGAAGGAGTCTCAAAGCGGCTCACATTCTCCTTTCCCTTCCTCCCCCACAACAAACACTCTGTGAGGTGAGTGGGGCTGAGAGACTTCAGAGAAGTGTGACTAGCCCAAGGTCACCCAGCAGCTGCATGTGGAGGAGCGGGGAAGCGAACCCGGTTCCCCAGATTACGAGTCTACCGCTCTTAACCACTACACCACACTAGCTCTCACACTGGAAGGGGAGGTTGGGGGCGGGAGGGACTCAAGGGGCATCAGAGGATGACGAAGGGGCAGCCACCAGTTCACGGGAACCAGGGGGAGTCGGCGCATCACCACAACCAAAGGTGCCCCCATCTGCGTGAACACGGTGGGCTCTCAGGCGTTGGGAACACTTTCAGAGGTAGGCGAGAGAGCCCAGCTTACTGGTTGACCAGATCATGGGACTCCTTGGGTTTGAGAGAAGGTGTGTTTGAGAGATGTCTGCTTTGGGAACTCCACTGGCCTGTGATTTTGGGACCGATCCCAACCTTCGCTCTTCTGCAGAGGTGGGAACCTGACCTTATGGTTTGACTTTGAACCTTTCTTATTACAGCTGACCTGAACCTTTATTTGAACACCTCACTGTCTGAGCATTGCCGTTGGGACTGAGTGCACTATGAGGACTTACGTGGGGCTAGGCCAGGGTTGAGGATGCTGATTAAAAATGATACAGAAGTCACATCAATATCTGAAAGTAAAACGGCTATGTGCACGGGGACGTTAAATTCTCCAGATGACATCATAAAAAGGAGGCTGTGAACCTGAAATAATGTGAGGTAGGACACATTGTGTTAAAATTTAAGCAGGCAAATACTGGTGTCTATAAAGACCCTCTTTAAATTATGTACAGTTAAAGGCATTGTGGGGAAATACTTTAGAAAGTATTAAAATTGGATGGATTAAATTATAACATACAGCTGCCAGAAATTTCACTTTTGTATAGATACCCCATTTTCGCTTCCCTTCAGAAACGTTGAGAAGAGAGGCCATTGCAAACATTTAAGAGGTGGGTTTTTCTCTCTGGGGAGGGGGAAACAGAAGTGGGGATGTCACTGGGGCTCCATCCCTCATCTTCCCACCTGCTTCCCAGGGAGAATGGGGGCTCCGTTCCTCACCTCACATGTATCACAACAAGGCAAGAATACAAAGGATGTGTCCCAAACCTGGACAGGGGGGGGGCAGAATGAAGCAGTGACCCTAGGTGCACAGTTTTGAGGCGCCACAACCATGCAGGTGAGCAAGGGGTGAGTGAGAGAAAAGGCAGAAACATTTGCAGTGAGACCAGCAGGGATGTCCGAAGAGTCTCACCCCAATTTCTATCTGAGACATAGATCTAGGAAAGCAAACACAAAGTGTGAAAATATGAAGGTACATAGGCTGACCTGATAAGTTTCCTGGGGCCATTTTTAAAAAGTAATTAATTAATTAATTAATTAATTTGTTTATTTGTTTGCCTCAGGTGCATAGCTGCCAATCTTCCCTTTTTTGGGTGGGAAATTCCCTTATTCCAGTGCCGTTTCCCGCTGCTTTCCCGGCTTGTTAGATATCCTGTAAATTTCCCGGATTTCAAAGGAAGCAGCTCCTCTCCCTCCCTGCTGGCCAGGGAGGCTCCTCAGCTGCGTTGCTCGGCTGCGTTCCTCACCAATAGTTACAGAGAATAGGATGTCCTTAGACAACAGCACTGTTTGTGCTTTGCTTGCTTGTGAAATCAACCACTCTGGCCCAGCCCACAAATACACTCCTTCCAAAAGAGTGTTAAAGGATGCAAAGTCTGCAACACGTTTGTATAATAAGTCATTAATGGATGCCAGAGAGCCAAAAGAGTGAACCTGATCAATCCCCCCCATGAAGAATTGACACTTTTGAATTGTGGTGCTGGAGTCCCGTGGACTATAAGAAGATCAAACCGACCCACTCTGAAGGACATCGGCCCTGGCTGCTCACCGGAAGGACAGATCCTGAAGCATTGCATGAGAAGAGAAGACTCCCTGGAAAAGAGACCCTGAGGTGGGGAAAGATGGTGGTGTGTAGCCTGGTGTAAATTAATTTGTAGCCTGGGGGGATTACCACGGCGTGGACTGTCCCCGAGAACCGTAGACTGTCCCCGGGACAGGTGAGGCTGCTGATCCCTTATTTTCAAATCCGAAAGTTGACAGCTATGCTCAGGTGACAGGCACCTTCCTCACCACCTGTTTTTACTTTTGCTTGCTTGCAATAAAATAAAGGCACACAATCACAGTAAAAAGCGGCATTAGTGGTGACATGTGTCACCTTGTCAGATTGCTGCAGCTCAATCGCTCCAGCATTAGTGACGGCGGCGAGTGTTGTGGTTCAACACTGAGCTACATATTATTTGAACAAGAAAGATTTACCAATTTTTTGGGGAGGGGTGGGCCTCTGTAATCAACTTTTAAATCTAATTTCTTTGGTTTCCCCTTATCCAAAGACAATGCTGAGTTTTGGACGACATCTGTGAATCACACATCTCCATCTGGAGCGTGAAAATGCCTGTTTCAGCTAATTACCCATGCCCCCATTCCTAACTTAAACACAAGTCCAAACTATTAACATTTGAAATCAAAAGCACAACAACACATTCCAAGGAGAGAGATCCTTCCCCAAGAGGTTCAGTTTTAAAGGATTCATACCAACAGCAGGCGAATATGCGAGAGCTGGAGACAAGGGATGCAGACAGACACTGTTGGAACAGAGCTCTGTATCGCATCCTTTTATAGTGTTTCGTTCACAAGGTCAGAGTCCTGAGGCAACCCTAAAGATCTAATTGTTATTTGCAGCCCCTGGCTATTTACAACCCTTCTTTTGACCATTAGCCGTGTGGGAGTTCCTTCAAGCACACCCCAAGGTGTGTATCTGAAGAAGTGTGCATGCACACGAAAGCTCATACCAAGAACAAACTTACTTGGTCTCTAAGGTGCTACTGGAAGGATTTTTTTTATTTTTTTATTTTTTGTTTGTTTTGACTACGGCAGACCAACACAGCTACCTACCTGTAACCTTTCATCTGATGTTATGCACCCTCATTCGGGAAGACTTTTTGTTCTTGTTAATTGCTGTGTGCAATGATTTCCACACACACCCCACACCCCAGATGAGTGCTTTGGAGGCTTAAATTAAAAATAGCGAGCCAATGATGGCTACAATCCTTACGTAGTGAAGTGTCTGGCGGCTGCACTTTACTGTACTGTTTGTACTTTCTCGGGGCCTCCTGAGTGGCATCGACACCACTGCCAATAGCTCTTGGAGGTGGAAGGATGTTTTAGTCATGTGCAGCTATGCTAGGCTTGAGATGGACGCGAGATTTTGGAAGTTCTTTCAGTTCCTGCTAAATCTTTTGTGGAGGTGTAATTGTTGCTGTTTCTATGGTAAAACAATTTTCCACCTTGTTTTCTAAGTCTCAGTGTTCTTTTTATTTAATAATAATAATAATAATAATAATACTTTATTATTTATACCCCACCCATCTGGCTGCCCCCCCTGCCACTCACGGCTTCCAACAAAATATTAAAATACAGTAGTCTATTAAACATTAAAAGCTTCCCTAAACAGGGCTGCCTTCAGATGTCTTCTAAAAGTCTTGAAGTTGTTTTTCTCTTTGACATCTGGTGGGATGGTGTTCCACAGGGTGGGTGCCACTACCAAGAAGGCCCTCTGCCTGGTTCCCTGTAAGTTGGCTTCTCGCAGTGAGGGAACCACCAGAAGGTCCTCAGCACTGGACCTCAGTGTCCGGGCAGAATGATGGGGATGGAGATGCTCCTTCAGGTATACTGGCTGTTTAGGGCTTTAAAGGTCAGCACCAACACTTTGAATTGTGCTCGGAATTGTGCTTAATGCTTTCACCATTTTTGGTTCTGAACCACAACAATTGATGGATCATTTCAAAACTTGGACTGTCGGGTGTATGCCAGTTCAGTGCTATTCTGATCCTTCAGTGGGCATGCCTGCTCAGTGTTTCTCCTCTGGGGAAAACTGGGGCCCTCACACAAGCTGTTATTGGAGGAAGGAGGCAATATCACAAACCTCATTTTCCTTTTTGTGAAAAAGTCCATAAGGTGTTTTCAATCATTATTAAATATCAACAAAAATCCCGCCCCCAATTATACATGTCAATTTTGCCATCTCAGTCAAATCCATTTATTTCAATGACCTTTTATTTCATAGTATGTAATAATAATAAGTCCTTCCATCTTTGTGCATGCAACAGTCTCACAGCTGTTATCATATATTGCAATAATTCCCCATACCCTTTTTTCTAGTTGTATATCCACTAGTCCCTCTGAACAACAACAAACAGCGCATCGGCTAATAATATACTGACAATATTTTTATAACACTACACTGTTTCAAAATTCATAAACAGAAGACATATAATATGTGCATGGAATCACAAACTAATAAAAATCAAAGAAATGTCCATGAGCAGGAATGGTAGGAGTGGTAAGTCACTGTCAAAGATCACTGAAATGGAGGCAGAATTCCTTTCCGCAGTCAGTATCCTACAAATGTGAGATGGTGGGTGTTCCGAACGTCGCAATAAGGTGCTCTGAGCACAGCAGCAGACAGAACAGTTCTTCCAGGATAATGAACTGTTTCAATGATAAAACTTCATCAGCAAATTACTAGTTCCCTGTAGCTTTGCTTCTCGCAGTGAGGGAACTGCCAGAAGGCCCTCGGAGCTGGACCTCAGTGTCTGGGCAGAACAATAGGGGTGGAGACGCTCCTTCAGGTATACAGGACCGGGGCTGTTTAGGGCTTTAAAGGCCAGCACCAACACTTCGAATTGTGTTCGGAAACGTACTGGGAGCCAATGTAGGTCTTTCAAGACTGGTGTTATGTGGTCTTGGCGGCCGTTCCCAGTCACCAGTCTAGCTGCCTCATTCTGGATTAGTTGTGGTTTCCGGGTCGCCTTCAAAGGTAGCCCCACATAGAGCGCATTGCAGTAGTCCAAGCAGGAGATAACCACTCTGGCGAGACAGTCTGCGGGCAGGTAGGGTCTCAGCCGACGTACCAGATGGTAGACAACTGCCCTGGACACAGAATTTACCTGTGCCTCCATGGACAGCTGTGAGTCCAAAATGACTCCCAGGCTGCACACCTGGCCCTTCAGAGGCACAGTAACCCCATTCAGGACCAGGGAGTCCTCCACACCAGCCCGCCTCCTGTCCCCCAAGAAAAATCCGCAAGCGCGACAAGACTCTCCCCTCCTGCAGTTTCCAACCAAACAGCATTCCTTTTTAATTACAGTCAACAAGACTGCTGGATCGAGGTTTCAGTAATACCCATCCTTTAATGCTTAATGAATTGACTAGTTGGGTAGGTGCCAAAGGATCAAAGGAAACATTCACAATTCTTTGTCTGGCTCTCATAGCTGTAATGAATAATAATGAGGCAATATAGCGTATGCCCTGGAGTGAAATGTGTGAAAGATGATCTTTGCAATGCCTTCCTCTGCCAAGAGGCAGGAGGCAACGAGAAAGTACGAACTGTACAGCAAAGGGCAACAGGCAACCGCTCCATTGGGCAATCAATTGCCACTCCACTACAACTGTAGCCAGCACCACCTTATTAGTGTTATTTTATTACACCTCCAAAGTATTAATCAAGGGGAGGCAGAAATCATACCACACCGCAATTAACAGGGACAGGGATTCTTCCTGAATGACATGGCAGCAAATGAAAGGACTCCCACAGAGCCAAAGGTCACAGGCATGATCGCAAGTATACAGGGATTTTAAGAAATATTTTTATTGGTTTTTACAATAACAGATTCAAAATAATAAAAAGAAAAAAAAAACCTTTTACCATATCCATCTATGAGATTCTCTGGGTCTTGTGACTTTCCCCCTCACCTTTCTAAAGCTACTACGTTCTCCATAGTTTCCATCTCTCTGAATTAATCATATTTTTCTTTACGAGTTACTTTTAGAGTCCAGCTAACATTTTTATTTGTTTACAATGGTCTCCTAAGTAAGTTATAAATCTTCCCCATCCTTTTGAAAAGTCATTATCTTCCTGATTCCTGAGTCTCCCAGACAGTTTTGCCGTTTCAGCATAGTCCAGCAGTTTGTCTTGCCATTCTTCCTTGGTCGGAAATGTTGGTTCTTTCCATCTTTGGGCTAGTAGCATCCTTGCAGCCGTTGTTGCACACATAAACAGTCTTTTCTGGTCTTTTGGGATATCGAAACCTGTAATTCCTAATAGAAATGCTTCTGGGATTTTTTTTTTGACAAATGTTATTTTAAACATTTTTTCCCCAATTCGTTGTATATCAATTCCCCAAAAGACTTCGTTATCTTGCATGACCACCACATATGATAAAAGTTACCCTCATGTTCTTTGCACTTCCAAAAAATATTGGAGTTTGTTCTATAAATTTTGGATAGCTTAGTAGGAGTCAGATACCACCGGTACATCATTTTCATATAATTTTCTTTCAGCGTACAACATGCTGTGAATTTCAAATCTGTTCTTCATAGCCTCTCGCAATCTGCCATATGTATGTTATGTCCTACGTCCTTTGCCCAGTTTACAAAAGCCAAATTAATATTATTATATTATATTATATTATATTATATTATATTATATTATATTATAATGATTATAATAGCCGAATAGTTCATCCTTTGTATGCCACAAGTATATAGGGATGGAAGTGAGACTGCAAATGGCAACTGGATCTTTCGGACTGACTCGACAACGTGAAGCTGTGAATGAACAGGAATAAATGATTCCTCAATTAGCCATTTTACCACACTGCCTTCTTGACCTTCTTGAAGCGGCTCACCTTAGAAATATTTCAATATAATTCTCTGCATCACAATAGTGGTTCTATTGTCTCCATCTCATTATCTTATCTGTTGGAATCAGACTCAGGTTTGAGGAGGGGTGTGGTTGCTCAAAACAGATGTGGTTTTGGGGATGATGCGGATGAAATAACTATTCATTCATAGAATTGTAGAATTGGAAAGGATCACAAGGGTGATCTAGACTGGATGTAGTCCAGTACCTGCAAATGCAGGAATCTTTTGCCCAACGTGGGGCTTGAACCCACAACCTTGAGATTAAGGGCCTCATGCTCTACCAACTGAGCTATCCCAGCTTCATGCTTGCCCACTTCTTATTTGGCTTCCACCTTAGAGACCAACTAAGTTTGTTATTGGTATGAGCTTTCGTGTGCATGCACACGTCTTCAGATACAGCATATTGGGTCACAGTGCAAAAAAGAATATGAGCATTGCCTCCATCCTGTTTTGAATTAAATCCCTTCATTAGTGTGCCTGCAATCTGAAGCCTGCAGGACTGCTGTGGAATCTGTTCCAAGAAGCTCCCTTTCATTCCGAGCCAAGTTACATATACGTTTTACATTCTACCTCATTGTGGGAGGCTCTGTGTTAGTTTGTAGCATTATTGTTTTTCTCATTTCTGTTTCAGAGCCAAAATAATTGCTGAATCATGGCAAACATTGCAGTGGAACGCCTGGAATCTGCCAGCTCAGTGCTGTCCAATTCCATGACTACACAAGGTGCATATGTATTCAGTGTTTCTTTTTGTTGTTGTTGTTGGGGTGAGATGGGGACAACCACTAGCTCTTAAGGGAGCTGGAAGATAAAGGAGATGATTAGAGAAGCCTCCTTCCTTTTCCTTCTTGCGTGTTGAGGTCCCCAAGCCACCCTCAAATATGTCACACTTCACACAGAATTTTTGTTTAAGGTTTTTGGCATAATTTTGGCCACAACTTTATTAAATACAAAATGTGAGTGGTTCCTTAGGCATTGGGTGCGACTATCTGTCCCCACTGCGAGTGATGCTGTGGGTTAAACCACAGAGCCTAGGGCTTGCCGACCAGAAGGTCGGCGGTTCGAATCCCCGTGACGGGGTGAGCTCCCGGAGCTCGGTCCCAGCTCCTGCCAACCTAGCAGTTCGAACGCACAGAGTGCAAGTAGATAAATAGGTACTGCTCTGGAGGGAAGGTAAACGGCGTTTCTGTGCGCTGCTCTGGTTTGCCAGAAGCGGCTTTGTCATAATGGCCACATGACCTGGAAGCTGTACGCCGGCTCCCTCGGGCAGTAAAGCGAGATGAGCGCCGCAACCCCAGAGTCGCCCGTGACTGGACCTAATGTTCAGGGGTCCCTTTACCTTTTTATCTGTCCCGTCCTGAGACAGAACTGACATCCGCAAACCTGCAAAAGTCAGAAAGGAAAAACATTTTGGGGAGAGAATAGAGCTTTGTGCCAGGCCCTGACCTCTCCGCAAATGCTTCCAGGGTCTCTTTCGCGGCCTTAGCCCCTTGCCAGGTGTTCGGACAAGAGCATGGCGAGCCCTTGGATTCTTTTAACGGAATACCCTTGCAGCAGCAGCATTGGAGGGGCAGGCACAGCCAATCCATATTCCTCCACCAACCAAATTTAACCAATGCCTAACCGCAACCTTACAAGATGTGACGCTTTGCTATGGAGTAGGCAAAAACCAAATGGCACCAGCCAATCAGCCGAATGGACAAAATTCCTACTAGGCCCCTGCCCCAAAAGCAGATGACCCCATGACAGGCATAGTAAGGTCAACGCGAGAAGCCCTAAAATTAGGGAGGGTGGGCAGGTGATCCGATGTGCACAGCGAAAAGAGGAAGCTCAACCCTGCACATCGGGAATGTATAGCCTCTAGGCTGTCAATCAACATTGGCAACATCAAACTCTCCCCAACAACCCAGAGGAACCCAATCACATTCGTGGCCATCCAATCGAATCCTCCCAGCAACAGAGGGATGTCTTGCCAGATCCCACCGCAACATGTGCTCTCCATGAAGGAGAACACACTTTCTCAGACATTCCAGATAAAAAACCCCAAATGCCTATATTAACAAAAACATTGAAAACATTGGGGAACGGACAAGTCTACCATCTTCTTTGTATCTGTTACTGTGTGTGTGTAATTATGATCTCTTAGAAATAATTTATCTGGAAAACATATACAAGGCTAAACATTAGCAGATATCAAGAGAGGCATATATCAAGTGAAGTACAAGGAACATTGCAGATGAGAATACTTACTGTTTTTGAAAATGAAACCCCAGAAACCTTGAGATTTTGGTTAAAAAACTGGGCATTTTAACATCTGAAAACAATGGATGTGACCAGTGCTTTTTTTCTAAAACAATGTCTAGGGCTACTCTCATTTTACTACTCTTGTTAAATACTGCCCCTCAATGAGGACAAACTTAGACCTTAAACACAAAATGTTTAGGGGTATGCCTCCCCCTGTGTACCCCCAGAAAAAAACCACTGGGTGTGATGCACATTTGCGTCCTTTTGTATAATCACATAACATAAGGGTTGAGAAAATGTGGCATTAGTAATTAAGGATATGTGCTTCCAACAAAGGCATCCAACTAGGGACTATAATAATCTATAATGAAATATAAACTCATGAATGAGAATACACTCTTCCCCCGTGGGGTTAATTATTGAAAGAAAAATGTTTGTGAAATTTCAAGGTGTTTGTGCCAGGTTTTCCATTAGGAAAGAGCAATGCTGACTCAAGGCGTGGAATCCAAAAGGAAATGGTATAAATGCTCCAGACATTTATGTATTCCTCACCAGTGTCTTCCAGCTTCCCTTGACTTTGGTTGCTCAGCCTTTCCTGCTGTTGGTAAGTTGTCTTTAAATCAAAGCTTTCATAGGAAAAGGGCATAGAGGCATTCTGTGACTCTGGAGGAGATTCTCTAGGGCAGGGGTGGCCAACGCCCAAGAGACTGCGATCTACTCATAAACACTGGCAGTGATCAACCTCTTTTTGGGGGATTCAGGTCAAAGTTGTTGAGTTTTTTTCAGGGAGGAGGCTTTTTTTAGGGGAACCACAGTTGCAGTTGTTCAGTTTATTTGGGGGGAGCCAATGATCTACCAGTGATCTACCACAGAGGTCCAGTGATCTACCGGTAGATCACAATCTACCTGTTGCACATGCATGCTCTAGGGATTGTGTTTTGGAAACTCAAGGAACAACTGAAGCTATTTATGGTCATCTGCATACTATCCCTTGCTTTTTCCTGTAGGACTAATTGCAGTCATTAACAGTTGTCAATAGGTTTACCATACCCATTGAGTCAACCACCCATCTACTACTACCTTCCTGAGAAATACCCCCCCCCCACATACACACACTATATATAAGGGTCTGGTGACTGATGAGTGCGCAACCCCAGAGTTGTCCACGACTGGTCAAGGGTACCTTTACCTTTAAGGTGCTCCTAGACTTTTTTTTTTTTTTTTTTTTTTGAGGAACAGGGTAATGAGAAAGTTGCAAGCTTTCACATTTGTCTCATAGATTTGGTGTGAATTGCAGTGGAAACATGAAAATACTTACGTAGCTGGAATAGTGTAATAGATTTGTTTTAGCCTGAGTGGATTTTCTGATCCAGAGACACAGAGTACATTATGAGGAATGAGGATTCACTCTATGCACATAGTAAGGGAAATACAGTTGTTCCTGGGTTTTTAAACAGCATAGTTCTCAAAGGTTTTGGCTCCCAAACGCTGCAAACCCGGAAATGACTGTTCTGGTTTGCGAACTATTTTTGGAAGCCGAACATCCGATGGGGCTTCTGGGGCTTCCAATCGGCTGCAGGAGCTTCCTGCAGCCAATCAGAAGCCGTGCTTTGGTTTCTGAACATTTCTGAAGTCGAAAGGACTTCCGGAATGGACTCTATTTGACTTCCAAGGTAAGACTGTAAAGGAGAGTGTTTTTTTTAATCTAACTAAACCTTTAACAAAGTAACCAAGAACCACCTAAGGTCACTAGTCACTCTTTGAACTTATATATCCCCCTCCTCAGATTTGTAGTTTTGACTCGCCTCATGCTGTTACCACACAGATTTGTGAGGAACCAGACCTCATTCTCCACACAAAATGAAAACGAAAAAGTGGGAAGATGAGTTTTTTGTCTGCCACCTGTCTGTATATCACATTTTTAAAAAATCTGTATGCTTGCTGTATTTTCCAATTTACTGTGATGTAATTGGACACCACTTTCAGAAAAGATTGCTCATAGTATTTATTGAGGCAAAATTTGTAATTAAAACAGAATCCTAGTAGACATTAGTGAACACCATCTTAAACACTTCCATGTTATTTCTTCCAGTTTCACACCAGTTGTTCTAGGATGACTACAGCTATGGAACCAATTATGAAACTCAGGATCCCTTATGAATTTATGACAATGACAGCCGACGGAAGAACTGATATGGTGACAAGAATGGGGATGATAGAGCTTGATGTTATGAAAATGAGAACACTCATGAATCTCCCCAGCCCCAGCCCTGCCCAGATAACTCAGGCTAGCATGTCTGCTCCTTCATCAGTAATGCAGTTGCCGTCGCTGATGCAACCAAATTCTTTTGTGTACAATCTACCTTCTCATCCAGTGACAGTTCCTATACTGAGACGAGGATGAGCTTGTCTCTCTTTTGAATGGGATGGGGTGCGGGGAATGGTACCTCTAATGCACATCATGGATCAACGTCTAATGGACATTTTTCATGGATGCTGTAGTTGAGATTCCTGCATTGCAGAGGGTTGGACTTGATGACCCTTGTGGTCCCATCCAACTCTACAATTCTATGATTGTATGGTGTCGGAAATGCTGAGCCTCCCCCATCCAGACAAACCAGAATGGATTGGATCAAAGGGTTGCTCAGCACCTCTGACACTCTTGCCTACACATCCCTCATCAATGCTTCTTTGAGCTTTCATTCTATCTCTCTTAAGGCCTTCAGAACATACTTTTCTGTTTCCTTTCTATCACTCATTGATGGCACTCTGAATATTCTTCAGGCCTGCAAGAGTTCTGATGCTTCCAGTTACCTGAGAATCTCTTCCTTCCCCTGTGTACCTTTGCCTTGTGTCAATTATAAATTCATCTTTCACTTTGTCATTTCACTCTTTTGTGGCTGAAAGTATTGTCGACCTATTTGAAGCCGCTCACCTAAGAAATGTTTTCATGATCTCCTCTTTCCACTACAATAAACGCTATCTATCTGCATCATAATTTAATTTTTGGTTCTGTTCATTTTTCATTTCTTTTATTCCTTTCTAGGTTTCACTCCTAGGCATATAGGGGGCACGTCTATCTTAGACACATTGTTTCCAATAGGTCTACACTGAGTAGAACTTAGCTGGCTACAGCCCTACATCTAAAAAGAACAGCCCCCATATATATTATAAAAAAGGATCCTCACATGTAATAATATAAATCAGAAATGTACGGAACATAATGCCATAGTTAGTTAGTCATTTCAGCAGCAGCGAACACCACTGCAATAACGACTGAACAACAACTGAACAACAACAACTTATGATTTTATATGTTTGGATGTGAGGGCGATCTGGCTGCAACATCTGTTGCCCCATTGATCGCCAGGTATGATTTGGCTGATCTGGCTAGCTAGGCAAGTTTCCTGTTCCTCCTTCATTGGTCCATGTGCATCCCCCCCCCCCGAAGCTGCGTGCTCTGTGAATGTGGATGGCCGTCCCAGATAGGAGTGCACCGTTCTTCCTATACAATGTTTGAATAAAAGTAAAGTGGAAAGAAGGTGTCAGGTGTCTGGGCTTGGGTACTCCGGCAGAGGTTGATAGAACGAGTTGGAGGGAAGCCCAGCCCCTTCTGGGGAGCAGCTCAGAATCCTGCGGGGAGGACAGAACTAGCCCCAGTGGCGAGGAGCAGGAACAACCAGGAGGTGTGTTGCATCTGAGAGACAGGGATGCTGCGAGAGCACAGGCACCGCCAAAGGAGTCGTCTGCTTCTGTCTCCCCTTTTGCGCAGGGCACAAAAGAGGAGGGATAGAAGGAGGCGCTTTGGTATACCGAGACTCTTATGCAGGTGGAGGAGCAGGAAACTTCCACTCCTGGATTCTGACTCTGATGGGGAATGATTGTAAAAGCTTGTAAATAAAGTACATAGCTTTTAGGAACGGATGTTTCTGGTTCTTTACTCCCGAGGAGGCGAACCTAAGTCATTACAGAAGGGGTGCTCTCTCCGTCTCTCTCCCTCTCCGCAAGACCTAGAACATGGCTAGGGAAAGATTCCATTCACCACAGAGAAAGGGAAAAACTCCAGTTCTATATGAGTGTGTCAGATGTACATTCCAAACCTGACAGTGCGCTTCATTCAGCCAGGAATGATTGGAAGACACCCAGAGAGAGTTGCACATTCTGCCTGGGGAAATTTTCTATGATGAGCGCTTTTAACTGGGTGCCTAGGGAAGTACATTACACAGAGGAGTGATCATCATTTCATGTTTAGCCAGCCTCTCAGCATCATCAGACCTTACAGTGCAACACCAGAGGGTCCTTAAAGAAGCATTTCAAAGATTTGCATCATCAGAGGGTCCTTAAATAAGCATTTCAAAAATTTGCAACATGACTGTGAAGAGGTTCTGACTTTTGCTCTCACTCCCGGCTTTGCTCAGCAGCTGTGACACCACACACAGCTGAGGAGAGGGAGTCAGAAGTGTGGTAAATAAGGATGCTGAGACTGTCCTCCCTAAGTAAGGGCAGCATTTTAGAGCATTCTGGCTGAGTCCTGGCAAGAAGAACTTTTCTGGGGGGACTGGGCATTGTGAAGGTATACAGGCAAAATATCCCAGGATGGTTTAGAGATCAGTAGGGGGAGATTTGTGATGGAAAGTGGAAGAGGAGGAAGAAAAAGAGGCAACCTACGAAAGGAATCTGAGCTATGTCAGCAATGGCAATGTGGGTGGGAAAGAGGAAGAATTGTTAGACAGGTTGAGGATTGCCATTCCTAGTGGTGAGCGGGAAAGAGGGAGGAGGGTGAAAGAGGAAGCAAGAGAGAACACTGTACACAAAGAATCAAGAGAAGGACTCGATAAATTTGATATGGGATGGATGCCCATTTCCAGAAGGTTCCAAATGGAACTTAGTTGCAACTGGAATATATTTAAGAGGGGGCAGTTGGTGGGGAAACCACAACAAACCATTTCCCCAAGTAACTCCCACCTGAGATTGTCACTTTTGGCAATGATGCAGATATTGCGTGTCGAGGCCCACCATCCACCCCTCAAATAACTCACACCAGAGACATAAATTTAGGTTTGGTTTTTGGCATAATTTTGGCCACAACTTTTATTGAAATACAACGTATGTGAGTGGTTCTTTTGGAAGTTCTCTCAGTTCCTGTTAATTCATTTGTGGCGGTGTAATTGTTGCTGTTTCTATGGTAAAACAATTTTCCACCTTGTTTTCTAAGTCTCAGTGTTCTTTTTATTTAGTACTACTACTACTAATAATAATAATAATAATGATAATTTATTATTTATACCCCGCCCATCTGGCTAGGCTTCCCCAGCCACTCTGGGTGGCTTCCAACAAAATATTAAAATACAATAGTTTATTAAACATTAAAAACTTCCCTAAACAGGGCTGCCTTCAGATGTCTTCTAAAAGTCTGGAAGTTGTTTTTCTCTTTGACATCTGTGCGGGATGTAAACAGAGAGCAGTCAAACTCAACATTGCTAGAGTGGACATGAAGGTATCTCAGTCCTCCAGGCATAGCTTCCTGTTTACCTGGACTGAGATAACTTCCTCTGTGTAACTGAGATGGGTGTGGCTTCACCTGTGGGCGGGCAATACACACAGGGCAGCAGCCATTGCTCTCTCTCTTGGCTCTGGACATGGAAGGAGAAGCATCTTAGTGCAGGGATGCACACTTGACTTCCAGACAAGTGTGCCCCAATGGAGCATCCAGATTTACTCTACATGTATATATCTTTTCTAAGCTTAAGTCTGCCTTCATCTGGGGTTTCTTACTGTGACCAGCTGAATGTCTCTGAGTAAACTTTTTATATCATTTTATAGAAGACTTGTCTATTGTCTTATTTGAGAGGGATAAAGGGGAAATATATACCAGGAAACTAGATTACCACAGATTCTAGCGAATCTGAGCAACCTTCTGCTGTGTGTGTTTAAAAGGGGAATGTAACTCTGCTGATTTTGTTGAACTTGCAAACGCAAGTTGGGATAAGGATATATTAATCAATATATCCTAATCCATGTTCCTAATCATTCCCACAATCTGGTGGGATGGCGCTCCACAGGGCGGGTGCCACTACAGAGAACGCCCTCTGCCTGGTTCCCTGTAACTTGGCTTCTCACAGCGAGGGAACTGCCAGAAGGCCTTTGGCTCTGGACCTCAGTGTTCGGGCTGCACAATGGGGGTGGAGACGCTCCTTCAGGTATACAGGACCAAGGCCGTTTAGGGCTTCAAAGGTCAGCACCAACACTTTGAATTGTGCTCGGAATTGTGCTTAATGCTTTCACCATTTTTGGTTCTGAACCACAATAACTGATGGATCATTTCAAAGGTTGGACTGTTGGGTGTATGCCAGCTCAGTGCTATTCTGATCCTTCAGTGGGCATGCCTACTCAGTGTTTCTCCTCTGGGGAAAACTGGGGCCCTCACACAAGCTGTTATTGGAGGAAGGAGGCAATATCACAAACCTCATTTTCCTTTTTGTGAAAAAGTCCATAAGGTGTTTTCAATCATTATTAAAGGTAAAGGTAAAGGGACCCCTGACCATTAGATCCAGTCATGTCCGGCTCTGGGGTTGTGGCACTCATCTCTCTTTACTGGCCAAGGGAACCGGTGTACAGCTTCTGGGTCATATGGCCAGCATGACTAAGCCACTTCTGGCGAACCAGAGCAGCGCACGGAAATTCCGTTTACCTTCCCGCCGGAGCAGTACCTATTTATCTACTTGCACTTTCACATGCTTTCGAACTGCTAGGTTGGCAGGAGCTGGGACCGAGCAACGGGAGCTCACCCCGTCGCAGGGATTTGATAAGGGTGGGAAATAAAGTACACAAAATACGTGCATTCGCCGATGATATTATATTAACATTAGAAGAGCCAAAAGAAGGAATAGTAAATTTAAAAAGGAAATTGCAACAATATGGAGAGATTTCAGGGCTTAAAATAAATGAGAATAAAACAAAGATTATTACTAAAAATATAAATAAGAATTATTTAGAAGAAATAAAAAAAGAAATTAAATGGGAAGTAGTGAAAAAAGTTAAATATTTAGGAATTATAGTTTCGGGGGGAAATGTACAATTGTTTGAGGATAATTATACTAAATTATGGAAGGAGGTTAAGAAGGATCTAGAGAGATGGGAACCCTTGAACCTTTCCATGATGGGTCGAATTGCTGCCATTAAAATGTCGGTACTCCCCAAACTACTATTTCTTTTTCAAATGTTACCAATTGTAAGTAAGAAAGAAAACTTTGAAATATGGAGAAAAGACTTAAGTAAGTTTATTTGGAAGAAAATGAGACCTAGAATCCAATACAAATTATTAACAGAAGCAAAGGAGAGAGGGGGATGGGGAGTGCCTGATCTAAGACTCTATCATGCCGCAGCAGGTTTATGCTGGATTGAAGACTGGGCTACACTAGAAGATAAAGACCTATTAGATTTAGAAGGTTTTAGGAATATGAAAGGTTGGCATGGGTATATGATGGGTGAGAGAGAAACAAACCACAAAGAACTCACAGACCATGTACCCTATATACTCGAGTATAAGCCTAGTTTTTCAGCACATTTTTTGTGCTGAAAAAGCTGCCCTCGGCTTATACTCGAGTGAGGCAGGCAGTGGCTCCTATGAAGCTTTCCCAGGTTTTTTGTGGTAAAATTGGGTGCCTCGGCTTATATTCGGGTCGGCTTATACTCGAGTATATATGGTATATAAAAAATCTTTATTTAAAATTTGGTATGAATTCAAGGGAATCCTGGAACCGAAAACTCCATGGTGGGTCTCACCATTTGAAATAACATCTGTAATAAAAAGTAAAGAAGGTAAATGGCTAACATTTCAAGATATAGTTATTAAAGAAAACAACAATTGGCAAATTAAGACATACGAACAATTAAAAGATCAGTGTACAAGTTGGTTGAATTATTTGCAAATTAGGAGTATATTTACAAAATATTTAGAAACAGGATTTAAGGAGGGGAAATCCAAATTTCAAGAATTAGTGATAGAGACTAAAGAAAAACCAATGGCCAAAATTTACAAATATTTGCTCGAATGGGAACTTAAAGACGAAGAGGTCAAGAATGTATTGATTAGATGGGCGCAAGACCTCGGGAAGAACATTTTTAGGAATCAATGGGATAGTATTTGGAGGGTAAGCATGAGACTCACAGCGTGTACAAATATAAAAGAAAATATTTTAAAAATGATTTACAGGTGGCATCTTACACCGGATAGATTAGCCAAAATTTATAAGATCCACCCCACGTGCTGGAAGTGTAAAGAACACGTAGGAACCTTTATCCACTGCTGGTGGGGATGTAACAAGGTGAAGGTATATTGGAATTTAATTTACGAACAAATGAAAAGAATGTTAAAGGTCACCTTTATTAAGGCTCCGGAATCCCTTTTGTTAAGTATAATACCAACCAACTTACCTGATAATAGGAAAACCATCTTTATATATGCAACAGCGGCAGCAAGGATACTATTGGCCCAACAATGGAAGAGTGATAGGACCCCATCGGTAGAAGAATGGAAAGTAAAAATGGTAGAATATATGAGCTTAGCAAGAATGACAGCTGCAATTAGGAATGTAAACAAACAGAGAATAAAAGAAGAATGGGTTTATGTAGAAGATTACGTAAAGAAAGAAGGAATTAAGACAGACTTAACAATTTGTCTAGATTAACACTTACACTGTAAATAAGGTTAGGTAAAGAAGAGAATTAATGTAAACAAATAGGCTAAATAAGAAGGGAAAACAAAGGTAATATAAACACAAGGTTTGAGGTAGAAGGAAAATAGAATACATGAGGACGAACGGTAGGAGGTTGGTCTTAAAGGTAGGAAGGGAGGGTAAGCGGTAGGGATACGAAGAAGGGAGGAGGGAGAGAAGTAAGGGAGGGGGAGGGTAATGTTTAGGGAAGAGGGGGGGTGGGGAGTATATAAATTGTGTTAAAGAGAATAAATGAGAGTTAGAGATATGGGGGGGAGGGGGAGAGGGAGGGAAGGAGGGAAGTGGTATGATAGAGGTTTGTGAATGTATGGAAGAAAATATGTAATGTATGTATTGGTATGTATGGGCGAAGATGGGGGAGGTGGGGGGATGTATGATGAAGCAAGTTGGATGATGAATGTCAGGGATCGTATGGAAGTTCAAGTGATGTTTGTGATGTAATGTGATCTGTAACCTTTTTTATATTCAATAAAATTAAAAAAAAATTGGGTCCGTTGCTTGGTCCCAGCTCCTGACAACCTAGCAGTTCGAAAGCACATCAAAGTGCAAGAAGATAAATAGGTACCACTCCTGTGGGAAGGTAAACGGCGTTTCCGTGCACTGCTCTGGTTCACCAGAAGCGGCTTTGTCATGCTGGCCACATGACCCGGAAGCTGTCTGCGGACAAACGCCGCAGAGCGAGATGAGCGCCGCAACCCCAGAGTCGGACACGACTGGACCTAAAGGTCAGGGGTCCCTTTACCCCTTTACCTTTACCTTTAGCCGTGTTGGTCTGACGTAGTCAAAATAAAATTAAAAAATTCCTTCCAGTAGCACCTTAGAGACCAACTAAGTTTTTTCTTGGTATGAGCTTTCGTGTGCATGCACACTTCTTCAGATTATTTCTTTATCAATGTGTGTCATTTTTAGCTTTTTAAACACCCACCAAAATGACTCCCAGGCTGCGCACCTGGCCCTTCAGAGGCACAGTTACCCGATTCAGGACCAGGGAGTCCTCCACAATTGCCCACCTCCTGTCCCCCAAGAAAAATCCGCAAGCGCGACAAGACTCTCCCCTCCTGCAGTTTCCAACCAAACAGCATTCCTTTTTAATTACAGTCAACAAGACTGCTGGATCGAGGTTTCAGTAAAACCCATCCTTTAATGCTTAATGAATTGACTAGTTGGGTAGGTGCCAAAGGATCAAAGGAAACATTCACAATTCTTTGTCTGGCTCTCATAGCTGTAATGAATAATAATGAGGAAGTATAGCGTATGCCCTGGAGTGAAATGTGTGAAAGATGATCTTTGCAATGCCTTCCTCTGCCAAGAGGCAGGAGGCAACGAGAAAGTACGAACAGTACAGCAAAGGGCAACAGGCAACCGCTCCATTGGGCAATCAATTGCCACTCCACTACAACTGTAGCCAGCACCACCTTATTAGTGTTATTTTATTACACCTCCAAAGTATTAATCAAGGGGAGGCAGAAATCATACCACTCCGCAATTAACAGGGACAGGGATTCTTCCCGAATGACATGGCAGCAAATGAAAGGACTCCCACAGAGCCAAAGGTCACAGCTATGATCACAAGTATACAGGGATTTTAAGAAATATTCTTATTGGTTTTTACAACAACAGATTCAAAATAATAATAATAATAAAAAAAACTTTTACCATATCCATCTATGAGATTCTCTGGGTCTTGTGACTTCCCCCCCTCGCCTTTCTAAAGCTACTACATTCTCCACAGTTTCCATCTCTCTGAATTATCCATATTTTTCTTTACGAATTACTTATAGAGTCCAGCTAACATTTTTATTTGTTTACAATGGTCTCCTAAGTAAGTTATAAATCTTCCCCATCCTTTTGAAAAGTCATTATCTTCCTGATTCCCGAGTCTCCCAGACAGTTTTGCCATTTCAGCATAGTCCAGCAGTTTAGCTTGCCATTCTTCCTTGGTCGGAAATGTTGGTTCCTTCCATCTTTGGGCTAGTAGCATCGTTGCAGCCGTTGTTGCACACCTAATAATAATAATAATAATAATAATAATAATAATAATTTATTATTTGTACCCCGCCCATCTGGCTGGGTCTCCCCAGCCACTCTGGGCGGCTTCCAGCAAACATTAAAATATATTAACACATCACATAAACAGTCTTTTCTGGTCTTTTGGGATATCGAAACCTGTAATTCCTAATAGAAATGCTTCTGGGGATTTTTTTTGGACAAACGTTATTTTAAACATTTTTTTTCCAATTCGTTGTATATCAATTCACCAAAAGACTTCGTTATCTTGCATGACCACCACATATGATAAAAGTTACCCTTATTTTCTT
Organism: Darevskia nairensis; assembly: GCA_034642065.1. Lineage (NCBI taxonomy): Eukaryota > Metazoa > Chordata > Lepidosauria > Squamata > Lacertidae > Darevskia > Darevskia nairensis. The sequence goes on from JAWWNI010000425.1 coordinate 90,021, forward strand.
TGCACTTCCAAAAAATATTGGAGCTTGTTCTATACTTTTTGGATAGCTTAGTAGGAGTCAGATACCACCGGTACTTCATTTTCATATAATTTTCTTTCAGCGTACAACATGCTGTGAATTTCAAATCTGTTCTCCATAGCCTCTCCCAATCTGCCATTTGTATGTTATGTCCTAAGTCCTTTGCCCAGTTTATAATAGCCGAATTAATATTATTATATTATATTATATTATATTATATTATATTATATTATATTATATTATATTATATTATATTATATTATATTATATTATATTATATTATATTATATTATATTATATTATATTATATTATATTATATTATATTATATTATATTATATTAATAATTATAATAGCGGAAAGTTCATCCTTTGTATGCCACAAGTATACAGGGATGGAAGTGAGACTGCAAATGGCAACTGGATCTTTCGGACTGACTCGAGAATGTGAAGCTGTGAATGAACAGGAATAAATGATTCCTCAATTAGGCATTTTACCACACTGCCTTCTTGACCTTCTTGAAGCGGCTCACCTTAGAAATATTTCAATATAATTCTCTGCATCACAATAGTGGTTCTATTGTCTCCATTTCATTCTCTTATCTGTTGGAATCAGACTCAGGTTTGAGGAGGGGTGTGGTTGCTCAAAACAGATGTGGTTTTGGGGATGATGCGGATGAAATAACTATTCATTCATAGAATTGTAGAATTGGAAGGGATCACAAGGGTGATCTAGACTGGATGTAGTCCAGTACCTGCAAATGCAGGAATCTTTTGCCCAACGTGGGGCTTGAACCCACAACCTTGAGATTAAGGGCCTCATGCTCTACCAGCTGAGCTATCCCAGCTTCATGCTTGCCCACTTCTTATTTGGCTTCCACCTTAGAGACCAACTAAGTTTGTTATTGGTATGAGCTTTCGTGTGCATGCACACTTCTTCCGATACAGCAAATGCAGCATATTGGGTCACAGTGCAAAAAAGAATATGAGCGTTGCCTCCATCCTGTTTTGAATGTAATCCATTCATTAGCATGCCTGCAATCTGAAGCTTGCAGGACTGCTGTGGAATCTGTTCCAAGAAGCTCCCTTTCATTCCGAGCCAAGTTACATGTACGTTTTACATTCTACCTCATTGTGGGAGGCTCTGTGTTATTTTTAATTAGTTTGTAGCATTATTGTTTTTCTCATTACTGTTTCAGAGCCAAAATAATTGCTGAATCATGGCAAACATTGCAGTGGAACGCCTGGAATCTGCCAGCTCAGTGCTGTCCAATTCCATGACTGTGCAAGGTGCATATGTATTCAGTGTCTCTTTTTGTTGTTGTTGTTGGGGTGAGATGGGGACAACCACTAGCTCTTGAGGGAGCTGGAAGATAAAGGAGAGGATTAGAGAAGCCTCTTGCTTTTTCCTTCTTGCGTGTTGAGGTCCCCAAGCCACCCTCAAATAAGTAACACTTCACACAGAATTTTTGTTTAAGGTTTTTGGCATAATTTGGGCCACAACTTTATTAAATACAAAATGTGAGTGGTTCCTTAGGCACTGGGTGCGACTATCTGTCCCCACTGCGAGTGATGCTGTGGGTTAAACCACAGAGCCTAGGGCTTGCCGATCAGAAGGTCGGCGGTTCGAATCCCCGCGACGGGGTGAGCTCCCGGTGCTCGGTCCCAGCTCCTGCCAACCTGGCAGATCGAACGAACAGAGTGCAAGTAGATAAATAGGTACCGCTTTGACGGGAAGGTAAACGGCGTTTCTGTGCGCTGCTCTGGTTTGCCAGAAGCGGCTTAGTCATGCTGGCCACATGACCCCAAAGCTGTACGCTGGCTCCCTCGGCCAATAATGCGAGATGAGCGCCGCAACCCCAGAGTCGTCCGTGACTGGACCTAATGTTCAGGGGTCCCTTTACCTTTTTATCTGTCCCCGTCCTGAGACAGAATCGACATCCGCAAACCTGCAAAAGTCAGAAAGGAAAAACATTTTGGGGAGAGAATAGAGCTTTGTGCCAGGCCCTGACCTCTCCGCAAATGCTTCCAGGGTCTCTTTCGCGGCCTTAGCCCCTTGCCAGGAGTTCGGACAAGAGCATGGCGAGCACTTGGATTCTTTTAACGGAATACCCTTGCAGCAGCAGCATTGGAGGGGCAGGCACAGCCAATCCATATTCCTCCACCAACCAAAGTTAACCAATGCCTAACCGCAACCTTACAAGATGTGACGCTTTGCTATGGAGTAGGCAAAAACCAGATGGCACCAGCCAATCAGCCGAATGGACAAAATTCCTACCAGGCCCCTGCCCCAAAAGCAGATGACCCCATGACAGGCATAGCAAGGTCAACGCGAGAAGCCCTAAAATTAGGGAGGGTGGGCAGGTGATCCGATGTGCACAGCGAAAAGAGGAAGCTCAACCCTGCGCATAGGGAATGTATAGCCTCTAGGCTGTCAATCAACATTGGCAACATCAAACTCTCCCCAACAACCCAGAGGAACCCAATCACATTCGTGGCCATCCAATCGAATCCTCCCAGCAACAGAGGGATGTCTTGCCAGATCCCACCGCAACATGTGCTCTCCATGAAGGAGAACACACTTTCTCAGACATTCAAGATAAAAAACCCCAAATGCCTATATTAACAAAAACATTGAAAACATTGGGGAACGGACAAGTCTACCATCTTCTTTGTAACTGTTACTGTGTGTGTGTAATTATGATCTCTTAGAAATAATTTATCTGGAAAACATATACAAGGCTAAACATTAGCAGATATCAAGAGAGGGGTATATCAAGCAAAGTACAAGGAACATTGCAAATGAGAGTACTTACTGTTTTTGAAAATGAAACTCCAGAAACCTTGAGATTTTGATTAAAAAACTGGGCATTTTAAAATCTGAGAACAATGGATGTGACCAGCGACTTTTCTCTAAAACAATGTCTAGGGCTACTCTCATTTTACTACTCATGTTGAAATAATGCTCCTCAATGAGGCCAAACTTAGACCTTAAACACAAAATGTTTAGGGGTATGCGTCCCTCTGTGTACCCCCAGAAAAAAAGCATTGGGTGTGACGCACATTTGCTTCCAATTGTATCATCAAATAACATAAGGGTTGAGACAATGTGGCATTAGTAATTAAGGATATGTGCTTCCAACACAGGCATCCAACCAGGGACTATAATAATCTATAATGAAATATAAACTCATGAATGAGATTACAATGTTCCCCCGTGGGGTTAATTCTTAAAAGAAAAAAATGTTTGTGAGATTTCTAGGCATTTGTGCCAAGTGTCCATTAGGAAAGAGCAATGCTGACTCAAGGCGTGGAAGCCAAAAGGAAATGGTATAAATGCTCCAGACATTTCTGTATTCCTCACCAGTGTCTTCCAGCTTCCCTTGACTTCGGTTGCTCAGCCTTTCCTGCTGTTGGTAAGTTGTCTTTAAATCAAAGCTTTCATAGGAAAAGGGCATGGAGGCATTCTGTGACTCTGGAGGAGATTCTCCAGGGCAGGGGTGGCCAACCCCCAAGAGACTGGGGGGTTCGGGTCAAAGTTGTTTCAGGAAGTTTTTTCAGGAAGGAGGTAAAATGTTCAGGAGAACAACAGTTGTTCAGTTTCTTTGGGGGGAGCCAATGATCTACCAGTGATCTACCGCAGACATGCAGTTGGACATGCCTGCTCTAGGGATTGTGTTTTGAAAACTCAAGGAACAGCTAAAGCTATTTATGGTCATCTGAATATTATCCCTTGCTTTTTCCTGTAGGACTAATTGAAGTCATTAACAGTTGTCAATAGGTTTACCATACCCATTGAGTCAACCACCCATCTCCTACCGGTACTACTTTCCTCAGAAATATCCCCCCCACACACAATATATAAGGGTCTGGTGACTCCTGTTTCAGAGTATCTGAAGAAGTGTGCATGCACACGAAAGCTTATACCCAGAACAAACTTAGTTGGTCTCTAAGGTGATACTAGGGATGCGGGTGGCACTGGCCACATGACCCAGAAGCTGTCTGCGGACAAACGCCAGCTCCCTCGGCCTACAGAGCAAGATGAGCGTGCAACCCCAAAGTTGTCCGCGACTGGTCAGGGGTGCCTTTACCTTTAAGTTGCTACTATTTTATTTTTTATTTTTTTATTTTTGAGGAACAGGGTAATGAGAAAGTTGCAAGCTTTCACATTTGTCTCATAGATTTGGTGTGAATTGCAGTGGAAACATGAAAATACTTACATAGCTGGAATAGTGTAATGGCTTTGTTTTAGCCTGAGTGGATGGCCTGATCCAGGGACACAGAGTGCATTATGAGGAATGAGGATTCACTCTATGCACATACTAAGGGCAATACAGTTGTTCCTGGGTTTTCTTCCCCCCTTTTTTTCTTTCCCCTCAATATAAATCTTTATTAGTATTGCACACATACATACCCGTGTTTCTCCTAAAATAAGACACCGTCTTATATTCTTTTTCCCTCCAAAAAACACGGTATGGCTTATTTTCGGGGGATGTCTTATTTTTATTAAGTATGGTACAGCAATATATCAAAAGCAGAGGATTTTCTACCATAAATGGTTCTGCCAGCTCTCTCTACGGTACCTTGGACTGCTGCTGGTGGGTCCTGGCTCACGCCTTCAGGGCTCCACGTGGCGCGCGCTGCGGCTGCTCCTGGGTCCCGCCGGCTCAGGTCTTCATGCGGCGCGTGCTGCTGGCTGAGTCCCGCTGGATCAGGGCTCCATGTGGCGTGCGCTGCAGCTGCTCCTGGGTCCCGCCGGCACAGGGCTCCAAGTGGCGCATGCTGCTGCTGCTAGCTGAGTCCCGCTGGATCGGGGCTCCAAGCGGCACGCACTGCTGCTGCTCCTGGGTCCCGGTGGATCGGGGCTCCACATGGTGCGCACTGCTGCTGCTCCTGGGTCCCGCCGGCTCAGGGCTCCACGTGGCGCGCGCTGCTGGGTGTTTAGGCAGAGCTGCAGCAGCGGCAGCATCCGGTTCCGGGCACCAACAGGCCTCTTCCTCTTCCTTGGCGCCCTCCAGAACTGCGCCTACCTTGCCAGGTATTACTACGTCTTATTTTCGGGGTATGGCTTATATTTTGTAACCACTTGAAAACCCTGCTATGATTTATTTTTTAGGTATGTCTTATTTTATGAGAAACACGGTAAGTAACGTAAATAGCAGATCAAACGAGACAAAAAATTATAAACAAAACAAATATAATAAACAAGTGAACATATATTAATGGTATGACATATTACAAGTAACAAGCAACTTAAAATCAATAACTTCCAATCTTTCTCACTATACTATTTACACTATCCTTATTTTCTTATACGGATTTATAAGTCATGAAAGTCCAATACGTTGTATATTCCAGTATAGCATCTAGTACATTTTTTGCTTACAAGTATCAATCCAGTTCTGCAAGTATTTGTTTGTTTGTACAGTGTGTATTCAAATATGCTTTAAATATTTTCCATTCTCCATACATCTTTTGATCTGACACTCCTCTAATTTTCCCGGTCAGCTTGGCTAACTGTAAATACTCTATCATGAGAATCTGCCATTCTGTTATGAATGGTAAAATTTCATTCTTCCAATTCCTAGCCACTTTTATTCTAGCAACCGTGATTGTGTACATGAATAGTGGTATTATATTCTTTTTAAATTCTGTTGGTAATATACCCAGTAGGAAAATTTCTGGTCTTTTTTTAAATGTAATTTTAAATAATTTTTTTAAGTTCACCATAGATGTTATTCCAAAATTCACAAATCACTTCACAATTCCACCACATGTGGAAAAAAGACAAAGTGCATTATGAGGAATTTGGATTCACTCTATGCACACAGTAAAAGCAATACAGTTGTTCCTGGGTTTTCAAATAACATAGTTCTCAAACGTTTTGGCTCCTGAACGCGGCAAACCCAGAAGTGACTGTTCTGGTTTGCGAACTATTTTTGGAAGCCGAACATCCGATGGGGATTCTGTGGCTTCCGATCGGCTGCAGAAGCTTCCTGCAGATGATCAAAAGCCGTGCTTTGGTTTCTGAACGTTTCTGAAGTCGAACAGACTTCCGGAATGGATTCTGTTTGATTTCCGAGGTACGATTGTACAGGAGAGTTATTTTTATCTGACTAAGCCTTTAACAAAGTAACTAAGGACCACCTAAGGCCACTAGTTCTTCTCAAATTTGTAGTTTTGACTCGCCTCATGCTGTTACCACACAGGTGTGTGAGGAAGCAAGACTTCATTCTCTACACAAAAAGAAAAAGAAAAAGTGGGAGGATGAATTTTTTGTCTGCCACCTGTTTGTATATCACCTTGTTAAAAATCTATCTGCTTGCTGTGTTTTACTATTTACTGTGATGTAATTGGACACGCTTCTGGCAAACCAGAGCAGTGCACGGAAGCGCTGTTTCCCTTCCTGCCGGAGCGGTACCTATTGATCTACTTGCACTTTGATGTGCTTTCGAACTGCTAGGTGGGCAGGAGCTGGGACCGAGCAACAGGAGCTCACCCCATTGCGGGGATTCGAACCGCTGACATTTTGATCAGCAAGCCCTAGGCTCTGTGGTTTAGACCACAGCCCCACCTGGGTCCCTAATTGGACACCATTTTCATAAAATATTGCTCATAGTATTTATTGATGCCAACTTTGTAATTAAAACAGAATCCTAGAAGACATTGGTGTACACCATCTTAAACACTTCCATGTTATTTCTTCCAGTTTCACACCAGTTGTTCTAGGATGACTACAGCTATGGAACCAATTATGAAACTCAGGATCCCTGTTGAAATAATGATGCAGGCAGACGACGGAACACCTAGGATCATGATGATAATGATGATGGAGATTGATGTTATGAAAACGGGAACAAGCATGACTCTCCCCAGCCAAACCCTTGCCCAGATAACTCAGCCTAGCATGCTTGCTCCTTCATCAGTAATGCAGATGCCATCACTGATGCAACCAAATTCTTTTGCTTACAATCTCCCTTCTCATCCAGTGACAGTTCCTATAGTGAGACGAGGATGAGCTTGTCTCTCTTTCGAATGGGATTGTGATTCCCCACAGGAATGGGGTGTGGGGAATGGTACCTGAAATGCACATCATGGATCAATGTCTAATGGCCATTTGTCATGGATGCTGTAGTTGAGATTCCTGCATTGCAGAGGGTTGGATTTGATGTCCGTTGCTGTCCCATCCAACTCTACAATTCTATGATTGTATGGTGTCAGGAATGCTGAGCCTCCACCATCCAGACAGACCAGAATGGATTGGATCAAACGGCTGCTAAGCACCTCTGACATTCTTGCCTACGCATCCCTGATCAATGCTTCTTTGAGCTTTCATTCTATCTCTCTTAAGGCCTTCAGAACATACTTTTTTGTTTCCTTTCTATCACTCATTGATGGCACTCTGAATATTCTTCAGGCCTGCTAGAGTTCTGATGCTTCCAGTTACCTGAGAATCTCTCCCTTCCCCTGTGTACCTTTGCCTTGTGTCAATTATAAATTCATCTTTCACTTTGTCATTTCACTCTTTTGTGGCTGAAAGGATTGTTGACCTATTTGAAGCCGCTCACCTGAGAAATGTTTTCATGATCTCCTCTTTCCACTACAATAAACACTATCTATCTGCATCATAATTATATTTTTGGTTCTGTTCATTATTCAATTCTTTTACTCATTTCTAGGTTTAACTCCTAGGCATAGGGGGCATGTCTGTCTTACACACATTATTTCCAATAGGTCTACACTGAGTAGAACTTAGCTGGCTACAGCCCTACATCTAGTTTGGAACATTATGCCATAGTTAGTTAGTTATTTCAGCAGCAGAAACACCTATGCAATAAGTATTAGGTAGTTATGATTTTATATGTTTGGATGTGAGGGCAATCTGGCTGCAACAGCTGTTGCCCCGTTGAGACGGCTGATCTGGCTAGCTAGGTAATTGTCCCCACCCTCCCTCATTGGTCCATATGGATTCCCCCCCCCCCGAAACTGCGTGCTTAGTGAAAGAAGATGGCCATCCCAGATAGGAGCGCACCGTTATTTGGTCAAGGGTATACAATGTGGCACTGTGGGTTAAACCACAGAGCCTAGGGCTTGCCGATCAGAAGGTCAGCGGTTCGAATCCCCACGATGAGGTTAGCTCCCATTGTCCGGTCCCTGCTCCTGCCTACCTAGCATTTCAAAAGCACGTCAAAGTGCAAGTATATAAATAAGTATTGCTCCAGCAGGAAGGTAAATGGAAAGTGCGCAGCTCTGGTTCACCAGAAGCGGCTTAGTCATGCTGGCCACATGACCCGGAAGCTGTACGCCGGCTCCCTCGGCCAGTAAAGCGAGATGAGCGCCACAACCTCAGAGTCATCCACGACTGGACCGAATGGTCAGGGGTCCCTTTACCCTTTACCTATACAATGTTTGAACGGTCTCCACTCCCACCGTCCAGCCCCGACACTGAGATCTAGCGCCGAGGGCCTTCTGGTGGTTCCCTCACTGCGAGAAGCAAAACTGTAGGGAACCAGGCAGAGGGCCTTCTCAGTAGTGGCGCCCGCCCTGTGGAACGCCCTCCCATCAGAGGTCAAAACAATAAACAACTACCTGACATTTAGAAAATACCTGAAGGCAGCCCTGTTTAGGGAAGTTTTTAATCTGTGATATTTTAATGTACTTTGATATTTGTTGGAAGCCGCCCAGAGTGGCTGGGGAGACCCGGCCATATGGGCGGGGTACAAATAATAAATTATTATTATTATTATTATTATTATTATTATTATTATTATTATGATTTGAATAGAAGTAAAGTGGAAAGAAGGGGTGCTCTCTCAATCTCTCTCCCTCTCCCGCAGACCTAGAACATGGCTGGGGAAAGATTCCATTCACCACAGAGAAAGGGAAAGACACCAGTTCTCTATGAGTGTGTCAGATGTACATTCCAAACCTGACAGAGAGCTTCATTCAGGCAGGAATCATTAGAAGTCCAGAGCGAGTTGCACATTCTGCCTGGGGACATTGTTCTATGATGAGTGCTTTTAACTGGGTGCCTAGTGAAATACATTACACAGAGGAGGGATCATCATTTTACATTTAGCCAGCCTCTCTCAGCGTCATCTTATTAGAACCTTGGTATGAGGTTCTAATAATATCTGGTATACCAGATATCTGAAGAAGTGTGCATGCACACGAAAGCTCATACCAAGAACAAACTTAGTTGGTCTCTAAGGTGCTACTGGAAGGAATTTTTTTATTTTGTTTTATACATACATATATACACACACAATTTTTTTGGGGATGCTGCCTTTCCATACTTCAAACCATGCTCAAGGCAGCTTATAACACGGATACATTTTTTTACACCCTAACAACATACACAACCAAATGGAACAATTTCCACAAAATCATAAGCTCTAAAATAAAGATACAAAAAATGACTATCAAGAACAGCAACACCCCCTGCAACAATACTCATTAAAGAATACTACAGCTCACAAATCTGTTCAGCAGCCTCAGTTTTTGCAGCTGGAGTCATTCAGGACCCCATTCCCCCAGACCAGTAGGGCAAGGAGCAGGTCTTCCAGAACTCCTTCTATTTCCCCCCACCACCAACCCAAAGTGCCCCCTTGGACTCCTGTTTGATCCTCTACAAAACAGCAAAGTGTTCTCTCCTGGGGGGAAAAGCTACAATCATCACCCTGAATTTGGTCAACTTCTCAGAATGGTTGAACATGACTGCAAATTGCACCCAATTCCATAAAAAATGAGGGGGGGGGGAGTTATACCTAATTTATTTTCCCAGTGATACTGGTGAAAAGAGATGTTATTTAGTCCAGGTTATCGGATCAAATTGGAAAGACACAAAGCCGCTTCCAGACAGATCAGTCTGCTTCTGAAAGCTAAAGATGAAGATGGAAGTCATATCAGCTGGACAATGCATGCTCATATTACTATTTTCATGTCTTCCCTGTTCATTTGCCAAAGCTACCAAAACTATATAGTCATATTAGAGATTATTTGGGGGACATTATCATATTGTCCTCAAATGGATGTTGAACCTGCCATCTAGTTGATTAAAATATAAGTGGCAATAGGTCTGCTTCACCTGGAACTTCCAAATAACCAATATGATCCAAAATGGGCTGTGCACCCCACCCCCTTTGCCTTCTGGATTCCCCCTCTGTCAAGAGCTTGCTAAATAGCTCACTCCTGCTTTGAAGTTTTGACTCACCTCATGCTGTTGTCAGACAGGTGTGTGAGGAATGAAGACCTCATTCTCCACACAAAAAGGGGGGGAAAGGTGGGAGGATGAGTTTTTTGTCTGCCACCTATCTGTATATCACCTTGTTAAAAATCTATCTGCTTGCTGTATTTTACTATTTACTGTGATGTAATTAGACTCCACTTTCAGAAAATATGGCTCATAGTATTTATTGATGTGAAATTAGTAATTGAAACAGAGTCCCATTAGTATACACAATATACACCATCTTAAGCGCTTCTATGTTATTTTTTCTAGATCCACACCAGTTGTTCGACGATGTCTTTAGATGAAAACTTCAAAAGCATGGGAATGAGCGTGCCTATGGATATAACAGTGTGGGGGCGTCACAGAGCACCAATGAGAATAATTATAGAACCCTCTGGAACTCCTTTATCAGCAACGCTATTGCCGTTGCCGTTGTGGAAGAAACCAAAGTCTTTTGCTTACAATGTCCCTTCTAGTCCAGTGACAGTTCCAATACTGAGACGAGGATGAGCCTGTCACTATTTCGAATAGGAATGGATCAACGTTTAATGGCCATTTGTCATGGATGCTGTAGTTGAGATTCCTGCATTGCAGAGGGTTGGATTTGATGTCCGTTGCTGTCCCATCCAACTCTACAATTCTATCATTGTATGGTGTCAGGAATGCTGAGCCTCCACCATCCAGACAGACCAGAATGGATTGGATCAAAGGGCTGCTCAGCACCTCTGACACTCTTGCCTATGCATCCCTGATCAATGCTTCTTTGAGCTTTCATTCTATCTCTTCTTAAGGCCTTCAGAACATACTTTTTTGTTTCCTTTCTATCACTCATTGATGGCACTCTGAATATTCTTCAGGCCTGCTAGAGTTCTGATGCTTCCAGTTACCTGAGAATCTCTCCCTTCCCCTGTGTACCTTTGCCTTGTGTCAATTATAAATTCATCTTTCACTTTGTCATTTCACTCTTTTGTGGCTGAAAGGATTGTCGACCTATTTGAAGCCGCTCAAATGAAATGTTTTCATGATCTCCTCCTTCCACTACAATAAACGCTATCTATCTGCATCATAATTATATTTTTGGTTCTGTTTATTTTTCAATTCTTTTACTCATTTCTAGGTTTCACCGCTAGGCATAGGGGGCATGTCTATCTCAGACACATTATTTCCAATGTTCTACACTGGGGTTGCAGCGCTCATCTCGCTTTATTGGCCGAGGGAGCCGCCGTTTGTCGCAGACAGTTTTTCTGGGTCATGTGGCAGCATGACTAAGCCGCTTCTGGCGAAACCAGAGCAGCGCACGGAAACGCTGTTTACCTTCCCACCGGAGCAGTACCTATTTACCTGCTTGCATTTTGACGTGCTTTTGAACTGCTAGGTTGGCAGGAGCAGGGACCGAGCAATGGGAGCTCACCCCATCGTGGGGATTCGAACCACCAACCTCCCAATCGGCAAGCCCTAGGCTCAGTGGTTTAGACCACAGAGCCACCCGCATCCCTTCTGCAGCCTTAATTCCTCCTAAATATATTTGGAGCATTTGTGGTACCACTTCCCTGCCTAACTTCATACTCTAAGGATACAACATAATATAAAATGAGGCACATTGTGTAACAGATGTGTGGAGCCTTTGGCCTTCCAGATATTGCAGAGCTGCAACTTCCATCGTCCCCAATCCTAATATCTGAATATCTCAGTTGCTTAGAGCATGGTGCTGATAACAGAAAGGTTGTAGGTTCAATCCCTGTATTGGACAGATGAAACTTCCTGCATTGCAAGGGGTTGAACTAGATGGTCCTTAGGATCCCTTTCAACTCTGCAATTCTATAATAATTTTTGTGTTTGCATTTTAGACTAGTATTGCACGCACTACATATGTAGCATTCTTTATCTCTCCCAGACAGGCAAGTAAGTCGTATTGTCAGAATTAATGGAACACTCCACACAGGCCTAAGCACCCAAGGAGCCTACAAAGGAAAGCTGGTGAGGGGCTATGTTTGGGAGGTTGTATGACATGGGGAGAGTCTCATGGGCCATAAAGAGAAGTCCAGACTGTCATGTTTGATCATTACAACTGAATTTCTTTCCTGTATACTGTATCTAAGAAAATTAGAAACTACACATACATAGAGAAGCATACATCTAAGTATCAGGTGACAGACACAGATAGGGATGGTTGATGCTCATACACCTTGCCCAGCAGTTTCTCTGGGGCATCCATCAGCTACTGAATGAGATGGATGTTCAGTGTGGTCCAAAAAAGGTGTCCCTCCCCAACCCAAATGAGAAGCAAACACAACAGGATTATTTTCTCTTTCAAATGCAGGCAGATAAGCTTTAATGAATGAAAAAAGCAGCGTTTGAAAACACTTGCCTGGGGAGCAAATGTCAAAGGGAACAAAAATAGTTTACTCTGAAAGATAACAGCACAAAGCGAATGGCATGAGTTTAGCAGGACAGTTGAGGCATCAGAAAAACTTGGGCATCCTTCAGAATAGTTGAACATACAGAGAACCAAAGAAGGGGATATTACTTAATGCCTTTGCAGATGTTGTTTTTTAACTTTGAGTTAAATAAAATCAAGCTCAGGAGGAAAAGTCGAGAAGTCAAAGCAGCAGAGCTACAATCTAGCATAGAGATGCACACAAGCATCAGGAATGCTGAACAACCACAGATCCAGTTGTCAGTATTGTGGATTGAGGGGGCTCAGCACTTATGACACCCAGGCATATGACATCATCATCATCCGTGAATCCATAATAGGAGTTTCCAGGTACCCCCCCCCCCAATTCTTCTGTTGTGGAGATTGACTTTGATCTTAACAGGGAGAACCACACACCTTGGCAATTCCACGGGGTTGGCTCAGACCCAACCGGCCGTATGAGCTTCCGCCGGAGCCTCCCCCGCAGGCGGTGTATCCCCCCACTTTAACTGGCTCGCAGGTAGCGGCGAGGATTGGTCCTGGGACTATCATACAGACAGGAGCTGGCTGGACGACTATTTCAGATGCTGGTAACTGATTGACGCAGCCAACATTGGCCCCAGAGGTTAGACCGAGGCTACTCGATGACACTCCGCCGCCGTAGGATGACAAGCCCCCACAAGGTGAACACAGTGAGCCCAGACTACCGACCGGGTAGCTGACACAAGATGGGGCACAGGATGGGATGCAGCAGGGGTGGCAAGACATCTTGGAGTGATGGAGCTGGGTCTGAAATGGCAAGTTACAGGCAAGAGTTAGTGGAAGAAATCAGTTGAGGAAGAGGTTGCTGAAGTCCACCCTAGGAGACCTGTGCAAAAATGAGGTACGTTGAAGCAGAGGAGAGAGACCATGTTAAAATGAAAATTACAGAGGCTAGTGCTTTGTGGAAGAGCTGCTACCTGCCTTTGTGGATGAGATTCCCTATATTAGGAGTGAGCAACATGGTGTCCTCTAGACGTTGTTGGCATGCAACGCCCACCAGCCCCAGCTAATGTTGCCAAAGTTTCAGAATGATCAGAGTTGAAGTCCACGGTGTTTAGTGGACACTGCATTGGGTCCCTCTGCTCTTGACTCTCATCAGGTGTCTCTTACAAAAGGCACCTTACAAATGGCATAGAATGATGCAATATCTAAAGTATGCAGGGTGCAGGAAAGAAAAAAGGTGACCACAGCAAATAATCATATAATAAAGAGGGACAGGCCATAGCTCAGTGGTAGAGCATCTTCCTTGCACAAAGGAGGTCACAAGTTCAATCCCTGGCATGTCCTGGTAGGACTCTCCTGCCTGAAAACCCAGAGAGCTACTGTCCATCCCTGTTCGCAGTGCTGACCAAGATGGACCAAGAGCTGGTACCCACCTTTGTGGGTGCGAGTCAACCATGCCCTTTCCTCTTCCTGTTTTGGGGCAATCAGTTTAAGGCAGCTTCCTAATCACTAGAAAGAAAGACCTACAGATACAAAGGGTGTGAGGGTGCCATTGTGGGAAAATTAAAAAGGGTATCCACCTGCCCTGTGTTGCAGCCAAGAAAAGAGTTTGGAGCAGAGGTTAACAGTCCCTCGCAGCTGTATTAGTGCACCCAGTGGGTGGGTGTCCCCCACCTAAAATGTAGGTTTGTCTACCTGAATTTTGAAACCAAGTAATACATGGTAGCATCTTAAAGAGCTATTCAGTCCAGAGTCTAAAATGATCTAACTGGTTCATTTGGATGCTCCTGCATAGCATGCCTGAACATTAAGTCCATCAGCAGAATGCACATTTCTCAGGGCCTCCCCAAACTTGGAGTTTGCCATGGTGGACATGTCAGATTATTACACAGGAACATCAGAGGCTGCTTTCAATTGAATTAGAAACATCATCTATCTCAGAGTTTCTCAGACTTGGGTATCCAGATGTTTTTGGACTGCAACTGCCATCATCCCTAGCTAGCAGGACTTGATGGGAAGTGCAGTCCAAAATAGAGTTGCCATATGTCCAGAATTTCCCAGACATAGCCGGTATTCAGACCTTTTAAACAGCATCTGGGTGATTTTCATTAAAAATAGCTCCAAAACTCATGTTTTGTTTTCTTTTTGAAAGAAAAGCTCAACAGCGTTGCCAAAAACATCTCAACAACTTTTGTGTCCAGATTTTCACTTCTTAAAATATGGCTACCTTTGTCCAAAAGCAGATGGAAACCCGAGTTTGGGTAACCCTGGTCTATCTAGCTCAAGATTATCCACACTGAGTGGCAGCGGATCTCAAAGCTTTTGGAAAGTGTGGCACAAAATAGAAAAAAAACAAGAGCACAGTTAGATCAGACTTACCTAGTTGCTGAAGAGTCAGGAGGAGTTGAAAGGTGCTAGTGAAAGACTCCAGAGTTGTGAGAGCTTTTATACTGTTGTGTGTGGATCAAACCTGCTGTATCGGATATCCTTCTTTTGCCCAAGGGAGGATTTTAGCTAATTTGACTTTAGTCACGAATGTCCACCCATGCCTTATGGCAGCTAATCTGATGAATATGTTTAAACCTGCAGTACTCTTTCATTTGAGAAAATTACAGGCCTCAATGAGGCTATCTACTACTTCTTACAAAACTGGGTTGCCTCTTCCACTATGCATTTCTGGAGGTTAATGTCCTCAGTGTCCAGGTCCCTTGAGCAACATCTTGCTATCCAGGGTCAACAACTTGTGGGCAGGGATGACAACTTGAATAAAATATTATGGGGGGCTGGAAAGCCCCACCACTCATAATTGATCACAAGACACCGAGTGCGCACACACAACATTTGAATGGCAATGCCCATCAACCTTTGGGGGCCCAGCACCCTCAAATATTTTATTGGGGAGCCAAGGGACCTCAACCCCAAGGAGTTTGCTCCTATGCTTGTGGGACCGTAGGGAGAGTGAACTGAACACAGAAGGGGGGATGATCAGGTCACTAAGAGGCGAAGCAGCAATACTGAGAGCCAGTTTGGTTAGTTTGAGTGTTGGACAAGGACCAGGGAAACCTGGGTTCAAATCCCCACTTGGTCATGAAACTCACTGGGTGACTTTGGGCCAGTCACTGCCTTTCAGCCTAACCTACCTCACAGGGTTGTTGTGGAGATTAAATAATAAGGGTTCCGCACCTTGAGATCCCTGGAGAAAAAAGGTGGGATATAAATGCTATATTAAATTTAAAAAAAAATGGTGGAAAGGCATGAGAGACTGGATCAGGTGGTAAATCCCTGGAAGGTGAAGACTAAGAATCTGTGACCCTGCAGATGTCATTGAACCAATAGCTCTGCTTCTCATTTCTATGAATGCCTTATTTATTTCTTTATTGAAATATTTAAAGAAGCTCACTGGGTGATGTTGGCCAGTCACAGTTTCTCAGACCAACCTACGTCACAGGGTTGTTGTAAGGACAAAATAGAAAGGGGGAGGGAGGGAGGGACTATGTATGTCACCTTGAGCTCTTTGGAGAAAAGGTCAGATATAAGCATAATAATATTTTTTTAAAAAATAAACAACATGCAGTGGTACCTCCGGTTACGAACTTAATTCGTTCCGGAGGTCCGTTCTTAACCCAAACCTGTTCTTAACCTGAGGCGCACTTTCGCTAATGGGACCTCTAGCTGCCAATGCGCCGCCGGTGCATGATTTCCGTTCTCATCCTGGGGCAAAGTTCACTACCAGGAGACCTACTTCCGGGTTAGCGGAGCTCGTTCCCTGAAGCGTTCATAAGGAGGACGGTACGTAACCCGAGGTTCCACTGTATGGGAATTGTAACAGTGCAGATATGGTCTAAGACAGGGGTAGGCAACCTAAGGCCCGGGGGCCGGAAGCGGCCCAATCACCTTCTCAATCCGGCCCGTGGATGGTCTGGGAACCAGGATGTTTTTACATGAGTAGAATGCATTAAAATGCATTTCTGGGTTATTTGTGGGGCCTGCCTGGTGTTTTTACATGAGTAGAATGTGTGCTTTTTTAAAAAAATGCATCTCTGGGTTATTTGTGGGGCATAGAAATTCGTTCATTTTTATTTATTTTTTCCAAAATATAGTCCGGCCCACCAAATGGTCTGAGGGATGGTTGACCGGCCCATGGCTGAAAAAGGTTGCTGACTGCTGGTCTAAGAGGCACTGAAATTGAAGGATTTAAGTTAGTTCCACCGCCGGTGCTGCCACCACCCTCCTGCACTTTACATTTACAGCATCATCCTACCGCATGAAACCATCATGGCTTCCCCCCAAAGGATCCTGGGAGCCTCAGTTTCTTAAACATGCTGAGTGTTGCTAGGAGATTCCCATACCCTCCAACGTTTCTCCAGCGAAAATAGGGACACCCCATTCCATAATGATAATTTTACTATTTATATGTCACACATCTTACTGGGTTGCCTCACCTACTCTGGTCTGCTTCCAACATATATAAAAACATAATAAAACATTAAGCATTAAAAAAACACCCTTCCCTATACAGGATTGCCTTCAGACAGCTCAGAGGTCAGATAACTCCATACCCTCCAGCATTTATCCAATGAAAAATACTGACATCCTAAGGAAAAGTGGGACATTCCGGGATCCATCAGAAACAGGGACAGCTTCTCTAAAACAGGGTCACTCCTGGAAAATAGGGACACTTGGAGGGTCTGGATTCCCTTATTCACCTCCCAGGGCTACAATCCCCAGAGTTCACTGGCAAGAGGGATTGATTGTTAAACTATTCTGGGAATTTGTAGCTCTGGGAGGGGCACAGGGTCTCCTAATTACTCTCATCATCCTTAACAAACTGCAACTGAATTCTTTGGGGGGAGCCATGACTGTTTAAAGTGGCGTCCTAGTATGGTAAACAATTGGTGTGGATGTCACCTCAAGATATAATAGGCTCCTCTGTTCATATTTATGCTCTGTAGGGACGCGGGTGAAGCTGTGGTCTAAACCCCTGAGCCTCTTGGGCTTGCCGATTGGAAGGTCGGCAGTTCGAATCCCCACGACGGGGTGAGCTCCCATTGCCATGTCCCAGCTCCTGCCAACCTAGCAGTTCAAAAGCACACCAGTGCAAGTAGATAAATAGGTACCACTGCGGCGGGAAGGTAAATGGTGTTTCCATGCATTCTGGTTTCCGTCACGGTGTTCCGTTGCGCCAGAAGCGGTTTAGTCATTCTGGCCGCATGACCTGGAAAGCTGTCTGTGGAGAAACGCCGGCTCCCTTGTCCTGAAAGCGAAATGAGCACCGCAACTCCATAGTTGCCTGTGACTGGACTTAACTGTCCAGGGGTCCTTTAAAGGTAAAGGGACCCCTGACCATTAGGTCCAATAGCGGATGACTCTGGGGTTGCGTCGCTCATCTCGCTTTATTGGCCGAGAGCCGGCATACAGCTTCCAGGTCATGTGGCCAGCATGACTAAGCTGCTTCTGGCGAACCAGAGCAGCGCACAGAAACGCCGTTTACCTTCCCGCCAGAGCGGTACCTATTTATCTACTTGCACTTTGACGTGCTTTCGAACTGCTAGGTGGGCAGGAGCTGGGACTGAGCAACAGGAGCTCACCCCGTCGCAGGGATTCGAACCGCTGACCTTCTGATCAGCAAGCCCTAGGCTCTGTGGTTTACCCCACAGCGCCACCTGGGTCCCTAGGGGTCCTTTACCTTTTTAACCTATTGATGCTCTGCTTCTCTTGCCCACCCCTGAGATTTCATGGAATGAAGGACCCCAATACAGAGGTGAACCATGGAGCCCTAATGACGAAGCAGTTAACTACAACACACACAGACACACAAACCAGCTGCCTCTCGGTTGCTTTGATCTAACTCTCTGCAAGAAGGAATGCCTTTGGCTATCTATAAGCGGATGGCACTGAGCACGGGGTGCTACTTACATTCTATTACTGCATTTTTAATCATCACTGTGGCAGGATAACTGAAAGGTGTGGTTTCATAATAAAGCTCTTCTCAAGCATATATATTTTTATATAATGAAGCTTACACCTGCCAACAAGAAAGAATCAATTAATAAACTTAAACTACCAGGACCAGGTGCTAATGTTTATTTTGTTTCGGCTGAATATTGTAAAGGAACTACAGTGGCAAAGATGCTTTTAGCTCCTGGGTGTGGTTCTGATCTTAGCTCGACCACCTGCTCTTAGTTGTAAAGTAACAAGGGAGAAACCCAGAGGAATCTGAGCTTCTCAGAAGCTGCCACTCCTAGAAGACACTCCTACAATTTTTAAGTCTACAGGGTTTTTTTTTAGTCAGCAAACCATATGGTCCCCCAACCCCTGACCATTTCTTCCCTCTGCCCCTAAAAAAAGTTTAAATTTCTTTTAAATCCAAAATGTATGTGGAATATTATAAATATTTTTTTTTTCAATCTGTGGGTGCGGGTGGCACTGTGGTCTAAACCACTGAGCCTCTTGGGCTTGCTGATCAGAAGGTCGGCGGTTCGAATCCCCACAACAGAGTGAGCTCCCGTTGCTCTGTCCCAGCTCCCACCAACCATTCCCCTATGACAGTGATGGCTAACCTTGACACCCCAGATGTTTTGGAACTACAACTCCCATCATCCTTAGCTAACAGGATCAGTGGTCAGGGATGATGGGAGTTGTAGTCCCAAAACATCTGGAGTGTCAAGGTTAGCCATCACTGCCCTATGAGATACATTTGTTAGAGGTTGGTGAGATTTTATTGATTATAAGTTAGTGGGAAGAGCACATTTGTGGATTTTGTAGCAAAGCAGTGTTCTGCCTTCTTGGAATTGTAATGAAAATAACAGATACATGGTTGTTCAACATATTTAAAAATGACTTGAATAAAGGAATGATGCCACAGAAGACAGAATTAGGATTCAAGGTGACCTTGACAGGATTGAGAACTGGGCCAAAACTAAGCAAATAAATTTCGATATGGACAGATGTAAGCTTCAACACATAGACAGGAATAACTAGATACACAAATGCAAGATGGAGGACACCTGGCTTACTAGTAGTAGATGGGAAAAGGATCTAGGAGTCTTAATAGACCACCAGATTACCGGTAACATGAGTCAAGAGTGTGATGCAGAAACAAAACAAGCTAATGCAATTCTAGGCTGCAGTAACAGAAATCTAGTGTCCAGATCAAGGGAAGTAATAGTACTATTCTATTCTGCCTTGGTCAGACCACACCTGGAATATTGTGCCAGTTCTGTCCACCACAGGATATTGACAAGCTAGAATGTGTGCAGAGGAGCAGTTTTATCTATTCCTTTCCTAATGACACCTAGCATGGAATTTGTATTTTTCTCAACTGCCTTACACTGGTTCAACACCATCACTGAGTGATCTACTATAACTCCAAGGTCTTGTTTCTGGTCATTCACTGCTGGTTCAGACCCCATGAGTGTGTATTTTTCCACTGTGTGCAGGAAAGAGCCAGGAAAGCCATTAAAGAGAGGTGTCCCCAGCGAAACAACTGCATCCAGACTCCAAAATTATCTAACTGTACCGCTGATCATCAAAACTCTGAACAGTGCTGGGGGAAAAGAGAACACCCATCCTTGTGGTCTACCTATCTCGTTTCCAGCACATAGCATATAATTATTGGCTCTGCGGCGAGCTTTTTCTCCTACTGCCATGCATTCTCCATAAGAACAGTGGTTCACACTGGGCTGACATCAGAGTTTTCTGTTCCTAGATCCCAGGGTAGGCATCAGAGCCAATCAGAGTCAAACCAAGGTTGACAAAAGCCTAAAGTAGAATCATAGAATAGAATCATAGAATCATAGAATCATAGAGTTGGAAGAGACCACAAGGGCCATCCAGTCCAACCCCCTGCCAAGCAGGAAACACCATCAAAGCATTCCTGACAGGTGCCTGTCAAGCCTCTGCTTAAAGACCTCCAAAGAAGGAGACTCCACCACACTCCTTGGCAGCAAATTCCACTGTCGAACAGCTCTTACTGTCAGGAAGTTATTCCTAATGTTTAGGTGGAATCTTCTTTCTTGTAGTTTGAATCCATTGCTCCGTGTCCTCTTCTCAGGAGCAGCAGAAAACAACCTTTCTCCCTCCTCTATATGACATCCTTTTATATATTTGAACATGGCTATCATATCACCCCTTAACCTTCTCTTCTCCAGGCTAAACATACCCAGATCCCTAAGCCGTTCCTCATAAGGCATCGTTTCCAGGCCTTTGACCATTTTGGTTGCCCTCCTCTGGACACGTTCCAGCTTGTCAGTATCCTTCTTGAACTGTGGTGCCCAGAACTGGACACAGTATTCCAGGTGGGGTCTGACCAGAGCGGAATACAGTGGTAGTATTACTTCCCTTGATCTAGATGCTATACTCCTATTGATGCAGCCCAGAATTGCATTGGCTTTTTTAGCTGCCAATCAGAGCTCTGACATCAGAGTTCTGTATTGCTAGAGTCTGGGTCTGAACCTGAGCCTGACCCACCTCACTCCAGCCCCAACCTTTTTCACACCTGCCACACAATGGGTCAATGTTTTAATTCAGCTAACAGCTTTGACACTAATCAGTTGCCACCAGTTCAGATCCCATTGGGACATACGGGGAAATTCCTTTTTTTCTTTTTGCCCCAACATGCATCCCTTTACACTTGTAGGCCTTGGATAGCATTTTCTGTCTGCAGACCATTCGCGCAGTTTGGAGTTAGCCATGGTCATTGATTTCAATAGGTCTACTCTGATTCTGAGTATACATCTTGTCCTCAGTCTGTCTCAGGAGATAATGGAAGAGTGCGCCTTTTGGGGGTGAAGTAAATAATAATTATAATAATTTATTATTTGTACCCGGCCCATCTGGCCGAGTTTCCCCAGCCACTCTGGGCGGCTTCCAATCAAATATTAAAACAATACAGCATTAAATATTAAAAACTTCCCTAAACAGGGCTGCCTTCAGATGTCTTTTAAAAATAGGATAGCTGCTTATTTCCTTGACATCTGCTGGAAGGGCATTCCACAGGGCGGGCGCCACTACCGAGAAGGCCCTCTGCCTGGGTCCCTGTAACCTCGCTTCTCGCAATGAGGGAACCGCCAGAAGGCCCTCAGCGCTGGATCTCAGTGTCTGGGCTGAACGATGGGGGTGGAGACGCTCCTTCAGGTATACAGGACCGAGGCCATTTAGGGCTTTAAAGGTCAGTACCAACACTTTGAATTGTGCTCGGAAACGTACTGGGAGCCAATGGACCGGTGTTATGTGGTCTCAGTGGCCACTACCAGTCACCAGTCTAGCTGCCACTTTCTAGATTAATTGCAGTTTCCGGGTCACCTTCAAAGGTAGCCCCACGTAGAGCGCATTGCAGTAGTCCAAGCGGGAGATAACTAGAGCATGCACCACTCTGGCGAGACAGTCTGCGGGCAGGTAGGGTCTCAGCCTGCGTACCAGATGGAGCTGGTAGACAGCCGCCCTGGACACAGAATTAACCTGTGCCTCCATGGACAGCTGTGAGTCAAACCATTGTAGAGTTACAGTGCCTTCTGTGACTGTGGAAACCAATCTGGGAGATATATGTTTTGTTGCAGCTGGGGCAGATGAAGGCGTCTGGTTGTGCTGATGCAGGTATACCATGGTATTTTTCTTTCTTTCTGCGCTTCTCCAAGTAGTCATTCCTCCTCCAAGTACACACTGAATCAAGCAGATATTGGCAGGTCAGCGGTTTATAACTTAGATATAACTCACTGGATGCAATTTTTTTAATGGGTG
This sequence comes from Darevskia nairensis, assembly GCA_034642065.1. Classification (NCBI taxonomy): domain Eukaryota; kingdom Metazoa; phylum Chordata; class Lepidosauria; order Squamata; family Lacertidae; genus Darevskia; species Darevskia nairensis. Next base: position 112,407 of record JAWWNI010000425.1, read on the forward strand.
CAAATTTAGTTCCCATTGTCCTCATAAAAGAGGGTGGAAGCTAAGGGGCTTCTGGTGTGTTATGGGTTCAGGAAACATAGACAATGAACACACACCACCGTCTTAAACAACAACAACAAATTAATGAAAGACACATCAGTGTTAATCTGACTGGAGTAGAATTAGCTGCAGCCAAGAACTATAATATCTGAAATGAGAGGGTGCAAGAGGTTATAATATAGTTACCCTATAATAATATGAGGAGACCCTATAATATGCTTGCAGCCTTAGAAAATAACATAGGCCAATGTAGCTTTGATATGTGCAGCAAAGGTGATACTCAGGTGTGATTCAGACGTGACTTCCTTTTTCTAAGAAACTGTATAAAAGCACATGGCACAGAACACCGATCTCATCAGACTCAAGCACCTTCTCTCCGTCTTCTGCTGCTGCTCTTGGTAAGTCCTTTTCATTCATTCTAATTCTGTACGTGTGGGTGAAATAATGAAATCACTAGCCACAATGGCTATTCTCTGCCCCCGTGGTTGGAAGCTGAATGCATCTGAATGACAGTCGCTGGGATTCTCAGGAGGAGAGAGTTGCTCTCATGCTCTGGTCCTGCTTTTGGGGTTTCCTGAAGACGCATCTATCTGGTCGGTGATTGAGAGAACAGGATGTTGGGCCATTTGCTGAGCCAGCAGGTTTTTCATATGTTCCTAAATATCAGATTTCGGGTTGAGTGGTGTGAGCCACATCCTAGTAAGGGGTGGGGGGGATCTGTTCATTTTGGTTTCCTCTCATATTCTCTCTCTCTCTCTCTCTCTCTCTCTCTCTCTCTCTCTCTCTCTCTCTCTCTCTGACTTTCCCAGTATTAACTTTAGTTCCTAACAGTTTCATACAACTGGCCTGACCTAGCAGGCCCCTCTTATGTCCATTCGTGTTTTGTTTCAGAATGTAAAAATTAGGTAAAATTGCCTGCATATGCAAACTGGAACAAATTTATTTCTCCATCCTTTGCTGAGAGTAGTTCTGGTTTTGCATACCCTCCAACATTTCTTCTATGAAAATAGGGACATCTAGTGCTTTCTTTCTGGGAAAATAGGTGGCAGTACTCACCATAAAGTTGTTACAGCAAGTGCCACAATTTTTAACAAGAGCGGGGTGCTGGTACTACGTACCCTTGAATACCCTCTGAGAGAGAGAGAAAAGGCACTGGGGACATCCTATAGACCAGGGGTGGCCAACTTCCAAGAGACTGTGATCTACTCGCAGAGCTTAAAAACTGGCAGTGATCTACCCTGTTTTTGGGGGTTCAGGTTAAAGTTGTTGAGTGTTTCTTAAGGAGGAGGAAAGCCCCGTTTTTGGGGGGGTGCAGGACAAAAATGTTTAGCTTTTTTTAGGGAGGAGGAAAGCGCTTTTTGGGGGGGGTGCAGGGCAAAAATGTTTAGCTTTTCGAGCTTCTTTGGGGGAAGCCAGTGATCTACCAGTGATCTACCATAGGCATCCAGTGATCTACCGGTAGATCACGATCTACCTGTTGGACGTGCCTGCTATAGACCTATACCATAATAATAATAATTTTACTATAAATCCTACTTGTCTGACTGGGTTCCCCCAGCCCCTCTAGGAGGATACCAATATATACAAAAACATAATAAAAGATTAAACATTAAAAAAACCTTCCAAATACAGGGATACCTGTAGATGCCTTTGTCTCGGGGGGTTATAGAACTCCATAGGCTCCAACATTTCTCAAATGAAAATAGGGACATCCTAAGGAGAAGCGGGACATTCCAGGATCAAATCAGAAACAAAGATGGCTTCTGTACATCCAGGACTGTCCCTGGAAAATAGAGACACTTGGAGGGTCTGCACATGTTTGCAGGCTGAGTGCCCCAAAACAGGAAGAGGAAAGGGCATGGTTGACTCGCATCCACAAAGGTGGGTACCAGCTCTTGGTCCATCTTGGTCAGCACTGCGAACAGGGATGGACAGTAGCTCTCTGGGTTTTCAGGCAGGAGAGTCCTACCAGGACATGCCAGGGATTGAACTTGTGACCTCCTTTGTGCAAGGAAGATGCTCTACCACTGAGCTATGGCCTGTCCCTCTTTATTATATGATTATTTGCTGTGGTCACCTTTTTTCTTTCCTGCACCCTGCATACTTTAGATATTGCATCATTCTATGCCATTTGTAAGGTGCCTTTTGTAAGAGATACCTGATGAGAGTCAAGAGCAGAGGGACCCAATGCAGTGTCCACTAAACATCATGGACTTCAACTCTGATCATTCTGAAACTTTGGCAACATTAGCTGGGGCTGGTGGGCGTTGCATGCCAACAACGTCTAGAGGACACCATGTTGCTCACTCCTAATATAGGGAATCTCATCCACAAAGGCAGGTAGCAGCTCTTCCACAAAGCACTAGCCTCTGTAATTTTCATTTTAACATGGTCTCTCTCCTCTGCTTCAACGTCTCTCATTTTTGCACAGGTCTCCTAGGGTGGACTTCAGCAACCTCTTCCTCAACTGATTTCTTCCACTAACTCTTGCCTGTAACTTGCCATTTCAGACCCAGCTCCATCACTCCAAGATGTCTTGCCACCCCTGCTGCATCCCATCCTGTGCCCCATCTTGTGTCAGCTACCCAGTCGGTAGTCTGGGCTCACTGTGTTCACCTTGTGGGGGCTTGTCATCCTACGGCGGCGGAGTGTCATCGAGTAGCCTCGGTCTAACCTCTGGGGCCAATGTTGGCTGCGTCAATCAGTTACCACCATCTGAAGTAGTCGTCCAGCCAGCTCCCGTCTGTATGATAATCCCAGGAGCAATCCTCGCCGCTTCCTGCGAGCCAATTAGAGTGGGGGGATACACCGCCTGCGGTGGAGGCTCCGGCGGAAGCTCATACGGCCGGTTGGGTCTGAGCCAACCCCGTGGAATTGCCAAGGTGTGTGGTTCTCCCTGTTAAGATCAAAGTCACAGAAACAGGATATACAATATGGATTCATGGCTGATGACGATATGATGGGCCTGGGTGTCATCAGTGCTGAGCCCCCTCAATCCACAACACTGATCTGTGGTTGCTCAGCATTCCTGGTGCTTGTGTCCATCTCTATGCTAGATTGTAGCTCTGCTGCTTTGACTTCTCCTCTTGACCTTGATTTAATGTAATCCAAATGGAAATTGCAATGACATGAAATTATATTTCCTTCTTTGGTTTTCTGTATGTTTAACTATTCTGAAGGACGGCCAAGTTTTTTGATGCCTCAACTGTCCTGTTAAACCCATGTCTGCCTTTGGATTCATTTGCTTTCAGAGCAAAATATTATATTTTTGTTCCCTTTGACATTTGCTCACCAGGCAAATGTTTTCATGCACTCCATTAAAGCTTCTCTGCCTGCATTTGAAAGAAAAAGAAATGCTGTGTTTGCCTCTTATTTTGAAAAAAACAAACAAACAAAACAAACCTTTTTGGACCATGCTGAACGTCCATCCATCAACCATCCCTAGTTATCTGTCTCTATCACCTGATACTTAGATGTATACACCTTTACGTTTCCAATTTTCTGAGATGCATTCTAGGCAAACAAAAACTCCCACACTTCCTTCCAGACCTCATCCTCACCAACTCCTCTTTGCAATCTCCTTGAGTGTTTTGTCCTGCATGGGATGTTTCTTGGAATTCTGATAATACTGTTTTCTGGTCTGGATGGGGCATAGAGAGCACAGCGCATGTTGTGTGTTTATGTAAAAAGGATCTAAAATATAAATGTAAAATTTACATTTGTTGTTCTGCCCATATTTCTCTCTGGTCCTGCACACCTCTGACATGTGTCCCCCAGAAGGTTAACCAGACTAAAAACTGGCCCTTTGTAGATGGATCCCCATAATTGGTATATCAGCTCTTGCCCTTAGGCAAGTTGGAGCTCTTCCACATTTCCATTTGCCTTACCACTTTCACCCTGGAAAACCAGCGATTTAGCGCTGAACCGAAACAAACATCAATCAGGTTTTCCACAGATGGCTGTATGTTCTGATTTAGTGCTAATGTGTGGGTCTTATGGGGGAAAGCAGTGGGGTAAAGGCAGAATCACTCAGGCCCATGCCTCAAAAGCATGGGGCATGCGGAGAAAAGCTCAGTCCTATCCTTTCTAGCCTTGGGACAAGAGGAAGTGCAGACAGAGCCCTAAATCTCAGCATTTCTGAGCGGGTCAAGTTTCCCCTTTGAAGGGCCTACAGTTTGAGTGGAATCACTTGGAGTAGGGCAGGTGAGAAACAAGGATTGCTTACGCACACCCAAAATAAACGAATTAGACATGACTAGTTAAAGGCCACGGTGTGGAGACAATAGATAGACAGTTTCCCCCCCTGCTTCTTTCTTAATGCTAGAACTCAGGGTCATCCAATGAAGGTACTTCTTCACTCAGAATCTTTTCAAATTATGGGTGGCATTAAACTACATTTTAGTCATAGAATTGTAGAGTTGGAAGGAACCCTAAAAGTAAACTAGTTCAACCCCCTGCAATGCTGGAATCCCAACTACAGTATCTATGGCAGATGACCATCGAAGCTCTGCTTTAAAACCTCCAAGGAAGGAGAGTCCACCACCTCCCGAGGGAGTCTGTTCCACTTTGGAACAACTCTTACCGCCATAAAGTTATTCCTGACGTTAGTCGGAATCTCCTTTCTTGCAACTTGAAGCCATATTTCCTCTCAGTCTCCTCTTTTCCTCACTAAACATACCCAGCTCCTTCAACCGTTCCTCATAAGGCTCAGAGTAGACCTGCTGAAATTTATGAAGATAGACTCCATTAATTTCAACATGCCTGCTCTGAGGAAAACTTGGTTCAATTTGCTACCACAAGAGGTAGCAACAGGCGCCAATCTGGACAGCTTTAAAAGAGTATTAGACAAATTCATGGTGGATAAGAAGGATATCAGGACACGGGTGACGCTGTGGGTTAAACCACAGAGCCTAGGGCTTGCTGATCAGAAGGTCGGTGGTTTGAATCCCCGTGACGGGGTGAGCTCCTGTTGCTCGGTCCCTGCTCCTGCCAACCTAGCAGTTCGAAAGCACATCAAAGTGCAAGTAGATAAATAGGTACTGCTTTGGCGGGAAGGTAAACGGCATTTCCGTGTGCTGCTCTGGTTCGCCAGAAGCGGCTTTGTCACATGATCCAGAAGCTGTACGCCGGCTCCCTCGGCCAATAAAGCGAGATGAGCACTGCAACCCCAGAGTCGGACACGACTGGACCTAATGGTCGGGGTCCCTTTACCTTTTAAGAAGGCTATGAATGCCTACTAGTCACAAGGGCTATGTAGAATCTCCACAAAGAATTATGGAGGCTGTAGCTATGATTCCCAGAGTTCCCTGGAAAAGGAACTGATTGTTAAATTGCTCTAGGTGACAATATTGATGGTGTCTCTGAACTGGGCTTTCCTTCTCTCCCTCCCTTCTCCCTCTGCTGAAGCCTGATGGAATTGCAACCGTTAGGTGACAGCTGATAGTGGGAGGAGTCTGGTGGAGCTGGTTTCGCAGATAAGTTATTGGAGTGGGCTTGCTTCCTTCTTCATTCCTGCTTCCTCTGCTGCATCATCATGGAATAGCTGCTGCTAGGTGAGGGTAGAGGGAGGGGCCTGATGGAGCTGGTTTCTCAGAAGAGTCGACTGAGTGGCCCTCCTTCTCCTCAACCTAGCTTTGCTATTAGAATAGTTTTTGTTTGTTTTGTTATAGATTTGGGGGGAACCCTAGAATTTAATAAATGGTAGGATTTTGATTATTTGGGATGTGACAGGAGAAATATGGTTTATTCACCTATTTACACCTTCAGTCTGCATGGTGTTGTTACGGAAATTCCCGGGTCAGAGGTTGCTCGGGTCCCGGTCCTACGGAAGAAGCCCGTAGTTCGTTGCGGAGTCAAAGGAGAACAGCCAGAAGTTGGAGCAAAAGCAAAGGAGTTTATTGCGCAACAAGGTTCCGACGGATCTGAACCCCGAACAAAGGGTGACAGTCACTTTTAAAACTTCCCGCTATAACCCAGAATACAGTTCAACATACATCACAACTATGTCACTAATACATAAGCAAAACGTCAGTAAGGGGTGGAGAGTAGGAGGGTACAACAAGATTAACATATGGGTAAACAAGATTAACATACAGGTGATGGGTTACACAGGGTGTCAAACTCCGGCCCTCCAGATGTTTTGAGACTACAATTCCCATCATCCCTGACCACTGGTCCTGTTAGCTAGGGCTGATGGGAATTGTAGTTCCAAAACATCTGGAGGGCCGGAGTTTGACACCCGTATAACAGGAACAAGTAAATGGCCCTTGGGTGGGTTTAATATACATTTTGAGGATTCACCGGAGGGAGGACAATTGCAAGACGATTGGAAGTAGTCTGGCACATAGAAACTGATAGATGGGTATTTGGATGAGATTACCCAGGTGGGGCATTTCCTGAGGCACTGGGTGAGTGTGTACGTGCCCCCTCTCTCGGGGGATTATGGAGGAGTGGAGAGACGTGTCCCCCTGCCCAGTGAACAATGGCAGATGACCAAAAGGCATCAGAAGTCAATTCCTGATGTCCGAGCAATGGTGGGAACCGAGAGGTTGTTGAGCCCTTCTTTCAAGGATTAAAATGACACCAGAATGAAGAAAATCCGTTAAGGCAGTGATTTGTTATGAATTTCCAAAGATACGAGGCTTCACTGTGAAGAAATAAAGTTTAAAGGGACGTTTTCCGTGTCTAGACTCAGCTGAGATACAATGCATCCTTTTTTGATTAATAAGTGTCCACCTTGAGTGGATTATGGTTTCGGTTGCTTTGTTCTCCCAGCAGGGTGCCTGTCACCACCTTGTTAGTGGTTAATGAGGCGTGCAAGAGAGCTGAGCTCAGCTCTGTTCTGCAGGGCAAATGCATGCTCTTGATTGGCTAAGACGCACCCATAGGAAAGCATTGCCCATAAGATAGAATGGAGGTTGACCGGCATGAAGCCGGGGAGTTAAAAGGTCGTATAATACATAGACCTGTACAACATAGAGATTTAAAGGTCCGCGGAGCGTCCTGCACTCCCAGTCCTAAAGAGATGGAGAAATGGCGCGGGGAGGGGGGAACCCTTTATCACGAGGGTTTTATGTGGTGCTTGTGCAACAGTGTGGGGCTCTCTCGAGGTCATCGCCTCGTACCAGGGTTTGGACTGTTATGAGGCATGTCCTCTCTCCCATTTGGGAATTTTCCCTATCAGTGTCCAGATCTTACAGCATCATCATTTCAAGAGGGACTTGTCCCTCACTGCAGTGCAGCCCTGGAGTCCAAGACATCTCTCCCAGTCAGCCATCAGCCATCCCACCCTTTTATCTTCCCCCCAGATCACCTTGCTAAAAACCCTCCTTTCCTGCCACCTCACACCCAGCTACCCTGTCAACCTTCCAAACACCCAGTCTCTGTTCACACCTCAGGCCAAGGGGAAGGTGTTTTCTTGCATTGCCAATGGCTCTAAATGGCCCTGTATTGTTTCTTAATGGCCAGGTCATTTTGCATAGGCTAGCCCAGGAATGCCTCTGCAGCTGGTATTTCTTAAAGCTATGAGAGTCTCTGCCATATAGTGGTACCTTGGTTCTCAAACACCATGGTACTCAAACAACTTAGAACCCAAACATTGCAAACCCGGAAGTAAATGTTCCGGTTTGCGAACTTTTTTTCGAAAGCCGAACATGCTCTGTTTTGAGTGTTATGCTTCTGATTTGAGTGCCACACTTCCATTTTGAGATTGTGCTGAGGTCTGTCTATTTTTGCTATTTATTTTGCATTTTTGTGGCTTTTTTGTGTGATTGTGTGGAACCCAGTTCAGCTATGGATTGATTGATTTTGTGACTGCAGTACATTGTTTATTGCTTTCATTTTATGGATCAATGGTCTCATTAGATAGTAAAATTCAGGTTAAATTGCTGTTTTAGGGGTTGTTTTTAAAAGTCTGGAGCATTAGTTTCTATGGGAAAGCACACCTTGGTTTTGGAATGGATTTCCAGAACAGATTAAGTTTGAGAATCAAGGTATCACTGTATATCAATTCTTCAAGGGAATACAGACCCTGGATGAGTGCCTAGAACCCCCAAGAATCTTGCAGAGAGTGAGGGTCGCAAATAATAATAATAATAATAATAATAATAATAATAATAATAATAATAATAAATTTTTATTTATACCCCGCCCTTCCCAGCCAAGACCGGGCTCAGAGCGTCTAACACCCATAAAATCACAACAAAACATACAACATGACTTCTGTAGCAGTTTGTTTTTCTTTAGCAGTTGTGGAAACCTCTTATGCCCAGGTGCCAAATAGTGATGATTCATGATGCTATCAGTGCCTCTACATCTTACCCCCACCTGGCCTACTTATCGAGTTAGTCAACTTAGGACTTGCTTTGCAAGTCATTGTAGTGTAGCGATTAGAATGCTGAGAGGGATGAGGGTTCTAATCCCCTCTCGGCCATGAAGCTCAGTAAGTGACCTTGGGCAGGTTACAGTCTCTCAGCCTAACCTACCTCACAGGGCAGTTGTGAGGATAAAGTGGAGGGAGCAGGAAGAAGAGTTTGGATTTGATATCCCGCTTTATCACTACCCTAAGGAGTCTCTACATTCTCCTTTCCCTTCCTCCCCCACAACAAACACTCTGTGAGGTGAGTGGGGCTGAGAGACTTCAGAGAAGTGTGACTAGCCCAAGGTCACCCAGCATTTGCATGTGGAGGAGCAGCGAAGCGAACCCGGTTCACCAGATTACAAGTCTACCGCTCTTAACCACTACACCACACTGGTGTAGTACGCCATCTTGAGCTCCTTGGAGGAAAAGTGGAATATAAATGCAGTAAGTAAACAAATATTAATATGTCAGAAGTCTGGTAGCAGATGATGGTGCTCCAACAGTAAATTGTAGGGCAGTCAGGATGGAACATCATCTCAAGTGGACCGTTTTCCGCTTCAATTGTTGCACCCCCCCCCCCAGAAGAGCTCTCTGAGTTACACTGCATGGCAAGAAAGAGCTGTTCCATTTTGAACCTTAATTTCTGTGTTGTATAATTTTAATTACCATTATTCTAAGGGGGCTTCTGTGCAAAACAAATGCAGACCACCATCCAACATCCTGTTCTCACAGTGGCCAATCAGATGATTCTGGGAAGCCCACAAGCAAGTGATGAGGGCTGTCCTTCTCTCCAGTGGCGTTTGATATCCCAATGGGATAAGTATCCCACAGCTGTAAGTATTCAGAGATGTACTGTCTTTGATAATGAAAGTAATATATGTCCATCACAACTAAGAGCCATAGACTAGTCCATGAGGATTTCAGTGGTCCGTACTTCTTCTATGAGACATCTTTCTCCTAGGGCAGGTATAAGGGGAAACTGGCATTCCCAGTGATTATGGACTCCACTCCCAACATACCTGTAGATGGGCCACACTGACAGATGAAGCTGATGGGGTGTTGCTGGAGTCCAATGTCTGGAGGTGCCACAGGTTTCCCACCCTTCATGAAGGGAATTGGGCCCTGTGGAACCTCTCTGAGAAACATGACTGGGTTTTTGCAGCCATTCTTTAGGTGTTTCCTCAAATCCCACTGAAAAGGAACTTTAAGATTTCAAGTCACACTTTCACTTTGTTCAAGGGCAACTCTGTATTTTAATATTTCCTCTTGCACCTGGTCACGCTCAGCCATGAAGCTCTCTGGTTGACCTTGAACCATTATTCTTAGGCTTCCCAGTCAACACAATATGACTTACTTCTGAGTAGACATGTGCAGGATTGAACTGTAAAAATAGTTGTGTTTATTGGCAAATGAACTGTGGTTTTTGTTTACTTTTACTATTTTTTGTTGTTGTTGGCCATAGACAGAGGAAGTAATGGACTGGTATTTGAAAATTTGAAATAGCCCATCATTAAAATGTCATGCTTGTGGGGAATGTAATGATTGTGGGAGATAGTTTCAATAGCACCTCATTAGTACTCACATAAAATTGATGGTGTGGGATTTAATTGTATGTTTCCTTGGTATTTGATTTCCATCACATTTCCCTTGATACCTCTTAAGCCATAGATGAGGAACTTCCGCAAATCCAGATTTTGGACTATGACTCCCATAATCTACCCAACCAATTTCAATGGACAACATCCACCACTAGGCCATGTTGGCTGGGGATAATGGGAATTGGAGTCTGTAACCTGTACAGAGAAACATGTCCACTTACTTATATAGAAGTAGCCCATTTGTCTATCTAGATAAGTATTATCTACACCAGGAATGGGGAATCTGTGGCCCTCCAGATGTTACCAAGCTACAACTTTTGACCATTGGCTATGTTGACTGGGGCTGGTGGTAGCTGGGAATCCAACAGCATCTGAATTGCCATGGGCTCCCCAGCCCTCTCTGAGTGCTTTTAATGTATGATCCCTGATTGGTTGGGACATTATTGGACTAGGACAGGTGTGGGGAACTTACGGCCCTCTGGATATTGCTGGATTACATATCCCATCATCCCTGACCATTGGCCATACTGGACGGGACTAATGGGAATTAGAGTCCAACAACATCTGGAAGTCCACAGGTTCCCCATCCGTGTTCTAAATCATAGGGTGGAATCTAATTAGGTTGAGTGAGTAGTACATATATATTTTTGTACAATGCATTTTATTGTCTAAGCAACAATGCCAAAGACCATTTTCAAATGCCTTTAATGATGTCATCAGATGGGCTTTGCAAGTTTCTTTGCATGACATAAGTTACGGTTGGTCCTCCCCACCAGGTCCTTCTCCGCCTTGTCTCCTTCATTAAAATGTTGACATTTACAGTATTAATATCCAAACTGTGTTTCGTAACTTTGTGGCCCACAAAATAAACTGGTGTGTGCACAATCAGTGCATCTTACTTCTGAGTATGCAGGCATAGGATTGCTCTGTGAATTACTGAGAAGTAGTATGCCTGCTAATGTTCTTCATGGTACTCTGTGCTGGTGTTCTCTCCTTCCAACATACCTCTGATTGAACCAGATGCTTTTGTTTCATAATATTATTTATTTCAGCTTCTATGTACACAGCACTCTACATAGCATAAGAAGAAAGGTATCTGGCTCAAGGAATGTACAAATCTGCATTAGGTGTGCCTAATGACAATGAGGCTCAACAATACCCTCCAAGGAGGCATTGCCATTACAGTTGGGTGGGCAACTCCAACGACATATACCGGTAGTTCTCCCCTTTACACACACTCGGAAAGGAAATACCTGGATGATGTAAGACTGATATTTAAATGGGAGGGGAAAATGTGCCTCTGGTACCAGCAGTTTAGGAAGCAATCTGATGGCCAACAAAGAAAGCTTTAAGTGGGTGCAGACTTATGACAGGGATGGGGACCTGTGGCCCTCAAGAGGCTGATGAACTACAGTTTCCACTACCCTTGACCACTGGCAATACTGGCTGGGGTTGACTGGAGTTGTAGTTTCACAATATCTGGTCAGCCACCCTTGAGGTATGGTTTAGGCCAGGGAATGGGAGCGTAGGAACCAGCAAATAGGATGAAGTACAGCTCCAATCATCCCCAACCATTGATGATGCTCAACAGTGTCTGGAGGACCAAAGGTTCCCTTGATGCTATTTTAGGCCTACTAACTCCTCTTCCACCTCTTCCTCCACCTCCTCCCACCTCTCAACCTGCGTCTTCTGGAATGTTCTGGACATAGTCACCTGGATTGCCCCACTCCAAAAAGAAAGACTCAGGCTAAAACTGTAATTCACAGCACCTGTGATTATTATTGTTGTTGTTTTCAAACTTCTACTACATGGATATACAAAATGGATGATGGCTGCCGATCCTGAACCTTTAAGGACAGGCGCCAATAACAAGTGTGGCCTCAATGTGTGGAGCATTGCTCCAGACTCCCGTTCCTAATGCAGCCCCCACTTCCTGTCTGCAGCGCCTCCTGCCTTAAATGGGCCTATCGCAAGATGGCCGCCTGCAAGCCACACTTATGCTTCGTGCAGGCAGGTGGCGAAGGTGGCAAAAATGATGGGCGGCTCAGGAGGCAGGTGGCAGTACCACGGAGGCAAGTGGCATGGGTCAAAGCCACATTCTGGGATTTCACAAGGCGGGGGCTCCGGGATGAGGATCTCTAGGTCCGTCAGCTTTGTTTCAGCCACAACAGCTGGTGGTTGCAAGAGGAGCGTTGTTGAGGGGAGGCTTGTGCTGCAGGAGATGTTGTAGCCACAAAGCTCCCCGGGGAAAACCATGGCTATGTGGTGGGAGGCAAATCTAAAATGAAGCGGGGAAAGACACATATCACAAATAATGAAGCAATTAAGCTAAAGCAGTCCAACTTCCAAGAGACTGCGATCTACTCCCACTATAAATAAACTGGCAGTGATCTACCCATTGGATTGACCAGAGTTGTTGAGCTTTTTTTCAGAGGGGTGATTGGGTGATCGCTGGAGCTCGACCAGGATTGACCAGGGACAGCCCGCGATTGGTCAGTAGATTGCGATTGACCAGTTGGACAGGCCTGACATAAAGCATTGGCCTCTAGCTATGATGGCTATGTTTCACCCATTGGTATCTGATTGGCAGTGGCTCTCCAGGGTCTAGACAGGGTTTTCTCTGGAGGTGTCCCAGGGATCGAACCTGGGACCTTCTGCATGCAAAGATGATGCTCTACCCCTGGGACGTCCAACTCCCAAGAGACTGCGATCTTTTTTTAGGGAGGGGGTTCAAAAATGTTGAACTTTAATAAAGGGGACACGGGAAAAGTCGCTCACCAAAAGATCGCTAAGGAAACAATCAGCCACACAGTGAAAACTCTGTCTTCTGTTCTAGCGATCATTCGCAAATGGAGGAGGGGCGAGGGGGCAGGGGCGGATGCTCTTTTGCCAACACAAAGGAAAGGGAGCCCGCGATCGACTGTGATCTACCAACACCTCCCGGGGATCGACCAGTAGATCGCGATCGACCTGTTGGACATCCCTGCTCTACCCCACTGAGCTATGGCCTTTCCTCAATGTCTCTTCTACCGTACACAAGAGATACTTTCAAGATTCTTATATTGGGTATGAGCAAATCAACCCCCGCTCTCTTCTTTCTAGATAAGGTTGGGTGGCAATTTTAAGCAGAGGCCTTCTTAATTTTGTCCATCACCAGGGATAGAGAACTGATCATTATCACAAACAGTTTGGCTGAAAAACTGCATCCTCATTGTCCTCTTCATCATCTTACTATTTTTACTATCATTACTAATATTTTACCGCTACTATTACTTATTATTATTCTTATTCCTACTACTACTGCTACTACTATTACCATTACTACTACTAATATAAATACCACTCCTATTACCATCTACTGTACTAATACCAATACTATTACCATTACTACTACTATTACTATTACTCACAATTCCCAGATAGGAATAGACAAATCTATATATTTCAGATTCTCTGAGTTTCTCATGTTCCTCACAGAACATAATCAGAATTTTAATGTAATTTTCTTCTAATATGGACCTTTTTGTATGCACTTTTCCCTAATATTTATTTTTCAAAGATGTTATTTGTACTAATATGTGTATTTTGATGCACACAGTTCCCTAATCTACATAGTTTAGTGCACATTGGGACGGGGCTGGAAAGATGTTTTGGAAATTCAGAGGAGAATAAATTTCAAAGGATGGTTGCATTTCAGTTTGTGTATTGTCTCAGGAAGTGGGGATTAAAATAGAAACCCAACTAACATCCTCCCCACATTCCATATAGTCCCAGATAGGAATTTAAAAAACCCTCATAAAAACGGAACACGGCAGTGCTATTTTTCTAGAAAAAATGGTGCTGGAACTCACCATGAACACCTCCCTCATTCTCTTTGAATGGCAATGGTGTCCACCTTAGAGTTACCAGAACTGAGTTCCAGTGAGTTCCGGCTGAAAAAAGTCCTGGAACATGGGTAGCTACTGTACTTTATTCCAAGTCAGACCATTGGTCCACCTTTCTCAGTATTGCCAACCCTGGCAGCAGTTTCTAAGGGTTTCAGATAAGGAGTTTCAGATAGGATATACCTTACTCAGAGATATACCTTCAGTATACCTGAAGGTGCGTCTCTACCCCCATCATTCAGCCCGGACACTGAGGTCCAGCTCCGAGGGCCTTCTGGCGGTTCCCTCCCTGTGAGAAGTGAGGTTACAGGGAACCAGGCAGAGGGCCTTCTTGGTAGTGGCGCCTGCCTTGTGGAATGCCCTCCCATCAGATGTCAAGGAAATAAACAACTATCTGACTTTTAGAAGACATCTGAAGGCAGCCCTGTTTAGGGAAGTTTTTAATGTTTGAAGTTTTTTCATGATTTTAATATTCTGTTGGGAGCCACCCAGAATGGGTGAGGAAACCCAGCCAGATAGGCGGGATATAAATTATTATTATTATTATTATTATTATTATTATTATTATTATTATTATTATTATTATTGCCAGGGATGGAAGCTGTGACCTTCTGCATGCAAAGCAGATGTTCTACCACTGAACTATGCATATTCCACTTCACCAGTCATCTTGCTCTTTTTGTTACCTTGAAAATCAGTTGGCTGTTTCATCTACCCCCCACGCCACCCTCCACCCCCCAAATCAATCTGGTGTGTTGCTTTAAGAAGAAGAGTTTGAATTTGATATCCCGCTTTATCACTCCCCTTACGGAGTCTCCAAGCGGCTCACATTCTCCTTTCCCTTCCTCCCCCACAACAAACATTCTGTGAGGTGAGTGGGGCTGAGAGACCTCAAACAAGTGTGACTAGCCCAAGGTCACCCAGCAGCTGCATGTGGAGGAGCGGAGACGCGAAGCCGATTCCCCAGATTACGAGTCTACCGCTCTTAACCACTACACCACACTGGCTTCAACCCCCAGTTTTGCATACATAAAATAAAACTAAAAATATGTAACCATAACACTTAGCCACATAGCTATTGAGGGAACATTGAGGCAGCCTGGAGCAGGGAGAATATGCTGTCCAATT
The DNA here is from genome assembly GCA_034642065.1 of Darevskia nairensis. Lineage (NCBI taxonomy): Eukaryota > Metazoa > Chordata > Lepidosauria > Squamata > Lacertidae > Darevskia > Darevskia nairensis. Next base: position 127,415 of record JAWWNI010000425.1, read on the forward strand.
CTCAACTGTCCATTCCACAGTTTCTACACACACACTTTATTGCATCTAAATAACCACTTGACCTCCTCCCTTTTTAATACAAAAAACTGTTGTGTGTGAAAGCCAAGCACCAGGCATAACAGCACAAACCACTCCTAGGTTGTAAGCATCCAATGCGACTTTTACTCTGAGTAGACCAATTGATGTTAATGAGTCTAAGGTAGTCATCCTCCTTAACTTCAGGGAGACTTCTCTCAGTAAGACTCACATTGGATATAATCCCCACCCCACCCCACCCCCCAAAAATCTGCTGTGCTGAAGGATTGTTTGGATGGCATCTAGGTTTCCCTATGCATAGCCCTGCCTTGCTATGCTAGCCTTCATCAGTGCAAGAGACCCACCACTAAGGAATTTCCCCAAGACACCTGCCCAAATGACAGACAGGTGGATGCTATGGCTGGTGGCATTTCCATCAGCAATAGCCCATGGATCCTTCTGAAACACAGCTTTCAGAACAAAATAAAAAATAAAAAAAATCCTTCCAGTAGCACCTTAGAGACCAACTAAGTTTGTTCTTGGTATGAGCTTTCATGTGCGTGCCCACTTCTTCAGATACACTTCAGAGCACACGAAAGCTCATACCAAGAACAAACTTAGTTGGTCTCTAAGGTGCTACTGGAAGGATTTTTTTTATTTTTTATTTTGTTTTGACTATGGCAGACCAACACGGCTACCTACCTGTAACTACAGCTTTCAGAGTTAGAGGTAAGATGGCACGGGATCTCAAGATGACCCTGCTGCTGTCGCGTGATAGCAATGGGCCTGATCCAGGCCTCTTTTCTGTACCAGCCTGGGAACTAGCACAGCAAAGAGGCATCCCCTTTTATCTCCCACCCCCGGTTGTCATGAGCAGTGGGACTATGGCTGCATTGATGGCTTAGCTGATCCCTCACGCCCTGCTGCTTCCCGCCACAAGGTTAACATGACATCTTAAGTCTGCCCTGCTACTTGCAAGTAAGCCACGCTCAATATAATGGGATTTTACCTCTCAGCAAACATGCGCTTAAAGCGCAAACAGAAACAAACTCCTACCCCACAATTGGTGTTTCATTTGCGATACAGAGATCTGAGCCCGTTGCCTTTGAACAGACCTTACCTGATTCGTCACAAGCTTCAGCAGATTGGGCTGGAGGAGAGCGGAGGAGGAAGAGCTCTTATACCATCTGCTCAGGAGCCTCGCGGGTAGGAAACACCCTCTGCTCATGTGGCTCCAATTTTCCCACATGCCTCGCGCTTCTCTGAAATTGCTATAATTGTTCCTCCTCCCTGATTACAGCAATTGAGCGTTGTCTCTCAGCACCTGGCTTTAATATAGGGCAACACATTGCTGTTACACCCTTCTGCTTCCTCTTAATTGTATCGAGGGAACATAGGAGCAGCAAACCAATGCTGATTTCAGCAATCCTGGGCTTGGAAAACGGCCTGTTCCCAGACTCTCAGGCTTCTTTTCCAACAAGTCAGAAGCAGTCGTCTTCCCGAGATGCTCCCTTACTCCCAAAAGCAACGTTTAATTTCGCTTGCCTACCTTTGAAAGTGTCAGAACAGTTTTTTGTTGTTGTTTGCTGAAAGCGAGCCCAGACTTCGAACGTGCATCTCACATTTCCTTCAAGTTTGTCCAGAACCCTCCGAGGCACAGTTTGTCTAAAGCTGATTAATAAACTAATGGCTGTGATTCATCTTCTCTATAACTTGTTTCATGGTGGGGACAAGAGAAAACAGCTGTCTCGGAGACTTATCTTCAAGGATCACCAGACACTTTAAATTAATCCCTTGCAGTCACTACATCAGTGTCTTATGAACCTGAAAGCTGTTTTCTATGATATGTAAATCAACTGCAAGGTTGTTGTTAATGATTTTGAAGGATAGCGGCGGTCTGCGCCAGTGTAATATCCAGCACACTGCAATTCTGCGGTTATTATTGGATCTAAGGCCACAAAGTGGTATCTTAGACCAGGCTTCCTCAAACTCGGCTCTCCAGATGTTTTGAGACTACAGTTCCCATCACCCCTGACCACTGGTCCTGCTAGCTAGGTATCATGGGAGTTGTAGGCCAAAAACATCTGGAGGGCCAAGGTTGAGGAAGCCTGTCTTAGACTCACACTTTTTCTTAGGACCTCTTCTGTGTCAACCCCAACCACTTAGCCACATTTGTAAGGGTTTGTGTTTGTGTGTGGAGACACCAGGCTTCGTGGCAGGGGTGGAACCTGTGGTCTTCTACATGTTGTTGGACTACAGCTCCCTCAATGCTATGGGAGATGTACCATAGCATTGACCATGCTAGCTGGGATGATGGTAGGTCATCATATGGAGGGCCACAGGTGTTCTCCATCCTTGAACTAGACCACCACTTCCCTTTCATAGTCACTACCACCACAATTCTGTCTTCTTCTAATACAGGGACTAGGAACAAAACAATCAATTAAACACAGAAAAGTACATATAGCATCTCCACTTTCAATTCATAAAGTCTTTTTCACAGTTCGTTTACATTCGGCCATAGTTATTGGGTAAAGGTAAAGGTAAAGGGATCCCTGACCATTAGGTCCAGTCGTGGACGACTCTGGGGTTGCGGCGCTCATCTCGCTTTATTGGCTGAGGGAGCCGGCATACAGCTTCCGGGTCATGTGGTCAGCATGAGTAAGCCGCTTCTGGCGAATCAGAGCAGCGCACGGAAATGCCGTTTACCTTCCTGCCGGAGCAGTACCTATTTATCTACTTGCACTTTGACGTGCTTTCGAACTGCTAGGTGGGCAGGAGCAGGGACCAAGCAACGGGAGCTCACCCCGTCACAGGGATTCGAACCACCGACCTTCTGATCGGCAAGCCCTAGGTTCTGTGGTTTAGACCACAGCGTGTGTGTGGCTGGGGGCAAAAGAGAGGGGGGACCGATTTATATATTTATTTTTATTGGCATTGTGAGAGATTGGAGGTTCCAGAGCTTGGTTGGTTGTGTTTGGCTGGTTGCAGTATGGTTTGTTTGTTTGTTTGTTTGTTTTTATGTGTGTGTGTGAGAGAGGGTGAAGTGGGGTTGTTGGGTCACATTAGCCATATTGATTCATATGCTGTTGTGGGGGATAGACCATTGTCTTATAATGCCATGTATGTATGGCCACCTCATGAGAAGAGAAGACTCCCTGGAAAAGACCCTGATGTTGAGAAAGATTGAGGGCACAAGGAGAAGGGGACGGCAGAGGATGAGATGGTTGGACAGTGTTCTCGAAGCGACCAACATGAGTCTGACCAAACTGCGGGAGGCAGTGGAAGACAGGAGTGCCTGGCATGCTCTGGTCCACGGGGTCATGAAGAGTCGGACACGACTAAATGACTAAACAACAACAACAACAAATGTGATAAAGGGGTGCCAAACCGGGGTGAAGGCATCCTCCTTTCCTTGTCCCCATTCTAGTTTAAGTTTGTTGGTTAAATTTTCTAGGAGGGTGGTTTCCCATATATTTTGGTACCGGTGGTCTATGTCCACTCCTGATAGGTCATTCCAGTGTCTAGTTACGATATTCCTAGCTGCTGAGAGTAAGTGACTTATGAGTTCCTTGTCATGTGTGTTATTGTCCTGGAAAATAGGATATGCCTTATTGCACTAGGGTTCAACTAGTTTCTCCGTATGAAGCCTAGGAAGCTGCCTTGTAGTCAAACCCTCAATCCATCTAACTCAGTATCGTCAACACCAGTAGTCTTCAACTGGTGTGTCAGGACCCACCAGTGGGTCACAGCGTGATCCAAGGAGGGTCACAATAGGAGCACTGCCACCATGAAAATATATGGTAAAATATTAAGAAATAGATCCCAATTGTATGTCTGGATTAAAAGCAGGTTCTGGAAGGGTTGAGATGTCTGCTTTATTGAACCAGTTTGTCAAAGAAGCACCCTCCAAGTTCTTCCAGCATCTTATTATGAGCTAGACTGCTGACAAAAAACAACAACTTATTAAGGGTTTGAGGTGTAAGTCAGTGGGGCTTTCTGTTGACTAATGCCAGCAGGAACCTGTTCATGACCTGACACTTCTGTCCACACACACATTCGGGGACTGGAAGGGGAAAATCGACAATCGTGAAGCTGGCAGAGGCTGGCAGGCCTGGACCAATGTGCCACCACTGAGTCTGGCGCAAAGGGTTTTTAAAAATTGCTCTGTGAATCAGGAATGACATTTGCCAGCCTTTCATCCGGAAAAAAATGTTTGCCTTTTGTTGGTGTTCTTCAAAAACGCTCCCGTGTCTTCTTGTGGGCACCCAGCCTCATTTACTGGGTATTATGGACAGATGGTTCATCCCACACTTGAAAGAAACCAACTCTTTAGTGTGGCAGTTCTTGCCCTTTAGAACTGCCTGCTCTTTGATATTAGGCAGACACCTTCCCTGTATTGTTTCTGGTGCCTGTCAAAGCCCTTCTTTGTTCCTACAAACCAGCCTACCTTGGTATGTAATTTTAGCAGGCATGTAATCTGCTTATACAGTTTTGAACTGTGCCTTTCGTAAGTATTGTTATTCATAAAATTACTGCTTCTATTATATATTTTAATGTTTTGTTTTTAATGCTTGCTTTTCTTAATGAATATTTTCGATTGCCTTTTCTAAACTGCTTTGAGGTCCTTGTGGTGATGCACAATGGGGCATCCCCACTGGTGAGAAATGAGACACATTAGTCCAGTGGACGGGTTAAACTGGGCTACAATTTTGTTGGTTTTTAAATAATTTTATTTCTCATTTTACAAATATTTTAACAAATATAAATTTACACAGCCAATTTAAAACACCAGATCTCAATATCGACCCCCCTTCCTGCAGTTACTTATGATATATCTTTTACCACTGCATATCCAATTTCAATCTATTTACTTGTTATTCTTTATATTCTATTTAAGTTATTCTCACTGCACATGTTTATATCAATCCTACTAATGATTTAAGATGTTTACAGTAGTTCTTCAAATAATCCACAAATTTTCCCTATTCATTATTAAAACATCTCTCTTCTTGATTTCTTAATCTTCTGGTAAGTTTTGCCTTTCTGCATACTCCACCAGTCTTTGTTGCCAGTCTTCCTTACTTGGGACTGTTTCTTCTTTCCATCTCTGGACATACATCATTCAAAACTGGGCTACAACTTTGGCCACATTAACACCATAACCTACAACATTTCCCTGATGAAAATAGGGATGCCCTATTCAAAACGATGATGATGATGATGATGATAATAATAATAATAATAATAATAATAATTTATTTGTACCCCGCCCATCTGATTATGATGATTAGATGATAATATTTATACCCTGCCCACCTGTCTGGGTTGCCCCACCCGCTATGAGCAACTTCCAACATATATAAAAATATAATAAAACATAAAACATAAAAAACTTCCCTATACAGGGCTGCCTGCAGATGTCTTCTAAAGGTTGTGTAGTTACTTATCTCCTTGGTTCGTGAGCCACACAACTTAGAGTTGCCATATTTCAAAATGTGAAGAATGCAAGAACTCTGGCCAGGCAGTAGATCAGTTTTTGAATCTTCAAACAGTTTTAATATTATGGTATTGCAACAAATTCCAGTTGAAATAAATTTCTGTTCCAGGACAAGGCCCTGTTTCACTAATTCTTTGTCAGCTTGAATATTAAGACATCCTACGTTAGAATTAACTCTTATAATATTAATAAATGCTTATATACATTCTACTCTTTTGTGAAAACAATACATCCATAATGTAAAATTAACAAAATGTAAAATTAACAAAAACAGCTTGCCCTACAGCAAATATTTCAAAATGTGCCAAAATTTAGACTTCTGACATGACAGCCCTAGCTTCACACCCTCCAACATTTCTCTGATGAAATTAGGAACATCCTAAGAAAAAGTAATCTTGGTCTCCCTCTCCCGGGGGGTTGTCTGTATGAATCTTCATTTTATTCTGAATCTATGTTACGGGTTTTTGGACCGCAATAAGAATATTATTATTAAAAGATGATTGGACCAATTCATGGAGGAGAAGGCTTTCTATGGCTCCTAGTGTCAGGGATTGGGCAGAGGAGGAATGGTGGAGACTGCCTTCCCAGCCTGACCCTTCCAGAGAAGAGGAAGACAGTTCAGAACTACAGAGGGGTTTGAGGGAGGTCACAGCTCAGAGGCAGATGAGGCGAAAAGTTGGGAAATAATGGGAGAGGAGGAGGAGGAAGACGAAGCAGCAGGGAGACAGCAGCTGATGGACACAGGGTCTTTAGAAAGCATTCCAGACGCCCCGCTCCTAGAACCCAGCGACCCTTGAAAGTAGGAGAGCAAAGAGCTCAAAGACAGAGGGCACTCATCAGCACCAGTAGAAGAGGTGATGAAGATGATGAATGAGGAAGTGGGGAGACGGGGTGGGGCGGGGATTCATTTGGGACAACACCATTATCCAAGAGGCTGGGTTCTATAGCCTCTCTCTGTAAATACTGAATAAAAAACGGATGGTAAGAAACATTTCCTCATCTTTGTATATTCCTGGGCAACTGGCAGTGGGAATTGGTGGCAGCTGTCTGACACCTAGCCACAATGGCTCGGCTCTGCTTCCTGTCAGGAAATACCCCGCCTGGGGCAGTTTGTGAGACTGCCCCAAATCCAGAGCAAATCTGTGTGCGCACATCCCCGGCTACAGAGAGTCCTTTGGCGCAGTCATATGTGATTGTTCCCAGAATGAAGAACAACACACACAAGCCATTCATTAAGGCTAAACTAATTTATTGTAGGAATAGTGCAGAGAGATTCTCTGCTGCCAGCTCTATATGTGTCAATAAGACAGAGCTGCCATAAAGCCGTCTGTCCGGCATTGTAGCAAGCCAGAAGAGAGAGCACAAATGCTAGAATTACAATAGTACAGTAAAACATAAACATTCCATGTAGGAAAAGATAAGCAGCTTTCTCACAGCTCAGTGAGACAGGCAAAAGTCAGACCAGTCCTCGCTGCAGCTGTTTCCGCTCGGCTTGGACAAAAATCACAACACTTCCATGGTTGGATATTTTTGACTTCCAGTTGTTGGAAACCAAAGGAGGGGTGAGTGTTTTCGTGCTTGTGCCCCGCTTGTGAATTTCCCACATACATTTGCTTGGCCATTGTGAGTATAGGATGCTGGAGTTAGATGGGCCATTGGCCTGATCCATCAGACTCTTTCTATGTTCATATATTCTGTTTATCCCTAATGAATATGAAGAAAAGGGCCTGGGCAGAGCATGATTCTTTCCTCACCAGTGAAGCAGACCCCCACCATCACAACCAGGCACCTAAGACAGACGTGTCCCACACCTGCACTTACAGAAATTAAACAGAGGTGTTTGAGGTGCGTCCTTCCCTACTTAAGGAGGCATATTTCAGCATATTCAGCTTTCTTTAAAAAATATATCTGCTGAATCCCCAAAATCTTGGAGTGCAGTGGGTGGGATGGCATGAAGGAAGCATTGCCTGTGATGAAGTATGCACTTTCCACCCCCCCCCAAAAGCCTACTTAATGCAAAGCCAGGCGGCACCCCATTGCCACGTTGGCAAGATCTGCTCAGCCTTTCTGTAATAGCCGCGGAAATAATTGAAGCTGCATTAGCCAAAGAAATGGGGACAACAATACCCAGGAGGTTGGGAGGAAAGGAAGCACTTCTTTGGAACAATGAAACCCTAGTGCTCTTCAAAAGCACCAGGCAAACCATCCGCATAAGCAAACGCCTGCTATTATAGTAATCACAGCTTACCTGGGGTTATTCCCCACATCTGAGACTAAGAAATGAATCTCTATTAAGCGAAGCTGCCTTTTAGAGGGGCCTCCCACCCACCCAAATCCACAATTGCCCTGGAAACCGGTTTTGTGAGTCACACGGTTTCCAAATCTGCAGCTGTTTTGACTTGATGACAGAAAGGTGGCCTTGAGGTTCTATTTCATCAGCCAGAACTGTGCTCCGGTGTGAAATATATGTATCGTTGTTGTGCTTTGCAATTCCCAGAGTTAACAAGACAGCTCATTGTTCAAACAGTCAATAAAATAAAGCTAGTGCATGGCAAACTCCCTTTGTTTAAAGTTGGCCAGGATGATCAGATGCGTTTGTCAATGGATGGATTGATTAAAATATTTGTATACCTCTGTGTCATATTATATATATATATATATATATATATATATATATATATATATATATATATATATATCAAATAGGTTTACGGCAGTAAAACGGTTTAAGGCAGTAAAAACATAAAGCCGTAGAATAAAAGCTATACAGAAGTTTAAAAGAGACATCAATCAACTGTTATGAAAGGACACACTTTTAATTGTCTGCCCAGATCTGGCAGAATAGAAAAGCTTTCAGCAAGCATTTAAAAGTTGGCACAGAAGGAACCTGCTGAATATCTATTGCCGGAGGATTCCACAGGACTGGGACAATGGCACTTTAATGCTCAGTCTCTTCTTATTATCAAATGAGCCTTGCCAACTTTTGGAACGACCAGCGACACTCCTGCAGATGATCTCAGTGACTGAGCTAGGGTATAAGGGTTTCGGGTGTTCCATGAGGTTCCCTGGACCTAAGGCGTTTGGAGCTTTGTGAATTAATTCAAGGACCTTGAACTTGGCTGGGTAGTCGATGGGCCGTCAGTGTAGCTGTCAGGGAACCGTCAGAGGCCAGTGGACTGCCCAGTGGGGTGGTGCAAGGGCTCTCCGAGACAGAAGGTTCCCTGCACCACAGGAGCAGTAGGGAGACTTCCTGCGGGAGTGACGGGCGGGACAGGAGCACTGGGGTGGAAGGGCTGTGGGATGCTACAGGCTCTGGACACCTACCCAGCAGGGCAGGAACAGAGGAAGCCACCTCAGTTCCGTCACCCCAATTGCATAGAGGGATGAAACGCAAGGAAGGGAGGAGGCGACTTAGGGTACAGAAGTTCTTTTGTTGGGGGCGCTCCCAAAGAGCGCCACTTCCGGGATCTGAGAGTGACACTGACGGTCACTGATTTCTGAGCTCTGAACTGTATACACTTGTATAATAAACAGTTGTAAATATACGGAACGGGAGTCGAGACTCGTTACTCATGAGAAGCCACTACAGAACTCTTACAGTAGCTGTTTTCACAAAGGTGTCATGTGTTGATGGCCAACAGCAATCTGGCCGCCATATTCTGTATCAGCTGGAGCTTTCTGAACCAGAGCCAAGGGCAGCCCCACGCAGAGAGCATTACAGTAATCCAGCCTCAAGGTTACCAATGCTTCAGTGGACTACAGTGGTCAGGAATGGCCACAGCTAGCGAACCAGGTGAAGCTGCTAAAAGTCACTTCAAGTCACAGGAGACACTTGGGCCTCTAGTGACAGGTTTGTCCAGGAGTAACCCCCAAGCTATGCACTTATTGTTATTATTTATTCAACTTATACACCGCCCTATACCCGGAGATCTCAGGGTGGTTCACAACAAGACTACAAAGTATAAAATCAAAGCAAAAGCAATAACCCAATAACATCCCCCCCACACAAAAAACCCCACATTCTAAAAGGGCGTTGGGTGTTTCTCCATTTTACATCCTCCCACTCCTCTCAGATCAAAATGCACACATTTTGCAATATACATATTTGGTGTTCGTGACATGACCACAACTTTTAAAAATGGTTGGTGCCCATCTTAATTTATTCTATGCTACTTTTATCTATTTTTTAATTATTATTTCATTCTAGTAGCGTTATATATTGAGGCAATAAATCCAGCTGTAATGCTACTTTTTAAAACATTTCATTCTAGTTTATCCTGCTATACACATTGGGATAATGGTTTTATTATTTATACGAGGAGGCAAGGCCCTTATTTTGGAACACCTGACTGCATTTTGTAGCTGCTAAGGCTAGTTGCAACGACCATGGCTGTGACTATAGCAATTAGAAAGGGGGGAACATATTTTTTAATGAAAAAGGAAATCGGAATCGGGTCCTCCCTTAAAGAGGGCACGTGTTGCGGTGTGACCTGGCCACCAGACCCTTGTGGGTGGGACCATTGGATAGCCACAACATCCTATTGGTAGATCCCTCATTGCTGGGTGCAATCTGACCTATGGGATGTAAGAAAAGGACATTGAGGGATCTATTTAAGCCCATGCACGTGATCCTGAGCTTCCTCTTTGGGGCTTGTGCATCAGAACACCCACCCACCTCTCCCTATATTTAGGGCTTGCACTTGACCTTGCTATGCTGTCGTGTGTCGCCTGTTGTTGTGGCATGGGCATCACAGGAATTTTCCCCACTTGGCTGATTGGCTGGTGCCACTTGGGTTTCGCCTGCCGCGTAGTAAATCGTCACAACTTGTAAGGTTGACGGATAGGCTCTGGTTCAAGTGATAGGGTCTGGCCATCTCTATGCCAAGGGCATTCCGGTAAAGGAATCTGAGGATTCAATGGTTTGGTGAACCCTGAAAGGGCCTACGTCCGTACCGGAATCCAGGGCTTGCCAGGGCAGCAGAACAGCTGGGTCACCCCCGTCCGCCAGCCCCGGTGTTTACCCTAGGCTGACCTACGTTAGAGCTCTGGGTCAGCGCTGCCTGCAACGGTGCAGGGAGCTAGTCGAACCAGAGCCTATGCAACCACTCACTTGATTGTAGTCAATAAAGTTGTGGCCTAAATTCTGCCAAAAACCAAAACCAAAATTTGAGTCATGTCTGAATTTATTTCTAGGGTCAGGGTAAAAGGTCTAAACATGCAAATGCAAATAACAAGGGGAAAATTTTCACCTTCAAATCTCGGGTCACTCTAAGCTTCCTCAGAGCAGCTACTACAACAGTCATAGTCATAAGTGAGCTGCTACCATGAGTAACTGTGTAGTAAATATATTTTACAAGGGAAATATTTTTACCCCAGGGAGTATGAGTCACTCCATGAAGTAGATGGCAGTCTGAAGCTTGTTCAGGACTTGCAATAGGATGAATATCTTCCCAGGACTAACTTGTTCAGATGTTTGCTACATGCTTTCCTGACAGCCTTTACCTTAGATGGCTTATTAAAGACGTACCAGATAACATGTTTCACAATGTTACTGGGAGGTGAGGGATTTATTTAAATCCCATAGCCCCACTCAGGAAAAACACCATGCAATGAGATAAAAGTGTGTGTGTGTGTGTGTGTGTGTGTGTGTGTGTGTGTGTGTAAGTAAATAAGGGGTCCACCTTGCAACTGGATGAAAGGAAGTGCTACAACCAATAAGATTTTGGTTTCACAACCCCGAAAAAGCATCCCAATGCCCAGTAATTTGCCACTGGCAAATGAGGAGGGGGGGTCAGATATTCTGTCTCAGCACTATGTGGATATGAGGGTGAGGAGAGAAAGGGGCAATTGGAGATTCTGTCAGAAACTGGAAAGCTTTAATACTGAGGACTAGAAACTTGAGTCAGTGCGAAGAGTGGCAAGAAGGCAGTGGGGAGGCTCAAAGGGAGGGCGGTGGCAATCCTCATGACAGGATGGAACCGCGAGGGATTGTGGCTGTATTGAAGAGTTGATATTCAAGCAAAGGGATGCATTAGAAACAAACATTGTCCATTGCATAGAATAAACTCACCATCCCTCTTTGCAATGACATAGTCCTCATAGGTCCATGCAATGAAGAAAGCTCATAGCTCTATGGTGGTTCTGCCATTCCAGAACTCCCTTTTGGGGGAATTGTCCATGGTACTATTATTCCATTCCTTTAGGTTTCAGATTTAACCATTCTATTTTCCCATGCTTCTCAACAATAGCCAGCTATGGATGGTTCTGGCCCCGATATGGTGGAATGATCTGCCACAAGAAACGAGGGCCCTGCAAGAGTTGGCACCCTTCCGCAGGGCTTGTAAAACGGAGCTGTTCCGTCTGGCTTTTGGGTGAATTTGAGTGCAACTTTTAAAATTTTAAATTTTTAAGTTTTCAAAGTGTATTTTATATCTGTATTTTAACTGTCTGTTTAATGGTTATGTGGCTTGATGATTGTTAGCCGCCCTGAGCCCGGTTTTGGCTGGGAAGGGTGGGATATAAATAAAAGTTTATTATTATTATTATTATTATTATTATTATTATTATTATTATGTTTTTGCTGTGATTTTCTTTTCTTTTGTTACCTGCGTGACACCATTTGCTCCTTAGTCTGCTTTATTTTACTATTCTTTAATTCTCTATTTTAGGCTGCCTTGGAAAAAAACCATGTTGATCTATGGGCAGGCGGCGGAATACATTTCTTAATAAAATAAAACAAGCGTTACCTCAATTGATGTGCAAATTCAGTTTGTTACCCATTTCTGTCAACTGTGTCCACCACCCTGACACTACATCTCCAGTACCCAATGGCTAAGAAATTATAGCTAATGGAATGTTCATAAACATTTTGACTTGTCCAAGGTGATGGCAGAGCTTTTGCGATGGAAGTAAAAGTCAGTTTGAAAAAGAGAGGGGGAAGTCTTCGACCTTATGGGAGTGGTGAACAGAGCACATGAGTTACTGGAAGAAACATCTGACAGCCCACTATTCCTACTGGTGGTTTTTTGGGATGGGGGTGGGGGTGGGGTTAAACATAGATCCCTGGAGAGCCCCTACCAGTCATTGTAGACAATATTGAACTGAATGAACCAATGTCCTGACTCAGTTGCTTCCTTCGCCAGTAGCTTCTGGTGGTTCGCTCATTGCGAGAAGTGAGGTTACAAGGAACCAGGCAGAGGGCCTTCTCGGTAGTGGCGCCCAATCTGTGGAACGCCCTCCCACCAGATGTCAGGGAAATAAATAACTATCTGACTTTTAGAAGACATCTGAAGGCAGCCCTGTTTAGGGAGTCTTTTAATGTTTAATAGATTATTGCATTTTAATGTTCTGTTGGAACATTAAAATGCCCAGAGTGGCTGGGGAAACCCAGCCAGATGGACGGGGTATGTATGTATGTATGTATGTATGTATGTATGTATGTATGTATGTATAAATAAATAAATAAATAAATAAATAAATAAATAAATAAATAAATAAATAAATAAATAAATAAATAAATAAATAAATAAATAAATAAATAAATAAATAAATAAATAAATAAATAAATAAATAAATAAATAAATAAATAAATAAATAAATAAATAAATAAATAAATAAATAAATAAATAAATAAATAAATAAATAAATAAATAAATTATTATTATTATTATTATTATTATTATTATTATTATTATTATTATTATTTTCCTATGCGTTCATTTCATTCCTTTCAGTTCCTCTCCAAAACAAGCTGGTATCACAAAAGAGCCTGGATCAAATCCTAATGGAGAGTTCAGAAGTTCAACTGAACGATAGGATCATTTCCCTGTGGCATGACTCACTACGGATCCTGTCCTCATATCACCGTTCCGCTCAACACCCACTGCAAGCTTTCATTTGTTGGATCTGTGAAGCAAGACAAGGAGCCTCAGCTGTGTTGGCTGATCAGGTTGTGGGGTTGATGGTAGGAAGGTCTCCAGCGTCTTACGACACCCCCATCATCATAGCAGAGATAGCTGTGTGTACTTGTGGATTTGCACTTCTACTGGGCCACGAAACCTGCTAACACCTTCCTCAAGTCCTTGCAAGTGAACCAGATCAATAGTTGGGTTCCTATTGAGGGTATTTGGTGAGCCAACATGACAGTGATGAGGGATTAACGATTGCATTGAGCATTCTTGTTACTTGCCTTTTCTCTAAACCAAAAGGTCCCAAATGCTGCAAGCTTCCCTCATAGGCATTTAGTTTGTAGTAACCAATGCAGCTGTATAAGGCCACTCCCTCTAGTCTTATGCTTTTCAACGGGACAAGCAGGGGTAATAGGACAAAATTTGGCAACCCCCCCCCACCAATATTTCTTATTTTCACAATAATTTATTTTGGTATAGTTGCTTTTTTATGGATCTTCTCAGTAAAGGTAAAGGGACCCCTGACCATTAGGTCCAGTCGTGACCGACTCTGGGGTTGCGGCGCTCATCTCGCATTATTGGCCGAGAGCCGGCGTACAGCTTCCAGGTCATGTGGCCAGCATGACTAAGCTGCTTCTGACGAACCAGAGCAGCGCACGAAAACGCCGTTTACCTTCCCGCTGCTGTGGTACCTATTGATCTACTTGCACTTTGACGTGCTTTCGAACTGCTAGGTTGGCAGGAGCAGGGACCGAGCAACGGGAGCTCACCCCGTCACGGGGATTCGAACCACCGACCTTCTGATCGGCAAGCCCTAGGTTCTGTGGTTTAACCCACAGCGCCACCCGCGTCCCCTATAGTTGCTTTTTTATGGATCTTCTCGGTAGGTACCTGTATAAATATAGGTATTATTATTATTATTATTATTATTATTATTATTATTATTATTATTATTATGGTACCTTGGTTCTTGAACTTACAGTGGTACCTCTGGTTACAGGTAGGTAGCCGTGTTGGTCTGCCATAGTCGAAATAAAATAAAACAATTCCTTCCAGTAGCACCTTAGAGACCAAGTAAGTTTGTTCTTGGTATGAGCTTTCGTGTGCATGCACACTTATTCAGATACCAGAGTGGTACCTTTGGTTACAAATTTAATTCGTTCCAGAGGTCCGTTCTTAATCTGAAACAGTTCTTAACCTGAGGTACCACTTTAGCTAATGGGGCCTCCCGTTGCCCCTGCGCTGCTGCCGCACAATTTCTGTTCTCACCCTGAGGTAAAGTTCTTAACCCGAGGTACTACTTCTGGGTTAGCGGACTCTGTAACCCGAAGTGTTTGTAACCCGAGGTGTTTGTAACCTGAGGTACCACTGTAATCCATTCTGTGAGTCCATTCGACTCCTGAAACCATTCGAAAACCAAGGTGTGGCTTCCAACTGGCTGTAGGAGCTTCCTGCACTCAAGCGGAAGGTGTGTCAGACATTCGGCTTCCGAAAAACATTACAAACCGGAACACTAACTCCTGGGTTTGCAGTGTTTAGGAGCCGATTTGTTCAGAAGCCAAGCTGTTCGAGTACCAAGGTACCACTATATTGCTTTTTTTTTCCAGCTGGAACTCACCAGAACTCAGTTCTGGCACTTCTCAGGTGGGCCCCATTGCCCTTATAACAGAACAAGGGAGGCATTCATGGTGAGTTCCGGCACTGCATTTTCTAGGAAAAATAGCACTGATTATTATGATCATCATTATTCTTTTGCATGCCTTCATCTTGGCGTCCTACACAGTGCAACCACCTATATTGCCTTAAAACTGGCGCTGGGGCAATGCAGGCTTTGCATGTTGAATATTTCCAGGTTGAGCCCTGGGCACCACCTCCAAATTAAAGGATTTGAAGGTTGGGGGTGTGGAGGCTTCTTACTGGAATGGGGACGGAACCCCTTTGAATTCTGATGTCTGTTTTCAATACTAAAATAGAGCGTGGGTTCAGGAAATGCAGGTGGGAATCCAGAACCTTTAATTGCTTTGTTGATATCGGTTGTTTTTAATGACACCCCATCATGAGTGAGCAATCCAATGTGATAAGAGTCACCTTGAAGGCTTGGCTGATTGGGCTCGGCTATGTTTTGCTGCTGTGATCATGTTCGCAGCTGAGAAAACAAACGTGTCACAGTAATATTGAACGATGCAGTTATCTTCCCCAAACCAGGTTGAGATCTTTTATTAAAACCACCATTCACTCTCTCTCTCTTTCTTTCTTTCTTTCTTTCTTTCTTTCTTTCTTTCTTTCTTTCTTTCTTTCTTTCTTTCTTTCTTTCTTTCTTTCTTTCGCAGCCTCTTCCCACCTTCTCCTCACAGCCTCCAGAACAAGAAATCTTGGATAACAACCAGGATAGTTTTTTATAGAATAGGGAAGCGATCTACAGCACTCTCCTCTCCAGGAAAGAATGTTGGTAGGTTTAGGTCCTAGACCTAGGCACATCCAACTCCAAAGAGAATATGATCTACTCACATTATAAAAATACTGGCTGTGATCTACCAATTGCTAATGACAGGCTTGTTTTTTTTTGGGGGGGGGAGAGATCTACCACAGATGTCCAGTGATCTAACTGTAGATCATGATCTACCTGTTGGACATGCTTGCTAGGACAGGCTTCCTCAAACTCGCCCCTCCAGATGTTTTTAGCCTACAACTCCCATGATCCCTAGCTAGCAGGACCAGTGGTCAGGGATGATGGAAATTGTAGTCTCAAAACATCTGGAGGGCCGAGGTTGAGGAAGCCTGGTCTAGGAGAAATACTCCCCTTTCCTCTTAAATTCCTTTGATTCACCCTGCACACCAAAGAACCATGAAGATGGCCTTGGAAGTTCACTCTGTGTGATACGGCAGAACTATCTCAGTGGCAATTCTGTGGGTTGTTATTATTTAGATCTCAGAAACCTATCTAGTCCAGCATCCTATCCTAACAGGGGCCAACCAGATGCTACAATGGGAAGCCTGCAAGCTGGACATGAGCAAAACAACAACCCTCGCCTCCTGTGGTTTTAAACAAGTGGTATTCGGAAGCATTTACTGCCTCCAACAGTAGAGACAGAACATAGCTATTGTGGCTAGTAGCTGTTGGTAGTCTCATCCTCCAATTTGTCAAATCCTATAACAACATATGGAAAGCCCTGCTGCATCTGGCCAAAGTTATGCTGTCTAATAATAATAATAATAATAATAATAATAATAATAATAATTTATTATTTATACCCCGCCCATCTGGCCGGGTCCCCCCAGCCACTCTGGGAGGCCTCCAACAGACACCAAAATACATTAAAATATCACAAATTAAAAACTTCCCTAAATAGGGCTGCCTTGAGGTATTTTCTGAATGTCAGATATTTGTTTATCGCTCTGACCTCTGATGGGAGGGCGTTCCACAGGGCGGGCGCCACTACTGAGAATGCCCTCTGCCTGGTTCCCTGTAGCTTTGCTTCTCGCAGTGAGGGAACCACCAGAAGGCCCTTTGCGCTGGATCTCAGTGTCTGGGCTGAACAATGGGGGGTGGAGACACTCCTTCAGGGATACAGGACCGAGGCCGTTTAGGGCTTTAAAGGTCAGCACCAACAGTCCAGTATCTCTCATGGTCTCATAGTCCAGTATCTCTCATGGTTAGCAGGCACTGAACATTTAGAATTTTGTACCTGGGACTCTGTGTTTGGAACTCCCTTTCCCCAAAAGCTTAGATTATCTTCTGGATTTGTAGATTAGTGTCCAGTTGACCTTTGAAGACTGAGAGCCAGTGTGGTGTAGTGGTTAAGAGTGGTAGACTTGTAATCTGGTGAACCAGGTTCGCGTCTCCGCTCCTCCACATGCAGCTGCTGGGTGACCTTGGGCTAGTCCCACTTCTTTGAAGTCTCTCAGCCTCACTCACCTCACAGAGTGTTTGTTGTGGGGGAGGAAGGGAAAGGAGAATGTGAGCCGCTTTGAGACTCCTTCGGGTAGTGATAAAGCGGGATATAATAATAATAATAATTTATTATTTATATCCCGCCCATCTGGCCGGGTCTCCCTGGCCACTCTAGGCGGCTTCCAACATACATTAAAATACATACACATGTTACAAATTAAAAACTTCCCTGAACAGGGCTGTCTTCAGGCATTTTCTAAATGTCAGATAGTTGTTAGTGCCTTTGACTTCTGATGGGAGGGCGTTCCACAGGGCGGGCGCCACTACCGAGAAGGCCCTCTGCCTAGTTCCCTGTAGCTTTGCTTCTCGCAATGAGGGAACCGCCAGAAGGCCCTCGGCGCTGGATCTCAGTGTCCGGGCTGAACGGTGGGGGTGGAGATGCTCCTTCAGGTATACAGGACCGAGGCCGTTGAGGGCTTTAAAGGTCAGCACCAACACTTTGAATTGTGCTCGGAAACGTACTGGGAGCCAATGTAGTTCTCTCAGGACCGGTGTTATGTGGTCCCAGCGGCCACTCCCAGTCACCAGTCTAGCCGCCGCATTCTGGATTAATTGCAGTTTCCGGGTCACCTTCAAAGGTAGCCCCACGTAGAGCGCATTGCAGTAGTCCAAGCGGGAGATAACCAGAGCATGCACCACTCTGGCGAGACAGTCCGCGGGCAGGTAGGGTCTCAGCCTGCGTACCAGATGGAGCTGGTAGACAGCCGCCCTGGACAAAGAATTAACCTGCGCCTCCATGGACAGCTGTGAGTCCAAAATGACTCCCAGGCTGCACACCTGGTCCTTCAGGGGCACAGTTACCCCATTCAGGACCAGGGAGTCCTCCACACCCGCTCGCACCCTGTCCCCCAAGAACAGTCCTTCTGTCTTGTCAGGATTCAACCTCAATCTGTTAGCCGCCATCCATCCTCCAACCGCCTCCAGACACTCACACAGGACCTTCACCGCCTTCACTGGTTCTGATTTGAAAGAGAGGTAGAGCTGGGTATCATCCGCATACTGATGAACACCCAGCCCAAACCCCCTGATGATCTCTCCCAGTGGCTTCATATAGATATTAAAAAGCATGGGGGAGAGGACGGAACCCTGAGGCACCCCACACGTGAGAGCCCAGGGGTCTGAACACTCATCCCCCACCACCACTTTTTGAACACGGCCCAGGAGGAAGGAGTGGAACCACTGTATAACAGTGCCAAACTCTTCTTTTTCTTCCCACCTCCTTTTCAGAAAGTCTTTGATGCTGATAAGAGCCAGTGGTGGCATTGTGGTTAAAGTGTTGAACTTCACACAAGCATGTTCTGGGTCTTTTAAAAAGGTAAAGGTAAAGGACCCCTGACAGTTAAGTCCAGTCGCAGATGACTCTGGGGTTGCGGCGCTCATCTCGCTTTACAGGCTGAGGGAGCTGGCATTTGTCCGCAGGCAGTTTTTTTCCAAGTCATGTGGCCAGCATGACTAAGCCGCTTCTGGTGAACCAGAGCAGCGCACGAAAATGCCGTTTACCTTCCCAGCGGAGCGGTACCTATTTATCTATTTGCACTTTTTGGTGTGCTTTCGAACTTCTAGGTTTGCAGGAAATGGGACTGAGCAACAGGAGCTCATCCCGTAGCGGGGATTCAAACCTCCTACCTTCTGATCGGCAAGCCCAAGAGGCTCAGTGGTTCAGACCACAGAGCCACTCGTGTCCCTGGGTCTTTTAAAGGATTTGGTTAATCATGAAAAAAGTTAGGTATACAGCTGTGTGTGTGTGTGTGTGTGTGTGTATGTGTGTGTTTGTGTGTGTGGGAGAGAGAGAGAGAGAGAGAGAGAGAGAGAGAGAGAGAGATTAGAATATATATTTAAATTCATGTTTCATCACTTAGCTTAGGGCTCATCCAAACCTGCCCTTGCCTGTTGCTTTATCCTGGGGGAAATCTGATCTTTATCGCTAAACCAGAACAAACTTCAATCAGGTTTCCCCTGGATTGACATTTGTTCTGATTTATTGATAGAGAGTGGGTTTTCCAAGGGAAAGCAAGGAGCAAGGGCAAAACCACTTGGACTTTGCCTAGAAAGTGTGGGACAAGCAGAAAACTACTGGGACCCATGCTTTCTGGATGAACCTTTCGTTTATCTTCAGCAAATAAAGCACTTCTGAGCATTCCGCACTCAAAGAACTCTGACTGTCACACTAGAAATAACATTGTTTCATTTTTATCAGAGCGGTTGTAAAAGAATACATTGTTTTGTTAATCACAGTAACTTTTTAAAAGACACACACACACACACACACACACACACACACACACACACACACACACAATTATAGGCTGATGTTGCGCTATAATGAAGTCCACCCTTTAATTTTGCTGGACAAACTTCGGATAAATTACAGGGATTGTATTGCATGCAGCGTTAGTCCTATTCAAAGAAAAGCCATTGGAATTAATGGACTGACTCCAGTTCATTCATTTGAATGGGTCTACTTTGAATCTAACGTATTGCATACTATTATGTGTGTGTGTTGTACTTCCTTTAATGAAGTGGCTAAAAGGTATATGCGCTCTTCGTTTGTTTAAAAGGAACATCCTTGCATTGCCTCCTCGGCTTCGTGCACTTCCTGGAATGTCCATAGGAGGGCACTGAAATTTGGGCAGACCGGTGAATGCTTCTGGAATCCTGAAGAGGGGGCCCATCTTTTTGTACAAAGTTAAAGGCACTTTAAAAAGAAAGAAAAGAAAGGTTTTTGCTTTCCTCCATTTCCTCTACACTTATTTTCATGTCCAGAAGTAGTGCTTGAATTACAAAAGGGTGAGGGAGAGTTTATGGGAATCCCCTCTTAACATAGCTGTCAACTTTCGGATTTGAAAATAAGGGATTTTTCCTGAACTTTCAGATTTGAAAATAAGGGATGCCGCAAGGGTGGTGCAATGGCACCAAGTAGCCTTGCCACCCTGCCTCCAGTGGCTGCGCGCGAATGGGTGATCGAAAGAGCGAGCGCATAGACGGCAGGCAGGCTGTCTGTCTGGTTGGGCGTGAGGGTCTGGCTGCACAAGGCATGCAAGCTCCGCCCCCAGTCGGTCTCAGACTCCTCATTGGCAGCCGAGCAACGCAGCTGAGGAGCCTCCCTGGCCGGCAGGGAGGGAGAGAAGCTGCTTCCTTTGAAATCCGGGAAATTTAAGGGATATCAACAATCCGGGATAGCAGCAGGAAACGGCATTGGAATAAGGGAGTTTTCCGCAAAAAAAGGGAGGGTTGACAGCTATGCCTCTTAACCTTTTTTGACAGTTGATGTTATTATTGACTGTCAAAAATGTTATTGACTGTCAAAAATGTTATTGACTGTCCTGTTATTGAATGTCCAATGTTATTATTGACTTATCCTGTTGTTGTTGTTGTTGTTTATTAAATTTGTATACTGCCTTTCCTCCTTCCATCCCAGGGCATTGTTGATTTGGGATGTCTGGAAATGGAAATGCTACTTGCTTAATTTGGTACTGAAGTATTTTTGCTTCCAGGAAAGTGGGGAGGAGTTTGTGGGATTTTCTTTAGGGATGAGATGCAGTTTACTTTTTTTTAATGCCTGCTCGTTCCTGATTTCGCACCCTCAAACTGATGCCATTCTCCTTTGAAAATTTCCACTTCACCAAATGTTGTGGCACATTTCTCCAACCAAAGAGCTTGTAGAAAAATGTGTCTATTGATGGAAAGCGCATGTGAAATGTGGAATTTAAGTGAAAATAAAACACAAAAGTGCATTGTTTGTGAAAATTGCATCAAAAAAATTGCATACACTAGTCAAAATGGCATACAAGATTAGGAGAAATGAATATAGATTTTTGTATGGAGTTTTCTTTTTTCTTTTTGATACAAATGTAAGAAACTGGGTACATGAGAAACAGAATGGACAGAATTGACTATTCTGATTGGGTACAGAATCTCCGGTGCTATTGGTTTACAACTCCCATCATTCCTCACCATTGTTGAAAGAAGGAACAAAACAGTTATTTTTTAAGGAGGAAATGCAAACATATGTAGAAATGTCTGAGCCAAACCTAAGCCTGGGAAAAATTGGAGAAATTGAAATGGACAGAATTGGCCACTCCAAATTTCCTGCCACATGTGAGAGAATAACCTGACTGGCTTTGCCCACTATGCATCTTGGTTTAGGCAAGGTAGGACATCACGGTTTGCCACACTGCCTCAGTCAGCAAACTATTTCGGCCAAGCCCTGATGATATAATGATACAATCAAAACTGGCAGAGGTCACAGGATAGAGCTTTTGGGGCTTTAATTATCCCACACATTATTCCGAGCACTCTCCCAGATCCATCACAGGCCGCTCAGTGCTTATTGACACATCATAACCTACACTCTGCCAATTGGGCAATGACAAGCTCATTTTGTATGATTGTTATCACACAATAATTGCGGTGTGGGTGCATATTCATTGTGGGTTTTATCCATCTGTTTAGGATTTCCTGGCCATCTGCTCTGGCCATCTGCCAGCTTACTCTTTGATCCCGCAAATAAAACGATTGCCACCGGAAGTTCCACATCATTGATTTGTTCTTTATCGATTTGATTCCATTCCATTTATGAGTTCCTTGCTATGAAACTGGTGCACTGTCAGGCTTCGGGGAATCAGATCCCTCCCCCGGTGGCAGTGATTAAGCAGATCAAACGAAAGGAGCGTTCTTACCAGATAAGTTCTTTAATAATCACAGCGAGGGACAAAGGAAGGCATAGCATGTGTCAAGAGTGCGCGCAGGAGCCAGGCCCTGGGATCAGCAGGGCTTCACAGGACTGGGGCCCTCTTCGGCTTGTTCTGGAGAGGCAAGGCATGGCCACACAGGTGAGGCCCCTTGGTAACTCACTGCACCTGGTGGCAAGAGCCGGGAGGGATATAGGTCAGCATTTCCCTTCGGCTCTTTGCCACAGCAACACGCTTCCTGCCTTGCTGCGTCTGGCCCCTTGTTTTGTGACCTCCTGCTTCTTGATCCCTGGACCTCGCCTTTGTGACCCCCTGCTTCTCGACCCTCAGACCCCGGGTTCCTGGACTCACATTCCTGCTCCTACCTCATCATCTTGCCCCCGGTCCTGACATCCTCTGCCAGGACTTCATTCACCCGCTGACCAGACCGTGACAGCATGCTTAAAAAATGGCGTTGCTCCCAGTTAAGGTTCACCCCCTCCATCTCCATTAATCTACATCACTCCTACGTCTGGTAATCTGAGTTTGTTGCCAGTGCACTTTCTGTTCCATCATTTTCCAAGCCAGTCTAGTCTTAGGGGAAGGAGGGGCTTCAGGATTGCTGTCCAAGGACACTGAATCAGCCAGCTGTCTCCCTCCTGGTGTTTCCTCTTCTAGCTGCTCCTCACCTAGTATTTCCCAGCTTCTCCTCTCTGGACTATGCCCCTCTGCAAACCAATGTTCTAAATCAATACTGTCCTCCTGTCCTTGGGAAGGTTCAGGAGAAGGTTCAGGAGCTCCCACCATTCCTCCTCAGTCCAGTCCCTGACATGCGCCGACTCAGGCAAGAGATGGGGTGAGGGGCATGACGCCATGACAGTTTGTCCGGGCACTGCGTGAGACATTACATAGCTGTGTGTGACGCCCAGACATTGGATGCGACACCATCACGCATGATGTCCAGGCATCGTGTGGCAGCACAGCTTTCATGGCTGGTGGCTCTTCCTCCTCCTGCTGCTGCCACCGCCATGGGCCATGGGCTGCTTTCCTTCCATGACAGGAGGAGAAGGAGGAACTGCCACATTTCTGGCTTGATTGACTGTGCGAAGCCTGGACATCACATGCGACAGTGTCATGTCCGGGTACCGGGTCTGGTGCCCGGGCATCACATACAACATCGTGATGCCTCACACAACATGCAGACAAACATTGAGAGGGTTCAGCCCCCACTAATAAATATTGGGAGTTGGCAGTCCTGCTATGAAATATCTCAAAGTAATTTCAGACAGAGGAAAAAACATTTTTTAAAAAATAAAAATAAAATATCCATTGTTTAAAAAGAATATTTAAATGCAAATCCAAGACAGTTACAGGCTGAGATAAAGATTAAAGCACCATGATACCGGCTTAAACAGTCGTGGCTTCCCCCAAAGGATGCTGGGAACTGTAGTTGGTTAGGGGTGCTGAGAGCTGATAGGAGACCCCCTGTTCCCTTACCAGAGCTACAATTCACAGAGTTCCCCGGAAAGAAGGATTGATTGTCAAACTGCTCTGGGAATTGTTGCTTTGTGAGGGAAATGTTCACCCTCAGAACCCTGAACAAACTACAGTTTCCAGAATTCTTTGAGAAGGGAAGCCATGACCAGCCAAAGTGAAATGATACTGCTTTAAATGTATCATGCAGAAGGGACCCAAGTGAGATATATACACACAATGTCTATTGTAGATTTGTAGGTTAAGTTTTGCATTCAATTTTAGATTTCTATTATTTGGTTTAAGGCCTAGACTTCTGGATAATTGTCAAAGCTTTGCTCTTGTCAACAATTAAAGTGTGTATGTAATGAAAGATTGGACGCTGAGGGTGGCGTTTGCTTGGTTCATAGTCTGCTCTAACCACAAGAATAACTTTCAAGAAAATGTCCTAAAATGTGTAACCACAGAACGCCATGTAATGCCAAGGAAACGGCTGGATAAGCTGATTTTAAAAGGACAAACTTATTTGAAATATTCATGAAACTTTTTTGTAATTTTCCAGAATATTTGAGGAAGGGACTATTCCTTATAAATATTTTGCACTTTCTACAATGCTCAGAGCACCTATGCAAGGCGAATCTCCTGATATGCATACCAGAACACTGCCCAACCATCTCGTCCTCTGTCGTCCCCTTCTCCTTGTGCCCTCCATCTTTCCCAACATCAGGGTCTTTTCCAGGGGGTCTTCTCTTCTCATGAGGTGGCCAAAGTATTGGAGCCTCAGCTTCAGGATCTGTCCTTCCAGTGAGCACTCAGGGCTGATTTCCTTAAGAATTGATAGGTTTGATCTTCTTGCAGTCCATGGGACTCTCAAGAGTCTCCTCCAGCACCATAATTCAAAAGCATCAATTCTTCGGCGATCACAGCCTTCTTTATGGTCCAGCTCTCAGTTCCGTACATTACTACTGGGAAAACCATATCTTTAACTATAAGGACCTTCCACAACATAGCCTTCAAGTATTTTAAATAGCTTTATTTAATACCTATTGTGGGCCAATGAGGTGAGAAACAAATGTTCAAAGACACAGACAATTAAATGAAGAAGAGAAACACCTCTACATTGGTACGTTTTCTAATTCAACCCACAACAAAGTTGTCTATTTGTTTACCTTCTCAGCAGAATCTTAGCCTGGAGGTAGTTTTGTCTTGGACATGAGTTGATGTGCCTTCATTAGAAGTACTGCTGATGCCACCCACTTCTCAGGGGGAAATTGCAGCCTGCTTAATGAGTCTTCAAACTGGTTTGCATTTCTTCGACAAAAGTTTAAGAAGGAAGGTTCCATGATTCACAATGTCCCCACCTAACTCAGAACTGCAATCTTCTCTGCTTTGTCTAAAAAAAGCCAACACGTCCAGGTTTCTCACTCAAGTGGCCCTTTGGTGTAGGAATAGGTAGACTGTGGCTCCTAGATGTTGTTGGACTCCAGCTCCTATCAGTTCTAATAATCGAGGCTGATGGGAGTTGGAGGCCTGCAATATCTGGAGGGCCAGAGGCTCTTCATCCTTGATGTAGACAAATCTGAGCGAAACAGACAAATGCACCAACTCAGTATATGATGAGTAGCCATCATGGTGCCCTCTAGATATTGTGAACTCCAACAGCCATCCACCCTAGCCAACAAGGTTATTCATCAGGGATTATGGGAACTGTAGTTATACAGGAAGCTGTTCAATATCAAGTTGGACCACTGTTTCATCTAGTTTACTATTGTCAACAGTGACTAGAAGCAGCTCACCAGGTTTTCAGGCAAAAGTGTTACCACACATCCCACATCCCTAACTGGAGGTGTGTGTGTGTGTGTGTGTGTGTGTGTGTGTGTGTGTGTGTGAATGCTCAATTGTATGACTTGGGACTCTAGATTTTTTTTCTGGTTTCAGGATATTGGGTGGTCATTTTTTGTTTGATTCTTCCACTCCTGCTTGGACAAAATCCAGACTGCAGTTGAAGGATGAAGAAGTCCATCTCAGTTGTATCCACTGCTAGTCCTATTCAGAGTAGACTGGTTGAAATTAATAGGCATGCCTAACTTAGGCCCATTAATTTCCTGAGTATAACTCAGTTGGGTACAACCCTCTGTTATTGATTTCAGATGCTTTTAAACATAAGTGTGCTCCATGTCTGCAGTATTTGTGTTTTGATATTTTAAAATATCTATATTGAAAATGAAACTATTTGCAAGTATTGTTTGGATAAGTGCAAATTTCAAAGGACAGCTGTCCTTTGGTTCTCATGATGGTTCAGAAAGTGTGAATTCAATAGATTTCCTTGTAAATCTCTACTGAATTCCATTTCTCCTCCATCCCCAACTCAATCATTGGATATAACCCAGCATAGATAGATAGACACTGCTGCTGCTGCTGCGTGAGTGCTTGGAGGACTGCTCCCTTCTGCTGCCAACACCACCTGCCCGGGGGGGGGGGGCGGGGCGGGGCCAGCACTCACCGTCCAGCCTAAAAGCCGGCAGAGAGGCCTGGACACTGCTGCTGCTGCGTGAGTGTTTGGAGGACTGCTCCCTTCTGCTGCCAACACCACCTGGCCTGGGGGGCGGGGCCAGCACTCATATTTACTCTGCAGCAGTGCTGAAAATGTTTTAAAATGTTTTTAGTGTTTTTAAGTTGTTGCACCTTGAATGGTGGTTTTTTATGATATTGTTTATTATTATTTTTTGTTTGGGGTGGGGTAAAAGTTTGTAGGGGTGAGGAGTAGTTTAATTTCACCAAATTGTTTCTTGTTTTGTTTTCATTCTTTTGTTAAGTTATTGTATATTTTGTATTTTGCCTTTTAAGGGGATATGGTCAGGGCTGCCTGGGAGTGGGTCCCAGCCAAAAGAATGGCTGGGGCAGGTTCCACAGGGGGGGATGTATTGGGACACCCGATCTCAGTGATCACGGGCAGGAGGAGGAGTCACGCTAAGACCAGACCATGTCATTACTGAGGAGGCAGGCTTAGTCGCTGTTTGAGGACTATCCCTGCCTCCGGGTCTAGCCCTGACCGGACGGGTACTGGAATCAACAAGGGATACCCACATGACCTGAAAGTGCTGCTGTGTAATGCCAGGTCAATGATGAATAAAACCACTGCCATCCACGACCTGATTGTGGATGGAGGATTTGACCTGGCATGTGTGACAGAGACCTGGTTGGATGAAGCAGATGGGCCTATCCTTGCCGCTGCTTATCCACCAGGTTTCTCTTACGCACAGCAACACAGGCCATCTGGGAGGGGAGGGGGGTTGCAGTGATTTTTAGGAAGTCATTAGTTTGCACCAGGCGTCCTGTTGGAAAGACTGAGTTTTCTGAGTGCATGTTCTGGAAGTTGGGCAATAGGGGCAGTACAGGATTCCTTTTGGTGTACCGACCTCCCCGCTGCACCAAGGATTCCCTGCCTGAGCTGCTTCAGGTCGTGGCGGATGTGCTCCTGGAGACACCTAGTTTGGTTGTCCTAGGGGATTTTAACATCCACGCCGACACGACCTTACAGGGGGCCGCCCGGGACTTCGTGGAAAGCATGGCCTCCATGGGGCTGTCCCTGAATAAGTCTGGCCCAACTCATAGCCGCGGACATGCCTTAGACTTGGTGTTTACCTCTATGAATGTTGGTGATCTGACACTAAGTAAAAGCGAAACAAAAGAAGTGCCATGGTCAGATCACTTCCTGGTGCAGCTAGACTTCTCCGCGACCCTTCCCCTCTGCTGGGAGGTGGGACCGATTCGGATGGTCCACCCCCGCTACTTAATGGATCCAATTGGCTTCAAGAGAGTGGTAGGGGATGTTTTATCCCATGTTGATGGCCTTTCAGCTGATTCCCTGGTGACCCACTGGAATGTGGAGTTAACCAGGGCTATCGACTGTCTGGCTCCGAAGCGCCCTCTCCGATTGCATGGAGCCCAGACAGCCCCGTGGTTTTCCCTGGAGCTGAGGGCAATGAAACAGTCGTTGAGACGGCTAGAGCGCCGGTGGAGGAAAACTCATTCTGAATCAGACCGGATACGGGCTAGAGCTCAACTTCGAGCCTACCAAGTGGCAATGGCGACGGCGAAGAGGACCTTCTTCACCGTTTCTATTGCATCTGCAGAAAACAGCAGCAGGAGACTCTTCCAGGTGGTTCACAATCTAGCAGAACCACCTTCGTCACCGGGGTCTGGTAGGGACCCCAAGATCTCCTGCAATGCTTTTGCAAAGTTTTTTGCAGATAAAGTCGCTCAGATTCGGAAGGAGGTAGACTCCACCGTGGGAGCAGGGCCGGGGCGGGAGAGTGCTAGAGCCCTGTCTGGTCATGCTTCATGGGATCAATTCCAATCTGTTGCTTCTGAGGATGTGGACAGGCTGCTTGGACGAGTGAAACCGACCACCTGTCTTCTTGATCCTTGCCCATCCTGGCTAATAAAAGCGAGTCGGGAAGGGCTGGGTGATAAGCTCCATGGGCTGGTGAATGCTTCCCTCCACGAGGGAGTCTTCCCAGACCCGCTGAAAGAGGCGGTAATTAAACTGCTTCTTAAAAAAACATCTTTAGACCAGGCCAATATGGCCAACTATCGCCCAGTCTCAAATCTTCCATTCTTGGGCAAGGTGATTGAGCGGGTGGTTGCTGAACAACTCCAAGCACGCCTGGAGGATGCAGACCATTTGGATCCCTTCCAATCGGGATTCAGGCCTCATCATGGGACTGAAACTGCCTTGGTCGCGCTGTTCGATGATCTCTGGCGGGCTAGGGACAAAGGTGAGAGCTGTTTCCTAGTTCTGCTGGATCTCTCAGCAGCCTTTCACACCATTGACCATAACATCCTTCTGGACCATGTAGAGGGGTTGGGAGCTGGGGGCACTGTTATACAGTGGTTCCGCTCCTTCCTCCTGGGCCGTGTTCAGAAAGTGGTGGGGGGGGATGAGTGTTCAGACCCCTGGGCTCTCACTTGTGGGGTGCCTCTGGGTTCCGTCCTCTCCCCCATGCTTTTTAATATCTATATGAAGCCACTGGGAGAGATCATCAGGGGGTTTGGGCTGGGTGTTCATCAGTATGCGGATGATACCCAGCTCTACCTCTCTTTCAAATCAGAACCAGTGAAGGCGGTGAAGGTCCTGTATGAGTGCCTGGAGGCGGTTGGAGGATGGATGGCAGCTTACAGATTGAGGTTGAATCCTGACAAGACAGAAGTACTGTTTTTGGGGGACAGGGGGCAGGCAGGTGTGGGGGACTCCCTGGTCCTGAATGGGGTAACTGTGCCCCTGAAGGACCAGGTGCGCAGCCTGGGAGTCATTTTGGACTCACAGCTGTCCATGGAGGCACAGGTTAATTCTGTGTCCAGGGCGGCTGTCTACCAGCTCCATCTGGTACGCAGGCTGAGACCCTACCTGCCCGCGGACTGTCTCGCCAGAGTGGTGCATGCTCTGGTTATCTCCCGCTTGGACTACTGCAATGCGCTCTACGTGGGGCTACCTTTGAAGGTGACGCGGAAACTGCAATTAATCCAGAATGCGGCAGCTAGACTGGTGACTGGGAGTGGCCGCCTGGACCACATAACACCGGTCCTGAGAGATCTACATTGGCTCCCAGTACGTTTCCGAGCACAATTCAAAGTGTTGGTACTGACCTTTAAAGCCCTAAATGGTCTCGGTCCTGTATACCTGAAGGAGCGTCTCCACCCCCATCGTTCAGCCCGGACACTGAGATCCAGCGCCGAGGGCCTTCTGGCAGTTCCCTCATTGCGAGAAGCGAGGTTACAGGGGACCAGACAGAGGGCCTTCCCGGTAGTGGCGCCCGCCCTGTGGAACGCCCCTCCTGCAGATGTCAAGGAAATAAGCAACTATCCTATTTTTAAAAGACATCTGAAGGCAGCTCTGTTTAGCGAAGTTTTTAATATTTAATGCTGTATTGTTTTAATATTTGATTGGAAGCTGCCCAGAGTGGCTGGGGAAACTTGGCCAGATGGGCGGGGTACAAATAATAAGTTATTATTATTATTATTATTATTATTATTATTATTGATAGATAGATAGATGATAGATAGATAGATATAGATTGGATGGATAGATAGATAAATGATAGATAGATAGATATAGATAGATATAGATTGGATAGATAGATAGATAGATAGATAGATAGATAGATAGATAGATATAGATATAGATATAGATATAGATATAGATATAGATATAGATATAGATATAGATTGATTTAACTTAAATCTATATCTATCTACCATCTATCTATCTATCTGAGGATTTAAGTTAAATCAATTCCATTCTGAAACCAAGACTGGAACTCCAAAATCATCTGATGATTTTACACAAGGGTACACCCTAAATGGAAGGGGAACTAACTTTTGATAAGGCTAGCATTATTTTTCAGGGTTTGCTTGTTTCTCATCAACCTCCCTAATTGTAGTGTGAAAACAGCTCCAAGCTATTTGTCTCTTATTGATCTGCTGATGGAACAAAGAAAAAGAAACTCCGCCGCTCCGAGGATCTGTTCCATGAATTCATTCTGGGTTGGCCCCCAATTAGCTTCTTGGAATTTTCCCCAAAGGATGGGAAGGGGGAAGAAACCAATAGTTGTAAAAAATTACAAATGACATACTATGAGACAAATGACAGATTAATCACCCTTTCCAAAAGCCTGAAGATTAAAAAATTAAAAAGTTAGCACTTAGACAAAACGAGGGGTGAAAAACACACAAAACTAGAGTTATTGGTTGGAGGCTAATTAGAACCCTCAGCCCAAAAGAAAGAAAGGATGTTTCCCACTCATTTTTTTTTTATGGCCAGGAAATGGTATAAAAGCTTTCAAGGTTCTCAGCTCATTCAACAGTTTCATTGAGCTTGATCCCATTCAACTGCTTCTCCTTTGTGGATTAGAGGTAAGTGCATTGGAGCCAGTGTTGTGTAGTGGTTGGAAAGTCAGACTAGGACCTGGGAAGACCAGGCATCAAATACCCACTCAGCCATGAAGCTCATTGACCTTGGACCAGTCAGCTCACTCTCAGCCTAACCTTCCTAGCAGGATTCTTGTGAGGATAAAATGAGAAGAACTATGTCAACCACCTTGAGCTTCTTGGAGAAAAAATAAGCTATAAATTATCTATCTATCTATCTATCTATCTATCTATCTATCTATCTATCTATCTATCTATCTATCATCTATATCTATCTATCTATATCTATCTATCTATCTATCTATCTATCTATCTATCTATCTATCTATCTATATCATCTATCATCTATCATCATCATCTATCTATCATCTATCTATCATCTATCTATGTCTATATCTATCTATCTATCTATCTATCTATCTATCTATCTATCTATCATCTATCTATCTATCTATCATCTATCTATATCATCTATCATCTATCATCATCATCTATCTATCATCTATCTACCATCTATCTATCATCTATCTATGTCTATATCTATATCTTTCTATATCTATCTATCTATCTATCTATCTATCTATCTATCTATCTATCATCTATCATCTATCTCTACCTGTAATGCAGGTGTGGGTAACCTTTGGCCCTCCAGAGGTTGCAGAACTACAATTCTCATCATCCTTGACAGCCATGCTTCCTGGGGCTGATGGCAGTTGTAGTTCAGCAACCCGGGGGGGGGGGGGAGGTTCTTCGCATTTGCTACAATGTGTCAAGAGTTTGGTGAAAAAGAGGCTGGGTGTGTGTAGTTCTATTAATTTCAGTTGGTTTACTCTGGGTACAACTTAGTTGGAGGCCACCGGGAGTCTACATTTTTCAGTGAATATACCTAATGCAGAATTTGGCACTTTTAAATTTGTTATACACTTCAAAAATAATAATAATATGAAAATTGAGTTTAAAATGCTAATCCTAGTCCAAAATAACATCTTTAGAAATGCATACATTGAGATAAGAGGTATAAGTATTTTGTGATAAATATGTATTGAGTGCATATTTAAATACTAATTTTTATATGAACTTTTATTTTTTTAAAAATTGAAGACTAGTATGGAAACAAGATGGAAATTACTTATAAAATTGCCAAGGAGCACAAATAGACTGTGCATGGAGTGTGTCTTGAAAACCAAGTCCTAGGTTGAAAGATTGCGAGAGTTTGGATATGTTTCATCTGGAGAAGAATTAAGGGATGATACAATAGCCATTTTCATATATTTGAAGAGCAGGCACATTTGTACTGTGGTGCTCCATGGGGTAGGACTGGAACAAACAGCTTCCAGTGTGGTGTAGTGGTTAAGAGCGGTAGACTTGTAATCTGTTGAATCGGGTTCGCGTCTCCGCTCCTCCACATGCAGCTGCTGGGTGGCCTTGGGCTAGTCACACTTCTCTGAAGTCTCTCAGCCCCACTCACCTCACAGAGTGTTTGTTGTGGGGGAGGAAGGGAAAGAAAATCCAAACTCTTCTTCTTCTATTACAAGGGAGAGAAAGGAATTAGATGCAACATGTGCACTATGCATTAAAAGCATCATCATACAAGTTTAAACAGTCATGGCTTCCCCCAAAGACTCCTGGGAACAGTTGTTTGTTAAGGGTACTGAGAATTGAGAGAGGCCCATTCTTCACTCAGTACTACAATTTTCAGGGTGGCTTGACAATCAATCACTCTTCCCAGGGAAATTTTAGTTCTCTGAGCAACATAGAGCTCTTCCTATGTTCCTATCAGTGCTTTTTTCCTGGGGGTAGGCAGGGGTAAGCATACCCCTAAACATTTTGTGAATCTTTGTACTTTTGTCCATTTACTTATTTATTTTCCCCAAGTTGAACTATAAAATGGTGATTTTCTTGAGTCAAAATGAGAGCACCCCTAAACATTATTTTAAGGAAAAAAAGCACTGGTTCCCATGAAATCCTCTTATGTTTCTGGGCAGGAACATTATAAAGGTGTTTCCTGCTTGGCAGGGAGTTGGACTGGATTGCCCTTGTGGTCTCTTCCAACTATGATTCTATGAAATCAAGACAAGCCACCTGCAATCCACACAGTACAGTTTATTCCACTACCTTTGCTCCTTGCAACCTTATTCTGCCAGATGGAAGGAAGAAAAATGTAAGATCCGGAATAAGTTTCAGCCGTTTGGGATTGGACTGTTGACTGAGAGGCTTGCTGGCTTCCCTTTAGCTATAGGGAGCTTTAAGAATACAAGAAGTGCCCAGAAGAATGTAACTAGATAGAGGGAGAGATGGAGAAACAAAGATGAGGTACCAGAGAGAGTGAGAGAAAGGAGAAAGTGATGTAAACTTCACCCACGGCCCACGTGTAGCCATTGTGAAGCTATCCCTGCGTGTTGCATTTTAAAATTGCTCATGTACCCAGTTCTAGAATTGTTGATACGGTGAAGAGGGGGTGAAAAGTATTTAAAATAGATAGACATAGTGGTGGGCCTACATTTTTGGGCTTGAACTGTTATGGGGGCCCATTTGCAACCAGCAAGAAGGTCTAAGTAACCACTGTTATCTTCTTCAGTGGGATTGTTCCACGACAGCCCACCAAACCTTTACAACATCTTGGGTAGAGCATGGTGCTGATAATGCCAAGGTTGCAGGTTTGATCCCTGTATGGAACAGCTACATATTCTTGCTTTGCAGGGGGTTGAACTAGATCAGGCATCCCCAAACCCGGCCCTCCTGAGGTTTTGGGACTACAATACCCATCATCCCTGACCACTGGTCCTGTTAGCTAGGGATCATGGGAGTTGTAGTTCCAAAACATCTGGAGGGCCGAGTTTGGGGATGTCTGAACTAGATGATCCTTGTGGTCTCAACTGATTCTATGAACATCTGTGCTACTGACTCTCAAACTATGGGATTGTTGAAATATATTCAACTCAAATTGGGTCTAGCAGACCCCAAGGTTTAAGCAACGTGGACTATTCTGGGGCCTATCTGGGAATAGAGGCCCTGAAGACTAAGCTTCATTAGCTTCATAGTAGATCTGCCCCTGGATAGACAAATAGACAAATTCACCATTCAGAAATCTAATAAGAAATGCACAGAATGCATTGTAAGGGCCAGCCAGAAAATTAAAAAAGGTGATATCTTCAATATTGTCTTAGCAAAAATTGTGTGGTCCCCATGGACTAGTAGCCTTCAATGGAAAAAGATCCAGGTACAATCCTGGGCATCTCCAGGTATAGTCAGTAAAGAATTCTTTCTGAAACCTGGAGAGCTGCTGCTAGTCAGTGTAGGCACTACTGAGCTAGATTAGCCTGACTCAGTCTATAGGAGCATCCTATATCTCCAAGACAGTTGACACAGACAACCTTTTACTCACAACTTCTTCTTTTCTTAGTGCCAAGTCCATCAACCGGTCATGTGCTCCTACGGATGTGTGCCTTCATGCAGCATTGTCCCATCATGTGGTGGTGGGTCGCTGACCCCCTATGGTGTCGTTGGTGGCCTTAACCCCTCCTGCATCAACCAGATCCCTCCAGCGGAAGTGGTGATCCAGCCACCCCCCGTGGTCGTGACGATTCCAGGGCCGATTCTCTCAGCCAGCTGTGATCCTGTCTCCGTGGGTGGAAACACACCCTGTGCTGGTTCCGGTCTATTTTCCCGACGTCCACGTAGGTTGTCCTACAACCCTTGCAATCCCTGTGGACCATGCTAAAGAGACAATCCAGGAAACCAACCAGGAATGGAAGGAAAAAACGGAACTGATTCAGGAACGATATAGAAATGCTTTGCATCCCATGTTTCCAACCAAAGTCAGCTGGAAACGTGGGTCTTCAAACTTTTTTCAAAGTATATCTCACTGTATGCGTGTTTAGCTTGCCCACCTCCCAATCCACTTCAACTTATGCTATGCATTCCCCCCCCCTTAGATTTGACATTGTAAGGTTGTTTATGGAACACAAAGGGAACAACAAGGCTCCATAGGGTCTACTGTACATGGGAGATCATAATATCAGAATACTTAAACATCAAACAGAACAATGCAGATCACAAGTGTTTATATAGATCTGAAAACAGGGGGAACATCTCCAGGGAGGAGATTGCAATGGGTTGCATCCGACATTAGTCTTACTTAGAGTAGATCCACTGAACTTAATGGACATGACTAACTTGGGCCTTTTTAATTTCAGTAGATCTCTTTTGAATCTGAGTTGGATCCAACACATTTTTTATTTCCAATGTCTTGCAAATGAAAGCAACTTTCTTCCAAAGGCAATGATCTAATATTAACATCGATTCAATTAACAATTTAGTATTGCATGCAATTTCTGAAATCTACTGGATAAGTTAGCATTACTTGTGTCGGAGGTGACAAATATGTGCCTGAACTGTGCTAATTCAGACTGTAGGTGGCACTCATGTGATGGAAATCTATGGCTCAGTTGTAAAGCACATGTTTTGCATGCAACCAGGTTCAATCTCCAGCATCTCTTAGAAGGCCTGGGAAAGAGCCAAAGGCAGTCAGTGTTAGCAGTCCTGTGTTAGATGGGCCATTTGTCTGGTACAGCATCAGGCAACCTCCTATGTTTCCTAAAACTCATGAAACATCATTCTTACATATCTAAAGCAAGCATGTCAGAGAGAAAGGTAGGTGCTAAATTCCTCTTTCCTGAAATGTTAACTTTCTCTTTGACACATTACATTAAAAAAATGGAAGTAACTTCTATCATGATTTAATCCATTGGTATAGTCTGGAATAGTATAGAGATTTACAACCTCAATAAAGAACCAGGAAGACTTAGGCATATCCAAAAGTAGATAATTGGAGTCATAGAGTGGTATCCAACTAAATTCTGCTCAGAGTAGACCTAATGAAAATAATAGCCCTAACTTAATGACGTCCATGACATTAAGTAGGTCAACTCTGAGTAGGACTGATGCTGGATATAACCCATAAGTATTATGAAGGCAAGCAAATCCAACTGCCTTACTGATTTGTAAAGGTGATTTTTGTTGAAAAGTAATTTTATTTGTGGGTTAAAAAAAAAGAAAAGAATGGAAATAGATCTTCCTACATGCATACTGCTTTTGTTCTCTTGTTATTTAGTCTGTAATCCTATACACACTGACCTTGGGAGTAAGTCTCCTTGAGCTCAATGGGGCTTACTTTTGAGTACACATGTTATAGAATGACACTGGTTAGAGCATGAAATGGTCATGGGCAGAGACAACGTGATATTTGAGTCAAGAGCTAGTGTCAATTTTAATTGCATCTTAAGCTGTGTTCCACTCAATTGAAAAATGCCATATCCATTGTTAATTTTTATGCTTTGCTGTATGACTTTGACATGTTTGGGGATGGGCAGGGGGTTAATAAGCTCTTGAGACTACTCTGTCTTTATTTTGCTCTATCTTAATAAAGGTCTTGCTGCATCATTAAAAAAAACACCCTTGCCTTCTTGATCTTTCTCGGTTATCCCATTTACATTTTATTTATTGAGTTAAAACAACAACAGTGAAGATGTGTTAGTCCTACACAGAGCAGACCCATTGAAATTAATGGGCATGAGTAATTTGGGTCCATATGTTGCTAGAACCCAACACCCATAATCCCTGACCACTGGTCACCCTTGGTGGGCCTGAGACTCCCCTCAGGAATCTAACATCATCTGAAGAACCAAGTTCATCCCTATACAGAAAAACGTCTGTGCCAACTCTGTGACACACCCGAATGCAAGAGCTCATTTTAGCCTAGTGATAGAATGCCTCATATCTTCTTAAGAACGTAAGAGCCATGCTGGATCAGGGAAATGGCCCATCTAGTCCAGCATTCTGTTCCCACCAGCCAACCAGATGTTCCCATGGGAAACCTTTGAGCAAGATTCAGGCAAAAGAGCATTCTACTCTCCTGCAGTTTCCACCAACTAGTATTCAGAAGCATGACTTCTGTGGGTTGGCTAGTAGCCACATCATGGCTAGTAGCCACTGATAGACATTCCCTGCATTAAATTGTCTAATCCTTTTTTTAAAAAAAGCCATATCAATTGGTGACCATCACTGCCTCCTGTGGGAGTGAGTTTCATAGTTTAACTATGTACTGGGGTCCTTAATAGCCACACAAGTGGAACGTACAATAAAAATGTTGCAATGTGGAAAGCCAGCATGGTGTAGTGGTTAAGAGCAGTGGACTCGTAATCTGGTGAACCAATTTCGCTTCCCCGGTCCTCCACATGCAGCTGTTGGGTGACCTTGGGCTAGTCACACTTCTCTGAAGTCTGTCAGCTTCACCCAGCTCACAGAGTGTTTGTTGTGGGGGAGGAAGGGAAAGGAGATTGTTAGCCGCTTTGAGACTCGTTAAGGGGAGTGAAAGGCAGGATATCAAGTCCAAACTCCTCCTCCTCCTCATCATCATCATTCAAGAAACTTTGCAGTGTGAAATGGAGGCCAAATGATGAAAAACTAAAACACATGTGTTATTCGAAGGCAGCAAAAGCTTTATTAAAAGGTCACAGAAATGGCATTAATAGTTGCAGAAGAGTCAATGAAAAGAACATAGAAGCATCTTGGCTCTGTGGACTTCAAAGCTAAGGTGGGGAGATAATGAAGTGCCCAGCTTCAGCAGTGGTTCTTTGGAGTCAGTTCTTCTGAACCAAGGCCTATGGATCTGTATTGAGTTCTCTGGTCAATGGTTGTTTCATAGGGATATTCTTCTCAGGTTGGATCAGTCTACAAGCAAACGCTCCCACGACGTCCCACAAGAGACTTCCTTCCAATGATTCCACCCCTTCTCCAGCTGCCAGAGCCCAAGCCATAACCCCCATAGCTTCCAAGAAGGCCACCCCCATAGCCATAGCCACCAAAGCCTCCTGCCAGCCCAGAGCCACCAACAGCACATGGAGTGTTGCCTCCAACAGCCACAGGCTCACAGCTGGCAGAGAGGATGGGCCCTGGGATGGTCACAATGGAGGCAGGTGGCTGGATCACGACCTCTGCTGGTGGGATCTGGTTGATGGGTTGTGGGACAATGCCATCCAAGGTGCCAAGCTGTGCTGAGTTGGTGCTTCCTCCTGAACCAATGCCATAGCCGAAACCACCATAGCCAAGACCACCATAGCCAAGACCGGCGGAGCCAAGGCCTCCATAGCCGAAACCTCCATAGCCAAGACCACCATAGCCAAGACCTCCATAGCCAAGACCTCCACAGCCAAGACTTCCTGCTGATCCAAATCCAACAGTGGGGCAGGAAGCAATGGATGGGACAGCACAGGATGGGCCACAGGAAACCATGGTGGAGTTACGAAGGTGAAACTGGAAGAAAAGATATGATTGACAATGATGAGTGAT
Source organism: Darevskia nairensis (assembly GCA_034642065.1). NCBI lineage: Eukaryota > Metazoa > Chordata > Lepidosauria > Squamata > Lacertidae > Darevskia > Darevskia nairensis. Next base: position 165,212 of record JAWWNI010000425.1, read on the forward strand.
GGGATGAATCTAGAACAGTGATGGGATGAATCTAGAACAAATTTTGAGAAACAGATATGCATCAGAATCACAAAGGGTTTATGCAGTTTGCATCTTCTCCCACTCACTGCACAATCTCTGTAGCCTTATTCCACAAATGAGAGAGCCTGTGTTTTCAGTGTATCATAATAGCTCCCCTACTTCTTTAGAGTTTATTTCTGAGGTGGGGTACCCTCTTCCACCCGAGGGCTGCATCCCTTTTCAGGCAACTTTTTGGAGGCCACTTGGGGTCAGGAGTAGGAAAAGAGGGTGGAACAAAGAATCTAAATGGCATACCAGATCAGACCCCACATCTCAATTTGTCCAGCATTTCATTTTCAACACTGGCCAGCCCAAAATTTCTGGGATGTCTACAACAGCCAGCATTCAGAGAGAATCTGAACCATCTAGCTAAGAAGCTGTCAGTGTTTCAAAGCAGTGTTTCAAAGCTAACTTGTGGGACTCTAGATGTTGCTGGACTCCAACTCCCATTAGAAATAGCCAACATGGCCAATGATGATCAATAATGATGGGAGCTGTAGTCTAGCATCATCTGGTGGGTTACAGGTGAGGGGAGCCATTCTACATCTCCCCATTTGGAATCTATGGCCCTCCAGATGTTCCTGGGCCAGAACTTCCACCAGACCAGATCCGCATGATCCAAAGTGATGGAAGTGGTAATCCAGAATCATCTGGATGGTCAAAGGTTAGCTATCCCAGTACTGAAGAATTGTAGAGTCTAGTGGAACTTCCAACTAAGCCTAGATTTACCTAAACTTTCTATAAGAATGAAAACACCTTCAAGAAAACATACTCACCTGCTTCTCTGGGAAGATGCTGTTGTGAAGATGGGAGAGTCAAATGAAGCTGATGGAATTTCAGAGAGAAGTCTAAGCTTTTATACTCTTCTTCCAGCCTCCCTACTGGTTAGGACACAACCCTTTTCTCGTTAAATTTCTCCTTTGCTAAGCAGAAGGAATTTAAGGATTAACCTGCTTTTGTCACAATGCAGTATGAAGACTCTTAACATTTTTAATCTTCCCTCTATCATTGACCTCAGCATGGTGTTCTCCAATTTACACCCAGATCATCAAAGCACTTCAAAAAGCATTCATTATAATCTTTCCATCATTTAATGCTTGTAATGTTCGTAATTTATTTGCAACACATGCTACGTGCAGGTAGCAGTAGCTTAATAGTCCTCATTAAAAAATGATGAAGCCAACTCAAATAACTGCACCATTATGTTTTAAAATGCTTTGTAAAGAAATGTGCATGCGTGTACGGAAGGTTACATCTATGGATTGGGGGTAAATTTGATTATGTCTGCATTTTAGCATGTCTCAAAAAATGGTGACCTGAAATGCACCCAACCTTCAAAACGTTCACTTCTTCATATTTGAATATGTATTCCTCCAACCAATCTGTACAAAAATGTGTATATTAAAGGGAAATGTGCATTAAATTGATAGTGAAATTAGCATACAAAAGGTGGGCAAAAGTTGCATTGAAATGTTGGTGAATTTCTGTTTAAATGTGAAGAATTGAATTTGAGAGAGAGAGAGAAATGAGAACCAAAACTAAACAGTTTCTCCCATCCCACCTTGTTTGAAACTAAATCAGGTGTGGTGGACCTGTGATCCTCCAAATATTACTGAACTACAACTCCCACCATCCATGTCCCTTGGCCATGTTTGCTGGTGCTGATGTGAGTCGGTGGAGCTCCAGCTGGAGTAACAATTGTAAGAGTTGGCAGAGACCCATCCCATCTCTGACCTATTTCCAAACTAACTAAACCAGGCTTCCTCAACCTCGGTCCTCCAGATGTTTTGAGACTACAGTTCCCATCATCCCTGACCACTGGTCCTGCTAGCTGGGGATCATGGGAGTTGTAGGCCAAGAACATCTGGAGGGCCGAGGTTGAGGAAGCCTGAACTAAACCATGGGTGATACTCCCCAGCCAGTTGGTTGCACAGGAGCTTGTTGAGGGTGATGAGAGTGGTAGCTCAGTAACACTGGGATGATCAAAATTTTGCCACCTCTGAACTAAGTCATGTTCAGATTATATCCATGTGAGCGCGAGTGGAGGAAAACTCTAGTGGAATGCAGTTGAACACTGGTGAGAGTTCATCATTGAGCCTACCTGGTGAAAGTGGTATACTTTGCTGCCTCCATTGCATCCTCATTGTGTCGTCCAACAGAGCTTTTCCAGGTACTGTTGAGCCTTTTACAATCTGGCCTGAAGGAGGTGAGGGGGAAAAATGGCAGCTTGTTTGCAAAGCATTTCGAGGATAGAATTGCTTCCATCTACTGGAACCTTGACTCCGCTGTTAACATCAGATGAACCTCTAGAGGTGTCTGGAGCTCCGTCTAGTTTTGTTATACTAGGTGAGTTTCAGCTAGTAAGGTTCGAGGATGTGGACATGGTGCTTAGATCAGTCAGGGCAAAACCACTTGCACTCTGGACCCCTGCCCCTCTTGGCTGATAAAAATTAGCAGGGAGGGGACAACTGCTGGGCCAGGGAGACAATTAATGCCTCATTGCAAGAGGGGTGTGTGTGTCCCTGCCTGCTTGAAGGAGACAGTGGTGATACCACACAAGAAATCCTCTGTGGATTCAGAAAATCTAAGTAATTACTGGCCACTTGCCAATCCTCTCCAGAGCAAGGCTCCTGAGTGGGTGGTCATGGAACGGATCCAGGCATTCTAGGAGGAAACTGATTTTCTAGGTCCATTTCATCTGGGGTTTAGGCCCAGTTTTGACACAGAAACTGCTTGGGTCACCCTGTATGATAACCTCTGTTGGGAGAGAGCCAGGGGAAATGTGTCCTTGTTTGTGTTTTCATGTTTTCTCCCACATCGGTCCGTACTGCAACTTTCCAACAGTTTAACTTCACTTGCAAATGCACACTCCTCCATTTTCTTCCAAAACAGACAAATGCCAACTCAATTCTCCTCAGCCTCTCAGTGACTTTTGATACTATCAATCATGATATCCTTCTGGAACAATAGCAGGCATAGGCAAACTCGGCCCTCCAGATGTTTCGGGACTACAATTCCCATCATCCCTGACCACTGGTCCTCATGGGAGTTGTAGTCCCAAAACATCTGGAGGGCCGAGTTTGCCTGTGCCTGAGCAATAGTATGAAGGGTGGGTGGCATGACTTTGCCAAGGTTCCGGTCCTACTTGGATGGTCTTTTTCAGAGGATTATGCTTGGTGAGTGCTGTTCGGCCCTGTGGAGCCTTCAATATGGGGTTCCTCAGGGTTCAATCTTATTGTTTATTCTGTTTAACATCTACATGAAACTGCTGAGTGGAGTTGTATACTGTTTTGGAGTATGTTTTCGCCAATATGCTAGTGACACACAGCTCTGCTTCTTCTTGAAATCTGCAGGTGAGGCAGTGGATGTGCTAGACCAGGCTTCCTCAACTTCGGCCCTCCAGGTGTTTTGAGACTACAATTCCCATCATCCCTGACCACTGGCCCTGCTAGCTAGGGATCATGGGAGTTGTAGGCCAAAAATTTCTGGAGGGCTGAGGTTGAGGAAGCCTGTGCTAGACCATTGTCTGGCCTCAGTAAGAGACTGGATGAGAACCAATAAACAGAAGTTCAATTCCGATAAGACTGAGTCGGTGAATAGTTCCCTAGATCAGATGGATGGGAGTTTGCCTGCTTTTGATGAATCATAGAATCTTAGAGTTGGAAGGGACCCAATGGTCAACTAGTCCAACCCCCAAGTTTACATTCCCTCTGAAGGAGCGAGTTTTCAGCTTAGTATGGACATCAGTGAAAACCACCCAGTTGATCTCAGTGGACTGAGGTTGAGTTTCTGGAATGATTCCATGTGAAAAAAACAAAATCCATGGATTTGTTGAGGTGGTGGTTGCAATTAAAAAAACAGTGTCAGAGGTGTTTTCTTCCAACTAATGGTAACAGCCATTAGGTCAGCAGAATGCTAACAGAGAAGAAGGTGCACCTTGGGAAGCTGTGATCACAGAGAATGTGGTAAAGCCATTAAGCAATTAGGCAAAGAAATGTCTCGATCTGTTCTGAATTAGCATGTGTCGAGCTGCCTAGCCAAGAGCCTTGAAATCCCTGAGGGATGTTGGGAGGAACTCTGACTTCAGTACCTCCCCAATGCTTCGTCAGCTCAGCTCTTGTAGGTCAGCAACACCAGAAGCAAGGGGAAAGGTTCTAACATAGAACTGTCCTTACAAATTGCCCAGTTGGAATATTTGACTTAATATCTGGAGGTTACTCCTCAAGAGAATTTGATGGGACATTAAAAGATGAGCTGCACAAACCCAGCCATGCTTCTCAGGGAGGTTCCAAATGTCCCCATTCCCTTCATTGGGGATGGGAGAGCTGTGACCCCATTAGAATTTATTGGACCCCCAACTCATCAGCCAGTGTGGCTGATCCTCAGGGATGTTGGGAGTTGGAATCCATCATCGTTGGGAGGGTGACAGTTTTCTGGGTCAGTTTATATGGGGAGAGGCGGTCCTTGGGGTATTTTAGTCCTGAGCTATGGAATGCAAATATAAGTTTCGGATCCTACTTGCCCAAAGATGGAAGGAGGACAAATTACCTACAAAAGAAGAATGGTTGATAAAGATGATGGACGATGATGAAATGGCGGAAATGACCTTGAAAATCAGAGATCAAGAGGACAATAAATTTTATAAAGAATGGGGAAATTTTATAAGTCGCTTGAAAGAACACTGTAAACAATTAAAAACACTGGCAGGATTTAAAAAAAAAACACTTGCAATGAAGCGAGAATTATTATAAAAACTGAGTTTTAAGAAAATATGGAGAATATGATATGATGCAATTTGAAAAGAATATCTAGGGAAACCATGGAGGGATGGAGGGAAGTTTGGGGATTCTGAGAATTCCAGTTGTAAAATGATTATGACTTATGTATGATGACAATTGTTAAAAGTGAAAATGAATTTAACTTTTTTATAGATATATAAAAAGGAATGCAAATAAATTTTCCACTGATTGCATAGGTTTCAATAATTCTCATATTAAAACAAAGCCATACTAACACTCCAAAACTCATACTAGCAATGACTGCTTGTATCTTCACCCTGCTACAACTCTTACATATTGTGAGAATGGACAAGTTGTGGAAGGTCTTTTTACTATCCCAGATTGAATATGAGCCAAAGGTTACCCCCTGCCTCTTTCCTTCTCTAGTATATTTTTGTAAGGAAAAAAATGTTGCCATGGTGTAGTTCTCATAGGTGCCAATAGGTGGCAACTGCAACATGATGACAGAGCAGCAGGCAGATGGCACAGGCAGGCAGAAAAGTGAGTAGAAGGGCTGAGGAAGCTGCTGAGGAATAGCTAGGTCAGGACAGGGCACCTCCCCTCTCCAGCAGCTCTGCTGCTCTGCTGCATACCTCTTGCCAATACTGCTGTTTCAGCCTCAGCAGCATCAGATGCCAAGGAGGAAGAATGTGGCAACAAAGCAGGAAAGCAGCCTCCAGGGTGCGGAGGATGTAACCAGAGAAGACAGGCAGTCGGATCAAGCTTTGAAAATTTCTACACTCTTCCCCATCTCTGCTGTTGGATATTTTTGGTAGATTAGCCAGCAGAGCAATGGTAGATCGGGTCCTGCCTAAAAGAGGGCACACGTTGCGGTGCGACCAGCTACCTGACCCTGTGTTGTGGGGGTAATTGGAAAACAGGCCACAACCCCTGATAGGTGGTCACGCGTTGCTGGGGAGGAATCCGACCAATGGGGCGTCGTAAAATTGCAGCAACGCGGGACCTATTTAAGCCCATGTGAGGCTATTGAGCGTCCTCTTTGGGGCCTTTCGCATCGGAACACCCACCCACCGCTCCCTATATTTAGGGCTTGAGTTGACCTTGCTATGCCGTCGTGTGTCGCCTGTTGTTGTGGCATGGGCACCACAGGAATTTTCCCCACTTGGCTGATTGGCTGTTGCCACTTGGGTTTCGCCTGCCGCGTAGCAATCAGTCACAACTTGTAAGTTGCGGATAGGCTCTGGTTCAGGTGATAGGCGTGGCACGTGGTGTGGCCACGCGGCACCTAGGCAAATGCAGGATATTCCGGTACAGGAATCCAGGGACTCATTGGTTTGTCGTTCCCGAAAGGGTACGGCCTATGGCTGAGTCCCGGGGACATCAGGATGGCTGGATGGTAATCCTGCCAACAGTCGTCCCTGGTGTTCATCCTTGTCTGTCCTACGAGTGTGGCTCTGGGACAGTTCTGCCTGCAAGGGTGCAGGGAGATAGTCGAACCAGCACCTATGCAACTACTCACTTGGTTGTAATCAATAAAGGTGTGGGCTAAATTCTGCCAAAAACCAAACCAAATATATTTCTCTTGTGTGAGCTTAATTCGGGGAGGGTAAAAGGTCTAAACACGCAACCTTCCCATGCCCTGCTGTGTAGTGGAGAAGGGCAGAAATACTTTCTCATCTTCATTCCCCACAGCTGTGCTGAGATTGTGCTTCCTACCCCAACTGCAGGAGCAAGAACTACTGAACCAATGCCATAAGGCAGTGGTGGCGAACCTATGGCACGCATGCCAGAGGGGGCACTCAGAGCCCTCTTTTTGCGCACACGCGCCATTGCCACAGCACAGAGTTTGCCAGAGTTCATTACTAGAAAGCCAGAGGGACGCGGGCTGGGCTGCTCCCCTCCCCCTCTCCATGCGCGCCTGAGGACATTTCTCACATCACCTGCACCTCTGCCCAGTCCAACTGCTCCCGCTCCATTCTGCGCCCCTCGACCAAGTCAGGCAGAGCCAGCCGGGCACATCACGCGAACTGTTTCTCACTCTCCAAGCATGTATGAGTTGTTTTTCCTAAACTCAAACCTCAGTATTCAGGTTAAATTGCCTTGTTGGCACTTTGCAATAAATAAGTGGGTTTTGGGTTGCAGTTTGAGCACTCGGTCTCTAAAAGGTTCGCCACCACTGCCATAAGGCATAGGCAAGACCTTCACAGCTGAAACCTCCTCAGCTAATGGTGGAATCTGCAAAGTACGGCCATTCCATCACCTTTCCTGAAATATACTCAGAGTCAAGTGTGAATTTCATGCTCTTTATTCAGTTCATAGTAGCAAGGAATGAATCTTTCCCCAAAACGTCTGCTATATATACATTATTTACACAATGGGCCCCACGTGATTGGCTAATTCTGGGCTACTCCTGTAGGCCAATCAGGTTGCAGATTCACTTCATCCAGTAGCCTGATTGGCTGCTCTTGCAGGCCAATCAGTTCACTGATACACTTCCACCTGGAGCTGGATTGGGTGGCTGCATTCTGGACCAATCAGACTGCTGCATTCTGGATCCTATTGTTCTAGGACCAATCAGACTGCTGCATTCTGGATCCTATTGTTCTAGGACCAACCAGACTGCTGCATTTTGGATCCTATTGTTCTAGGATTCAGCTCAGTACATAACATTTCCTGAGATGCCAGCTGCATCAGGCATTTCCTTTCCCTCACTTGTTATCTCGCAGCAGCCATTTCAGCAGAGGTGGGGGCACAGAAGCAGGGCCCCTCCCTCAGCTCTGCTGAGAAGACAGCTCCATTAGGGTCTTCCCTTGATCAGCTTTCAACCCACCAATGCCATTCCATCAGGTGAGAGCAGAGAGAAAGAGGAGGGAAGCAAAGTCACTCTGTTGGCTCCATTGAGAGAGCAGCTCCACCAGGTTCCTCCCTCTGCCAACTATCAGCTAACTGTTGTAATTCCACCAGGCTGTGGCAGAGGGAGCAGGGAGGGAGGGAACGGGAGCAGGACTGCTCCATCAGCTCACTTGGAACCAGCAACTTTTGACTTGTGTTGTGTCTTTTTAGTTTTAAGCCGAAGGGCAGGGACTGGCTTCATAATCTCAGTAAGCTGTTCTGCAAACTATCTTGGCTGAAGCGTGGATAAGAATGCAATAAATAGGTACACAATAGTTTGAGGGGAGAGACTTCATTAGGCAAGGCCTTGCCCGACCCTCCAGTCTCTGCTTCTCAATTTGTATTGTATTATTTTATGCACTGTGACTTGCCGTTGTTTTATTGATTGTAGTTTACAAATTATTTATTGTAATTGTTAAGAGTAGATTTCTGTTTATTTTTTATATGCTGATACTTGATATTATTCTATACTATTCTAATGATTGTTGAATGTGACTTTATTTGATGCAGGTTGCTTATTTTAAAGTTATGTTTTATTAATACATTTTTGTATTGCATTAGAATATTATAAGATGTACAGTCTTCGTTTCTTCAGCTTGTAAACCGCCTTGGGTATTGTAAGATAGAAAGACGGTATTCAAATTAAAAGTGATGATGATGATAAAGCAAAATGAGTCTCTTACCAGTTAGAAACTTTAATGATCACAGCGAGAGAACAAAGAATCAATTTCTAGGAATGAAGGTGGTCCCAATTAAGGATTCTACCCACTTGTCACCCACGTCACATCCATGTCTTGCAACCTGATCTCACAACCACTTTGCTTTCTGTGCTGCCACCTTATCTTCTCTCCTTGACCTTGGGCTGAGCAGATGGACACTTTCCAGTGAAAGAGAGTCTATTAACTCTCTCTTCCAGTTCTCCTCCTCCTAGCTGTTCACCACCTAGTTCTTCCCAACTTCTGTCTTCTGAACTATGTCCCTCTGCAAACCACTGTTCCAAATCTATACTGTAATGAATTCCAGGCAGGCTTCCAAGCCCAGATAAGAATTAAAGAGTCTCTGGCAGTTTTTAATGGTTTCATTTATTCACAATACTATCAGAGCATGGCTACAGCCCTCTGCTCCATAGAAATCAGTTGGTGACTCTGATAAATCACTTGTGTCACAACAGGAAAAACCCCAATGTCCCACCTTTCCCTGTTGCAATCTGGCCTTTTCAGCTCTTTGGACTTGAGCAGAGGGATGGGGGAAATCTACACTGTCCAAGGATGAGCTCTCAGTCCTCTGCCTATCTGATTCTTGCATAGTAACCCCTCCAGTTCTGTCTATCTCTTCCCCTCCCTCATCTTGCGAGCTTTCTGTGTCTGCTCTAACTCAGTGAACTCTTGGAGAAGGGGGGACGAGCCCACTTCTTCCTGCTCTCATTGCAGACTGTCATATTCAGAGTCAGACCCTGTTTCTCTTCCACCTCCTTCATCACTTAGCTCAGCTACGCTCCTGACATACACTGTCCCACTGCTCCTGGGAAGATTCAGGATCCTGATCAGGAGCAGGGGGAGGGGGGAGACTCCCACCATTGCTCCTCAGTGCAGCCCTCCTCGGCACGATCCCTGAGATGTGAGCACCGAGGAAGACCCCTTGTTCCACTTGTCTATGACTAAGATTCGACAGAGCCACATATCAGTTGCAGAGTACCTGCTTTGCATGCAGAATATTCAAGTTTTATTCCATTGCATCTCCAGCCAGGGCTGGGAAAGACCCCTATCTGAAACCCCGGAAATAATAATATAATAATAATAATAATAATTTATTATTTATATCCCGCCCATCTGGCCGGGTCTCCCCGGCCACTCTAGGCGGCTTCCAGCATACATTAAAATACCTACACATGTTACAGATTAAAAACTTCCCTGAACAGGGCTGTCTTCAGGCATCTTCTAAATGTCAGATAGTTGTTAGTACCTTTGACTTCTGATGGGAGGGCGTTCCACAGGGCGGGCGCCACTACCAAGAAGGCCCTCTGCTTGGTTCCCTGTAGCTTTGCTTCTCGCAATGAGGGAACTGCCAGAAGGCCCTCGGCGCTGGATCTCAGTGTCCGGGCTGAACGGTGGGGGTGGAGACGCTCCTTCAGGTATACAGGACCGAGGCCGTTTAGGGCTTTAAAGGTCAGCACCAACACTTTGAATTGTGCTCGGAAACGTACTGGGAGCCAATGTAGTTCTCTCAGGACCGGTGTTATGTGGTCCCAGCGGCCACTCCCAGTCACCAGTCTAGCCGCCGCATTCTGGATTAATTGCAGTTTCCGCGTCACCTTCAAAGGTAGCCCCACGTAGAGCGCATTGCAGTAGTCCAAGCGGGAGATAACCAGAGCATGCACCACTCTGGCGAGACAGTCCGCGGGCAGGTAGGGTCTCAGCCTGCGTACCAGATGGAGCTGGTAGACAGCCGCCCTGGACACAGAATTAACCTGCGCCTCCATGGACAGCTGTGAGTCCAATATGACTCCCAGGCTGCGCACCTGGTCCTTCAGGGGCACAGTTACCCCATTCAGGACCAGGGAGTCCCCCACACCTGCTCGCACCCTGTCCCCCAAAAACAGTACTTCTGTCTTGTCAGGGTTCAACCTCAATCTGTTAGCCGCCATCCATCCTCCAACCGCCTCCAGGGACTCACACAGGACCTTCACCGCCTTCACTGGTTCTGATTTAAAAGAAAGCATATTGTCTATGCTGACTGGAAAGCCACTGCCAGTCAGCATAGACAATATGAACCAATGGTCTCACTCCATGTGAAGCAGCTCCCGATGCCCCTACTTAAACCAGGCTTTTATTCAGAATCATAAGGACTGGGATTCTATTTTACTTCTACAGGAAGGAACATATTGCAGTGGTAGAGCACCTGCTTTGCATGCAGAAGGCACTCCCTGGCATTTCCAAGTCAAGCTCAGAAAGAACCCTTTCTGGAACTCTGGAAAACCACTGCTGGTCACTAAAGACATCACTGATCTAGATGGACCCAACAATGTGATTCGATGTAAAGCAGCTTCCTATATACCTATCCTCCAACTCCTCAGTAATGAAGGGATGCTCCTAAGTCAACAGTAAGGATCTCTCTTTGGCCAGGTTGCACAGAGAGCATCTGCCTTCCACCCCAAAAAAGGTTTAAATTGATCCCTGTTAGACTTTACGAAATAGCTACTATTAGGTCCAAGACAAAGTACAACCAGTGGCCAGCGATGATTGGAGTTGTACCTTAGCAACATTTGGGAAGCCCAAGGAGCCAGTGTTGTGTTGGACTAAGACCTGGGGAAATAGGGTTCAAAGCCCCACTTGACCATGAAGGTCACTGGGTGAGCTTGTGCCAGTCAACTCACTCTCAGCCTAACAAAATTCACAGGATTGTTGTGAGGATAAAATGGGGAGGAGGAGAACTATATATTCTACCTTGAGCTCCCTGAAGAAAGGGTGGGATACAAATGCGATAAATATTGAATTCATGCAGTTTCCCACTCTTCCACTAACTTATGAGCCTAGTATGTCCTCCCTTTGGTTCTCTGTTAGCTCAGGAACTCCCTAGGCCAAAATATTCCAAATCTGTTCCAGCATGAGAGAACACCCCTCCCCCTTTCCTTTTGAGACATAAGGGAAGGTAACAAACCAAGAAAGAGAGAGATATTTGAATTCAGAATGAGCTTTATTGAAAATGTGGGAAATATTGAATGGGCAATTGTACAAGAAGCAGAAATGAACAAGGAAAAGGCAGAAACAATGGAACGTGGCTCTGAACTTAGGATTGGTCTACAGACTTTGAGGAAAGACTTGGAAAGCAGTAAGGAAAGGTTGCTGAGAGCCATTTAAAAGCTGTTGGCTTGATGATGGTCCCAAAAACTCAGGTTTTTCAGAATCCAGAATGAGACACTCAGTAATGGATCTGCATCATCTTTTCCTGTTGAGGGTCATTCCTGTCATCATCACACATATGTTCTTCAAGAGTCCAATTACAAGCACACACTACCACGACGTCCCAGCAGGGATTTCCTTCCAAAGAACCCACCCCTCCTCAGACCAAAATTGGAACCTCCAAGGTAGTCACCGAAATTGCCTCCAAGGAGACCTGACCCATAGCCATAGCCTCCTACCAGCCCAGAGCCACCAACGGCACATGGGGTGTTGCCTCCAACAGACACGGGCTCACAGCTGGCAGAGAGGATGGGCCCTGGGATGGTTACGACGGAGGCAGGTGGCTGGATCACGACCTCTGCTGGTGGGATCTGGTTGATGGGTTTAGGGATAATCCCATCTAGGATGCCAAGGTTGGCTGCTCTTTCAGCACCTCCATATCCATAGCCGAGACCACCATATCCATGGCCGAGTCCTCCAAAACCGTAGCCGAGACCTCCCAATCCACAGCCAAGACCACCATAGCCAAGACCTCCTGCTGAGCCAAACCCAACAGTGGGGGTGGAAGCACAGGATGGGACAGCACAGGATGGTCCACAGTCAACCATTGTTGGATGGAGTTGAGTCTGAAACCAAAAACACCAAGGGACAAAATAAGTGTGGGGTACATCACTTCAATGGACAGTGGGGAGAATATTTCAGACATATTCAGAAATATTTCAGAATATTTCAGATCCTGAGGCATTAGGATATTTTCCCCATTCCCAGTTCACTAAACTCAAACTATCTTCCTTTCTCCATGATTGAAAATCAGCTGTCTTTGATAATTCTGAAGAAGAAGAAGAAGAAGAAGAAGAAGAAGAAGAAGAAGAAGAAGAAGAAGAGTTTGGATTTCATATCCCACTTTATCACTACCCTAAGGAGTCTCAAAGCGGCTGACATTCTCCTTTCCCTTCCTCCCCCACAACAAACACTCTGTGAGGTGAGTGGGGCTGAGAGACTTCAAAGAAGTGTGACTAGCCCAAGGTCACCGAGCAGCTGCATGTGGAGGAGTGGAGACGTGAACCCGGTTCACCAGATTACGAGTCTACCGCTCTTAACCACTACACCACGCTGGTTCTCATTAAGCCCTCATGCCTGAAACCTTTATTGTTCTCTGCTTTTGTTACTACAGCCTTTCTCTTCATTGTGGATCCCAAATCCAATCCCTGGTAATTTCAGGATGGTCTAGGAATGTCCCCTGCTTCAAGGCCTGTAGAACAATGGCCAATCTGAGTAGATAAAACTGAACTATAGGTTCCAATGGTCTGTCATGGTACTATAGGACAACTCCCTATGCTCATTTGAGTCAGGTATTTATTTGAAACCATGAAGATTAGAACCTTACTTTAATTTTAGGGGGAGGACAATTGTTCAGTGGCCGAACATGTGGTTTTCATGCAGAACATCCCAGGTTCAGTCCTTGGAATCTGCAGATTGAGCTGGTAAAGACTCCCTTCTTGAAACTCTGGAGAACAACAGCTGGTCAGTGTAGACAAAACTGAGCTAGATGGACTAACACTCAGGATCAGGAAGCTAAATACTTGATTTCATAAGGTACATAGAGAAAAGAAGCCAGCCAACAACTTAAGAGTGTAAGGTTCCTGGTGGAAGGTCTACCCAATTCACAGAGTAATAGAATTTGAGCCTTCTCTGGGAGTTCAGTTACCTGAACCCTCGTACCACTGCAAGAATCATTCAAATATAACATCATATGGGCACACACTTGACTTACCAAAGTCTCAGAGGAGTAGAAATGAAGTGAAGGAGATGAAGTCAAAGGAAGCTGTTGGAAGATCTCAGCTCAGGGAGCCCTTTTATACCATTTGATCTGTATCTGCCAGCTTGGATACACCTCCTTTCCCCTCCTGCTTTAATTAGTAAGCAATTTCTGGATTGCATCATGGCCCTAATTAAGAAACGAGGCAAAAGTGTTAAGTGTTTTCACAGCACCGCACTCTCTTCAGAGTCATTCTTCCACAAGACAAAGTTAATAAAAGATTAAGAAAAATAAAACAATCTTGTCTGTTCCTCCTGGCAGGCAGATCAAAAGGTGCTTTGTCCCCATTCATTATTTTCAAAATAGTTGTTGATTTTCTCAGAAGTCTAATTGACTTTTATACCCAGGATTTTACTTAGTCATTCTGTGCACAACACATAGCAGTTTTTGTTTTTTTAAACTCCACTGCTGGAGGTAAGATTGGGGGAGAAATTTGATCCAGGTTGCGTTATCTGACTGAAACGGTATAGCAATTGAAGCAGTGTATTCCTATGAAATCCACACTTACACAAATATTTCCATGCAGTTCTGCAGCCAGGTGATGTGTACAAAATTGCGCATAAGAATGGATATACTGTACTAAGTGAAAATAACATACAAAAAAATGAATTATAATCGAGAATATTGTTTTTTTGGGAAAGAGTTGCTGTTGTGCTCAGTTCGTGCTTGCCGGGCTTCCCATAGACATCTGGTTGGTCATTGAGAACAAGGCTCTTCCAGTCTTCAATGGAAATGTATCATATACCGAGGTATGGATAAGTGTACGCAATAAAGCGAGAAAGAGTATGAGAATTTCCACAATTATTTGGGAATTCTTTTCAAAGAAGATATTTGAAGAAATAAAAGCTTAAGATAGTGCCAGCTGTTTTTGAAAAACCAGGGATTTAAGGACATAAAAAGAGTTGACTAAAGGCCCATCTAATTCTGTTATCACACATGTCTATGGGAAGCTCACCATCATGGCCTGAATTCGACAGCAGTGATTTCCAGCAATAGGTATACAAAAGCGTGCTGACAGTAGTGCTAGAACATAGTCATGATGGCTTGTACCCATTGATACCCTCACTCCATGAATTTACATAGTTCTAAAAAGAATCCTTCTGGATCAGGCTAAAGGTGGCCCATTAAGCCCAGCATCCTATTCTCCCAGTGGCCAACCAGATCTCCTAATGGGAAGTCCGCAAACAAGACCTGAATGTAACAGCGCAGTCACCACCTGAGATTCCCCGCAACTGGTATTCAGAGGCTTACTGTCTCTGATAGTGGAAATAGAACATACATACAGTGTTGGAAGATCAGATATATACGGTAAGCTACGTGACATATGGCTCCTTAAACCAGGGTTAAAGGTAAAGGGACCCCTGACCATTAGGTCCAGTAGTGACCGACTTTGGAGTTATGGCGCTCATCTCACATTATTGGCCGAGGGAGTCGGTGTACAGCTTCCAGGCCATGTGGCCAGCATGACTAAGCTGCTTCTGGCGAACCAGAGCAGTGCACGGAAATGCCGTTTACCTTCCCGCCGGAGCAGGACCTATTTATCTACTTGCACTTTGACGTGCTTTTGAACTGCTAGGTTGGCAGGAGCAGGGACCAAGCAATGGGAGCTCACCACGTCGCTGGGATTCGAACCGCCGATCTTCTGATCAGCAAGCCCTAGGCTCTGTGGTTTAAGCCACAGCGCCACCTGCATCCCTTAAACCAGGGTTACAGTTGCCAAAATGGAATGCCTAGTTGCCATTTTGGGGCCAGATGGCTCAAAAGTTGTATTTTTCAATACAACCTTTTGGTTCCTGAAGTTGGTCATTGAGAACAGAATGAAGTTCATTCTGATTGTGCAGATAAAATATAACAGAATTCTACAGGATGTGCTGCTAGTGTATGAAAACAGCCAAGATCCGAGGATCCCCAGGCATGCACCTCCAGATGGTGGAGACATCAGGCACCATCCTGGTGCCTGGGCATCTGCACTTGGTCGCAAGTGGCCAATAGCCAGCTGCAAAATGAGCCTGGCACCTGGTGAATTTCAAACACTGCTATCATAGCTATTAGCAATTTATAGCTCAGCCTCTGGCATTGTTACGAAATGACAAGTAGTGGGTCTGAATAGGGGAACTGTGCACACTTTACCTTGGATATGAACCTCAGCAATATCTGAGGTTCCACAGATTCTCCATTCCTGGATTGGATGTATTTGCTTTAGGCTTAATTTAAGCAGAGGTAGCCAACAGGATTCCCCTTAGTTTTTGTGGATTTCACTCACATAATTTTTTACTATTGACCATGCTGGCTGGGACTGATGGGAGTGCAGTGATATCTTGTCAGAACCATATACACTACCATGACAGTAGGGAACAAGGACCAAGTAAAGTAAGTTTAAACAACAACAACAACAACAACAAATTTTGTTTGTACCCCAGCCTCCCCAGCCAATTGTTTAATCAAAACAATTGATTAAAATACAACTTAAAAACAAGATTAAAATACAACATTAAAATGCAGCCTCATTTCAGTAGAAACTCAAAATCAAAAACTCTTTGGGGAAGAAAACGTCAAATCGTCACCAAGGCCAACTATCCAGACTGGTCCTACGTGGGCAAGAAAAAAGCCAGGGAAGTCCCCAAATAGGAGTTCTGTCACAGAAGGGAAGGAAAGAGGAGGAGGGGATCAAGTTGATTCCAAGCCAAAGGCCAGGCAGAAAAACTCTGTCTTACAGACCCTGCGGAAAGAAATCAGATCCTGCAGGGCCCTGGTCTCATGAGACAGAGCGTTCCACCAGGTCGGAGCCAGTGTTGAAAAGGCCCTGGCTCTGGTTGAGGCTAATCTAACTTCCTTAGGGCCCGGGACCTCTAGAGTGTTGCTATTTATGGACCTTAAGGTCCTCCGAGGGGCATAACAGGAGAGGCAGTCCCTGTAGGAACAGGAATGAATTTTTTTCGGTGACAGAGGGGCGGCAAGGCAAGTGAGTCTAGGAATGTGAGAGAAATTCAATTAAATTGACCCTTAAAGAAAAACAAAATTTATTCACCCTTTTTGAAACAATGTGCAAACTGAAACATTACTATGCTACAAAATCTGTAGCTGTCTGCATTTCCCAGTGCAGTTATCCAAGTACAGTGGAATCTTGGTTCTCAAACTGAATCCGTTCAACTCCCCAAACCGTTGGAAAACCAAGGTGTGGCTTCCGATTGGATGCAGGAGCTTCCTGCACTCAAGCGGAAGCTGTGTCGGACGCTTGGCTTCCAAAAAAACATTAAAAAACCGGAACACTTACTTCCAGGTTTTCGGCGTTTGGGAGCTGATTTGTTCGACAACTAAGTTGTTCGAGAACCAAAGTAGCACTGTAATGGGTAGCAAAATGAATACATTGGAGTAAACTGTGCCTACAAATGGATATCTTAAAGAAAGGAAGGCACAACAATGTACGATATTAAAGAGAATTGTACTGCAGAAATGTGTAGATGAGGGGAAACTGAATACAACTGTGCACTGATGGATGTTCGTGAGGACACTGATACTGGAGATCTCTTGGAATCCGGTATCAATTAGTTTTATTACGGCAAAAGCCAGCAGCACAGAAAGCCATAAATCCAAACAGGTAAAAATCGGCAACAACATCATCAAAAATAAAACAATTGCACAAAAGAGCTTTACAATTTGTTATTCAATAAAAGAGATTTACGCTTCTCAATAGCTAAAGTGCAAAATTTAGCCACATCATATGATACTAGACTTGAAGAATCTTCCAAGAGATATTTTCGTAAAATTTTGGGGGATGATTCCAATTAATATTGTAAAGGTATAAACTTTGTTAAAAGGGGTAAGATAAATCGAGCACGTTCTTCACTGTAGAATTCGCAAAATAAAAGAATGTGAGTAACGGATTCTACCTTGTTAGACAAGCATGGGCAAAGACGCGCATGCATTGGAACCCTCATAAATTTGCCATACAGCACTGCTGAAGGCATTGTCTCAAAGCGGGCTCTAGTGAAGGCCCATCTATAGGCTTCATTAGTGATATTAGTTAAGTAAGGGGCCGCTGCAAAGTTAGGCCAGGATTTTAAACATCTATACTTCTCCGAGAGTAAGGCAACTTCATGTTGTAATTCGACATCGCGAAGTCTCTGAGTGATGATAATTTTTGCCTGATTTAAAGTTCCGTTAAGAAGATTTTCTGGGTTTAGGCCAATTTGTTTGATCTTATTAGTTATTTGCTTCTCGGCCTTTTGGCTAAGATCAAGTGTAGTGTAGAATCCGGTATGCATATGCAAAATTTTTGATGATGTCCTAGAGTCCCTTAAGCTGATGAAAGAGCTTTGAAGATCTCTATCTGCTCCCTCTGGGTGCATTTGGTTTCAAGCATCACTCAAAGTCAGCAAAATTAAAAGGAAGGGAGTGGGAATGGTGTTAAGACTATTAGTCTTTCATTATTACAACCACTTAATTTTGTGACCTTTTGTGCTTAGTGAAGTAATTTTGCACATTAAATTGTCAACAACTAAATAAAATATTAGTCAGAAGAGGCAGTCCCTTGGTCAGCGGGGCAGCTTGCAGAACTGTATAAAAGCTCGAAGTTCTCCCAGTTTCTCCAACAGCTTCATCTGACTCTCCTGTCTTCACTACATCTCACCAAAGCAGCAGGTAAGCCCATTTTCTTGGGGGGATATTTCCAAGCTTGTCATAAACTCACATTAAAGTAAGGCTAGATGGCTCTTCCAATTAGAGCAGGGATGGGTATCCTGTGGTCATTGCAATGTTGCTTCCATCATCCTTGTCCATTGGGAATGCTGGCCGAGAGGACTTGGGATCCTGCAACAACTTCAGGGCCACAGGTTCCCCATCCCTCCTTCACCCCCTGCAGGTTTATTAAATAAGTCACCCCTGATTCTTTGGACATATGTTTAGAACTGGGAAGGAGAACCAGGGGCTTTGCAGATGTTTATGAACTACAGCTCCTATATTCCATGACCATTGTCTATGGTGGCTGAGGCAGATGGGAGCTGAAGTCTGTTTGTGCCATTTAGCAAACATAGCAGGAGAAGATCTCCATAGTAATGTCATGTATGCCTGTTAAATGTAATTGTGATATTTAGAAGGTGGCACCAGCTTTCTATTCTCTCTCTTCCTAAATGTCATTTACACACACACACACACACACACACACACACACACACACACACACACACACACTTCTACCTTTTATAGCACAAAACACTGCATTTTACTGATAAGTAAACCCGAAAGTATTCACTAATGCTTAATCCCAGGTAAATAAATAAAGGATTGCGGCTTTATTTTTTCATACTCATACCCACCTGGATCAATAATAGTTTACTGTGGTCCAGCCTGTCAAAAAAAATGCTTGATAGAATTGTTGACATAGCATGTTTTTTTATTCAGAGCACGATCATGGAAACAGCCTAATAAGGTATATGAGTATTTTCTTGTTTTTCTACAGCGTCTACCACAAGGGTGTAGTTCTCAATCAGTAGTTATAGTGAGGTTCCTATAGTCTCATCACTCTTCTCTGTCGTTCATGCCGGCTGGGTCTGATGGGAGTTGAAGTCTGCAACATCAGAAAAGACTAAACACTGACTCCCCTGATAGACCTTATATATGAGCTTTTATAATTATTTGGTCTTCTTTGGTTTTCATGCTCCATATTCAGCTCAGTTGTTCAATTTTATGCTTTAGGTTCTTCTTCAGCCATGGTTGACTGTGGTCCATCCCCATTGAAGTGATGTACCCCACACTTATTTTGTCCCTTGGTGTTTTTGATTTCAGACTCACCTCCACCCAACAATGGTTGACTGTGGTCCATCCTGTGCTGTCCCATCCTGTGCTTCCACCCCCACTGTTGGGTTTGGCTCAGCAGGAGGTCTTGGCTATGGTGGTCTTGGCTGTGGATTGGGAGGTCTCGGCTACGGTTTTGGAGGACTCGGCCACGGATATGGTGGTTTCGGCTATGGATATGGAGGTGCTGAAAGAGCAGCCAACCTTGGCATCCTAGATGGGATTATCCCTAAACCCATCAACCAGATCCCACCAGCAGAGGTCGTGATCCAGCCACCTGCCTCCGTCGTGACCATCCCAGGGCCCATCCTCTCTGCCAGCTGTGAGCCCGTGTCTGTTGGAGGCAACACCCCATGTGCCGTTGGTGGCTCTGGGTTGGTAGGAGGCTATGGCTATGGGTCAGGTCTCCTTGGAGGCAATTTCGGTGGCTACCTTGGAGGTTCCAATTTTGGTCTGAGGAGGGGTGGGTTCTTTGGAAGGAAATCCCTGCTGGGACGTCGTGGTAGTGTGTGCTTGTAATTGGACTCTTGAAGAACATATGTGTGATGATGACAGGAATGACCCTCAACAGGAAAAGATGATGCAGATCCATTACTGAGTGTCTCATTCTGGATTCTGAAAAACCTGAGTTTTTGGGACCATCATCAAGCCAACAGCTTTTAAATGGCTCTCAGCAACCTTTCCTTACTGCTTTCCAAGTCTTTCCTCAAAGTCTGTAGACCAATACTAAGTTCAGAGCCACGTTCCATTGTTTCTGCCTTTTCCTTGTTCATTTCTGCTTCTTGTACAATTGCCCACTCAATATTTCCCACATTTTCAATAAAGCTCTTTCTGAATTTGAATATCTCTCTCTTTCTTGGTTTGTTACCTTCCCTTATGTCTCAAAAGGAAAGGGGGGGAAGGGTATTCTCTTACGCTGGAACAGATTTGTAGTATTTTGGCCTAGGGAGCTCCTCCATGTGCCGTTGGTGGCTCTGGGCTGGTAGGAGGCTATGGCTATGGGGGCTTGGGCTATGGGTCTGGCCTCCTTGGAAGCTCTGGGGGCTTGGGCTATGGTTTGGGCTACAGGAAAGGGGCACTTATTGGAACGAGATTTGGGCGTCTTGGTAGCATCTGTTTGTAGGACAATTAAACACAAGAAGTATATCATGAATGGATAATCAGAGGGCTTGAAACAGATCTATTGGCCATGGTTCAGAATAGCTGAATTAAAGCAATCAGTCCTGGAATTCATCCTCCATTCTTTGGTTTAGAGTCCAGAAGAAAAAGATCCTTCTACACCGATTGTCTTCTTTGCCCCTTATACAACTTTCAATGCTTTTTATTTTACCTTTTGAATAAAGCTTATTCTGCTTTCTAATAACCTGATACAGTTTTACATTATTGCATACATGAGTTAAAGAAATATATTAAGCACATTTAAACCTTGACTTCATTTACTGATTTGTAATCTGCATTTAAAGCCATCCAAATTAGTGGCAACCGCCACATCTTCTGGTACTGAATTCAGAAGTTTATGCATTTTGTGAAGAACTATATCCTTTTGCTTTCACTGAATTCTGCAAGATTCTGGTTCCCTGCATGAACCCTGCTTCTAGCAATATGAGAAAGGGAGAGAAAAGTCTCTCTATACATTTTCTCTAATTTTGAGAGACAGAAATCCTCAGAATGTCCATGAGGTGGTTGTGTTAGCAGACCAATTAGCCTTGAAGAGGAGGGGAGAGGCAGGCAAACTGCATAGAGCAGGCATCCCCAAACTGCGGCCCTCCAGATGTTTTGGCCTACAACTCCCATGATCCCTAGCTAACAGGACCAGTGGTCAGGGATGATGGGAATTGTAGTCCAAAACATCTGGGGGGCCAAAGTTTGGGGGTGCCTGGCATAGAGAAAGGTGGGAAGTCAGGTCAGTAGCACCTAGTGCCCTAGCTCCCCAGTTAAAATGGCAAAAGCTGTAGACATCTCCCCCAAAGCCCTCCCAAAAGGTTACACACTGTAAAATGAGGTTTGAGAAAGCTGAAAACTTTGACACTGAGTTAATGGAGGAAGCAGAGCCGTCTTTCCCATTGGTGTTAGTGGTTCGTTGAGCCAGGGCGCCAGCCTCTCAGGGGCGCCCTAGTGAGTGGGGGAGCTGGGCAGCATTGCCGGCAGACTCCCCTTTCCCTGCACGCCCGCCAGCTGCACCCTGCCAACTATATGGCTGGCGGGTGTGCAGCTTCCTTCCCAAGTCTCCACAGGAGGAGAGCGATCCCCGCAGAGGCTTAGGATGGAAGCTGCATCCAGCTTCCCTCCCAAGCCTCTGCATCTGCTAAACGGCCCTGATCCCGGTCGTTGTACTCCTCCTGCTTCCTGGCGAAAGGCGGCGCACAGCCTTCCTGGGCTGCCTTCTCAGGTGCCCCGACGCCGGAAAGCATGTCCGCCAGCACGTTTTCCTGCTTGATCACCGCCACCACGCTGGGAACCGGGGCGGTGGGGGAGGCAGAGGACATTTTCCACCGCCCCCTCCCTTGTTTTGGAGTTGCCAGGAGGGGCGCCAGAGAGATCTTTGCACCACAGTGCCAGATATGCTTAAGACGGCCCGGGGAAGAAGTTTTAATGAATAACAACACATATTGGGCATCACTAGACACAGGTACAGGAATCACTTTATCAAGAGATCTAAATACTTCCACAAAGATGTTTCCTCACAAAACAACAAAGGTCACAGAGGGCATCCAGATTAGCTCCCAGTGTCTGAGGCAAAGATTTATTGGAGAGGGAAAGATGAGCCAAAATTCTTAAGCAGAATGTACTGGGAGCAGGAGAGAAATTTACCCTGTCACTAGGAGTCAAAAGGTAAAAGCTGCTGTAGGCAAACTTGGGGACTGTTTTCTGCTGAGGTGGAGTCCTTGTCTAACATGCAGGGAGCAGATTCAGTTTGTGATGAAGCAGATACAGAAAGAGATGGATTCAAGAATAGCAGCTCTCTCCTCACCAGACTTCGCTGAAATGACTGACTTCAAAAAGGAAGTAAATATAGACAGCAGCTTGAAAACTATCTGAAGCAGTTCCTTTGACTGATGGAGTAAATTTATTTTGGGGGAAGGGATTTTATGTCGATTGCGGATGCCTAGGGAGTTGTGAAGCACTACAACAAATGGTCGTTTCCCAAAAGTGTAGGTGACAATTAATGAAACATCCCATGTGCAGAACATTTGCATATTAAGAAGATCAAGAAACTGGGAAGGCTGGGAACAGTGGCAAAGCATGGGTTGCCAGTGCCTGGGGCCATACAGAGTGGGATTAAACGGACAGAATATGCATGCACATTCAGCCACCTAACGGTGTCCGCATCACCCAGGAGATTGCAATCACAGAGATAAGAGCACGTTTCCGAGCACAATTCAGTGTTGGTGCTGACCTCTAAAGCCCTAATAGGCCTACCTGAAGGAGTGTCTCCACCCCCATCGTTCAGCCCGGACACTGAGGTCCAGCGACGAGAGCCTTCTGGCAGTTCCCTCACTGTGAGAAGTGAGGTTACAGGGAACCAGGAAGAGGGCCTTCTCGGTAGTGGCACCCACCCTCCCATCAGATGTCAAAGAAATAAACAACTATCAGACTTTTAGAAGACATCTGAAGGCAGTCATGTTTAGAGAAGCTTTTAATGTTTGATGTTTTACTGTGTTTTTAATATTCCGTTGGGAGCCGCCAACAGAATTACTACTACTACTACTACTACTACTACTATTAAGTCATTATGTTGACTGGAGAGGTCACTTCCTGGAGAGGTCACTTCCTGCTTCACATGGAGAAGCTATTTTCAACTGGGCCCAGCAATGGAATCTCATAGCTGTATTGAGGCAGCACAGGGTGTTGAAATTTTGCACCCCTAACAATTTTGTACCCAGGGAATCGCCCCTGTACTCCCCCACCCCACTCTATGCCACTGGCTGGGAACAATCAGGTCTATGTAGACTGAGGGGTTGTTTGTTTTTTTAAAAAAATGTAACTGGTTCCCCCCAATGTAAAGAACAAATCTTGACTAAAACTCCTAGTGTAGCATGGCCATGGTTTGATTTTAATCAGTTGTTTTTCTTTCTGTTAAAACCATGCACAGCCATTCAAGCAGACTGAGAGTTGACTGCTTTAGAACAACTTATGGTGAATGTTCCTGCTACAACAAAGGTTGTAGTATCACAAGCTCATTGGGGGGGAAAGAGTCTGGGAGAGAGAGAGGAGAGCCCAGCAGACTTTAGGGATGCTGGAATTATCAATCTCTTTAAGAAAAGGTGATAAAATGGATTGCCAAAACTATTGGTGCATCTCTTTATCAGCTGCAGCTGGCAAAATTCTTGAAGGATCTTAGCAAACCCTTCCTGAATCCCAAAATGGTTTTAGACCTTCTAGGGGGGACAGTGGACATGATTTTCACCTCTCAACAATTTCAAGAAAAATGCAGAGAGCAAAACCAACCCCTGCATATTGCATTTATTGACCTGACTAAGGCCTTTGATACTGTAAATCGTAATGCCCTGTGGACTGTCCTTCTGAAAATTGGCTGCCCAGATGAATTTGTGAACATCATTCGGCTCCTCCATGATAATATGACAGTAACAACCGCAGATAATAATGGCTCTAAAAGTGAACCATTCACGGTGGGATCAGATGTTAAACAGGGTTGTGTTACCGCCCCAACTCTATTCACTATTTTCATTGACATGATCCTACACTTTATCAAGGGGAAACTCCCCACTGGAGTAGAAATCATATATCAAACAGATGGAAAGCTTTTTAATCTGAGTAGGCTGAAAGCAAAGAGTAAAGTTACCATAACTTCCGTCATAGAGCTTCAGTATGCTGATGATAACGTAGTGTGTGCAGACTCAGAGGATGACCTCCAAACCATCCTAAATATCTTTGCAGAAGCTTACGAACAACTTGGCCTGTTGCTCAACATCCAGAAAACCAAAGTGCTGCACCAAGCACAAACAACCCCTCTGCAGTGCCACAAATCCAACTCAATGGTGTAACATTGGAAAATATGGATCACTTATCGATCACATTTTACCTGGGCAGTTATCTTTCCACAAGGGCCAGCATTGATGCTGAAATCTAGCATCGCCTGAGTTTGGCGAATACAGTTTTCTCCCGAATCAAGTACAGAGTGTTTGAGGACTGGGATACTCACAGGGAAATCAAAATGCTTGTTTATGAAGCTATTGTACTGCCAACCTTATGGCATGCTTGTGAAATATGGACCATTTATAAATGCCATCTCCAACTCCTTGAAAGTTTCCATCAATGGTGTCTCCGAAAAATTTTGTACATCACTTGGGAAGGCAGACAAACTAATGCCAGTGTACTGGAGGAAGCAAAGATCAGCAGTGTTGAAGCAATGATTCTTCAACATCAACTCTGTTGGACTGGTCATGTTGTTCGGATGCCTGATTATCATCTTCCAAACTTAAAAATGGAAAGCGTAATGCTGGTGGTCAACAAAAGAGGTCTAAAGACTCTCTCAAGGCAAATCTAAAAAAAATGTAGTATAAACACCAACAACTGGGAAACACTGGCCTGCAAGCGCTCCAATTGGAGAACAACCTTTACCAAAAGTGTCATGGACTTTGAAGATGCTCAAACTCAGGACCAAAGGGAGAAACATGCTCAGAGGAAGGCACTTTTGGCAACTCCTGTGATCAACTCCTGCTCGGAAATCTATGTCCCAGCTGTGGAAGGACGTGTGGATCCAGAACTGGCCTTCACAGTCACTTATGGACTCACTGTTAATACCATGTTCATGGAAGAAAATCTTACTTGGCTACGAGTGGTCGCCAAAGAAGAAGTATCAACCATATTTTAAAAAATGTTATTGAGGTAGAATTTGGCCATTTTATGGTCACCAAAATTCCTTGGGAAACAGACTTTGAAGTAATAATCTCTAATGAAAAGCAGAACACATTTGTGGGGAGGGAAACATTTCAAAACATTTTTGGCGCAATTAATTGAATCCTCTTTGAAACTCTTACATAGCTGGTCTCTTTTCTGTATTTCCCACATAAGACCAGGCGTGACATCAATCTTAGTACTGTAAATATGTAGTGGTTTTGCAAATCTGCTTATCCATTTTGGATTCTAGTATTTAAAGAACTGAGTTTAATATACAAAATGAACCTACTCATCAACTTGCTTTGCTTGGAATAAAGGGCATGTCTACTCCACCAATTGCTCATAAAGTACTTTTTATGTTTCTCCTCATAGTGGCACGCATGGAAATAGTCATGTGATGGCACACTGCCTTGGGCTTGAACATTAAAGCCTGGTATTCTAGAGCTTGGACAATTGCCGTGGCTGAAAATATGATGTGCCAGATTGTGAGACCAAGGAGAATTCTAACCCCCATCTTTTCTATAATGTGTGACCAGGACCGGTGCCACGGATTTTGGCACCTTAGGCGAGGGGGCGGGGCACGTGACGTCATTGCGCATGATGTACGGTGCCCCGCCCCCTGCCCTGCCGGGCGCCCCGCGCTGCCACGGTTTTCGCCGCTGGTTGGGGCTGCACCGGGCGGTGGCGAGGGGCAGGCTGGCCAGCACCCCCTCCATTTTGGCGCCCCTGCCGCCTCGGTTTTTGCCCCAAGCTGCTTGCTCCGCTGCTGGTTTGGGCGGCGGGGGGCGGTGGCGGGGGGCGGGGGGCAGGCTGGCTAGCGCCCCCTCCATTTTGGCGCTCTAGGCAACTGCCTAGTTCGCCTAAATGGACGCGCCAGCCCTGTGTGTGACAACCATTTTTGGATTATATGTGTCAAGAAGGTTGTGTTGTTGTTCAGCGTCTTTATAAATGACTTGGATGAAGGAACTGATGGGGTGCTCATCAGATGTGCAGATGGCACCAAACAGGGAGGGGTAGGTAACACCACTGAAGACAAAATCTGGATTCAAAATGTCTGTAACAGATTGGAAAGCTGGGCTCAAACTAGCAAAGTGAGTTTCAATAGGGACAAATGTAAGGTTCTGCATTTATCAAATAATTCAGGGTCTCCCTAGGACAGCATACTCCAAGAATGTGCCAGTGTGAGAGGCTACCATTCTACTTATCTCAAATCAAAGCCCATCTATCACTCTCAGCATAGAAATGTATATTGCTGCAGCAAGCAAAATTCACCAAGAACTGACATTTGACATTCTGGAATCTTCCTCTTTGGAGTTTGTGCTATGATTTAGATGTTTCAAATGTTGATGCCCATTTTACTTCAACCTATGCTGCTTGTATTTACTTTGTTTCACACTGCTTGTATTTATTTTATGTTATTTGTCGTCGTCGTCCCCTATTTATTAAACACACCCGGACAATGTGTTCTTAATGCTGATCAATGACCATGATATAATAGATGAAGATTTCCCTCTCGGAGAAATTTTTGCCAAAAAGTGCCAAATGAACAGAGAGCCATATTAGAATAAAGAATGGGCTTTAATGAAAAGGTGGAAAGTATCAAGTTGACAATTGTACAAGAAGAAGAAGATGAGGAAGGCAAAGGAACACAGAGCACAATGTGGCTCTGAACTCATTCATGGATTAAATATTTTCAAGAGGGAAAGCAGGAGAAATGAAACAGGGCTAGAATTCATGCAAAAGATGTTGGCTTCTATGATGGTCTCAGAAGCTCAGAATTCAGGACAAGACACCAAATAACAGATTTGCATCATCTTCACCCATTCAGGGTCATTGCTATAATCATCAGACAGATTTTTTCTTAACAAGTTCAGTAGGCTTAAACGCACACACTACCACGACGTCCCAGCAGGGATTTCCTTCCAAAGAACCCTCCCCTCCTCAGACCAAAATTGGAACCTCCAAGGTAGCCACCGAAATTGCTTCCAAGGAGACCGGATCCATAGCCATAGCCTCCTACCAGCCCAGAGCCACCAACGGCACATGGGGTGTTGCCTCCAACAGACACGGGCTCACAGCTGGCAGAGAGGATGGGCCCTGGGATGGTCACGACGACGGCAGGTGGCTGGATCACGACCTCTGATGGTGGGATCTGGTTGATGCATGATGGGACAACTCCTGCCAGGACTCCGAGGTTGGCTGCTCTTTCAGCACCTCCATATCCATAGCCAAGACCACCATATCCGTAGCCAAGTCCTCCATATCCATAGCCGAGACCTCCCAATCCATAGCCGAGACCACCACAGCCAAGACCTCCTGCTGAGCCAAACCCAACAGTGGGGGTGGAAGCACAGGATGGGACAGCACAGGATGGACCACAGTCAACCATTGTTGGATGGAGGTGAGTCTGAAACCAAAAACACCAAGGGACAAAATAAGTGTGGGGTACATCACTTCAATGAGGAGTGCAGGGGTTCTGCCTGATGTATTAGGATATCTCCCTTATTCCCATTTCACCCAACTTAAACGATCTTCCTTGAATGAAAATCAGCTGTCTTCTGTTATTCGTCAAACATTAAGCCCTAATTTATGGATTCTGTATTGTCTTCTATGTCATCACTACAGCCCTTCTCTTCCTTGTGGGTCCTAAATCCGATCTCTCATGGTTCCAGGAAGGTCAGAGCCATGAGGTCTGAGCTCTTTCATTCTAGGGGAAGGACCATCACTTTCTGGGGGAAGGACACATGGTTTGCATGCAGAATGTCTCAAGTTCAGTCCCAGGAATTTCCAGATTGAGCTGGGAAATGCTTCCTCCTTGAAACCTGGCCTGGAGAGTCACAGCTGGTCATTGCAGACAATACCAAGCTATATGGACCAGTACAGGGCAGCTAAATACTTGATTTCATAAAATACACAAGATATACTGTACACAATACTGAGTTAGAAAAAGCACTACCCTGCTTTTTAAGCACAGATCTTCCATGAAAATTTGTTCCACGAAAAACACATTAATATTAGTCTGTGCTGCCCTCTGGTGTCAGTCCTCGTGAAGGTCACATGATTGGTGAAATATGAAAAGTATCCAACCATAGAGAGTGATGAGTGCTTGTTTTTGTTGGTTCAATGAAAAAAGTAGGTATAAAAGAGAATTCCTGGAAATAAAGCATGGACATAAAAACTGTTATACCTTTAAAACGTGCCCTTGCAAGTTCCAAAACTTCCCTCCTTCCTGAGCATAGAGCACACGGTTGGTAATTTAAAAATTGGTTTACTTACAAACGCTTCAAAAGTTAGTTTCATGTGCTTTTCCACACATCAGTCAGGTAAAGTTGCACAGGCAGTACTGGGCTTAATTGCAGCATGATGAAAGTTCCTAAATTATTGGTATGGGAACTCAAGAGTGGCTTGTGAGAGCCATGTGGCAAAGCTGGATCAACCAGCCTAGCCTCTTCACTTGCTGAACTTCTCAGTTAGTTTGGGAGAGAACAAAACCTTGATTATCCAACCCAGGCATAGGCAAACTCTGGCCCTCCAGATGTTTGGGACTACAATTCCCATCATCCCCAGCTAACAGGACCAGTGGTCAGGGGTGATGGGAATTGTAGTCGCAAACATCTGGAGGGCCGGAGTTTGCCTATGCCTGATCTAACCCCTCTCAATATGAGCTAACCCTGGCAAGACAGCTTACTCTATGGTCTTAACCCCTTCATGAATTAAAAAGACTTAAGCATATGAGGCTAGTTATCCCACAGTTTTGCTCATGGTGATGATGAATGCTGGATTTGCACAATGTGTGGTAGAATGGGACCCAGAATCCCAACTTCCCAAGAAAACAGAGATACCTACTTCTGAAAGCATGTTTCAAATACTATAAGATGGGTGGGAGAGAGGGGGGGCTGTAGTTAACCGGGAGAACATCTGCTCTGCATGCAGAATGCCATGGACTGGGTGCAGGTGGGCAGGGAGAGAATCTGATCAGAAATCCTGGATCTTTACTGGTGCTCATTGTAGGTAATACTGAGCTCAACAGGCTAACACTGCGACCTAGGAGAAGGCAGCTTCCAGTTTTCAGAGAACTGTGTATACACACATACAAACATAAAGAAACCAGCCAATGACATTCGGTAATTTAATTTCTTGGTGCAAGATCTACACATCTCAAAGATTAATAGAATTTTGGTGTTCTCTTGGAGTTCAGATATCTGAACCACTTGAAAGTGCAAGAATCATTTAAAGATAACATTCTAACATATGTATATATGTAGACTTGACTTACCAAAGTTTCCAAGGAGCAGAAATGGAGAGAAGGAGATCAAGTCAAGGGAAGCTGTTGGGATATCTCAGCCCAAAGAGCCCTTTTATACTCTTTTGGCTGTGTCCCTTGATGGCCCTACAGCTAGCTGGGATACACCCCCTTCACCCCGAGGCTTTAATTAGCAAACTGTTTCTGAAATGTCTCATGCCCCCTAATTACTTTAATAAGAAAGAAAAATGATGCAAAATAGTTAGCATTTCCTCAGCTCCCCACAATGTGCCTTGCCCTTTCTGACACTTTTGATCTTTGCATTTTCATTCTTCTGCTAAACAAGTTTAATGAAAAATAAAATTGCTTGTATGTTCCTTGCTTTCAGACAGATCAGCAGATACCCTGTCCCTATTCAGTTTCTCTAAAGTAGCTGAAGTAGCTGGCTATTTTCTCAGCAGCTTATGTTATTGTTGTCAGACATAGGATTTCATTCCATGCACAGAACAAAACTCTTGTTTTCAACTCCCATCATCCCTAGCTAACAGGACCAGTGGTCAGGGATGATGGGAATTGTAGTCTCAAAACATCTGGAGAGCCAAGGTTGCCTATGCCTGCTCTGACCCATCAATATGCAAGAGCAAATGGACACATAAATGAGATGGTGCCTTCAGTAAAGATCTGCAGGTATCCATCTGCCTTTGGATGACTAGTTATTTCCAACTAAAGTCATACTGATAGTAGACCTGTTGAAAACAATCAGCAAGTCAGTCATCACAATTGATTTTGATGGATGTAACCTGAGAATGACTTTCTTAGGTAAAACCCACCAACTTGTCACCACCATCTAGCTATGCTTGTCTGTGATTTTCTGCCTTTAAATGCATTTGTTTTGAGTTGCAGCCTTTGAATACATTTCATGGCTTCCCAATATGAAAGTTTTAATTCCTTTTAAAAGCCACTTTAAAAAAGAAGAATGTCGCCATTTTCTTTTGATTTCAAATCTTTACTTATTTTATATTTCTGGCTTGGGCTTGGTTCCAAGAAGCAAATTTTGTAACAGCGTATGGGATCTGCAATGCAACCGATTCCCAGAGGAATGAGGTTCTTGGTGCTGAATTACCTTTTCCTCCTGTTCCTACAGTTCCCTTAGTAGGGCTGGACGGTGGAAGCCAAAGAGAGCTGTCGATCACTGCCTTGGGTTTTTCACCAGGGCTTTCTCGGCCGTGGCCCCAATCTGGTGGAACGCTCTGTCACAAGAGACTAGGGCCCTGCGGGACTTGACATCTTTCCACAGGGCCTGCAAGACGGTGCTGCTCCGCCAGGCCTTTGGCCAAGGTACAGTCTGATCCCCTCTCTCCTTCTGTAATCTTCATAGAAATCTAACCCAATGGTTGCCATTAATTTGATTCTGAATTGATTCTAGAATGTATTTTAATTAATTGACTGTGCGATTTTATGTACACTGTGCTATTTCACATGATCACTTCAGATGGTGACAGCAGTCACGAAATAAAAAGACGCCTGCTTCTTGGGAGAAAAGCAATGAGAAACCTAGACAGCGTCTTAAAAAGCAAAGACATCACCTTGCCGACAAAGGTCCGTATAGTTAAAGCTATGGTTTTTCCAGTAGTAATATACAGAAGTGAGAGCTGGACCATAAAGAAGGCTGATCGCCGAAGAATTGATGCTTTTGAATTATGGTGCTGGAGGAGACTCTTGAGAGT
Organism: Darevskia nairensis; assembly: GCA_034642065.1. NCBI lineage: Eukaryota > Metazoa > Chordata > Lepidosauria > Squamata > Lacertidae > Darevskia > Darevskia nairensis. The sequence goes on from JAWWNI010000425.1 coordinate 196,246, forward strand.
CCCATGGACTGCAAGAAGATCAAACCTCTCCATTCTTAAAGAAATCAGACCTGAGTGCTCACTAGAAGGACAGATCCTGAAGTTGAGGCTCCAGTACTTTAGCCACCTCATGAGAAGAGGAGACTCCCTAGAAAAGACCCTGATGTTGGGAAAGGTCGAGGGCACAAGGAGAAGGGGATGACAGAGGACGAGATGGTTGGATAGTGTTCTCTAAGCTACTAACATGAGTTTGGCCAAACTGCAAGAGACAGTGAAGGATAGGCGTGCCTGGCGTGCTCTGGTCCATGGGGTCACGAAGAGTCGGACACGACTGAACGACTGAACAACAACAAAGTTGTTTACCTGTTGTTAGCTCGGCTTTGGCCGGGGAGGGTGGCATACAAAAAAATTTTATTGTTGTTGTTGCTGCTGCTGTTGCTGTTGTTAAATTGTGTTTATGTGTGTGTGTGTGGGGGGGTATCTGTATCTCTTAAAGGTAAAGGTACCCCTGACCATTAGGTCCAGTCGTGGACGACTGGGGTTGCGCACTCATCTCGCTCTATAGGCTGAGGGAGCTGGCGTTGGTCTGCAGACAGCTTCTGGGTCATGTGGTCAGCATGACTAAGCCGCTTCTGGCGAACCAGAGCAGCGCACAGAAATGCTGTTTACCTTTCCGCTGGAGCGGTACCTATTTATCTACTTGCACTTTGACGTGCTTTTGAACTGCTAGGTGGGCAGGAGCAGGGACCGAGCAACGGGAGCTCACCCCGTCGTAGGGATTCGAACCGCCAACCTTCTGATCAGCAAGCCCTAGGCTCTGTGGTTTAGACAGCAGCGCCACCCTGGTCCCCTCTCATCTGTGTCTCTTAAACACATACAAACATATACTACTGCTTCTCTTATTTTCAAATAAGGACTGCTCCTGCTCTGAAGTACACCCAGGACCGGTGCTAGGGATTTTGGCGCCCTAGGCGAGGGGGCGGGCCACGTGACGTCATTGCGCATGACGTACGGTGCCCCGCCCCCTGCCCAGCCGGGCGCCCTGCGCCCCTGCGGTTTTCGCCGCTGGTTGGGGCGGCACCTGGCAGCGGCGGGGGGCGAGGGGCAGGCTGGCCAGTGCCCCCTCCATTTTGGCGCCCCCTGCTGCCGCGGTTTTCGCCCCAAGCTGCTTGCTCCACCGCTGGTTGGGGCGGCACTGGGTGGCGGGCGGCGGCAGGGGGCGGGGGGCAGGCTGGCCAGCGCCCCCTCCATTTTGGCACCCTAGGCAACTGCCTAGTTTGCCTTAATGGACGCGCCGGCCCTGAGTGCACCACTTCAGATTAGCCCTAAACTTTGCTAGGCTGAAGGAAACATCTCTGACATGCCAGGGCGAGTGCAAGTGAAGGAGATAAGAATATAAAGAGCACTGCAGTCAGCTCAAACCAAAGAGCTATATCCTCTAGCATCTTGTTTCCTACAGTAGCCAACCAGATGCTTCTTGGTTACCCCAGAAGGAAAGCATGGGGGACTTGGCTCTTTCCAACTCTTTCCCTCCAACTGGTGTTGGTGTTGCTGGACTCAGGTCCTGCTTGCTAGCTTTTTGGTAAGGGATCTGCTGGGCATGTGAAAGAAAGGGATGTCGTATTTGATGGGCTTTTTGGGCTTGTTCAGCAGGACTCTTCTGATGTACCTATGGCATTCAAAGACACTGTTTTCCAGTGTTACCAGAGATGTCTCAGAGTCCTGTATGCATATGCAAAAAGCTTTGATGATGTCCTACAGACCCCGGTGCTGATGAAAGAGCTTTGATGATCTCCATCTCCTCCCTCTGGGTGTTTCTGCTTTAAAACATCAGACAAACTGGAGCTATTTGACTCGAGGTCAGCAAAATTAAAAGGAAGGGAGGCACAAAAGAATAGGTGTCATGATTATTTACGTTGCACTGTTACCACAGTTTAATTTTGTGGCCTCGCTCTTTGTGCTTCGTAAACTGATTTTTTTTTTTTTTTTTTTAAATGGGCACATGAAATTGCCAACAACAATTAGCTGGAAAGAGGCATCACCTTAGGCACTGAGGAGGCTGGCTGAACTGTATAAAAGCTCAGACTTCCTTCAGTTCTTCCAACAACTCCATCTGACTCTTCCATCTTTACTTCATCTTCTCAAAGAAGCAGGTAAGTCTATTTTCTAGGTGGAATATTCCCAAGGCTTGTCAAAAGATAGGCTAGATGAATTTTCCAGTTAGGACAGGGATGGCTATCCTGTGGTCCTTGAGATGTTGCTCACACCATCCCTGACCATTGGGAATGATGCCTGAGGTGACTTGGGATATTGAACAACTGAAGGGCCACAGGTTCCCCAACCCTACGTTACCCTCTGTACGTATATTTAATAGGTGATCCCTGGCTAGTTGGGACACGTGTCTAGGGGAAAAGAGGAGAAAGAGGGGTTTTGCACATGTTGTTGAGCCTTAAGTCCCATCATCCTTGACCATTTGACATGCTGGCTGAGGCGGATGGGAGTTGGAGGCTGGCTCCACCATCTTACATTTAGGCAGCCTGGGATGGGAAATTCATATTAATGAACTCCTCCACCAGGGCCAGGGCCTTTTCAGTGATGGCTCCAACCTGGTGGAATGCTCTGTCCCATGAGACTAGGGCCCTGCAGTACTTGATCTCCTTCCACAGAGCTATTCCGCCTGGCCTTCAACTTAGCCTGACCCTTCTTTCCTTTTCCCCTTCCTCTTTTTCTATGAAGAAACCCTTACTGAGATCCCACATTAATTTTCTTCCCTGGTCTCCTTGCTGGCCCTAGCAGGACTAATCTGGCTAGTTAGCCCTGGTGATGCCACATTTATGTTGTATTTATGCTGTTTTTAAAATCATTTTTAATCAATGTTTTTATGTTTGTTGTTAGCCGCCCTGAGCCTGGTTTTGATTGGGAAGGGAGGAGTATAAATAAAAAATTATTATTATATTATTATAAATTTGTTAGGGAGAATTGTGATATTTGGGAAGGCACCACCAGCTTTCCATTCTCTCTCTGAATGTAATTTAAACACAGTCAGGGATAAATAGACAGGTGCTCACTTGCACACAGGCACACTTCTCTGTTTTATGGCTCAAAACTTCTGCATTTTACTGGTAAGTAAGCCCTGTTGTGTTCTCAGATGCTTAATCCCAAGTAAATAGATAAAGGATTGCAGCTTTTCCTTCCTTCCTTCCTTCCTTCCTTCCTTCCTTCCTTCCTTCCTTCCTTCCTTCCTTCCTTCCTTCCTTCCTTCCTTCCTTTGTTTCTTTCTTTCTTTCTTTCTTTCTTTCTTTCTTTCTTTCTTTCTTTCTTTCTTTCTTTCTTTCTTTCTTTCTTTCTTTCTTTCTTTCTCATTCCTACCTTGCTAGAAAACGGTTTATTGTGCCCCAGCCTGTTAAAAAATTGTTTTTGATAGTATTGTAGACATAGCATGCTTTAAAAAAAAAATCAGATCACCATCACTGAATCATGCTACTAATGTATATGAGTATTTTCTTGTTTTTCTACAGCGTCTACCACAGGGATGTAGTTCTCAGCAGTTTTAGTGAGGTTGCTATATTCTTGTAACCCTTCTCTGTTGTTCATGCCGGCTGGGTCTGATGGGAGTTGAAGTCTGCAACATCAGAAAAGACTACACACTGACTCCCGCTGATGTACCTTATATCTGAGCTTTTATAATTATTTGGTCCTCTTTGGTTTTCATGCTCCATATTCAACTCAGATACTTCTTCAGCCATGGTTGACTGTGGTCCATCCCCATTGAAGTGATGTACCCCACACTTAATTTTCTCCCTTGGTGTTTTTTGTTTCAGACTCACCTCCATCCAACAATGGTTGACTGTGGTCCATCCTGTGCTGTCCCATCCTGTGCTTCCACCCCCACTGTTGGGTTTGGCTCAGCAGGAGGTCTTGGCTATGGTGGTCTCGGCTGCGGTTTTGGAGGACTCGGCTATGGATATGGTGGTCTCGGCTATGGATATGGAGGTGCTGAAAGAGCAGCCAACCTCGGAGTCCTGGCAGGAGTAGCCCCATCATGCATCAACCAGATCCCACCAGCAGAGGTCGTCATCCAGCCACCTGCCTCCGTCGTGACCATCCCAGGGCCCATCCTCTCTGCCAGCTGTGAGCCTGTCTCTGTTGGAGGCAACACTCCATGTGCTGTTGGTGGATCCGGGATCGTAGGAGGCTATGGCTATGGTGGGTGGGGCTATGGGTCTGGCCTCCTTGGAAGCTCTGGGGGCTGGGGCTATGGTTTGGGCTACGGGAAGGGGGCACACCTTGGAAGGAGGTTTGGGCGTCGTTTTAGCATCTGTTCGTAGGCCAATTAAACCTGAGAAGCATATTATGAACTGATAATCAGAAAGCTTGATACAGATCCATTGGGCATGGTTCAAAAGAGCTAAATCCCAGGAACAACTGATGAAGTTGAACCCTCTTCACCCCCCCACCTCTTTGCTTTGAAGTCCAGCAAACTAAGATGCTTATATGCTAAATTTCTTCTGTATTTCTCATACAGCTATCAATGCCATTTCTTGAATCTTTTCAATAAAGCTTTTGGCGCATTATGGCAACCCATGTTTGTTGGGTGGCTCTGGGCTGGTAGGAGGCTATGGCTATGGGTCTGGCCTCCTTGGAAGCTCTGGGGGCTTTGGCTTTGGTTTGGGCTACAGGAGGGGAGCACTCCTTGGAAGGAGATTTGGGCGTCGTGGTAGCATCTGTTTGTAGGCCAATTAAACCCAAGAAGCATATCCTGAACTGATATCCAGGGAGCTTGATGCAGATCATTTGGTGTTGCTTCAGAAGAGCTGAATCTCAATAACCATGGCTGAAAAATCACCCCTCCCCTTTATTTTAAAGTATAGAAGAATAAGATTCTTCCACACTTTGTGTCTTCCTTGTTTCTTGTACAACATTTTGTGCTATTTCCTTGAACTTTTCAGTAAAGCTTCTTCATTCTTATAATGTCTCTGTGTGTGTTGGTTTCTGAACACTAAGCCTCAGTTCCTCATAGCAAGCTGTTCAGGACCTCAGGTATCTGAAGCACCCTTTGGCCATATTAAAACTGGGGTGTGTGGGGGAAGCCCTCCACTCTAGCACCCTGAATGCTTTACTTATATGTGGAAATAAATCAAGATAAAGTCATCTTCAAATCAAATCAAAGTTTATTGCGTTAGCCAATTGGCCATAGCACATGTAAGAAGTCCCGGCAGTAGCCTTGCCATTCTTATACATTTGCGAGCATCAGGTATAATGTCATCACATATAATAAAGTGCAAGTGTCTCTGCGTCCAGTCCCTGTGTCCCTGGGATTGCGCTACTGCGCATGTGCCCCACGGACAGCCGTTGGGACTTGGAGCCCAGAGGCGGGTTGCGTGCGAGGCTGCGATTGGCCAAAGAAAGCACTTGCTGGTGCCAATCGGAGAGCGCCGTTCTGAGTGGCGATTGCTGAGGCGAAAGACATGGAGACGGGCTGGGGGCTTTTCCTGCAGGCGGCGGCGTGGCTCTGCTTGGCCGGGGCAGCCTCTGCCTCGGCACCCCCTCAGCGCTACACCCCCGACTGGCCCAGCTTGGCCGCTTGGCCGCTGCCGGGCTGGTTCGACGCCGCCAAGGTCGGCGTGTTCGTCCACTGGGGGGTCTTCTCGGTACTGGCCTGGGGCTCCGAGTGGTTCTGGTGGCACTGGCGAGGCGAGAAGCAGCCCGACTTCGACCGCTTCGTCCAGGCGCGTATGTTCTAGCGCCCATTAATTTAACGGGATAAATGTCTACTAGTGGTAAATAAAACAGGTATGATAAAAGCAATAGCAATTATGTAAATTATTGGAAAGTTTACAGGTCCAGGGCTAAAAGAAGTTAACCTATCGAGGTGGCCCTGACTATGGGATTGGCATCCACCAATAGATATTTCAAGCGGTCATCTTCCATGGCAATGGTCGGAGGAATTAGTAGCAGGAGCCTCGATCTTATTGAGTCGTAGAGAGGGCAGAGGAAGAAAAAGTGGGTAAAGTCCTCTATCTTTCCCCGTTGGACAGACAAAGGCGGAGGTCGAGAGGAGTGTTGGAGAATATGCCCTGTAGGAATGCTGTGGGAATGGAGTGAAAGCGGGCAAGTGTGAAGGCTCTTCTTTGCATAGGGTTCGTCAAGTCACTCACGTAGTGAGCCAGGGCTCTCACTGCCTTCACGCAGGGAAACCACGTAGATAGGCTGGCCGTGTTGGATAGCACCAAATCCAGCGCTTCGTCCCTGTCTAAAATCCAGTTACGGATTTTGTCTTTGTCCCATGAGGTCAGAACGGCAAAATCTGGGAGGGAATATCGTTCACAGATGATCTCCATGCCTTTTAACCAAGTACGGCTGCCGGTAATGGCAAGAAGGCTTGTTTGGCGAGGGACAAATTTGGGGATTCTGCAAGAGATTTATAGTAGGTAATTATCCTAATATGAACTCTTGCAACTATGGATGGGAGTCCCAATCTTGATAAAATTCATCTTGATAAAATTCACATTTCCCACTTTTTCAACACGAGTGCAATGTCTTCCTTCAGTGTCATGAATGGTTATTCATTCAGGGAAATAACTTGCCTTGAAACTGGGGCTGAATGCAAGTTTTGCTGATTGTTAAGGGACCAAGAATGAGGTTTCATTTTGTCTGTGGGCCAGCTTGATACAAGAAAAAACCCCTCATTACTCTGTGCTGTCATTTGGGGGAGGTGGGTTGTAATTAGTGTGTCTGATTAGGTAGCCAGATTGCTCATAACATCCGGACAGGTCCTATGGTTCAGGAAGAGTAATTGGCAATGCAATGTTTTCGGCAATAAAGTTTACTGGGATTTTTATGAGTGCAATACAAAAGGCTGGCTAGAGTCCAGAAACTTCAGGAGATAATAATAATAATAATAATAATAATAATAATAATAATAATTTATTATTTGTACCCCGCCCATCTGGCCGGGTCTCCCCAGCCACTCTGGGCAGCTTCCAACAAATATCAAAATACATTAAAGGAGAGCCGCAGCTTCCACACCCCAGACCTAGAAGCATGAATGGGATTAACAAATATTGTCCTAATGGCTGCAAAACCTATTGGCATGGGGGGGGGGCGGCGGCATTTAAATAGCCATGTTGGATCAAGAGAAAGGTCTATTTAGTCCAGCATCCTGTTCTCACAGTGGCTAGCCTTTTGCCTATGGGATGCCTGCAAACAAGACATGAGCCCAATATCATTCTCCCACTTGTGATGTCCAGCAACAGGAATTCAGAGTCATGCCACCTCTGGTACGAAATGTAATATCTAGCCATTGTAGGTTGTAGCCACTGGTAGCCTTGTCCTCCATAAATCCGTCTAATTCCCCTTTAAAGAAAACAAAATCTGGAGAGTGTAATCCCTGACCAAACACTAAATATAATTGAATGAAGTAACAGTTCAAATGCACTTATTATTATTTCTACACATGTATGAAAGAATTTTAAATTATTTCAAAACAGAACCTCTGTCTGATAGGCAATATGAAATGCAATAATAGGTGAATTATCCTACATGGGTTTACATTTCCATATATCCACAGTGTAGATTTTGTTATTAATGGGCTGCAAGCTTCGGACAATAATATTTTGGTTCATGTTACATAATGCACTGTGAATGTATGGGAATGTTGTCAAACGATACCATATTATCTAGCAATGATGGCATTTTATGTTGGCTACCAGCCAGAGATTGTATTTTTCATATAGATCAATGATGTCTGTCAGCACTTAGCAAAGAAAGCTATGATTACTAACACCCAGCGCAGGAGTCTCAAAAACAAGCCATGCCAGGTGAATCTCACTATTTTTTTATAGAGTCTTACAAGCTTGGTAGACCAGGGGAATGCAGTGGACATAATGTATCTTGATTTCAGTAAGGCTTTTGACAAAGTCCCCCATTATATTCTTGTGAGGAAGCTGGTAAAATGTGGGCTGAACAAGGTAATTGTTAGGTGGATTTGTAGGTTGCTGACTGATTGAACCCAAAGAGTACTCATTAATGATTCCTCATCATCCTAGGGAAAAAAGTTACAAGTGGGGTACCACAGGGTTCAATCCTGGGTCCATTGTCGTTCAACATCTTTATAAATGACTTGGATGAAGCAAATGAATAGACTGGCAGGAATGGCTAATGCTGCAGAAGACAGAATTGGGATTCAAAATGACCTTAACAGATTGGAGAACAGGGCCCAAACTAACAAAATGAATTTTATTTGGGACAAATGAAAGTTTCTGCACTTAGGTAGGAAGAACTAGCTGCACAAATATAAGATGGAGGGCATCTGACTTAGTAGTACAGTGGTACCTCTGGTTACAAACACCTCGGGTTACAAACACTTCGGGTTACAGACTCTGCTAACCCAGAAGTAGTAACTCGGGTTAAGAACTTTGCCCCAGGATGAGAACAGAAATTGCGCGGCAGCGGCATGGCGGCAGCGGGAGGCCCCATTAGCTAAAGTGGTACCTCAGGTTAAGAATGGTTTCAGGTTAAGAACGGACCTCCGGAACGAATTAAGCTCATAACCAGAGGTACACTGTACATGTCTTGATGGACCACAAGCTTAACATGAGTCAACAGTGTGATGAAGCAACAAAAAAGAAAAGAAAAAAGAAAAGAAAAGCTATTGCTCTTCTAGGCTGCATCAACAGAAGTCTAGTGTCCAGATCAAGGGAAGTAATAGTACCACTCTATGGCTACCTTGGTCAGACCACACCTGGAATACTGTGTCCAGTTCTGGATGCCACAATTTAAGAAGAGTTTGGATTTGATATCCCGCTTTATCACTACCCAAAGGAGTCTCAAAGCGGCTCACATTCTCCTTTCCCTTCCTCCCCCACAACAAACACTCTGTGAGGTGAGTGGAGCTGAGAGACTTCAGAGAAGTGTGACTAGCCCAAGGTCACCCAGCAGTTGCATGTGGAGGAGCGGAGACGCGAACCCGGTTCATCAGATTACAAGTCTACCGCTCTTAACCACTACATCACACTGGCTCTTTAAAAAGGATATTGACCAGCTGATATGTGTGGACTTCATGGCGAAGTGGGGATTTAACCCTTGGTCTCCCAGGTCCTGCTTTGACAATCTAACCACCACCCCCATTCACCACCCTCTCCTCACCAGCCATGAAGGTTTGGATTATTCCATATTGCTTCAGTGAGTGTCTCCAATGAGAAAGGGAGGCAACAGATATCCCTGTTTTGGCCTTCTGGAAATTCTGTTGAGAACAAGTTTGTTACAAATAACATTCAAATGCCAAGAAAATGTAATCTCGCCTTTTTTTCTTTTTTTTTTTGCAAACAGCTAAGCATTTGAGCTATAAAGGGGGGTGGATTACTCAGAGAGTAAACAGATGAGAAAGTAAGGGGATGATTGTATAGTACCCCAGCCACAAAAACATTTCCCATGCAAAACCCCATGGTGGGCCTCTCTGGTGGAGGCAATAACAGTTAAAAAGAAGAATAAGGGGCTAAATTGGGTTACATATAAGGGTTTGATACAAGAAAAAGGATTACATACCAACAAAAAAAGAATGGCAAAATAAATTACTGGATCACATTGAATTGGCTATACTAACAGAGGTAATCAGAGACCAACCTAAACAAAAGTTCAGAACAGAGTGGGGAAAGTGTAAAGATTACTTTATAAAACAGTGTCCCCAAGTGAAAACCTGGACTTGTTTTGATTAATTTCTGCAAATTGATTTATGATTCTTAGGTTATGTATGTGAGACAATCATAATAATAATTCACAAAGGAAACAGTTGAAAAGAAATAAATTAAAAAGCCGATATCAGGGTGAAGGAAGTCAAAATGTTACCGGTATGTTATTTGTATTTATGTGGTGTAAATGTTTAGGTTTCGTTGGTTGTAACTTTTACTGTGATTATCTAGTTTCTAATATCTTTTTATTGCTGTATATATATTTTGTTGTTTTTCCCCCTTCTGTTTTGTTGTTGTTGTCCTGATGTAGCGATAAAATCATTATATATAAAAAAAATTCCCCTCTGTCTTGGATTTTATTTTTGTACCTGAAGGTGAAATGATCAAGATATAAATATGGTCACTCCCCTGGAATACCTATTTCTAGCTGCCATATAGTTATTACCAAAGTAGAAGTGGGATAATAATCTATGAGTAGTGGTCACATGGTGTGTCTCTAGTAGAAAAAATAATAATGGAGGGCCTCTGCCTTCTAGTGCAGTCAGAGACCCTCCATCACTTGATGGCATACCCCAACCCTCATAAATTTATAGAAACAATATGGATCTCTGCCTTATCAATGATTTTATTTCAGTAATATGTTTTAATGACCTTAGCTGAATCATATTGCACACACATATCTGAACAAAACACCAGTCCCATAAACATTTATCGCTTGGACTTCTCTCATATAATTGTTTGATTTGTTTGTATATATATATATATATATATATATATATAAAGGTAAGTAGCTGCTATCTGTTTAAATTCCATCAAACCACACCTTTAAGAAGTCAAGAGAGACCAAATTGAGTCATTACCCACCACCACCACCACGAAGCCCAGTATGTAATCTAGATGTATAAACCAGAGATGTTCCAAAGGGAATGAATGCCAGATGTTGGAAGACTCAGCACAGACAAAAGGAAGGATTTATTTGTGGAATTCTACCGCAGAAGAGGCAGTGATGGCCACCAATTTGAATGGCTTTAAAAAAGGAATAGAGGAATTCATGGAGGAGAAATTTATCAGTGAAACATGTGAAACTCTTGATGGTCTGACTCGGTATAAAGCAGAATCCTATATTCCCACTCCTCAATATTAAAAAAAAAACACTCTATTAGACCAAAATGAAGGGCCAGGGTTACACACTGAGCATCTCACCTTAAAAATGTTCAACCTAGTCCTTGTAACACTTTAAGAAATAGTGATTGTGAGGTCTGAAACAAAGCATACCTAATGGCAAGAATGGTAGGAGTTTTACTTTAGCAATATTGGGAAGGCCTACGTTTTCCTACTCTTGCACTGCTTTCTGAACCTATTACGTGCCCCTTAAGTTCTCAGTTAGCTCAGGGTCTTCTAGATCAACATATTCCAGGATTCTTCAAACATGGGAGACTACCCTGGTATTCTCTTTTGAGGAATTTTCACCATAGGATGCCAAATCAAACAAGAGAGATAGGGAGAGTAGAATACAGAATGATCTTTAATGCAAATGTAGATAGTGTCAAGTAGGCAAGTGTACAGATAGCAGAAATGAACAAGGCAAAGGAACAATGTACAATGTAGCTCTGAACTCATTCATGGATTAAATACTTTCAAGGGAGAAAGAATTAGGAGGAAGGAAACATGACTGGAATTCATGCAATAGGTGTTGGCTTTTATGATGGTCCTAGAGGCTAAGATTTTCAGAATCCAGGAGAAGGCACTGCATCATCTTCACCCATTCAGGGTCATTCCTGTCATCATCACACATATGTTCTTCAAGAGTTCAGTATATCTAAAAGCACACACTACCATGACGTCCCAGCAGGGATTTCCTTCCAAAGAGCCCACCCCTCCTCAGACCAAAATTGGAACCTCCAAGGAAGCCACCAAAATTGCTTCCAAGGAGACCTGACCCATAGCCATAGCCTCCTACCAGCCCAGAGTTCAATTTTATTAGTGCGTGATCTGCATAAATCATTAGTAACATTGGAATAGATTTCACTCTAGTGACCAAATTAGCAGATACTTTAGAATATCACATTCAGCGGGATCTATGAGCTTGCAAGTAAAATGTATAATCCCTTAAAGTTGGATTATAAAACCTCCAAACATCTGACAAATTTTTGTTGGGAAACATGCCTTGAGTTACATTCCAGTTTTAATTTAGACGAAAAGTCGCTTCAGTCAGCTGGACAGCTTGCTGTGAGGAACTGAGGCCAAGTGTTACAAAAACCACCAAACACTGGTTGCCGTAATGCGCCAAAAGCTTTATTGAAAAGATTCAAGAAATGGCATTGATACCTGTATGAGAAATACAGAAGAAATTTAGCATATAAGCATCTTAGTTTGCTGGACTTCAAAGCAAAGAGGTGGGGGGGGTGAAGAGGGTTCAACTTCAGCAGTTGTTCCTGGGATTTAGCGCTTTTGAACCACACTCAATGGATCTGTATCAAGCTTTCTGATTATCAGTTCATAATATGCTTCTCAGGTTTAATTGGCCTACGAACAGATGCTAAAACGACGCCCAAACCTCCTTCCAAGGAGTGTCCCCTTCCCGCAGCCCAAACCATAGCCCAAGCCCCCAGAGCTTCCAAGGAGGCCAGACCCATAGCCCCACCCACCATAGCCATAGCCTCCTACGATCCCAGAACCACCAATGGCACATGGAGTGTTGCCTCCAACAGAGACAGGCTCACAGCTGGCAGAGAGGATGGGCCCTGGGATGGTAACAACGGAGGCAGGTGGCTGGATGACGACCTCTGCTGGTGGGATCTGGTTGATGCATGAAGGGATGACTCCATCCAGGATACCGAGATTGGCTGCTCTTTCAGCACCTCCATAACCGTAGCCGAGACCACCATATCCATAGCCGAAACCTCCATATCCAGAGCCGAGACCTCCCCATCTACCAAGACCTCCATAGCCAAGACCACCTGCTGATCCAAATCCAACGGTGGGGGTGGAAGCACAGGATGGGACAGCACAGGATGGACCACAGTCAACCATTGTTGGGTGGAGGTGAGTCTGAAACAAAACAACAACAACCAAGGGACAAAATAAGTGTGGGGTACATCACTTCAATGGGGAATGCAGGGGATCTGTCAGAGGTATTGGGATATTTTCCCCATCCCCATTTTCCCCAACTTAAACCATCTTCCTTTCTCCTAGATTGAAAATCAGCTGTTTTTGGTTATTCAACAACATTAAGCACTAATTCATGCATTCTGTATTGCCCACTACAACCTTTCTCTCCATTGTGGGTCCTAAATCTTATCCCTCATGGTTCCAGGAAGGTGAGGGAATGTCCCTTGCCTGAAATCCTGTAGAGTCAGTGTAGACAATACTGAGCTAGGGGTCCAGTGGTCTGACATGGTGCAGGTCAACTCCATATGCTTCTACTTAAGTCAGCGCTTTAGACAGAGCCTTGAAGTCTAGGCTTTTTCTTTGTTTCTATGGGAAGGGTCATAGGGTCATTGCTCAGTGGCAGGATGCATGGTTCGCATGCAGAAATTCCCAGGTTCAGTCCCAGGAATCTGCAGGTTGAGCTGGTAAATGCTCCCTGCTTGAAGCTTTGGAGAGTCACAGCTGGCCATTGTAGACGATACCAATTTGGATGGACCAAGAGTCTAACTCAGTATAAGACAGCTAAATACGTGATTTCATAAGATAGATACAGAAAAGAAACCAGCCAACAACAGGAAGGGTTGAGATTCCTGGTTGATGGTCCCTTTGGAGCACCCATAAAATATTTGAGTGGGCTGTCATCGTCCCCCCCCCCCCAAGTTGATAGGCATTGCCATTCAAATGGTGTCGGCGTGTCGCATTTTGTGATCAATTACCTACCCCCAATATTTTATTCAATTTGGCACCCCTGGGGAGACCTATCCATCTCACAGATTAATAGAGTTGGAATTCAGTTAGTTGAACTATCTGATCAGTGCAAGAATCATGCAAATACAAGATCCCAGCGTAGACTCACAGAATGGTAGAGTTGAAAAGGACCAAGAGGGTAATCTAACTCAACCAATCCAGGAATATTTTTGCCCAGTGTGGGGCTCGAATCCATGACCCTGAGGTTAAGAGCCTCACGCTCTACCGAGTGAACATGTGACTTACCAAAGTCTCGGAGGAGTAGAAATGGAGAGAAGGAGATCAAGTTCAGGGAAGCTGTTGGAATATCTCAGCCCAGGGAACCCTTTTATACTCTTTTGACTGGATCCCCTGATGGCCCCATAGCTGGCTTGGATACACCCCCTGTTCCTCTGAAGCTTGAATTAGCAAATAATTTGTGATATGCCTCAGGCCCCCTAATTATTTTAATAAGAATGAAAAATGAGACAAAAGTGTTAGCATTTCCTCAACTTCCCACAACGCGTCTCGCCCACTCTGACACTTTTGATCTTGGCTTCTTAATTCTTCTGCAAAACAAAGTTAAAAGAAATGATTGTATGTCCCTTTTCTGTCAGACAGATCAACAGATATGTTGTCCCCATTTTTTCTCTTCAAAATAGCTAAAGTAGCTGTGGGTGTTCAGAGTGGGCAACTTGACTTTCATATCCAGGATTTCAGTTGACCTTTCCAGCCACAACACATTGCCATCGTTCTCTACCTCCACTGCAATGGGAACCATTGGAAACAGGGTTATCGAAATCACATCCTTCTTGTGGGCTTTTCATTGAATCTGGTTGGGCACAGTGAGAATAGAGATGCGGTTTTTCTTTTTATTTCTTTTTCTGATTTTTTAAAAAAACAAACAATCCTCTTGTACCCCCACCCTCTAAGAAACATCCCGCTTATTAGCAATGCAAACAGTGCTGTTAAATATTAAGCAGGTCAGTCTCATCGTTTAGAGTTGGTTTTTTATCGCTTGTGTCTTCCACTTTGCCGTAACTGATTGTTCCAGAGTGAGCAATGAGTGGCTGGTGGTGAGGAAAGAACACTGTTCTTTCCACTGTGTTGAGTAAACATATACCATACAGTTTCACAATGATCTTTGGTCTTCGTGTTTCTTGGTGCTCTGGAATGCTTCACTGGTGTCTCCACAAGAGCTATGTTCCATAGTCATCTTGCATCTGAGGCTAAACTAGTTGCTGCTTTCAATATTGTGTTTATGAATTTCTAGCTGCAGACAAAAAGACTGCTAGATCCTTCCACATTTAATTTGTATAGTAATCTCTTATCAAATTAAGTAAAGCTAGCTTTTAATCAGGTTGCATTGCCTGTCTGTAATAAAAGAGATCACTTCAAAGACAATTTCAAAAAATAACTGTATAAGTAATGTTCTAATATTCATTGACACAAGGTTATCATATATAAGGTAAAGGTAAAGGGACCCCTGACCGTTAGGTCCAGTCGCGACGACTTTGGGGTTGCGGCACTCATCTTGCTTTATTGGCCGAGGGAGCTGGCGTACAGCTTCAGGGTCATGTGGCCAGCATGACTAAGCCGCTTCTGGCGAACCAGAGCAGCGCATGGAAATGCCTTTTACCTTCCCGTCGGAGTGGTACCTATTTATCTACTTGCACTTTGATGTGCTTTCAAACTGCTAGGTTGGCAGAAGCTGGGACCAAGCAATGGGAGCTCACCCCGTTGAGGGGATTCGAACCGCCGACCTTCTGATCGGCAAGCCCTAGGCTCTGTGGTTTAACCCACAGCGCCACCCGCGTCCCATATATATATAAAACATTAAAAACATTTTTAATGTTTGATGTTTTTTTTTCAAATAATATTTATTGGTTTTTAAAACACAAATAAATTCAAACACACACATAAACAAACCTAACATACTAAAACAATACTACACTACACTTAACAAAAAATCTATAAACTTCATTTTCTATTTTCCTTAACATTTTACATTGACTTCCTCCTGTCTATCCTTCTGTGCTTCATTTATCAATTATTTCTATTGGCAATTTCATTTCCCATTTTAACATTATATTTAAATCCATTCTTTAAAATTCTTTTCTTAAACATTCTTATTCTATTTTCACTCTCACCCTTTTACATTCCTAATTCATTAATACTATTTTTAATCTTCCTTATCTAATTTCACTTATTTTAATTCTTATACATCAAATTCCAATATCTACTTAAATAAAAAAAAGGGGGAGAGGGAAGGAAGGGGAAAGGGAATTAGGGGGGGAGGAGGGGAGAGAATGGGTTATGGAAGGGAGGGATGAGGGTTGAAGGAGAAATGACTTAATGAGAAGTGGTGATAGGAGGAAAGAGAGATGACTGAAATGTGGAAAGTGAATTGGCTTCTCTTTACATCACCAATATGTTAGAGAATCTACCCTGGAGTGAAAATGGGATATGTAAGTGTGAAGTTTTATGTGTTGTATGAAATATGTATTTTTCTTGTTTTTATATTCAATAAAATTTAATTTAAAATAAATAAATAAATAAAAAAAGAAACACATAAATCTACTTAACAATCTTATAACTTCTTGGTTAATAATTCACTAAACTAATATTTAATCTGTAAGCTATTATAACTTCGGCATTATTTCATTTTACATTTTGTAATATTTTTTAAGATATTCTTTAAATTTTCTCCAATCTTCTTCCACTGCTTCTTCCCTCTGGTCGCAGAGTCTCCCGGTCAGCTCGGCGAGTTCCATATAGTCCATCAATTTCATCTGCCATTCTTCCAGGGTCGGTAATTCCTTTGTCTTCCAATATTTCGCAATCAGTATTCTTGCTGCTGTTGTGGCATACATGAAGAAAGTGTGATCTTCTTTTGGTATCTCTTGGTTTACCATTCCGAGCAAGAAGGACTCTGGTTTCTTTACAAATGTGTTTTTAAACACTCTTTTCAATTCATTATATATCATTTCCCAGAATACCTTCAACCTCGGGCAGGTCCACCACATATGATAAAATGTTCCTTCCGATTTCTCACACTTCCAACACTTGTTGTCCTTCAAATGATAGATTTTGGCGAGCTTTACTGGGGTCAGATACCATCTGTATATCATCTTCATAATGTTTTCTCTTAATAAGTTGCAGGCAGTAAATTTTATTCCTGTCCTCCATAGTCTTTCCCAGTCCGCCATCATAATGTTGTGTCCGACATCTTTAGCCCAATCTATCATTGCAGATTTTACAAATTCATCCTGCGTATGCCATTCCAGCAGCAAGTTGTACATTCTCGACAAATTTTTAACTTTTGGTTCTAAAAGTTCCGTTTCCAATCTGGACTTTTCCAATTGAAAGCCAATTTTTTTGTCCATCTTATAAAGTTCATTTAATTGATGATATTGTATCCAGTTTTTAACTTTTTCTCTTAATTGTTCATAGGGTTTCAACCTGACTTGTTCGCCTTCTTGTATTAATATTTCAGAGTATTTTGGCCAGTTCTCTTCCATATTTGTCATCTTGTGGGCCTTGGCTTCTAATGGCGAGATCCATCTGGGCGTTTTCTTTTCTAGTAGATCCTTATATTTCATCCAGACTCTAAATAGAGCCTTTCTGATTATATGTGTCTTGAAGCCTTGGTGGGCCTTGATCTTATCATACCATAAATATGCATGCCATCCAAATCTGTTATCATGTCCTTCCAGGTCCAGTATATCTGTATTTTCCAATAGGAACCAATCTTTCAGCCAGCAGAAGGCCGCTGCTTCGAAGTATATACTTAATTCCAGCAGGGAAAAGCCCCCTCTTTTCTTATCATCTGTTAAAATCTTAAACTTGATTCTGGGTTTTTTTTCCCTGCCAGATAAATCTTGATATGTCCTTCTGCCACTTCTTGAAAGGTTCCATCTTATCCACAATCGGTATCGCCTGAAAGAGAAATAATAGTTTAGGCAGCACATTCATTTTTATTACTGCTATTCGGCCCAGCAAGGACAACTTCAATTTGTTCCAGATCTCCAGATTTTTCTTAATTTCATTCCAAACAATGTTTGATGTTTTGTCATGTTTTTAATATTCTGCTAGGAGCTGCCCAGCACAACTGGGGAATAATAATAATAATAATAATAATAATAATAATAATAATAATAATAATAACAGCATTCTTTTTGGGTGTCGGGGGTGTTAAGGGAGGGATAGTACCTCTGTTTGGGGACACAACATGCTCCTTTTTGGATAATTTGCCTATCTTTGGTCCCCACCCTGCACTCAAATCTCACCTGTGGCTGCTACTGTAGAAGCTGGCAACATGTGACATTGGCCCCACCCCAGGAGCAGCTTCGACTGTCCAGCTAAACCAGGTGAGGGTAGCCAATGGGCGCTAAACCCTTGGTGAGCTAGGGACATTCCCTGCTTGGACTGAGCTAACGAGACCAATAGTGGGTCCAACAATCAAGAAGGTGGTTTCTGCATGAGCTGTATAGGGAAGTACAGGGCAGATTGTGCTTGTCAACCTGGGAAGGAAGCCCATCAAGGAGAAGGAATACTCTGATCCTAAACCTCTGCTGCCTTGCAGAGTTTCTTCAGATGGAGAAATGGCTAACAAGTAAACACTACACAAATCTGGAGTACAGACCCCAAGACGGTTGGCTGGTGCCTTGTAAGCTGCCTTCCAGCAACTCACGCAGTCAAGATGTTGCCAAACATATTTGTCTACTTTCATTTGGCCGCTGGCCAGGACCTCCATGCCCACTGCCCAGGCTTGGGCCCCAGGGAGGTCACTGCTAACAATCCCAGGGGTTAGTGCTGCTAACAGTGACTTAACTTAACCCCTGTAGGCAGGACCGGTGCTGGGGATTTTGGCGCCCTAGGCGAGGGGGCGGGTCACGTGACGTCATTGCGCATGACGTACGGTGCCCCGTCCCCTGCCCACCGGGCGGCGGCAGGGGACGAGGGGCAGGCTGGCCAGCGCCTCCTCCATTTTGGCGCCCCCGCGGTTTTCACCCCAAGCTACTTGCTCCGCCGCTGGTTGAGGCGGGGGCGGGCGGGGGCGGGCGGGCGGGCGGGTGGGGGCAGGGGGCAGGCTGGCCAGCACCCCCTCCATTTTGGCGCTCTAGGCAACTGCCTAGTTCGCCTAAATGGGCGCGCCGGCCCTGCCTGTAGGCACACTCCATTGTCTCTCAAGGCAAACAGATGCCAACAACAGTGTCTTCCTTTGGTTTCAGATTTTTAAAATGTATTGTATTTATTTTATATACAGTGGAACCTTGGTTCTCGAACGGCTTAGTTGACGAACAAATTGGAACCCGAACGCCGCAAACCCGGAAGTAAATGCTTTGGTTTGCGAACTTTTTCCGGAAGCCGAACGTCCGATGCGGTCGTCGGCTATTGTTTCCGGGTGCCTGCGCCAATCAAAAGCTGCACCTTTGTTTTTGAAAGTTTTGAGAACCAAAGTACCACTGTATTTGCATGGAGTTTATAGTTCTAGTTTGTTTGCTTAATTTTTTTTTTTTTTAGAACAAAGGCATCATCTTTTCCACAATGGCCAACCAGATGCTTCTTGGTTATTCCACAAGCAGAACATTGGGGCCATAGCGCTTTCCTGCTATTGTTCTCAGGGCCTGTTTGTGACATCTGTCTGGCCACTGCAAAAACAGGGGACTGGGTTAGATGGGTCTTTTTCCTGATGCTTTCACACCATTTTAAGACTCTGCCTTCCTCTAATATTGGTGTTGCCCTAAAATCCCATATATGTATGCAAAAAGCTTTGATAATGACTGAGAGTCCCCAGAACTGATGAAGGAGCCTTAATCGCCATCTTCTCCCTCTGGGTGTTTCTGGTTAAAAGCAACAGATAAATTAGAGCAATTTGACTTGAGGCCAGCAACATTAAAAGAATGAGTGAGGGAAAAACATGATGTCAAGACTATTTGTGTTGCATTATTTCAACCACTTAATTTTGTGACCTCCCTCTTTTGTGCTTAGCAAAGTAATTTTGCATATTGCATTGTTGACAGCCAAGTAAAATGTTTGCAGGAAATAGGGGCAGCTGGCAGAACTATATAAAAGCTCAGAGTTCTCTCACTTCCTCCAACAGCTTCATCTGACTCTTCTGTCTTCACTACATCTTC
Source organism: Darevskia nairensis (assembly GCA_034642065.1). Lineage (NCBI taxonomy): Eukaryota > Metazoa > Chordata > Lepidosauria > Squamata > Lacertidae > Darevskia > Darevskia nairensis. The sequence goes on from JAWWNI010000425.1 coordinate 215,930, forward strand.
TCAAAGAAGCAGGTAAGTCCGATATCTTGGGGAAATATTTCGGAATATATCAGAAGTTTATGACAGTGGAAAGCTAGATTGATATTCCCACTAGAGCAAGGATGAGCATCCTTTGGTCACTCTAGACCTTTGGGCTTGCTGGCTGAGGGGACTAGAGTGCAGTGACAACTGGAGGTCTACAGTTCATCATACCTACTTCATACTTGTGTAAACTGCAGCATACCCATACTTTGCTTAGAGTTGGAATTGTGGCAAATGGGTTGCTCTCTGATAATAGCCCTACTGAGAGGGGAATCTGACAGGGATGCCTCCTAGCACCCGTTCGTTTCAATTTTTATATAAATGATATTGTTCAAGAACTAAGAGGCCTAGAATATTTTCCTCTTTCTATTCAGGATGTCAAACGCTCAGTTCTTCTGTATGCCAACGATATGGCTTTCATTTCTACTACCTTAATTGGGATGCAGAGACTTTTGAGGAAGTTCAATGTCTTTTGCACAAAAGAGCAGTTAACAGTCAACCATTCTAAAACTAAAGTGGGGATTTTTGGGAAGAAGAGAAAACCTCACAGATGGAGTTTGGACAATAAACCTATAATATGTGATCCCTAATTGGTTGGGACGTGTCGGACAGAAGAAAATAAGTACTGGGCTTCCAATTGTTGTTGAACTACAATTGTCATGATCCTTGACCATAGGACATGGTATCTGAAGAAGTGTGCATGCACACGAAAGCACATACTAATAACAAACTTAGTTGGTCTCTAAGGTGCTACTTTTTTATTTTGTTTTGACTATGGCAGACCAACACGGCTACCTACCTGTAACATAGGACATTCTGTCTACATCTGTTGGGAGTCGAAGCATGCAACACTGGGCCTCCTTCATACATCATATCAGACAATATATGATTCTCTGTTGTTTTTGGTTTTCATGCTCCATGTTCTGCTCAGTTCTGCAATCTTATTTTTTAGATTCTTCTTCAGCCATGGTTGACTGTAGTGCATCCCCATTGAAGTGATGTACCCCACACTTATTTTGTCCCTTGGTGTTTTTGGTTTCAGACTCACCTCCACCCAACAATGGTTGACTGTGGTCCATCCTGTGCTGTCCCATCCTGTGCTTCCACCCCCACCGTTGGATTTGGATCAGCAGGTGGTCTTGGCTATGGAGGTCTTGGTAGATGGGGAGGTCTCGGCTCTGGATATGGAGGTTTCGGCTATGGATACGGAGGTCTCGGCTACGGTTATGGAGGTGCTGAAAGAGCAGCCAATCTCGGTATCCTGGATGGAGTCATCCCTTCATGCATCAACCAGATCCCACCAGCAGAGGTCGTCATCCAGCCACCTGCCTCCGTTGTGACCATCCCAGGGCCCATCCTCTCTGCCAGCTGTGAGCCTGTGTCTGTTGGAGGCTACACTCCATGTGCCGTTGGTGGTTCCGGGATCGTAGGAGGCTATGGCTATGGTGGGTGGGGCTATGGGTCTGGCCTCCTTGGAAGCTCTGGGGGCTGGGGCTATGGTTTGGGCTGCGGGAAGGGGACACTCCTTGGAAGGAGGTTTGGGCATCGTTTTAGCATCTGTTCGTAGGCCAATTAAACCTGAGAAGCATATTATGAACTGATAATCAGAGAGCTTGATGCAGATCCATTGGGTGTGGTTCAAAAGAGCTAAATCCCAGGAACAACTGCTGAAGTTGAACCCTCTTCACCCCCCCCCCACCTCTTTGCTTTGCAGTCCAGCAAACTAAGACTCTTATATGCTAAATTTCTTATGTATTTCTCGAACAGCTATCAATGCTATTTCTTGAATCTTTTCAATAAAGCTTTTGGTGCATTACGGCAACCAGTGTTTGGTGGTTTTTGTAACACTTGGCTTCAGTTCCTCACAGCAAGCTGTCCAGCTGACTGAAGCGACTTTTCGTCTAAATTAAAACTGGAATGTGGCTCAAGGCATGTTTGCCAACAATAATTTGACAGACGTTTGGAGGTTTTATATTCCAACATTAAGGGATTATACATTTTACTTGCAAGCTCATATATCCCGCTGAATGTGATATTCTAAAATATCTGCTAATTTGGTCACTAGAGTGAAATCTATTCCAATGTTACTAAGGATTTATGCAGATCACGCACTAATAAAATTGAACATCAAAATGTCAAATAATTGTAATAATAAACTCTAGAGAATGAATAACACTATATCAGTAAGAGGAGATAGAAAGACACAAATAGAACAACATTTAGATTGTTTTCTAAAGTGCATAAACACCATAGCCATATACGGGATGCAAATGAATCTTATATCAGAGGTGTTCTGACAGAACAAAAATGGCAGCAGCTATTCTCTCAAACAGAAAAAAATGGTTCAAAATCTTAAGAAAGTACACATTAGCATAAGCAAACATGGTGCATGAAGTGCAGAGAACATGCAAAATATCCAAGCCGAAAAACTGGAATGCTTTACCAACTGTAAAAAAAAAAAAAAATCAAAGATGGTCGAAATACAGCAATAAACCATCTAAATCACTATCAAAACATCTGAAAGATAAACAGATCCAAATGTTTATTCCATCAATTAAATATAAGAATAAAGATGCGAGAAATTGCAAAAACCTTTTACCAGGAATTTTATACTTAACAGAAAAAGCATATATTGAAACTATAGAATATGGGGATTGGGAAAATATTGTTTAGCAGGAAGTAAAACAGCTGGGTGTTATCTTGGAGTGAATATTTTGAATCATTTCTGTTATGTAGCTGGCAGACGGAGAATTGGAAGTCCTTTTCTCTTTCTTCTTTCTTTCCTCTTTTCTTCTCTTTTTATTCTTTCTTGGCTCGCTCCCCCCCCCCCACTTTGTCTTCCTTGGTGTCCTCAGCTCTGGGCCATTATTGGGATCTAAGGATTACACACACATTAAAGTGATGGATTGTTGGTGAAGGACCCGGAGTGAGAGGAAGGGAAGGGAGAGACCGAGAGAACAAAGGAAAGCAGTCAGGCACTGGCACCAACTCTAGGGGGCTCAGCACCTGCACCGCAAGGCCTCTGACATGACTTCCAGGTCTTCATGAAGCACTGGAAGTCATGTCATGTCAAGGCTCTGCCAGGGCTTCAAAATTGGGAAAATGAGGACGTTCCAAGATGCCATTTTGACTGCAGCAACTTGTCAGAGAAGAGTTCTTGTTTGCCAGCAAGGAGGAAAAAAATTGTTAAAAGATGGACATTTTAAATATTTCAGGGGGATAAGAAAGTTGAAGAAAACACTCCTCCATATAATTTATTCTCTTTGATCTTACTTTTTGCCTGATTTATTTAGTGTTTAATTGGAGTGGGAGCTTAATTTATGAATTTGGAATTACTTTACACACACATACACACACACACACAGTTGGTAATATGTCTGATTAATCGAAGTATGCAATTTATATTTTCTGCTCCCCCTTCACATTGATTTCCACAGATTTTTTTTCATATTAATATAGATGGTTATTACTTTGTTTTTTTGAGTATCTATAGATATGAATTTATTTTTAAAATAAGATAGTTTATTTAAAGGTATGCTTTTTTATCTCCCTCTTTTCTTTTCCCCTTTTCTTTTTCTTAGCTAAGTATTTATTGTTATATACTTCCTTTTTCCCAGTTATTATTCTAATGGATGGACTGATGATACCTATTTATATGTCAGGGACTGGACTGAAGAGGAGGCTGGGGATCGTCTCCTCTGCTTCCCTCGGAGGAGGTAGGGGAGTGGGGGGATCACCCCCCTTCTCCAGTAGTTTCAAGAGAAGAGGGAGACAGGATTGAGTTACAGCAGAACTCAGAGCTGCCAAGTTATGAGGTGTCAGGAGAAGGAGGGGGAGTTGGAGAACTGTCAGCAGAGATGTCATTGGAAAGCACAGAATCTCCACCATCCCCACATACTCACCACTCAATGAGAATTCAAGAGCCAAGGGCTCAACAACATTTGACCCCCGAGGCCCCCCATAGAGTCACAGGCTGTTGCTGGGGAAGGAAGGGCAGGAGCTCAGAGTGAGCAACGTCAGTATGGAGTTAAGGACTGGAATTCTTTGCCTTTCACCACAATGACTGAATAAAACCATAAATACGAACTTTCTTGTTTCTTCCTTGATGCTACCGGGGAGGAGAGATCTCTCAAGGAGGGAGAAATCCCTCAAGCCTGACATTATATGTCCTCACTGAACTTAAGGATCTCTATTCTCTCTCTCTCTCTCTCTCTCTCTTTTAAAAAAATAATTTTTATTAGGTTTTTTAACACATAAAACAAACATTTCATCACATTTCATCAAACCTTATCATAAACATCAAATAACAAACAAACAACACATAAAACAAAACCTCACAACACACACAATAATTCTAACATTTTATCACCTTCTTCTTTCATTACTTGTTGGGTGGACTTCCCCCGCCTCCCTCCACCGCGTTTCTTATTCCATATATCTATAACTTAACAGATACTTATCATTATCTTTCTATTACTTCTATTTATCTCCAATATCACCAATCTTATTCTTATTTAATTAATTCCTTAACTTAAACTAATATTCTATCTTAATCTAAATTTAACAATCATACTTCCCAAAATCTCATATCTTATGATCTACTGTAATAATAGCTTCTGACTTCAAATTTATCTAATTACTAATTTTACAACACTTATTGATATATTTCTTAAACTTCTTCCATTCTTCTTCCACCGCCTCTTCCCTCTGGTCTCGGAGTCTCGCGGACAGCTCGGCAAGTTCCATATATTCCATCATCTTCATCTGCCATTCCTCTAACTTTGGTAAGTCATTGGTTTTCCAATATTTAGCAAACAAGATTCTTGCTGCTGTTGTGGCATACATGAAGAAAGTGTGGTCTTCCTTAGGTATTTCGTGGTTAACCATTCCAAGTAGGAATGCCTCTGGTTTTTTACTAAATGTGTTCTTCAACACTTTTTTAATTTATTATAAATCATTTCCCAGAAGGCCTTCGTCCTTGGGCAGGTCCACCACATATGATAAAAAGTTCCATCTGCAGTTCCACACTTCCAGCATTTCTTGTCATGCAAATGATAGATTTTAGCTAGCTTGACTGGGGTCAAATACCATCTATATATCATTTTCATTATATTCTCTTTCAACAAAGTACAAGCAGTGAAATTAATACCTTTCCTCCAGAGTCTTTCCCAGTCTGCCATCATAATATTATGTCCTATATCTCTAGCCCACTCTATCATTGCAGATTTTACAAATTCATCCTGTGTATGCCACTCCAGCAACAATTGATACATTCTGGATAAGTTTTTAGTCTTTGGCTCTAGTAACTCCGTCTCCAATTTCGACTTTTCCATCTGAAAGCCAAGTTTTTTGTCCATCTTGTAAATCTCATTAATCTGGTGGTACTGCAACCAGTTCTCCACCTTATCTTTCAGTTGTTCGTAAGGTTTCAACCTGACAGTTTCTCCTTCTTGTATGAGAATGTCCATATATCTAGGCCAATTTCCAGTCCGGTTAAACCTTTTATCGGCCTTGGCTTCTAATGGTGATATCCATCTGGGAGTTTTCTTTTCGAGCAGGTCTTTATATTTCAACCATACTCTAAACAATGCTTTCCTGATCAAATGCTGCTTAAAGCCCCTATTGGCCTTAACTTTATCATACCATAAATATGCATGCCATCCAAACACATTATCGCATCCTTCCAAGTCTAGCACATCAGTGTTTTCTAAAAGGAACCATTCCTTCAGCCAGCAGAAGGCTGCAGCTTCAAAATACACGTTCAGTTCTGGCAGGGAAAAACCTCCTCTTTTCTTATCATCAGTTAGTATCTTATATTTAATTCTGGGTTTTTTCCCCTGCCAAACAAATTTAGATATGTCCTTCTGCCAGCTTTTGAAAGGCTCCATTTTGTCAATAATCGGTAGTGACTGGAAAAGAAATAATAATTTAGGCAATACATTCATCTTAATTACTGCTATTCGGCCCATAAGGGACAATTTCAATCTATTCCAGATTTCCATGTCTCTCTTAATTTCAGACCAAACTTTTTCATAATTGTTCTTATATAAGTTCGAATTTTTTGAAGTCATATTCACACCTAGATATTTAACTTTCTTAACAAATACAAGTCCTGTTTTCACCTCGATATTTTCTTTTTCTTCTCGTGTCAGGTTTTTCCCAAGAACTTTAGTCTTGGCTTTATTTAATTTAAAACCGGCTACTTGCCCAAAGTCTTGTATTATGTCCAGTGCTTTTACCGCACTGGAATCAGGCTCCTCAAGGGTCAACACTAAATCGTCTGCAAAGGCTTTAAGTTTGTATTCTCTGGCCCCTACTCCCACACCTTTAATGTCATTGTCTTTTCTAATCATATTCAAAAGGACCTCCAGGACCGTTATAAACAATAGTGGGGAGAGTGGGCACCCTTGCCTTGTTCCTTTTTCAATCTTAATGTCCTCTGATACAACATTATTCACAATTATCTTTGCTCTTTGCTCAGTATATATTGCTTCCAGTCCATTCAGAAAACCCCCTCCCACCTCCATTTTTTCAAAGTTTTTCTTCATAAAACTCCAAGAAATATTATCAAAGGCCTTTTCCGCATCTATAAACATCAAAATTACCTTCGTATTTCTATTAAGTTCCAACTTTTCCAGAATATCCACAATATTCCTTATATTTCCATTTAGATGTCTTTCTGGCAAAAAGCCTGCTTGGTCTTTGTGGATAATCTCCATTAAAACTTTCTTCAATCTATTGGCCATTATATTTGCAAAGATTTTGTAATCCACATTTAGGAGGGAGATTGGTCTATAATTTTTCATCTGTGTTGTATCAGTGTCCTGCTTGGGTATCAGAGTTATATACGCATCTTTCCAAGATTCAGGTGCTTTACTTCCCTTAAGAATTTCATTGCAAAGTTCCGTCAATGGCTGTATTAGCCATTCTTTTAATTCCTTGTAGTATTTTGCTGAAAGTCCATCCGGTCCAGGTGCCTTTTCTAACTTCATCTGTCCAATTGCCGCTTCTATTTCTAGTCCTGTTATCTGGTGGTTGAGTGAGGCCTTCCTTTCTTCCGGGATTTTATGCAGTCCATTCTTATTTAGAAATTGCTCTATCAAATTTTGGTTTTGATTATTTTCTTTGTACAGCTTTTTGTAAAATTTCTGAAAGTTTTTCCTGATCTCCACAGGGTTCTCCACGGTCCGTCCATCAATTGTCAAGCTTGTTATTGTGTTTTGTTTCTGTCTCCTCTTCAATTGCCACGCCAGCAACTTGCCACATTTATTTGCAGATTCAAACGATTTTTGTTTCATCATCTTAACTTTCCATTCTATTTCTTGGTTGGTCAGCTGAGAAAATTCCGCCTGTAGATATTTAATTTCTTTCTGTAATTGCATATTCTTAGGCGTTATTCTCAGCTTCCTTTCTTTCTCCTTAAGTTGCTGTAAAATGGCTTCTTTTTTCTCATTTTGAGTCTTTTTCCTTATTGCCTTTTGTTGTATCAGGAAACCTCTCATCACCCGCCTTGCTCGCGTCCCATATGACCCTTTTTTCCACTGTTGTATTCCAATTTATTTCAAAAAAGTCCTTTAGGGTCCTACGGGCCTTCTCACAAATCTTCCCATTCCTGAACAACGAATTATCCATTCTCCACCGAAAAGATCCCTGTGTTGTCAGTCTTAAATCCAGCTGTACAGCATTATGATCAGAGCAAGTTCTAGGATGTATTTCTGTATTGAGTATCCTTGGAGACACCTCCCTGGATACCCATATCATGTCAATTCTGTTCCACGAACCCATCGCTTCTGATTGGAATGTGGCTTCGGTGTCCATTGGGTGCTTTAATCTCCAGGCATCTATCCAGTCCAGATTCTCCGACATTTCAAAAAAGGTCTTTGGCAGCCTCCAATCATTTGTAAATTTAATTCTTTGTGATCTGTCCATCAACGTGGAGGCCACTGCATTAAAGTCTCCCAGAGCCACCATTTTGTAATCCATATAGTCCAGCAACTTGTCGTGGAGCTCCTTGTAGAATTCAGATTTACTGTCATTCGGTGCATAAATTCCCAAAATCAGAAATTTTTCGCCTTGCACTGTCATTTGTATAGCAACATACCTTCCCTCCTGGTCTTTGAAAAGCATTTTTGGATCATACTTGTCCTTAGCATAGATTACAACTCCTCTTTTCTTGACTTTAGCTGATGAAATAAATTCTTGGCCCAATTTCCTATTTTGTAGAACTCTTCTGTGCAATCTTGTTACGTGAGTTTCTTGTAGGCATATCACATCCAAATTCTGCTTGATCAGATTGTGAAACACGCGATTTCTTTTAGGTTTTATGTTCAAACCTCTTACGTTGAGTGTCAATAATTTAAGGGCCATCTTGATTTATTCTGCTGCTCCTCCTCCTGCTCCTTGGGGGTCGTCGAATCCTGCGCCTGGCCTCCCTCCTGGTAGTGATGGATCTGGAACTGGTAGTAGGCCAAAGTCTGCGTCGTGTTTTTCAAGGAATTTCCTTTTGTCCTGCAGTGATTTTATTCTGACTTTCCTCTCCTTGTATGAAAATGAAAGTCCCTGAGGGAACTCCCACCTGAAGATCACTTTTTTACTTCTCAAAGCTCTTGTCAAATCTGTATAGTTGGTCCTCAGGTCCAAAAAATACTTCGGAATGTCTTTAAATAGAACCACTTGTTTATTCTGGACCACTAGATTATTTTCGTAGTGAAGGCCTAAAATGTAGTCTCTCTCCTCTTTGTTATGAAATTCAATCAAGCAGTCATTAGGTGTCTTACTGTCCTTTTTGTCCCTTGGACCAAAACGGTAGGCCTTCACTATCAGAGCCTTGACCTCTTCTGTCTGCAAATTCCAGTGTCTTGCGAATTCCTCAGCCAGGTAGTCCTTCAGTTCTCCTTGTTCCAATTGAGGGAGGTCTCTTACTTTCAAGTTCCCCTCTCTCTGTCTCATTTGAATAAAAGCGATTGACGCCTGCACATCTCGCTGTCCAGCTTGATCCGCTGCTCTGGAATCTTCCAAAGTCTGCACTCTTGTTTCCACCTTTGCCACCTGTTGTTTGGTGTGTTCAATTTCCACCTTGAGAGCTCCAATATTTTGAAGTGCTTCTGTATTCTGGTCTACCTTCTTGCTTAATTCTGATATTTGTTGTCTTACATCCTTTCTAATTTCTTCTAATGCAGCAAGAAGTACATCTGTGTTTAATCCTTCAGCCGCTGAATCTCTTCTTGGCCCTTTATCTTCTATTTTTTTTGGAGGCATTTCTACTTAAGCTATTTCTGGCTTCTCAAGGTCACAATACTCAATACACAGAGCAGCTGTTATTTTGAAAAACCAGCAGCAGGAAATTGCAAACTAAAACAGTTCCCATCCCAGTCCAGAGCAGGAGAAGTTGGCAGCCATTTTTCCATACAGAGTTAACTTATTTTCAAAGTTGCAATCTTATCAAGAAAAAACCAGGAGGCTAGTATGTTGCTGTAAATCACTTGTATCACCTTCCCAAGTAAAGCTTTGGCACAGTAGCCTTTTTAAAAGATCAAAGCGTCCAAATCAGAAACGAAAGTATCACAAGTTCAAACCTCTTTGTTCTCAAAAGATTCAATCAGCCGCTCTGTCCCGGCTCTCCTTAATCAAGAGGGTGAGCGGCGGCTTTAAACTTTCAGTCAAAGTCAGAGTTCTAAAATTAAAGTTCAAGTGTTGCACTGTTCGTAAATTTTCCAGTTCCAAAACTTGAAGTCTTCTAAAACTAACATCAACAGTCTCTATTTACAGCCGCTTGTTTTCTGTTCTCCTTTTACGCGGCAGAGAGAGACGGACTTCCTCTTTAAATCTCTCTCGTAAAGTCCAATTAAATGATCCAAATTAGCATCCAAATTTTGTTACTCACGATTCTGTTGTGCTGATCTTCTTTTTGGGGAAGAAACTGGCGCTCCTCACTGCCCGGCAATTCGCTGCTTCGCTGTGTCGGGAAAGCCGATTTTCCGATGCGCTCCGGTCTGCCACCCTCTACACTCTCGGGGACCCTTACTAGGAGCCCCGGAGGATTGGGGAGACCGCCCGAGCGCTGCCGGATCCACGTCCTCAAGCCCAACCGCTTGAGGTTTCTTCGGAGGTCCTTTTCGCGGGAAACGGCACCTCCAGCTCTGAAACAGCCGGTCTCTCCGCGGAGCGGAGAAAAAACCCAGCCGCGCAGTATGGCGCCAGAGTGGAAGTCCTCTCTCTCTCTCTCTCTCTCCTCATGTATTGTTGACTTTTTGATTAAATAGGCACTTTTACACTGCAATGATGTGATAACACGGTTATTCCTATCTGATTATACAGAAACATATTTCTGAACAAATAAGAGGGGAGAAAGTACATTATTTAGCACTTGTTGAAAAATATCAAATGCTTTTAGACCTTGACTTCATCTGTGGCTATATATTACACTTGTACAAGAGACGGCATGACTCTGAACACCAGTTTCTTGGGATCACAAGTGGGAGAGGGATATTGGGTTCATGTCTCGTGTGCAGGTTTGCCATAGGCAACTGATTGGCTACTATGAGAACAGGATGCTGGACTAGAAGGGCCTTTGACCTGACCCAGCAGGGCTCTCTCTTCTTCTCTTCTTCTCTTCTTTCCATGTCCATAGTTCTCACCATTAGGACAAGACTTGTGACTCCCACTTCATGCTTATAGGGATGGGATGGGATGTGGAAGCTCTGGCTCTGCAGAAATTGTTGGACTCTAACTTGCACCATATCCAGCAATCCTGACCCAATGACAGGAGCTGGAGTCCAGTAATGTCTAGACCATGGGTAGGCAAACTAGGGGCCAGATCCGGCCCAATCACCTTCTAAATCCGGCCCGCGGACGGTCCAAGAATCAGTGTGTTTTTACATGAGTAGAATGTGTCCTTTTATTTAAAATGCATCTCTGGGTTATTTGTGCGGCATAGAAATTCATTCACCCCCCCCCCAAATGTAGCCTGGCCCCCCACAGGGTCTGAGGGACATTGGACCGCCCCCCTGCTGAAAAAGTTTGCTAACTCCTGGACTCTAGACTCTAGAGGGTCACTTGATACGTACTCCCAATCAAGGTGCACCAATGACTCATCTTGAACCCTATAACCTGCCCTGTTGTTATGAGAAATCTATTCCCCCAGTCATATGATTTAATTATGACCCACTTCCCCCAAATGACAGCAAAGAGGAAACAGGAGAAGGGGCACAACTGCTTCATTGCACCCATTTAACCCATCCTTCCTGGTCCTTTAGCGATCAGCAAAAGTTGCATTTGGCCCCTGATTGTGAGTTGTTTCTCTGAATGAATAACCAGTCAGGGTGCCCTGGAGAGAGATCCTGTACTCATGTTGAATAAGAGGAGAATGGTAATTTCTAGAGGAATATAACATACTTTTTCCAAACTCGATGAAAACCCTTCAGGGTGCCAGAGAGAAAGATAGCCCCCAATACTCCAATTTTAATTTGGACAAAAGGGGTTTAAGACTTTGGACTCCTTGCAATGAGAAACTGGAGGTGGAGTTTTAAAAAGAAAGACACACAGGTTATCAGAATGCAGAACAAGCTTTATTGAAAAGGTCAAGGATAAAGAAAGGATAGTTGTACAATAGGCAAAAAAAAGGTGCATATTGTAAAAGGTTCTTGTCTTCTCGACTTCATAATACAGAGGGGGGAATTAAGAGGGTTCAACTTCAGCAGTTGTTTCTGGGATTTAGCTCTTTTGAACCACACCCAATGGATCTGTATCAAGCTTTCTGATTATAAGTTCATGATATGCTTCTCAGGTTTAATTGGCCTACGAACAGATGTTACCACGATGCCCAAACCTCCTTCCAAGGAGTGCCCCCCTTCCCATAGCCCAAACCATAGCCCCAGCCCCCAGAGCTTCCAAGGAGGCCAGACCCATAGCCCCACCCACCATAGCCATAACCCCCTACGATCCCGGATCCACCAACAGCACATGGAGTGTTGCCTCCAACAGACACAGGCTCACAGCTGGCAGAGAGGATGGGCCCTGGGATGGTCAGGACAGAGGCAGGTGGCTGGATGACGACCTCTGCTGGTGGGATCTGGTTGATGCATGAAGGGATGACTCCATCCAGGACACCGAGATTGGCTGCTCTTTCAGCACCTCCATAACCGTAGCCGAGACCTCCGTATCCATAGCCGAAACCTCCATATCCAGAGCCGAGACCTCCCCATCTACCAAGACCTCCATAGCCAAGACCACCTGCTGATCCAAATCCAACGGTGGGGGTGGAAGCACAGGATGGGACAGCACAGGATGGACCACAGTCAACCATTGTTGGGTGGAGGTGAGTCTGAAACCAAAAACACCAAGGGACAAAATAAGTGTGGGGTACATCACTTCAATGGGGATGCACTACAGTCAACCATGGCTGAAGAAGAATCTAAAAAATAAGATTGCAGAACTGAGCAGAACATGGAGCATGAAAACCAAAAACAACAGAGAATCATAAATTGTCAGATATGGTGTAAATGAAGGAGGCCCAGAGTTGCATGCTTTGACTCCCAACAGATGTAGACAGCATGTCCTATGTTACAGGTAGGTAGCCGTGTTGGTCTGCCATAGTCAAAACAAAATAAAAAAATTCCTTCTAGTAGCACCTTAGAGACCAACTAAGTTTGTTATTGGTATGAGCTTTCGTGTGCATGCACACTTCTTCAGATACCATGTCCTATGGTCAAGGATCATGACAATTGTAGTTCAACAACAATTGGAAGCCCAGTACTTATTCTCTCCTGTCCGACACATCCCAACCAATTAGGGATCACATAATATAGGTTTATTGTCCAAACTCCATCTGTGAGGTTTTCTCTTCTTCCCATAAATCACCACTTTAGTTTTAGAATGGTTGACTGTTAACTGCTCTTTTGTGCAAAAGACATTCAACTTCCTCAAAAGTCTCCGCATCCCAATTAAGGTAGTAGAAATCAAAGCCATATCGTTGGCATACAGAAGAACTGAGCGTTTGACATCCTGAATAGAAAGAGGAAAATATTCTAGGCCTCTTAGTTCTTGAACAATATCATTTATATAAAAATTGAAAAGAAAGGGTGCTAGGAGGCATCCCTGTCAGATTCCCCTCTCAGTAGGGCTATTATCAGGGTGATGAGAACAAGATTAGCTGCCATATACTAAATGATGTATTTGTTGTCAATATTGTTTACACTGATTGTCAATGACTCTCCTGGGTTCCAGACAGGGAACATTACTGGCCCCAGTTGAAGATGTAAGGGACTGATCTTAGGACCTTGTACATGCAAAGCATGGGCTGTAGTGTCGAGATGGCCAATGCATGGACGACTCCCCCATCAGCGATCAGCGTGCAGATCAATGGAGTTCTGGCAGCCTTTCCGACTTGATTTACGATGACCCATGTCTTGTAGGCTCTGGGCAAATCTTCAGCTATCCAGCAGAGTGAACGCAGCGTAAGCTAGGCTTGAAGCTGTGTGCACTAATAGCTACTTTATTAAGCAAAGACAGAACAAAGGAAAAACATGCCTCCTCTTTTTGGAGAGCAGTCAGAACAGAAAGTAAAAACAACAAACGGAAACAGAGTACAGTAACATCCGTTCCTGTGATCCAACAATCAGTGCAGTGGAATACATAACATAACACAGACATGTGACATCTGCACAGTGGAGGAATAGAAACCTAACATGTACCACTAAGGAATGACCCCCTTTCTTGCCATTTTAATCCACAACATCTAGAAAGTTATTTGCTGGCTACCCCTAATACTGCTGTTCGGAAATATAAGAAAATGTTGAGATAACCCAGTAAGGTTCTTTTAAGAAAAGGCATGTTTTATAAAAAATGCTATCTACATGTATCTTGAACATACTGGACCACAGTATACCATTGTCTAGCAAGTTGGGGATGAGCTTGAAAAAAATAAGTACAGTCATCCTTTATATTTTCACCAGAGAGTAAGCGCAACACAATCGGTTTACGTCTGAGTGGAATTTAGAGTTTTGTGCTGTAAAAGACAGAAGTGTGTATGTTTGTCTAAATATAATTTAGGAAGGAAGGAAGAAGATGGAGAGCTGGTGGCAGCTTCCAGCTGTCCTTAAAAATGCTTAATTAGAGTTTCTTCTAGCAATATCATATTAAATGCACTTACAAAGTGTGAAGCTGGAAAATCCATCTGGTCTTAATTTGATGTGAATTTTTGAATAATTCAGAAAAAGAAAATGGACTTACCTGCTTCTTTGAGAAGATGTAATGAAGACAAGAGAGTCAGATGAAGCTGTTGGAGGAACTGGGAGAAGTTTCCATTTTTATACAGTTCTGTCAGCCACTCCTGTGACCAAGAGACCGCCTCTTTCCAGCTAACATTTTATTTAGTTGTCAACAAATTCATGTGCAAAAGTACTTTACTAAGCACAAAAGAGGGAGGTCACAAAATTAAGTGGTTGCAATAATGCAACACAAATAGTCTTGACACCAGTTTGTTCCCCTCTCCCTTCCTTTTAATTTTGCTGACCTCAAGTCAAATTGCTCTAGTTTATCTGCTGTTTTAAATCAGAAATGCCCAGAGGGAGGAGATGGAGATCATCAAAGCTCTTTCATCGGCGTAGGGGACTCTAGGACATGAGCAAAGCTTTTTGCATACACCTTCTGAGACATCTCCGGTATCAGATGAAATCAGTGTCCTTGAATGCCTTGAGCACATCAGAAAAGCCCTGCTGGGTGAGGCCAAAAGCCCATCTAATTCAACATCTTGTATTCACAGTGCAGAACCAGATGCCTCAATGGGAACTCACAATTGGAACCTGAGAGCACCAATGCCACTTGGAAGAGAACAATAGTGAGAAAGAGCTATGGTCCCTATGTTCTACCTGTGCATCTGGTTGACCACTGCAGGAAAGAGGATGCTGGACAACATGGGCCTTGGGTTTGTTCCAGCTTCAGGGCTCATTATATGTTATCTTCTTCACTTGTCCTGGAAGGTCAGAGATGTTTCCTTCAGCCTGGCAAAAATCTAAAGTTAATCTGGATTGGTCTTCTGGGTGGCAGTGGTGGCAGGGGGCTGTCCCAACTTCAATAGAAGATGGTGTCTGTGTACATGTGTGGTTTTGTTTTTTGTTTTTGTTTTTTTTAAAAAAAACCAACCAAAAATATGTTAAGCATCTAAACCAGATATATAAAATCAGTACCAAGTTGAAATCAAAAAGAAAACACTACTTTTTTTTCTTTTTAAAAAGGCAGCTTAAAAAGCAATTAAAACTTGCATATTTGGAAGCCTAGAAAATGTATGAAATGTATTCCGAATCTGTAGTTTAGAACAGATTTAAGAGCAACAAGCCACAAAAAAAAAGTAGCTGAAATTATGAAGGGTTGCATCCAATAAACCCATTCTCAGGAAAGTTCCATCAAAATGCATGGTGTTGACTGACTTGTCCATTGTTTTCTTCTTCTTTTTACAAAGTAATAATCATAAATAAATAAGAATAAAAATGTGCACCCCACCACTGAGACCATCCCATTGTAACTATCCAACCTCCCAAAATTTCAACACCTCTTGTGATGGTTTGACCCCTTTCCTTTTTAACAGTACAAATTCTACAAACACCCTCCATATCTCCTCAAAATAATTTATCCTGCATATTTCCCATCTTACATTAATGGCACATGTTAATTTATCTTTAACAGCTATATCCCACACCTCTTTAGACCATTCTTCCATTTTATATTCTGCTTGCCCCTTCCACTTCCTAGCTATAATAATTCATGCAGCTGTCAATAAATTTGTGAGCAAGTCCTTCATAGTCTGCGAACCTTTCACTCGAATATAAATTGATAATAATGCTACCTCTAGACTTTCGGTCAGCTTTAACGCAGTGATTTCTGTTATCTCCTTAAATACCCTTTGCCAAAATAATAATAATAATTGTACATATTTACACTCCCACCACATGTGAACATAATTCTCTGTTTCCTGGCATCCCCTGTCCATTGCTTTCAATAGATCTAACATGAGCTAGTTGAAAATAACCTTAGCATTTCAGTAAATGTCTAACAGTGGAGATAGATGGATACCAACAGATCTCAACCGATCACCATGAAGGCACCAACTCTTCGATCTGCCCACCTGATCTTGCATATTGATGTAACAGTGGATAGGATTTCCCATGCTGATCTCAAAGATGAAGATGGAAACAGGAGGCTATCAAGGGATGTTTTTTAGCATCATTATTATATTTTACCCTTGCATTGTGTTAGCCACGTTGACATTACAAGTTACAGGCAGGCTAGAAATTCAGGAAATTAGGGATGGCTAATACTACAAGTGAATTTAATATGTGATCCCTGATTGGTTGGGACATGTGTCTAGTACAGTGGTGGGGAAAGTGGTGTCTAGTACATGTGTCTAGTACAGTGGTGGTCCTCCAGATGTCTTGCATCATCCCTGCCTACATTATCCTTTTATATCTTCAATCATTTTATTTGAGGGTGGGCTTCAAATAATTGTGAATTTTTGCTAACTCTTCAAAATCATTTTGCTTTACGGGGTACACTTAATCATACATGTGTATATGAATCCTTGCGTCAATGAGCGCTAGAGCATTAGGAAGATTCTGTTCTCATAGTGGTCAACCAGATGCCAATAGGAATCCCATAAGAAGGACAGGGACTCAATGTCCCATTCCCCAATTCTGATTCTCAGCAACTGGTATTCAGAGGCATGCTACCTCTGACAGTGGAGGCAGAGAACCCTGGCTATGTTCTGTGAACGGAATGATAAGCTGAAATCTTGGATATGAAAGTTGAGTAGGCTACTGATAAAATCTCCAGCCATTCCAGCTACTTTAATTCTCTTCAAAGACATAGCAGCTGTTGATCTGTCCGAAGTGAACATACAAAGGCATCTTTACATTTTCTTAATTGTTTTTATTAACTTCTTTTGTGGAAGAATGAGAATGCAAAGATCAAAAGGGTGAGAATGGGAAAGAAGCGTTGTTGGGAGCAGAGGAAATGCGAACTCTTTTGCCCCATTTTTCTTTCTTATTAAAACAATTAGAGGGCATGATGTAATTCATAAATTACTTGCTAATTAAAGCCTCAGGGAAAGGGGGTGTATCCCAGCTAGCTGTGGGGCCATCAGGGGATACAGAGTATAAAAGGGCTCCCTGAGCTGAGATATCCCAACAGCTTCCCTTGACTTGATCTCCTCTCTCCATTTCTACTCCTCAGAGACTTTGGTAAGTCAAACGTGTGCATGTGTGTTACAGTGCACGTGTGCATCTGCCTTGTCTTTACAGTACATGCTTCTTCTTCTTTTGCACTGCTCAGAGGGTTCAGATAACCGAATTCCAGGAGAACACTAAAATTCCATTATGTTGTGGGGTATGTTGCTATTCCATCAGGAATCCTGCATCCTCCAAGTTGTTGGCTGGCTTGTTTTCTATGTATTTCTTCTGAACACAAACATTTAGGAAGTTGCCTTACACCAAGACCAGAGTGTTCATCCATCCAGCACTGTAATGTTTGACTGGCTGCAGTTCTCCAGGGCTTCAAGGAAGGTTTTTCTTCCAAACCTAACCTGGAGATGCTGGGGAGTGAAGTCAGGACCTTCTGTATGCAAAGCAGATGCTCTAACAATTCACTATAGCCCTTCCTTTCTTACACCTTATAGGATTATTTCAAAACTAGACATTTTTGTTTTCCTGGGTGGTGGTGGTGGTGGTGGTGGTGAGAGAGTCTTATTCTATCACAAGTTGTGCAAATCCAGCTTTCCTCATTGTAAAGTACAAATGTAGCATTCATGATTCTCCATGCATTGGGATTGAGACACAATACAGCATTCCACAGAATGTTTTTCAGGTTTCCCCAACAATATAACCTTAGCAAAAATTCAGTCAGGTAGATAAAAAACCAAAGTCAGCATAAGGGAAGTATTTATTGCATAGGCTAATATACATTTGTTCTTCATGGAAGATTTGACAGATGAAGAAAGTAATAATATAGGAAGTTGCCTTACAATTGATCCATCTAGTTCAGTATTGTCTTCTCTGACTGTCTGAGGCTCTCCAGGGTTTCAGATGAGAGATTCTTTCCCAGACCAACCTGCAGATTCCAGGGATCGAATGCAAAACATATGTTCTGCCAGTGAGTAATGGTCCTTCCTCGAGGAAAGAAAAAAAGATTCCTGCATTCATTGTTCCAGCTAAAGGTCTGGTTTAAATAGAAACTTAGGGAGTTGCTTTTTACCAAGACAGACCATTGGACCTCCTAGTTCACTATTGTCTTCACTGACTGGAAACTATTCTCCAGAGTTTCAGATAGATGACATTCTCAGACATTCCTGGAGCTGCCAGTATTTGGATTTGGGACCCACAATGAAGAGAAGGGCTGTGGTGAAAAAAAAGAGAAAACAATAAAGAATCCAAGCATTAGGACATAATGTTAGAATTGTCAAAGGCAGCTGATTTAAATGTCCCCTGCGTTCCCCATTGAAGTGGCATTCCACATGTTCATTCTGTCCCTTGGTCTTCTTGGTTTCAGACTCACCTCTACCCAACAATGGTTGACTGTGGTCCATCCTGCGCTGTCCCATCCTGTGCTTCCACTCCCACTGTTGGGTTTGGATCAGCAGGAGGTCTCGGCTATGGATATGGAGGTCTTGGCTACGGATATGGAGGTCTTGGCTACGGATATGGAGGTCTCGGCTACGGTTATGGAGGTGCTGAAAGAGCAACCAACCTCGGAGTCCTGGCAGGAGTTGCTCCATCATGCGTCAACCAGATCCCACCAGCAGAAGTTGTGATCCAGCCACCTCCTTCTGTCCTGACCATCCCAGGGCCCATCCTCTCTGCCAGCTGTGAGCCTGTGTCTGTTGGAGGCAACACTCCATGTGCTGTTGGTGGTTCTGGGCTGGTAGGAGGTTATGGCGGGTGGGGCTATGGGGATGGCCTCCTTGGAAGCTCTTGGGGCTATGGTCTGAGGAGGGGTGGGCTCTTTGGAAGGAGGGCTCTGCAGGGGCGTCGTGGCAGCGTGTGCTATTAGGCCTATTGAACTTGTGGAGAAAATCCATGTGATGATGATTTGAATGACCCTGAATGGGTGAAGATCATGCCTATCCATTATTGAGTGTCTCACCTTGGATTCTGGAAAATCTGAGTTTCTGGGACTGTCATCTAAGCCAACAGCATGTGCATGAGTCTCTGCCATCTTTCCGTTCTCCTGCTTTCCCACTATGTTTCCCGAAAGCCTCCAGATCAAGAAGAAGTTCAGAGCCGCATTGTATAGTGTGTGCCTTTGCCTTGTTTCTGTCCTGCTTCTTTTACAATTGTCTGCTTGACACTTTTCATATTTCCATTAAAGTTCATTCTGAATTGACTCTCTTGGTTTGGCTCCTCATTGCGACATTATCTTTTTTATCAGTGCAAGCATACACTGTTGTGCAAGTTGCACTTGGGGGCACATCTCTTACAAGGAGATAAGGGCAGGCCTGCTGGATCAGATCAAACACCTATATAGTCAATGACCCTGTTCTCACACAGGCCAAACAGTTGACCCAATGGGAAGCTCACAAGCATGTCATAAGTGCAACAGCAACATTCCCCACTTGTGATTCCAAGCAACTGGTTTTCAGAGATATGCTACCCCCCAACAGTGGAAAGAGGATATAGACATAATGGCTGGTAGTCACAGATGGCTTTATCCCCCATGAATTTGTCTAATCCTGTCTTAGAGCCATCCAATGTACTGGCCATCTCTTAACCATTGTGTGAAAGAATTTTGTAGTTTAATTATGCCCTATTTGAAGAAGTCATTGCTTTTTTCTGTCCTGGATCTTCTGACATTCAACTTCATTAGATGGCCTCAAGTTCTAGTATTATGGGAGGAAATTAGCAAGGTGGCTTACATGTCAGAAAATACAATTTAAAACAAACATATCAAGCTACCATATGAGAAAAGCCCAAGAATTATTTAAAGCAGATAAGAGACACAAAAAATTGACATGCATTCCAGCAAATAAAAGTTAGGCATTTAAAAACAACTTACCAGTTAAATGAACCCAGGTTTAAATGACCCCAGTTAGAAAATTAAGAAACTGCCTTGTACAAAGCCAGGCCATTGGTCTACCTAACTCAGTATGGTCTACATTGGCTGTAACATCTCCCAGGGTTTGAGAAAGGAGTCCTTTTCCTAGCACTCCCTAGAGATGATAGGGATTGAACCTGGGACCTTTTGCATGCAAAGCAGAGGTTCTACAACTAAGCTACAGCCCTTTCCTCAAGGAAAAGCTGGAATGTGTGCAGAGGAGGGCAACCAAGATGATCAAGCTTTATGAAAAATGGTTGAAGGAGCTGGGCATGCTTAGCTTGGAAAAGAGAAGACAGAGGAGATATGACAGCCCTCTTCAAATATCTCAAGGGTTGTCACATGGAAGAGGGAACAAGCTTGTTTTTCTCTTGCTCTTGAGGGTAAGAAGGTACCCAGCATTATCCTCCCAACTGATTAAGGCAGCTGGGGGGGGTGTCACCTCCTCCCAACGTTCTCAGGACATTAAAGACTGTTCTCACACCATCAAAAAACTTAACAAGAGCGAGGGAGGGGAAAGGAAGAGAGGCAGGAAGGGATCCGTGTCAGATCACTAGCTCCTCGATACGTTTTGTCTTCCAGATGCATTTCCCATACAGCTGTGTAATTAATAGTTGTTGTTTTGAATTTTATCGTGTCATTATCTTCCTTCATGTGTCATGAAAACTGCTGTTCTGAATAACGCTTGTCTAAGGACTCAGCTACACTGGCAAAGAAAAAGCACTTTATATGTGTTGTTTATGCATTCTAGCACTGTGGCACCAGATGGCGCTGTGGAGTTCTGTTTTTGCCAACCCGATTTCTCATGCAAAGTTTGCAACGCGTTTAACTGAAACGCTTCTTGGATGTGTCTAGACCTGGCCTAAGTTTAGCGTGAGTAGCACTGTTCTGCAGTGGTTCTTGTCCTACTTGGATTTCCAGTGGATGATGCTTGGGGAGTGCTCTTTGGCTCTGTGAGGCCCATGAAAGGTTTGATTTTATCCCTCATGCTGTTTAACATCTATATGAAACTGCTGAGTGGGGTTATCTGGAGCTTTGGAGTATGTCGTCAGCAATATGCTGATGACACACAGCTCTACTTCTCTTTTATATCTCAAGGTTTGTCAGTGGATGTTGTCAGGTTCCCTTAATGGTTGCTCAAGAGTAAAGACCAAGTCCTTCTTGTCTTTCTATCATTTTATTGTGCAAAGTATGTACAGTACAGAGCTAATCCTAAACATGACCGTCTAGTCGCTAGTGGAATCTGGAAGTGCCCCCCTCCTGTTACGGCGCAAACACCAGAGTCTCGGCACTCTAAATTGTCGCCTTCTCCTTCTGCGTAATGCTGGCGCCGGAAACGGCGTCTCTCCCTCCGAGTGGGTCTGCTGAGTGGTGTTAGGTCTCTCTGCATCTTCCTGGAGACCTCTCCCCACCTGGCTCCCTCCCGGTAACTGCTCCTCCCCCAAGGAGGGGCTGGTAGACTCACTGGAAGATGAGTCCGTCGACAACAGAGGCTGAGGCCAGGGGTGGGCACATCCCTTAGAGATGTGCTGGGCAGTTTTCTTCCCTTGGTAATGGACTGGATGAGAGCCAATAAACCAGCCTTTTTCAACCTTGGATCCCCGGATGTTTTTTGGTCTACAACCCCCATCATCCCTAGGTAGCAGGACCAGTGGTCAGGGATGATGGGAGCTGTAGGCGAAAAACATCCGGGGACCCAAGGTTGAGAAAGGCTGCAATAAACTGAAGCTCAGTCCAGATAAGACTGAGGTACAGTTAGTGGGTGGTTCCGTAGACTGGATAGATGGGAGGTGGTCTGCCGTTGATGGGGTTACATAGCCCCCAAAGGAACAGAAATGTAGCTTGGGGGGGGGTTCTTCTAGTTCCATTGCTGTCACTTGAGGTTCAGTTGGCCTCAGTGGCATGAAGTGCCTTACATCAGATTTGGCTGGTGAGCCAGCTGTGCTCCTATCTGAACAGGGATAGCCTAACCCAGTGATGGCCAAACTTGGCCCTCCAGCTGTTTTGGACTACAGCTCCCATGATCCCTAGCTAACAGGACATTGGTCAGGGATGATGGGAATTGTAGCCCCAAACAGCTGGAGAGCCAAATTTGGCCATCATTGGCCTAACCTCTGTTGCCTCTACCAATAGGGTAAGGTAAAGGTAAAGGGACCCTGACCATTAAGTCCAGTCGTGTCCGACTCTGGGGTTGCGGCGCTCATCTCGCTTTATTGGCCGAGGGAGCCAGTGTACAGCTTCCGGGTCATGTGGGCAGCATGGCTAAGCTGCTTCTGGTGAACCAGAGCAGTGCATGGAAACGCTGTTTACCTTCCGCCAGAGTGGTTCCTATTTATCTACTTGCACTTTGACGTTCTTTCGAACTGCTAGATGGGCAGGAGCTGGGACCAAAGAAACGGGAGCTCACCCAGTCACAGGGATTCGAACCGCCGACCTTCAGATCAGCAAGCCCTAGGATCTGTGGTTTAACCCACAGCGCCACCAGTAGATTACTGCAATGCCTCTTAACAGTTCAGAAATATTAGCTGCTGCAGAATTTGGTGGCTAGGATGCTCACTGGGGCAGGACAGTTTGAGCATATAAAACCAATCCTGGCCTGACTCCACTGGCTGCTAGTTAGTTTCCTGGACCAATAAAGCCTTAAATGTCTCAGGACTGCAATAACTCAATAACTCTGCCCATATGAACTGACTCAGTCCTGTGATCACCATCTGAGACCCTTCTTCAGGTACCTCCTCCATGAGAAGTCTGAAGGACAGCAACAAGAAAATGGACATTTTCTTTTGTGGTTCTCTGTTTTTGGAATGCTCTCCCCAAGGAGGTTCAACTGATGCCTTGATTAAATATCTTTAGGTGCCAGGCAAAAACATCCCTCTTCTCTCAGGCCTATGGCAGCCTTCCCAGCATCAGAACAATTGGTTAAATCCTTTGAGACTAAAAAGCCAGTGGTCAGTTTTTATAGATATTTCGTATCAGTAAATCAATTTGATCTACAGAATCTAAGAAATGAATGGAATGTTTCATTAAATGTTCCTCTAATTCAAATTTGAAGTTTCCCCCTATTGCTGAGCAGACCATCTTAAAACAAAAGTGATACCTTTCTCTGGATTTCTTGGTTCTATGCCTTAATTATCAATATTTTCTGTTGGTAAGTACTCCCATGATAACTCTTCTACCTTCTCCAACATTCAAGGGTTCTGAAGCTATCAAGGTGGCAAATTCTGGAAATACTTGCTGCACTGTTAACAGGACAGTGAATGTTTGAACCAATCCAGAAGATATGCGTTATGTCCTTATGGTTGTGATCCTAAACCGGCTTACTTTTGAGAAAGTTGCATTGAAAGGAACTTATTTCTTGGTAGACATATAAAACATTGTGCTGCCACATTAAAAAAATTCGGAGAAGCCAGTGCTATGATGCAGAAAAGGTTTTATTGGGAATTTCAAACAGTAAAAGTATTCAAGTGAATACTAACCATATTGGAAGACAATAAAGCAACAAAGAACACAGTTTAGTGAAGAGCTTCTCCTTTTGAATTATTTTTTCAGACTGGAGAAGAGTAGGGGTTCTACATTTATAGAACATTCTTTCTGCCTTCCTTTACATTGTCCCAATTACACATATTTACACTTGCGTGCTAATTTCATAGACATAGTGAATGGATCTTGTGCTTTTCTTCCTGATGGAATTGGTGTGTTACAAAGAGATGTAGGCAAATAAATATCATCGTAACTAGCAGGGAAAGTGAGATAAAATTGAACTGGAAACAGCTGCATGTTCTAGATGGGCCTGATTACAAGGGATGCAGAACTCTCTCCCGGCTCCCATTGGGGTTGCCTAGGGAGTTAGGGGGCTCAGCATATCTAAAATCAGACCGGAATAGTACACCACAGATCTCTTTTCTTTCCTCCTTGTTGACAGACTGTGAGAGCTTAGCAGGGGAAATAGAAGATACTGCCTCTACGCCCCACAAACCCATAATGGCCACGGCCCCCCAAAGACCCAGAGCTAGACCCCAGAAGACCTGCACCACCATACAGCCCTCTCCCAAATCCGCTGCGAATCCGCTGCCGAATCCGCTGCCATAACCACCAGCAGCACATGGGGTGTTGCCTCCGACAGACACAGGCTCGCAACTGGCAGAGAGGATGGTTCCTGGGCTGGTCATGATGGAGGCAAGTGGCTGGAGGACAACCTCTGCTGGCAGGATCTGGTTGACGCATGAAGAGTGGATTCCAGAAAGAATACCAAGACTAGCAGAAGGGACGCTGTATCTAACCAGGGCACCGGAGCCAAAGCCGTTGCCAGAACCATAGCCAAATCTACCACCAAGACCACTGCCAAGGCCACCGCCAATACCACCGCCAATACCACCGCCAAAACCACCGCCAAAACCACCGCCAAAACCACTGCTAAGGCACCACCAATACCACCGCCAATACCACCGCCAAAACCACCGCCAAAACCACCGCCAAAACCACTGCTAAGGCCACCGCCAATACCACCGCCAATACCACCGCCATATCCACCGCCAAAAGCACTGCCAATACCACCGCCAATACCACCGCCAAAACCACCGGCTGGTCCAAAACCAACCACTGGGGTGGAAGCAAAAGATGCGACAGCGCAGGATGGTCCACAGTAAGCCATGGTTGAGTCTGGAAAGACATAAGCAGGCACATATTATAGCCAAGAAGCATTGAGATTCACAACAGCAATGAAAACTATGGGCTACGTCCAACTACCAATCTGAGTAGTCATGTCCATTGATTAAATGGGTCTACATGGGAAAACATTGAATACATGGAGGAACATAGAATACAGCCCTATGTATTCTCATTAAACAGTATATCAAGAGAGGGAAAGACCAAAGCATATAATGAGCATCTTTATTCCCACCCCCCTTGTTAGATCTGAAGCTGGTGTTGCCAGTCTTTTGAGGCCAGTAGGGACATTTTATTCTTGACAATAGTTCCAATGGAGGGAGGGGAGGGTGGCGTATCAGAAATTGACTGCTGTATCTGAAGAACCGGGAAAAGAGGCAGGAATGTAATTTTAGTTCAACAACTCCTGTGGACTCAAGGCTGAGCTAGGTGATCTAATGGCCAATCCCATGATGGTTATGCTCTGCCTCACCAGTTACAAGCAGAATGCTTCTGAATACAAGCTGTTGGAAACTCCAGAAGGGGAGAGTGTCATTGCATGTGGGCCTTACGGGTGGGTTTTCAACAGGCATCTGATTGGCCTGTGTGAGAACAGGAAGCTGAACTAGATGGGCCATTTGCCTTGCAACATATACAAGGGTCAGACTACTTATTGAGGAGTTTCAGTGAAGATAGTGGTGAAAACACGGCAAAGAATGGAGTTACACGCTATGCAAAAGGTTCATTAAGTTGTATTAATTGGCCTCAGGATGTCATTGGCACCTCCCCTACAATAGTCCAGGGTAGGAATGGAAACTCAGAAGATGCCCCTGGTCCAACTGTCTGCAAATCAGATGATCTACAATTGAGCTATAGCCCTCACTGAGTTTTCAGAAAGGGTGGCATTCCCATCCCTACCTGGAGATGCCAGGGATTGAACTGGGAATCTTCTGCCTGCACAGCAGATGTTCTGCCCCAGAGTTACAGCCCTTCTCTTAAGGATGACTTACCTGTCTCTTAGAGGAGCTGAAGATGAATAAGAAGGTTTGTCTGGTGAAGCTGTAGAGAGAACCTGGAATGGCATGAGCTTTTATACCATTTTTTTTCCAGAAACAGTGCCAATTAGGAAACGCCCCATGATGCTTACATAAGATTCATATTTATCCCATCTTTCTCTAAATACATGTTTGGAATTACCTCTTAAGCTATTTATTAACTGTGCCATTTCGGCCAATTCTTGTAATTTGTGCTGCCAGTCTAATTGTTTCGGGACTTCCGGGACTTTAATAAGCTATTAATGTCTTAGAGTTTTCAGGGCATTTCACGTACACTTTGACCTGAAGATTCTAAGACACTAATTTTGTTGTTGTTTAGTCGTGTCCGACTCTTCGTGACCCCATGGACCAGAGCATGCCAGGCACTCCTGTCTTCCACTGCCTCCCGCAGTTTGGTCAGACTCATGTTGGTAGCTTCGAGAACACTGTCCAACCATCTCGTCCTCTGTCGTCCCCTTCTCCTTGTGCCCTCCATCTTTACCAACATCAGGATCTTTTCC
The DNA here is from genome assembly GCA_034642065.1 of Darevskia nairensis. NCBI lineage: Eukaryota > Metazoa > Chordata > Lepidosauria > Squamata > Lacertidae > Darevskia > Darevskia nairensis. The sequence continues at coordinate 242,226 of JAWWNI010000425.1, forward strand.
AGGGAGTCTTCTCTTCTCATGAGGTGGCCAAAGTATTGGAGCCTTAGCTTCAGGATCGGTCCTTCCAGTGAGCACTCAGTGCTGATTTCCTTCAGAATTGATAAATTTGATCTTCTTGCAGTCCATGGGACTCTCAAGAGTCTCCTCCAGCACCATAATTCAAAAGCATCAATTCTTTGGCAATCATCCTTTTTTATGGTCCAGCTCTCACTTCCGTACATTACTAATGGGAAAACCATAGCTTTAACTATACAGACCTTTGTCGGCAAGGTGATGTCTCTGCTTTTTAAGATGCTGTCTAGGTTTGTCATTGCTTTTCTCCCAAGAAGCAGGCGTTTTCTAATTTTGTGACTGCTGTCACCATCTGCAGTGATCATGGAACCCAATAAAGTAAAATCTCTCACTGCCTCCATTTCTTCCCCTTCTATTTGCCAGGAGGTGATGAGACCAGTGGCCATGATCTTAGTTTTTTTGATGTTAAGCTTCAGACCATATTTTGCGCTCTCCTCTTTCACCCTCATTAAAAGGTTTTTTAATTCCTCTTCACTTTCTGCCATCAAGACACTAATAGCTGACGAAGAATACTGAAACAAGGCCTTGTCCTGGCATTTCCTTCTTTTACAAACCTCAAGGAATAAAACCTATAAGAGACTTGAATAACTTACATTTATCAAATCGGGTTTTTTGGCCTGAGTCCTTGGTGTCCTTTGTGCTTCTTTTCCTGACTTGATCCAAGGCAGCTTCCTATATTTCTATAAACAGTTTCTTTGAAACTTTGAGACTGTGGGAACAGTCTGCCTAAGGGGCCCTTGCCTTGCTTGGCTGGCCTACCCAGACTGGCATTTGTGGCAGGAGGAGAGTAAAGACCCATTGACACACATGCAAATAACACATTTGTTGTTGTTCAGTCGTTCAGTCATGTCCGACTCTTCGTGACCCCATGGACCAGAGCAGGCCAGGCAGGCCTATCCTTCACTGCCTCTCGCAGTTTGGCCAAACTCATGTTAGTAGCTTCGAGAACACTGCCCAACCATCTCATCCTCTGTCGTCCCCTTCTCCTTGTGCCATCCATCTTTCCCAACTTCAGGGTCTTTTCTAGGGAGTCTTCTCTTCTCATGAGGTGGCCAAAGTACTGGAGCCTTAACCTCCGGATCTGTCCTTCTAGTGAGCACTCAGGGCTGATTTCTTTAAGAATGGAGAGGTTTGATCTTCTTGCATTCCATGGGACTCTCAAGAGTCTCCTCCAGCACCATAATTCAAAAGCATCAATTCTTCGGCGATCAGCCTTCTTTATGGTCCAGCTCTCACTTCCGTACATTACTACTGGGAAAACCATAGCTTTAACTACACGGACCTTTGTTGGCAAGGTGATGTTAATTGAAATAATTGAAATATTAAGGCTTATCTCCAGCTCTGTGCTTTATGTTTGCCTTAGAATATTTGGCATGTGCCACTAAATACATTAATACCTCTTGATATCCTTGTTAAAGTTCATTCAGATATACGGTAATCCCCAGTGGATACCATTTTGAAGAGATCGGCAATGTGTTTTCTTTAGGCAGGTGACAATTCCCAGCCCTACCTGGGCATGCTAAGGATTGAACCTGGGACGTTCTTCATGCAAAGCATGGACTCGATCAGTGAGCTATAAGGAAAGGCAGAGAGAGCATCCATCTTGACAATGTAGCAGTGTTGATGGAACATAGGGGACCATAAAGGATTCTTGGCAACATCCTAGATTCCTCACAGCAGTGGAACGGGTATTATGTGGCAGCAACAGAGATGTATGATGGAAGAGAGGTTATTGGTTTTTATTCAAATAAGTCTTATTCATGGTAGACATACTGACATAAGTGGACAAGATACTCAGGGACATCAGAGGAATCAATCACCATCAATTTCACTGGGTCTACTCTTGGTATGTCTTCATTGGTTCTAGGGATAAGTGAAGCTGTCCATTTCAGTCTCTCCTTTATCCAAGGTTAAGTTCCGTTATCCAAATTTCTATATAAAGTTGTGAAATTATTATTATTATTAATTATCATCATCATCATCATCATCATAGACCCAGTGAAATTGATGGTGATTGATTCCTCTGATGGCCCAATTTTACAAAGAGGGTTTCCCCCAATCTTTATATTTTCCTTTGTCTAATGCATGTTTGCATGTTATTTTTTGAGGAATGTATGCACTCACGTTTTACAGGTATTCTAATTTTGTATGCATTACTTAGCTGGAGAACAGCATTGCAAAATTCAGAGAAGTGCAAATTTCGGAGTATGCTTTGCTTATTGTTTTAGCAATGTGATTTTAGTAGGCTTCCCTTTAAATGTGATCTGTGCCAATTTTCTCTCCCACCCCTAGAAGGTACTCATCTTTTTTAAAAAATAAAATAAAAATAAAAATAAACCAACCCCAATTTGCATTGTATAGGTGGGAGATCTTGAGGGGCACATCTACTGGGGGAGAAAGCACACACACAAAATACCTTGCCTATTCATTCATTCCCTTTTATCATTCTCAGCAAAACAAAATCAAGCCCAGACAATACACATGTTTGGGGGGTACCCTGGAGCTTATACATGGTGTACCTGCTGTTTAATTTGTTTCTGTCAAACTAATTTTGAGAGATCAGAACCCCAATTAAGGGAATGAACCCTCTAATTATACTGGTACGTTCTGTTCTATACCAGGAAGCTTCTCCCATGTTTGAACTCCCACCCACATATGTGTTATGTACACATATACACCTGCCACCTTGAGCCAATTACAACCTCTCTGCCATATCTATTTCGCAAGATTGTTGAAAAGAAAAATATGTGTGAGGGAAGGAATCGTGAAACACCTTCAACTCATAAATGGAACAGAAGAAAATTGTAGCTGTGAGCTGCCTTGACTCCCTGTCAGGGGGAAAAGACACAACAACAACAACAACAAGAAACAAACAAACAAACAAACAAACAACTGAAACTTTGAGAATGATCAGGATCATACCAGAGAGCAAATCCTATTGAACTTAGTTCTTTTTTAAAAAATAATATTTATTATATAATACAGACACTGGAAAGAAAAGAACATAGCATTAAGTTTATTGTGCTATTTTACATGATCTTAAAACATTGGCGAGGGATGCGGGTGGCGCTGTGGGTTAAACCAAAGAGCCTAGGGCTTGCCGATCAGAAGGTCGGCAGTTTGAATCCCAGCGACTGGGTGAGCTCCCGTTGCTCGGTCCCTGCTCCTGCCATCCTAGCAGTTTGAAAGCACATCAAAGTGCAAGTAGATAAATAGGCACCACTCCGGCGGGAAGGTAAATCGGGTTTCTGTGCACTGCTCTGGTTCACCAGAAGCGGCTTAGTCATGCTGACCATATGACCCGGAATTTGTACATCAGCTCCCTCGGCCAATAATGTGAGATGAGCACCGCAACCCCAGAGTCGTCCACGACTGGACCTAATGGTCAGGGGTCCCTTTACCTTTACCTTAAAAGTGTTGGCAGTCCATATAGGTTTTCCACAAACAGGTTTGTGAGCCTGATGGAAGAGCTTTACTTTCTTTTCCCCTTACATATAAAAAAGGGGAGACCAGGTTTCATCAAAGGTATTTCCCTTTATAACACCATTTGCAACTCTTCTAAGCCCAGCTAGTCATTCTGAACTAGCTATATCCCAAATATTATTGAACCTTGTCTCAAGAGGTAGCTCCACCCTATCACTAAATGTACAGCTACCAGTAGAAAGAGAATCAAATCTTTATACTGGACAGTAGGGTTGGAATAGTTAAAGCTATGGTTTTCCCAGTAGTGATGTATGGAAGTGAGACCTGGACCATCAAGAAAGCTGTTCGCCGAAGAATTGATGCTTTTGAATTATGGTGCTGGAGGAGACTCTTGAGAGTCCCATGGAATGCAAGAAGATCAAACCTATCTATTCTGAAGGAAATCAGCCCTGAGTGCTCACTGGAAGGACAGATCCTGAAGCTGAGGCTCCAATACTTTGGCCACCTCATGAGAAGAGAAGACTCCCTGGAAAAGACCCTGATGCTGGGAAAGATGGAGGGCACAAGGAGAAGGGGACGACAGAGGATGAGATGGTTGGACAGTGTTCTCGAAGCTACCGACATGAGTCTGACAAAATTGTGGGAGGCAGTGGAAGACAGGAGTGCCAGGCGTGCTCTGGTCCATGGGGTCACGAAGAGTCGGACATGACTAAACGACTGAACAACAACAAAATTAGTGTCTTAGAGTTTTCAGGTCAAAGTGTTATTGAAATAATTGGTACATTTTGCCCTGAAAACTCTAATACACTAATAGCTAATTAAAGCCTCTGAGCATCATGGGGCGTTTCCTAACTGGCACTGTTTCCATGGGGTCATGAAGAGTCGGACAATACTAAACGACTAAACAACAACAACAACAATAAAGGATTGGAATCTGGGAATAGGCTGCACCAACAGAAATACAGTGTCCTGATCAAGGGAAGTAATATTATCACTCTATTCTGCCTTGGTCAGATCACAACTGGAATACTATGTCCAGTTCTGGTTGCCACCATTTAAGATATATATTGACAAGCTGGAATGTGTGTAGAGGAGGGTGACCAAGATGACAGAGGGGCTGGAAACCAAGCCTTAAAAGGAAAGATTGAAGGAGCTGGGCATGTTTAGCTTGAAAAAGAGGAGACTGAGAAGAGATATGATAGCCATCTTCAAATAACTCAAGGGCTGTCACATGGAAGATGGAGCAAACTTGTTTTCTCCTGTTCCAGAGGGTAGGACATGAATGAATGGCTCCAAGTTAGGTAAAACTAAAGGGACCCCTGACCACTAGGTCCAGTCGTGTCCGACTCTGGGGTTGCGGCGCTCATCTCGCTTTATTGGCCAAGGAGCCGGCTTTTGTTCGCAGACAGCTTCCAGGTCATGGGGCCAGCATGACAAAGCCGCTTCTGGAGAACCAGAGCAGCGTATGGAAATGCCGTTTACCTTCCCGCCGGAGCGGTACGTATTTATCTACTTGCACTTTGATGTGCTTTCGAACTGCTAGGTTGGCAGGAGCTGGGACCGATCAACGGAAGCTCACCCCGTGGCAGGGATTCGAACCGCCGACCTTCTGATCAGCAAGCCCTAGGCTCTGTGGTTTAACCCACAGCACCACCCACAGCGCCAAGTTACAAGAAAGGAAATTCCAGCTAAACATCAGGAAGAACCTTCTGACTATAAGAACTGTTCGACAGTGGAACTGTCTACCTCAGGAGTGGTGGACTCTCCTTCCTTGGAGGTTTTTAAGCAGAGGTTGGATGGCCACCTGTCATGGATGTTCTAGCTGAGATTCCTTCATTGCTGGGAGCTGGGCAAGACGACCCTTTGGTCCTTTCCAATGCTATGATTCTATGATTCCCCTGCTAGACATGGGAGGGGCGCCTTTCTGGATCCTTCCATCCACCTGGAAGTTTGGCTCTGCATCAGCTCCTCTCTTCAGGTGATGCTGATGGAAAGCTGAGTCACACCACCCGGTGTATGTGAGGGAGATCTCCCCTCCCTGCCTGGCAGCAAAGCAGGGTGGCAGAATGCCTCTCCTCTCTCACTCAGCAGAAGGGGAGATGTTCCACAGAGTTTTGACACCAGTCCTGCTCTGCCTGTAGACTAGAGGCTGGGAAGACCAGTGGCAAAACTGTGTGAGCTCTGCTTGTTTACATTGGATTGCATACCCGAGAGGCCCTTTTCCGTGTAATTTTTGTTTGCTCCTTGTAGAAAATATAACCTTGAGAATTGTGTAACTCACAAATTCAAAATATTTGTTAAGAAAAGTCAAGGAGGAATGATTAAGTAAAACCTGTGCAAACTTTAAGCTTGCCTAGCATTAAACCCTGGGAAAAAACATTCAGAAAATTTGAATTAAATAAACTAAGCATTTTAGCAAGCACACACTACAATTTTATTTATGGGCAAATAATTATAAGCCGGGCAAAGCAGCTCAATTAATGTTGCAATGCAGGATTGCTTGGGGTCATTGCACTTAACTTGCTTTGTTGGTTTCTTCTGATCTTGTCAACAATTTTGGAAAGCCAACAAGAATCCTCTAGCAGGAAACCCAAACAGCCAACACCTGACACCTGACACCAGCGGAAGGCATCAAAACATGGAGATGATCCTCTCCAGTGATGGCTAACCTTGACACTCCAGATGTTTTGGAACTACAACTCCCATCATCCCTGACCACTGGTCCTGTTAGCTAGGGATGATGGGAGTTGTAGTTCCAAAACATCTGGAGTGTCAAGGTTAGCCATCACTGCTCTAGCCACAAGGTTGCTTGTGGGTTTTTCTCCTGTTCAGATTGCTGACTCTGGAATTGCCCTGTGAGGTTCACACTGTTCAGCTGATCAGGCACCACCAGTGCCAGATTTATGTATAAGCTAAACAAGCTTATACTTATACCACTTATACCTTATACTTATATACTTATACCACTCTCTTGCCCCCCCCCAAAAAAAATTTAAAAGAAAAATACCTGGAAGTACATTTCCAAAATATAAGATAATAAACAAATAAGGTCTGCTGTCCCAATGAACAGTGTGGACTACTATGGTGATACTGATATTATATAAAAATGCATTGTATTAACTACAATTGCATTGTACAGGTTATAACACTCAATTTCATGTTAATATAGCTATTTAGAATTATTCGTAGTTTGCATCATATATTTACACCTATTATTATTTCATGTTATAGCAAGTTTCTAGAGACTAGATTATGAGTCTTCGTAAATTGTGTTTGTAAAGGAACTTTTGTTATTGCCAAATGCCAATGTGTTTGCATTATTAAGTTTGTTATGAATAAAAAATCACTTTAAGTCAGAGCTTAATAATTATTGTTTTTTTCCAAATATATTTTTATTTTCAGAATATCATAAAGAAACACACTTAATAAAAGACATTCAACACATCAATACAAATACTCCGCCGAGCTTGTGACTTCCCTCCTACCCTACTCTGGTTTTCACAACTTTTCCTCATTCTTCAGCTTTCCTAAACCTATCTCTGTCCTTTTAAAAAAAATAACTATAAAGTTATATAGTTTATAGTCAGAGATATTTCTTTTACATTGCAAGTATTATATCAAACCTGTCAGTGTCTTCACATTTTTACAATGAATTTTTAAGTACTCTATAAATTTACTCCAGTCCAACTGGAACTTCTGGTCGCTTTGGTTCCTTATTCTACCAGTCAATTTCGCCAACTCTGAATATTCCATCATTTTTATTCTCCATTCCTCGATCGTTGGGTAAGTCCGTTGATTTCCATTTTTGTGCTAGTAAGATTCTGGCTGCAGTGGTGGCATATAAAAATGTCTTTTTAAAAAAATAAATAAATAATATTTATTGGGTTTTACACATAGAGTGATATAACAGACAAACATAACATAACACAACAAAAAAATACAATACTACAAATATACACACACACACTAAAATCATAAATTCCCTTATTTCCTTTACATTTTGGTTTGACTTCCTCCTGCCTTTCCCTCTGCGTTTCAATGTATATATATGTTCTCTTTAGCAATTTCCTCTCATCGTTTACTACTATATTCCTGGTATTCTGTTCTATTTTTGCTATCTTAATCTATTTTCCTATCTTAACTCATTATTATCTTTTCAAACCTTATCACTTATATCACTTATATTTCTATTACTCAAGTTCTAAAACTGTTCATACATCATACTTTTACTTAATCGTTCTATGTACTATTCTGTAAATTGCTTTTCTTCCAGCATTATCTTAACTCTCAATCTTGCAATAATTTTTGAGATATTCTCTAAATTTCTTCCATTCTTTTTCCACCGCAAATAAAAACATCTTTGATCACTTCTGGCAATCTCCCTTCCTACTAGTCCAAGCAAAAAAGCTTCTGGTTTTTTTGGGGAATGTATATTGAAACATTTTTTTCAATTTGTTATATATTCCCTCCCAGTATGTTATAACCTTATCACATACCCACCACATATGATAAAAAATCTCCCTCTTTTGTCTTACATTTCCAACATTTTTTTATTGCTTATTCTATACATTTTCGCTAACTTGATAGGGGTCAGATACCAACGATACATCATTTTCATTATGTTTTCCTTCAAGATGTGCCTGGAGGGCAGCGACTGAGGAAGTAGGCAAAAGGGCTTCTGCCTCTTGGATTTGTGTGACTGTCCAGGCTTGTGTGTGAGAGAGAGTTTGTTTCTGGCTTGTGTGTGTGTGTTTGTCTGGTGACTAGCTGTGGGCGGAGCTAATCAGTGCCTGGAGGGCAGAGACTGAGGAAGTAGGCAAAAGGTGAGCTGAGCTTGTAGGGCGGAGCTAATCAGTGCCTGGAGGGCAGCGACTGAGGAAGTAGGCAAAAGGTGAGCTGAGCCTAGCGGCGCGCGCAGTTTGACCTATCTTTTAGATAGAGGAGAGCTAGTCTCAAACGTTTATTTGGGGAGACCTAGGCTGCTTTTTTGTGTGTCCTGACTTCAAGCTTCAAGATGGAGGGTGAGGGAACAACTGTAGTCGCCTGTAATTCCTGCGCAATGTTTGTCTTCTTGCCAAAGGTTGTAGACAGCTACACCTGCAGCAATTGCAAGTTGGTTGCCCTACTCGAAGACAAGGTCCAGCAACTTCAGGCCCATGTATCTACGCTCCAGAAAATTAAAGAGCTGGAGCTTTTCTTGGATGCAGCAGAGCACACTGTCTGCACCAAGCAGGAGACAGGGCACATCCCTGAGGAGATCAGTTCTCCAACTCAGGAGCCAGATGTTTGGAGGCACGTGACCCACAGAAGTAGAATGCCCAGGGATCGCTCTGAGTGTTTAGAACTACAAAATCGATTTGAAGTGCTCTCCCTTAACATGGAAGATGAAGAACAAACTCCATTGGAAGATCTCTCCCTCATCACAGTTGATGAGGTATATGAAGACGAGCAGCAAAGTCAGCCCTCCGGGAATGTGCAGGTGACCTTGGAAGGGACAGCACATGTAAGAATCCCAACCAAGCCAAAGAGGAGGCGTGTTGTGGTGATAGGGGATTCCCTACTGAGGGGTACAGAAGCAGTGATCTGTGGGCCTGACAAGATGTCTCGAGAGGTGTGCTGTCTCCCCGGGGCCAAGATCCATGATGTAACAGAACGGCTGCAAGGAATCATAAAACCCACGGATAAAAACCCCTTACTTTTAGTCCATGTGGGAACCAATGACACCGCAAGCCATAGCCTCCAGAAGATCAAAAGTGATTATGAGGCTCTGGGCAGGAAGTTGAAGCAATTAAATGCACAAATTGTCATCTCATCTGTCCTCCCAGTTGAACGCCGTGGCCCAGGAAGAGAGGGAAAAATAGGAGAAGTGAACAACTGGCTTTGCAAATGGTGCCGGCAGTAACGGTTTGGATTCTTAGATCACGGTCTGCAGTTTCTTGAAGATGGACTTCTGGCAAGTGATGGGCTGCACCTCACAAGGGTTGGGAGGAATGTTTTTGCCAACAATCTCAAAAACCTCATCAGGAGGGCTTTAAACTGACTTATGTGGGGGAGGGAGACAGTGGTCCTGAAGGTAGGAGTCTATCAAATGCTGAAGATGATCATCCAAAAGTCAAGGACCAAATGGAGCAAACAGCACACAGACCTAGTGGTGGGAGTAAAAAATCCTTAAGTAGGAGACTAGGGGGAATGATCAATGGTTTTCAATGTCTGTATACAAATGCACAGAGCATGGGAAATAAACAAGATGAACTTGAGCTCTTGGTACAGCAAACTAAATACGACATAATAGGCATCACTGAAACCTGGTGGGATGAGTCTCATGATTGGAATGTAGTAATAGAGGGATACAATCTATTTCAGAGAAATAGACCAAACAGGAAAGGAGGAGGAGTGGCGTTATATGTCAGGGATGTGTATACCTGTGAAGAGATCCATGATTTAAAACTTCAAAGCCAAATTGAGAGTATCTGGGTCAAAATTAAGGGAGAGAAAAATAACAGTGATCTCATTGTGGGGGTTTACTATAGATCCCCAAGCCAAACTGAGGACATAGATGATGCCTTCCTGGAACAGATGACCAAGCATTCAAAAGGAAATGAGATAGTAGTAATGGGGGATTTCAACTATCCTGATATTTGTTGGATGTCAAACTCAGCCAAGAGCATAAGGTCGAACAGATTCCTCACTGGCCTTGCAGACAATTTCATTGTCCAGAAAGTGGGAGAAGCAACAAGAGGATCAGCCATTTTAGATCTGGTCCTAACCAATAGTGATGACCTGGTTAGTGGGGTAGAAGTGGCAGGATCATTAGGTGGGAGTGATCGTGCTCTTCTGGAGTTTATTATACATCAGAAAGGAGCAACCAAGCATACTAAGACTCAAATTCTAGACTTTAAGAAAGCCGACTTCAGAAAACTTAGGGAAATGCTGGGTGTGATCCCATGGTCAGTAATACTAAAAGGGAAAGGAGTTCATGATGGATGGGAGTTTGTTAAAAGGGAGATATTAAAAGCACAACTTCAAGCAGTACCAATGAGACGAAAACATGGAAGGTGCCTAAAGAAGCCAGGGTGGCTATCTAAAGAACTTTTAACTGAGTTAAGATTTAAAAGGGATATGTACAAGAAATGGAAAAAGGGGGAAACCACCAGAGAGGAATTCAAACAAATAGCCAGCACATGTAGAGACAAAGTCAGAAAAGCTAAAGCACAGAATGAACTCAGGCTTGCTAGAGAGGTTAAAAGCAATAAAAAGGGTTTTTATGGGTATGTCTGTAGCAAAAGGAAGAACAAGGAAGCAGTGGGGTCACTTAGAGGAGAAGAAGGTGAAATGCGAACAGGGGACGCAGAAAGGGCAGAACTCCTCAATACCTTCTTTGCCTCAGTCTTCTCCAAAAAAGAAAACAATGCCCGACCTGAAGAATATGGAGCAGATGATTCAGCAGGGAAAACACAGCCCAGAATAAGTAAGGAGGTAGTACAAGAACACTTGGCTAGTTTAGATGTATTCAAGTCTCCAGGGCCAGATGAACTACATCCCAGAGTATTAAAAGAACTGGCAGAGGTGATTTCAGAACCACTGGCAGTAATCTTTGAGAATTCCTGGAAAACAGGTGAAGTCCCAGCAGACTGGAGGAGGGCAAATGTTGTCCCTATTTTCAAAAAGGGGAAAAGAGAGGACCCAAACAATTACCGCCCAGTCAGCCTGACATCAATACCAGGAAAGATTCTAGAGCAGATCATTAAGCAAACGGTCTGTGAGCACCTAGAAAGGAACGCTGTGATCACTAAAAGTCAGCATGGGTTTCTGAAAAATAAGTCATGTCAGACTAATCTGATCTCATTTTTTGACAGAATTACAAGCCTGGTAGACGAAGGGAACACTGTGGATGTAGCCTATCTTGATTTCAGCAAGGCCTTTGACAAGGTGCCCCATGATATTCTTGTAAAGAAGCTGGTAAAATGCGGGCTAGACAATGCTACCATTCAGTGGATTTGTAACTGGCTGACTGACCGAACCCAAAGGGTGCTCATCAATGGCTCCTCTTCATCCTGGAGAGAAGTGACTAGTGGGGTGCCACAGGGTTCTGTCTTGGGCCCAGTCTTATTCAACATCTTTATCAATGACTTGGATGATGGGCTTGAGGGCATCCTGATCAAGTTTGCAGATGACACCAAATTGGGAGGGGTGGCTAATACCCCAGAGGACAGGATCACACTTCAAAATGACCTTAACAGATTAGAGAACTGGGCCAAGGCAAACAGGATGAATTTTAACAGGGAGAAATGTAAAGTACTACACTTGGGCAAAAAAAATGAAAGGCACAAATACAGGATGGGTGACACCTGGCTTGAGAGCAGTACATGTGAAAAGGATCTAGGAGTCTTGGTAGACCACAAACTTGACATGAGTCAACAGTGTGATGCAGCAGCTAAAAAGCCAATGCAATTCTGGGCTGCATCAATAGGAGTATAGCATCTAGATCAAGGGAAGTAATAGTACCACTGTATTCCGCTCTGGTCAGACCTCACCTGGAATACTGTGTCCAGTTCTGGGCACCACAGTTCAAGAAGGATACTGACAAGCTGGAACGTGTCCAGAGGAGGGCAACCAAAATGGTCAAAGGCCTGGAAACGATGCCTTATGAGGAACTGCTTAGGGAGCTGGGTATGTGTAGCCTGGAGAAGAGAAGGTTAAGGGGTGATATGATAGCAATGTTCAAATATATAAAAGGATGTCATATAGAGGAGGGAGAAAGGTTGTTTTCTGCTGCTCCAGAGAAGCGGACACGGAGCAATGGATTCAAACTACAAGAAAGAAGATTCCACCTAAACATTAGGAAGAATTTCTTGACAGTAAGAGCTGTTCGACAGTGGAATTTGCTGCCAAGGAGTGTGGTGGAGTCTCCTTCTTTGGAGGTCTTTAAGCAGAGGCTTGACAGCCGCCTGTCAGGAATGCTTTGATGGTGTTTCCTGCTTGGCAGGGGGTTGGACTGGATGGCCCTTGTGGTCTCTTCCAACTCTATGATTCTATGATTCTATGATTCTAAGATCGTGCATGCTGTGAATTTTATATTTTGATTCCATAATTTAGACCACATTTCAAACTGAATATTATGTCACAGATCAATTGCCCATTTTATCATTACATCTTTCACCTCCTCATCCTTAGTATACCATTCTAGCAGAAAGTTATACATTTTTGACAAAAAAAATCATTTTCCTTCCAATAAATTAGAGCTTAATAATTGTTTCACTATTAATATACTTCTTCTTAATTGTATTTCACTATTAATATACTTCTTAATTGTATCCCTCCTATTTAACATCACTTACGGTTGCCACACATCGTTATGCCTTTATAAAAGCTAGGTTTAATGCTTTTCCATCTAATGTACTGAGTCACACATTTACCAAGGGCCAAGTCTCTCCTATGTGTGCCTGTGAAAATAAATCAACTGAATCTCTACAGCATGTAATGTTCAATTGCCCTATGTACAGTTCGATCCGTGCCAGTATATTAAATCCGATAATTCAGTCCATTGCTGATAAGCCAGCTGACCTACGTCTTGCTTGGATGCTCCAAGATGTGGACCCTTACATAACTCTACAGGTTGCTAGATTCCTAACAGCCGTTATCTCGTATAAGAGACGAAATGGAATGTCAGCCGATTATTGATAGTTATGAATATGTTTTTAAAACGAATTTAGACATTGATTTTAGTTTTGGTGCCTAAATTGTAACTTTAAAATTTTTCTAAGATATGTTTTTTACGGAAATGCTAATATTAGCCCTTGTGAGTTGTGATACCTTATTTGTGGCTTGTATGGTGCCATTGTTTTATTTGACTCTCGTGTGTTCGTTTGTTTGTATTGTATGATGGGCGCAAATGCCGAAATAAATGAAATGAATGGAAGAGGGAACAAACTTGTTTTCCCCTTGCTCTTAAGGGTAGGACTTGAACCAATGGCTTCAAGTTACAAGAAAGGAGATTCCAACTAAACATCAGGAAGCACTGTCGTGTCTTGGCTAAAAGAATTCCGACCCACATTTCAAGAAACAGTTCTTTATTCTGGAACAAGGACAGGACTGAGGATTGGGTATAGGGTAGCTTTTTATATAGGAACAGAGTTGAGCTAGCATGGATACATTTAAGCAGGAACCAATAACTGTCACACAATTTAGGCGGGAACCAATCAGGCTAAAGATTGTAATTGTTCCTTTTAACAACAACTGGGTAGACTCCCGCCAAGTTACAGGATATTTTAACTAATACACAACACTCCCCCGCACCATGTTGACACTACACACAAAATCCTTCAGGTGCTGTGGTCGTCTGAGCGTTCTGCTGGATCGCCTAACCCCTGGTACAACACTACTAGGACTATTTGTTGTTAGACTTCCCTCATAAATAGCTTCTGGTACCTCGGCAGGCTCTGATGCGCTAGACAGTTCCCCAGGCTCATGGGCTGTTACCGGGGGCGGGTCGCCCGTGGCGGCCTCAGTTTCCTGACTCTCTGAGCCCTCCAACTCCCGTAGCCCCGATCCTTCCTGCCCCGATGGCGGAGGATCACTAATCCCTGGCGGCTCTGGCTGTGACTCCTCACCCCCGTGGCTTGTCCTGGCTGGAGCCCAGCGCCTCAACTGGTCGATGTGGCGGCACATCACCCTGCCATCCTCCACAGTCACAAAATATGACACTGGCCCGCTGGGCCGCGTAACTACCCCTGGTACCCATGTGGGCCCCCTAGCATAATTCCGGACACACACCAACTCCTCCGCAGTCAGGTACCATGTTCTGTCACCCTCCACAGCTGGAGGCTCTCTAGCAGCATGATCAGGCACCTTGTCAGGGTGAACGAAGTCCAAAATTGTCGCTAATCTCCTCCCCATCAGTAGTTCTGCCGGTGACTTGCCCGTGGCTACACACGGTGTCGTGTGCTGTAGGAACAGCATCCTCGCAATGCGGACAGACCAATCCCCTTCCAGCAGACGTACAATTGCCTCCTTGGCAGTGCGCACCATCCGTTCGGCCTGCCCATTCGAGGATGGGTGGAAATGCGCAGATGTTGCCCTTCTAATGAAATTGTCGGCCAGGAACCCCCTGAATTCTTGAGACATGAATGCCGCCCCGTTGTCTGACACCATGGTTTCAGGTAGTCCATGGGTCGTGAATAGTCTGCGGAGGACCCTGATTACAGCTGCGGACGTCATGTTAGACACAAGCACCACCTCCAACCATTTAGAATAAGCGTCCACAACAATCAGGAACACCTTCCCCTGAAATGGACCCGCAAAGTCTAGGTGCAGCCGACTCCACGGTTTCCTAGCCCGCTCCCACCAATGCACTGGCACCCTGGGCATTTCTGGGCACACCTCTTGGCATGCCTGACAGGTACGCACCCATAGTTCGATATCCTTATCCAACCCAGGCCACCACACATAGCACCTGGCTAACGATTTCATTCGCACCATGCCCAGATGCCCCATGTGAAGGGTGTCCAGTATCTTGTTTCATAGGGACCCAGGAATGACCACTCTGTCTCCCCACAGAATGCATCCCTTGTGAAGTGGCAGTTCGTCTTGTCTAGCTGTAAAGGGTCTAAACTCCACCTCCTGTGTCCCCCTGGGCCACCCCCTCCCCACCCAGGCAAGAACACGGGCAAGGACGGGGTCTTTCCTCGTGCGTTCAGCAATGTCGGTAGCTGTCACAGGAGGTCTGGGCAGCACCTCCAACATCATAACGTGCTCGGCTGGGGCCGGATCGGCCTCGTCCCTTCCAGGCAGGGGAAGACGGCTAAGCGCATCCGCATGGCACAACAGCTTACCCTTCACATGACACAATTCGTATTGAAATCCATTAAAAAAAAATGGACCAGCGGAGCATACGGGGAGACAAAAATTGAGGCGTTTGTTTATGTGGGCTAAATAGACCCAGCAGGGGTTTGTGGTCCGTTTGAATCGTGAAAGATCGACCGTACACGTAGTCATGGAACTTCTTAATGCCCGTGACTATTGCTAGCACCTCCTTGTCAATCTGAGCGTAGTTGCGCTCCGTAGGACTCAACGTCCTGGAATAAAACGCAATCGGCCGCTCTATGCCGTCCGACTCCCTATGACTCAGGACTGCCCCCAACCCATATTGGGACGCATCGCATGCTAGTACCAACGGTTTAGCTACGTCGTAGTGTACCAGCATGCTACTCTTTGACAGTATTCCCCGTAGTGCGTCAAAAGCTCCTTGTTGTTGTCGTCCCCAACGCCACACACAGTTCTTTTGAAGCAGCTTATGCAGAGGTTTGGCTATTGCTGCCTTATGCAGCACAAAAGCGTGAAAAAAATTTATGAGTCCCAAGAAAGACTGCAATTCAGTCTTGTTACACGGTGTCGGTGCCTCGGAGATGGCCTTTATCTTGGACTCCATGGGGTGGATCCCTGCAGCATCAATCCTGTACCCTAAAAAATCCACAGCAGTCACCCCAAAACTACATTTCTCCCTTTTCAGCATCAGGCCCACATCCCTGAATTTGCCCAAAACCTTCCGGATGCATTCCATCAGTTCTGAAGAGTCCTTTCCCGCTATCAGCACATCATCAAAATAGGGGAGCACTCCCGGCAGACCCCTCAGCAAGTGTTCCATTAGGCTTTGGAATATGCCAGGGGCCACGCAAACCCCGAATTGTAGTCTATTCACCCTGAAAATGCCCTTGTGTGTCACAATTGTTTGGATTTCTGCAGATGCTGGAGTCACCGGCAGCTGTTGATAAGCCTGCGCTAAATCGATCTTCGCAAAAATCTTTCCTCCAGCCAGCTTCACTAATAGTTGAGACACAACCGGAATGGGGTACGAGTTCCCCAGGAGGGCCTTATTTATTGTACATTTGTAATCCGCACAAATTCGGATCTCCCCATTCGCTTTCAGGGGTGTGACAATGGGGGGTTTCCCATCTGGCTGAGTCCACTGGTAACAGTACCCCCTGTTGCACTAATTTATCTAGTTCTGTCTCTATTTTCGATTGCAGTGCGAATGGTACCCGCCTGGGCTTGAGCCGGATCGGTGCAACCCCCAGATCCAGCTCGAGGTCAATTGGAGCCCCCTTGTAGCACCCCAGCTGCCCATTGAACAATGCTCCAAATCCCTTATACAGTGTGCCGAATGACTCTGGAGCTACCAGGACTGCGTGAATCCCTGAGATTCCCAGACCCAAAGCTGGGAACCAGTCCGTGCCCAGCAGGCTCGTGCGCTTCCCTTTGGCAATCACTAACTTCAATGCCACTTTCCTATCACGGAACTGCACATTGACAGTGCACATTCCCAGAATGTGTATGCGGCCAGCAGAATAAGACTGTAGCGTAACTGGGAATGGCTCTAACATGGGCAACTTACCCCTAGAAAACAATGTTCTGGCTGTGTTGTCAGACACTATGGAGAACCCGGATCCCAAATCCACCTCCATGTCGCACTGCCTCCCGTTGATCAACACCTGCACCAAAGGCTTCCTCTGAGCTGGGAACTGGACAGTTTTGCCCTCGATTTGCGTAAGGTAATTACAGTCGTCGTAAAGGTAAGTCGCTGTAGACGTACTCGGACCCCCCGGTTTTGATGATCCAGATGTGCGTGCGGCCCCCGACGTGCATACTCTTGCAATATGCCCTGTTTTTCCACACGCTTGACACACAGCTTCGCGGAACCGACAATTCTTCCTATCGTGCGTTGCGCCACAGCCCGGGCAAGCAGCTCGACGGTCTTTTTGTGTTGCTCCCTCCTGTCTCACCATTTCTATTTCCCGCTCCAGACTTTGGTTGGGGCTGACATTTTGGTCGTCTACTGAGTGAGCCGCCTCTCCTGCCACTTTGGTAGTTCTTTGGCCCGTGTTTTGTTCTTCTTTTTCCTCATTCTCTGTTGCAATTGCCTATTGGAGTGCCGTGGCCAGATCCATGTCTTGTCTTGCCGCGATCCGCCGGCGGCCCTTGCTGTTTCGGAGACCGCACACGAACCGGTCCAGCAGTGTTTCTTCCAGGTTAGCAAACTGACAGTGCCTTGCCAGTTTCCGTAGTTCCGTAAGGAAAATGGACACTGTCTCTCCTGCTTGTTGCTGTCTTTTATGAAACTCAATTCGCCAGGTCATTTTAGACGCCGTAGGATTGAGATGCCTCGATAAATGGTCTGTAATATTGGTGAGCGTGGCCTCCTGCAGTGTTGTGGGGGCCAGTAGTGCTCGAGCCAATTCAAAGGTCTCTGCCCCACAGCAACTCAGGAACAACGCCTTTTTTTGTTCTCATCAGTGACCCCCTTTGCAGCCACTCCGAATTCGAAATGCTCCAGATAAGCATCCCACGCCTCGGATGCTCCAGGATGAAATGGTTCCATGAAACGTGACACCGCCATTTCTCCGGTACTGATTTGTCCTGTCAGTCTCAGGGAGTCCTGTCTTCTGGTATCAGGACGCTAAGGTAGAGAAGCTGGTGCTCCCCCCTTCAACGGCCTGAATCCCATCCTCGTCGCCAATATGTCGTGTCTTGGCTAAAGGAATTCCGACACACATTTCAAGAAACAGTTCTTTATTCTGGAACAAGGACAGGACTGAGGATTGGGTATAGGGTAGCTTTTTATATAGGAACAGAGTTGAGCTAGCACGGATACATTTAAGCGGGAACCAATAACTGTCACACAATTTAGGCGGGAACCAATCAGGCTAAAGATTGTAATTGTTCCTTTGAACGACAACTGGGTAGACTCCCGCCAAGTTACAGGATATTTTAACTAATACACAACAAGCACTTTCTGACATTAGGAGCTGTATGACTGTGAAACGGTCTCCCTCAGGAGTTTGTGGACTCTCTTTCCTTGGAGGTTTTGAAGCAGAAGTTGGACGGCCATCTGTCATGGATGCTTTAGCTGAGAGATTCCTCCATTGCAGGGGGTTGCACTAGATGGCCCTTGGGAACTCTTCCAACTCTACAATTCTATGATTCTGTGAAAAGGTAACTCAAAACAATACCAATTAAAACCTGCTTTATTTTTTAAAGAATGCATAGCTGAGACAATTCTTATTTCATAGAAAAGGCCTTACCACTTCAGCCCATAAACCAATTTGACCTGAAGGATAATGGTACAGGTAGAACCTCTGTAACAGCCTCCTTTGGGTGTAACTGTTTTTGTCTAAGGCTGGGACTGGTGGGTACTATAGTACTGTACTTCTTCAATAACTGGAGGACAGCAGCTTCCACATCCTTTGTCTAAGATCAGGACCAGCCTTGATCTCAATTATAGCACAGCACTAACCAAACCAATCGAAGTCCCATTGAATTCAATGGGGCTTACTTCCAGGTAAGCAGGGTTAGGATTGCAGCCTCAGGCAAGTAAGGGGGAGTTTGGATAGATGGTTCCAGCCTTGACCAGTTCTCACACAGGCTACAGTACACTTTCATATATTCTAAAGTTGCATCCCTAGAAAGCCAAACACAAACATCCCATCTCTTTGTTCTAAGTGTTAGAATTACTAACTTGCAATGCTAAAGCAATAACTCCCAAAGTGAGTGGAATCACCCCAAGGGAGGCAGTGGGGTGATCCAGGGAGGTGCTAAAAGGCAAGTGGGTAGCAGAGGGGCATTGGAGATGTAATTATCAGGTTGTAAAAAGCTGGTATCCCCGGATCAAGTTCATAAATGTTGTTGAGTTAATTAAACTAAATAGTTTGAATATGGTTTTGAAAGGCTGTTGTCTTTCTTGCCAAAGGCAAGGTGGTTCTTTTAAAATGAGATTCAGAAGCAATGCAAACTACATGAGTGAGTGAGAAGATTAAAAGATTTTATTCTAAAACAGCAAGCAAGCACTTCAATCTGCCACTTGGAAGCCCTCAAGAAGCGGTGAAGTGACGCCCCGAGGTAGCCTAAGTTTGCACGGCTCTGTGACCAATCAGCCCATGCACGAGCTTCAAAAACATTCTACCCAAACCATCCGATTTTATAGATAGCCACCCCCTCCCAATGCCTAACTTCCTCAAAACAATGTCCAACATCAAAGAAGGGACCCAAGATTATCCTCCCAACTGATTCAGGCAGCTGGGGGGGGGTGTCACCTCCTCCCAACATTCTCAGGACATTAAAGACTGTACTCACACCATCAAAAAACTTAACAAGAGTGAGGGAGGGGGAAGGAACAGAGGCGGGAAGGGCTCCGTCTCAGATCACTAGCTCCTCGATACGTTTTGTCTTCCAGATGCATTTCCCATACAGCTGTGTTGCTGTTTTGAATTTTATTGTGTCATTATCTTCCTTCATGTGTCATGAAAACTGCTGTTTTGAATAACGCTTGTCTAAGGACTCAGCTACACTGGCAAAGAAAAAGCACATTCTAGCACTGTGGCACCAGATGGCGCTGTGGAGTTCTGTTTTTGCCAACCCGTTTTCTCATGAAAAGTTTGCAACACGTTTAACTGAAACGCTTCTTGGAAGTGTCTAGATCCAGCCTAAGTTAAGCATGAGTGGCACTGTTCTGCAGTGGTTCTTGTCCTACTTGGATTTCCAGTGGATTATACTGGCGGGGGTTGTTAACCAGGTTGTAAATGGGTTATGGCAAGCGTCCAAGAGACCCGGAGGCGGAAATGCCTCCCCCAAGGTCTAAACAGACTAAGATTGATTCTTTCTTTCTAACCAACCGAACTAAAAAAGAGGTGACTTCTTATACAGTGATACTTGGGGAGTGCTCTGTGAGGCCCATGAAAGGTTTGATTTTATCCCTCATGCTGTTTAACATCTACATGAAACTGCTGAGTGGGGTTATCTGGAGCTTTGGAGTATGTCGTCAGCAATATGCTGATGACACACAGCTCTACTTCTCTTTTATATCTCAAGGTTTGTCAGTGGATGTTGTCAGGTTCCCTTAATGGTTGCTCAAGAGTAAAGACCAAGTCCTTATTGTCTTTCTATCATTTTATTGTGCAAAGTATGTACAGTGCAGAGCTAATCCTAAACATGACCGTCTAGTCGCTAGCGGAATCCGGAAGTGCCCCCTCCTGTTACGGTGCCAACACCAGAGTCTCGGCACTCTAAATTGTCGCCTTCTCCTTCTGCGTAATGCTGGCGCCGGAAACGGCGTCTCTCCCTCCGAGTGGGTCTGCTGAGTGGTGTTAGGTCTCTCTGCATCTTCCTGGAGACCTCTCCCCACCTGGCTCCCTCCCGGTAACTGCTCCTCCCCCGAGGAGGGGCTGGTAGACTCACTGGAAGATGAGTCCGTCGACAACAGAGGCTGAGGCTGCCGTAGCCACTCAGTGCCGGACTGGCAGGGGTGGGCACATCCCTTACAGATGTGCTGGGCAGTTTTCTTCCCTTGGTAATGGACTGGATGAGAGCCAATAAACCGGCCTTTCTCAACCTTGGGTCCCCAGATGTTTTTTGGCCTACAACTCCCATCATCCCTAGGTAGCAGGACCAGTGGTCATGGATGATGGGAGCTGCAGGCCAAAAACGTTTGGGGACCCAAGGTTGAGAAAGGCTGCAATAAACTGAAGCTCAGTCCAGATAAGACTGAGGTACAGTTAGTGGGTGGTTCCGTAGACTGGATAGATGGGAGGTGGTCTGCCGTTGATGGGGTTACATAGCCCCCAAAGGAACAGACATGTAGCTTGGGGGGGGTCCTTCTAGTTCCATTGCTGTCACTTGCGGTTCAGTTGGCCTCAGTGGCATGAAGTGCCTTCCATCAGATTTGGCTGGTGAGCCAGCTGTGCTCCTATCTGAACAGGGATAGCCTAACCCAGTGATGGCCAAACCTGGCCCTCCAGCTGTTTTGGGACTACAGCTCCCATGATCCCTAGCTAACAGGAACATTGGTCAGGGATGATGGGAATTGTAGCCCCGAACAGCTGGAGGGCCAAATTTGGCCATCATTGGCCTAACCTCTGTTGCCTCTACCACTTAGGGTAGATTACTGCAATGCCTCTGAAAACAGTTCAGAAACATCAGCTGGTGCAGAATTTGGTGGCTGGGATGCTCACTGGGGCAGGACAGTTTGAGCATATAACACCAATCCTGGCCCGACTCCACTGGCTGCTAGTTAGTTTCCTGGACCAATAAAGCCTTAAATGTCTCAGGATCACCTCTGTCCCATATGAACTGACTCAGTCCCTGTGATCACCATCTGAGACCCTTCTTCAGGTACCTCCTCCATGAGAGGTCTGAAGGACAGCAACAAGAAAATGGACATTTTCTTTTGTGGTTCTCTGTTTTTGGAATGCTCTGCCCAAGGAGGTTCAACTGATGCCTTGATTAAATATCTTTAGGTGCCAGGCAAAAACATTCCTCTTCTCTCAGGTGATTGGCAGCCTTCCCAAAATCTAAGACACCAGAGGTACAAGAACAATTGGTTAAATCCTTTGAGACTAAAAAGCCAGTGGCCAGTTTTTATACATATTTGGTATCAGTAAATCAATTTGATCTACAGAATCTAAGAAATGAATGGAATGTTCATTAAATGTTCCTCTAATTCAAATTTGAAGTTTCCCCCTATTGCTGAGCAGACCATCTTAAAACAACAGTGATACATCTCTCTGGATTTCTTGGTTCTATGCCTTATCAATATTCTCTGTTGGTATCTCTTCCACCTCCTCCAACATTCAAGGGTTCTGATGATATCAAGGTGGCAAGTTCTGGAAATACTTGCTGCACTGTTAACAGAATGGTGAATGCTTGAACCAATGCAAGAAGATATGTGTTATGTTCTTATGGTTGTGATCCTGAACCGGCTTACTTTTGAGTAAGTTGAATTGAAAGGAACTTATTTCTTGGTAGACATATAAAACATTGTGCTGCCACATTAAAAAAATCCGGAAAGCCAGTGCTATGATGCAGAAAAGGTTTTATTGGGAATTTCAAACAGTAAAAGTATTCAAGTGAATACTATGCATATTGGAAGACAATAAAGCAAAAAAGAACACATTTTAGTGAACAGCTTCTCGTTTAGAATGATTTTTTTCAGGCTGGAGGAAGAGTAGGGGATTCTACATTTATAGAACATTATTTCCGCCTTCCTTTACATTAAGTCCCAATTACACATATTTACACTTGCGTGCTAATTTCATAGACATAGTGAATGGATCTTGTGCTTTTCTTCCTGATGGGAATTGGTGTGTTACAAAGAGATGTAGGCAAATAAATATAATAGTAACTAGCAGGGGAAAGTGAGATAAAATTGAACTGGAAACAGCAGCATGTTCTAGATGGGCCTGATTACAAGGGATACAGAACTCTCTCCCAGCTCCCATTGGGGTTGCCTAGGGAGTTAGGGGGCTCAGCATATCTAAAATCAGACCGAAATAGTCCACCACAGATCTCTTTTTCTTTCCTCCTTGTTGACAGACTGTGAGAGCTTAGCAGGGGGAATAGCAGATGCTGCCTCTACGCCCAACAAACCCATAACGGCCACGGCCCCCCAAAGACCCAGAGCTAGACCCCAGAAGACCTGCACCACCATAGAGCCCTCTGCCAAATCCGCTGCCAAATCCGCTGCCATAACCACCAGCAGCACATGGGGTGTTTCCTCCCACAGCCACGGGCTCACAGCTAGCAGAGAGGATGGGTCCTGGGATGGTCACGATGGAGGCAGGGGGCTGGATGACGACCTCTGCTGGTGGGATCTGGTTGATGCATGAAGGCTGGACTCCAGAAAGAATACCAAGACTAGCAGAAGGGACGCTGGATCCAACGCCATAGCCAGAACCATAGCCAAATCCACCGCCAAAACCACTGCCAAGGCCACCGCCAAGGCCACCGCCAAAACCACCGGCTGATCCAAAACCAACCACTGGGGTGGAAGCACAAGATGGGACAGCGCAGGAAGGTCCACAGCAAGCCATGGTTGAGTCTGGAAAGACATAGACAGGCACATATTATAGCCAAGCAGCATTGAGATTCACAACAGCAATGAAAACTATGGGCTGCATCCAACTACCAATCTGGGTAGTCATGTCCATTGATTAAATGGGTCTACATGGAAAAACATTGAATACATGGAGAACATGGAATACAGCCCTGTGTATTCCCAGTGATACAGTATATCAAGAGAGGGATAGACGAAACCATGTAATGAACATCTTTATTCCCCCCCCCCTTGTTAGATCAGAAGCTGGTGTTGCCACTCTTTTGAGGCCATTGGGGACATTTTATTCTTGACAATAGTTCCCATGGAGGGAGGGGAATGACAGGGTGGCCTATCAGAAATTGACTGCAGTATCTGAAGGACCAGGAAAAGAGGCAGGGAAATAATTTTAGTTCAACAACACCTGTGGACTCAAGGCTGAAACATTGGTGCAGGGAGTTCTGAGCTAGATGATCTAATGGCCAATCCCATGATGGTTATGCTCTGCCTCACAAGCAGCATGCTTCTGAATACCAGCTGTTGGAAACTCCAGAATGTGGAGCCTTACGGATGCGTTTTCAACAGCCCTCTGATTGGCCTGTGTGAGAACAGGATGCTGTACTAGATAGGCCATTTGCCTTGCATCATATACAAGGGTCAGACTACTTATTGAGGAGTTTCAGTGAAGATAGTGGTGAAAACACGGCAAAGAATGGAGTTACACGCTATGCAAAAGGTTCATTAAGTTGTATTAACTGGCCTCAGGATGTCATTGGCACCTCCCCTACAATAGTCTAGGGTAGGAATGGAAACTCAGAAGATGCCCCTGGTTCATCTGCCTGCAAATCAGATGATCTACCATTGAGCTATAGCCCTCACTGAGGTTTCAGAAAGGGTGGCATTCCCATCCCTACCTGGAGATGCCAGGGATTGAACTGGGAACTTTCTGCCTGCACAGCAGATGCTGTGCCCCAGAGCTACAACCTTTCCCTTAAGCATGACTTACCTGTCTCTTGGAGGAGCTGGAGATGAATGAGAAGGTTTGTCAGGCGAAGCTGTAGAGAGAACCTGGAACGGCATGAGCTTTTATACCCTTTTTCCAGAAGCAGTGTCAGTTAGGAAACGCCCCATGACGCTCAGAGTCTTTAATCAGCGGCAAACAAATTTCTTTTTATGCATCATGAGATCTTTTTAATGCTATTACTCACAACATGTGAGGGAAATAATTAACAACTTGTCAGTGTTCCCCCCCCCTTCCAGAATGGCTTATGGGCATTTCTAGTAAACTTTTTCCTCCCTCCCCCCCCCATCATCTGATCTGCCTGGGGAATGTTATGAAATGATTATGTATCTTCATCAATCAACATTGGTGTCCCACCATTCCAGGTGTCATAGTTCAGTAGCAGAGCACCTGCTCTGCATGCAGAAGGTTGCCGGGTTCACTCCCTGGCATCTCCAGGTAGGGATGGGAATGTCCATTCTGAAACCCTGGACAGTTGCTCCCAGTCAGTGTAGACCAGGGGTGGAGAAATCTCAGGCTCAGGGGCCAAATGCAGTCATCTCAGCCTCTCTATCTGGGTGCCAGAACTCTCCCTATTTGGTGCCATCTTCCAGCACCAATGACAAGTACATCCTTTGAATGCAGAAGCTCTCAGTTTCAACCCCTACCTTTTCCAGGTAGGGCTGAGAGAAACCACCATACGGAACCCTGAAGCACCACTGCCAATCAGCATAGACAATACTGAGCTAGAACCAATGGCCTGACTAGAGCCAATGGCCTGACTTGATCCAAGGCAGCTTCCTATATTTCTATAAACATTTTCTTTGAAACTTTGAGACTGTGGGAACAGTCTGCCTAAGGGGCCCTTGCCTTGCTTGGCTGGCCTACCCAGACTGGCATTTGTGGCAGGAGGAGAGTAAAGACCCATTGACACACATGCAAATAAAACATACGAAAATATAATTGAAATAATTGAAATAGTCAGGCTTATCTCCAGCTCTATGCTTGAGGGTTGCATTAGAATATTTGGCATGTGCCACTAAAGACATGAATACCTCTTGATATCCTTGTTAAAGTTCATTCAGATATAATACCCAGTGGATACCAATTTGAAGAGATCAGCAATGTACTTTCTTCAGGCAGGTGACAATTCCCAGCCCTTCCTGGGCATGCTAAGGATTGAACCCGGGACCTTCTTCATGCAAAGCATGGACTCGATCAGTGAGCTATAAGGGAAGGCAGAGAGAGCATCCATCTTGACAATGTAGCAGTGTTGATGGAGCATAGGGCACAATAAAGGATTCTTGGCAACATCCTAGATTCCTCACAGCCCTGGAACGGGCATTATGTGGCAGCAACAGAGATGTATGATGGAAAGGAGATTATTGGTTTTTATTCAAATAAGTCTTAATCATGATAGACATACTGACATAAGTGGACAAGATACTCAGGGACATCAGAGGAATCAATCACCATCAATTTCACTGGGTCTACCCTTGGTATGTCTTCATTGGTTCTAGGGATAAGTGAAGCTATCCATTTCAGTCTCTCCTTTATCCAATGTTAAGTTCCATTATCCAAATTTCTATATAAAGTTGTGAAATTATTATTGTTATTAATTATCATCATCATAGACCCAGTAAAATTGATGGTGATTGATTCCTCTGATGGCCCAATTTTACAAAGAGTGTCTTTTCCTTTGTCTAATGCATGTTTGCATGTTATTTTTTGAGGAATGTATGCACTCACTCACATCTTACAGGTATTTCTAATTTTGTATGCATTACTTAGCTGGAGAACAGCACTGCAACATTCGGAGAAGTGCAAATTTCGGAGTATGCCTTGCTTATTGTTTTAGAAATGTGATTTAGTAATAATACTAATAATAATAATAATTTTTATTTGTACCCCGCCCTCCCCGGCAAAGCCGGGCTCAGGGCGGCTCACACAATCAAAATCACAATAAAACATAAACACAAAAACGATCAATTTAAAATACAGATTACAAAATTTAAAATAATTTAAAAATTATTTTAAAATGATTTAAAAATGATTTAAAAGCCGCCTTAATGTAACTGCCCATGGATTTATAACAATAGGGAGAATCTAGTCTTACAATGTTATATTGTAACACAAAGTTCAGACTGAATCCAACTCAAAGGCTAGGTGGAACAGCTCCGTCTTGCAGGCCCTGCGGAAACATGTCAGATCCCGCAGGGCCCTAGTCTCTTGAGACAGTGCGTTCCACCAAATTGGGGCCAAAACAGAAAAGGCCCTGGCCCTAGTTGAGGCCAATCTAGCCATCTTATGGGTTGGGACCTCCAACGTGTTATTATTTGTGGACCTTAGGGTCCTCCGCGGGGCATACCAGGAGAGGCGGTCCCATAGGTACGAGGGTCCTAGGCCGCATAGGGCTTTAGGTAGGCTTCCCTTTAACTGTGATATGTGCCAATTTTCTCTCCCATCCCTAGAAGGGACTCATCCTTTTTAAAAAATAAAAAAAATTAAAAAAAATAAAACAACCCCAATTTGCATTGTGTAGGTGGGAGATCTTGAGGGGCACATCTACTGGGGGGAAAGCACACACACAAAATACCTTGCCTCTACATCCATTTCCTTTTCTCATTCTCAGCAAAACAAAATCAAGCCCAGACAATCCACGTGTTTGGTGGTACCCTGGAGCTTAAACATGGTGCACCTGCTGTTTAATTTGCTTGTTTCTGTCAAACTAATTTTGAGAGATCAGAACCCCGATTAAGGGAATGAGCACTCTAATTATACTGGTAAGAAACCTGTCCTGCCCGAAATCTAAAATGATTAATGTTAATTTTCCCAAATCGGTGCATCAGCAGCCTGTCTTAATGTGTTTGTGTGTGTGTGTGCATGTGTGAAAGAGAGAGAGAGGAGACAAGTGACCAAATGATGCTCTATTGACTTGATCTTTATCACTTACAACTTAGCTGTCAAGGCAGCATCAAGTTAATGACAGAGTCTGTCTCTCTCTCTCTCTCTCTCTCAAGTCAGGGGAGAGTAGCTTGGAAGGAATAGGTTACCCAAGGTAACACTAATCTATAACTCATCCAGCTGGCCTCTTTTAAATCATTATGGTTCTCCAACCCCAGCATCTTCTTCACAAATGTAAGAAAAGGCCTGCTAGCTCAGACCAAAGGCCCATCTAGACCCATGGCATACCCTCCAACATTTCTCAGATGAACATTGGTACGTTCTATTCTATACCAGGAAGCTTCTCCCATGTTTGAACTCCCACCCACATATGCGTCATATAAACATATACACCTGCCATCTTGGGCCAATTACAACTTCTCTGCCAAATCTACCTCGCAAGATTGTTGAAAAGAAAAAAAAATGTGTGAGGGAAGGAATCATGAAACACCTTCAACTGATAAATGGAACAGAATAAAATTGTAGCTGTGAGCTGCCTTGAGTCCCTGTCAGGGGGAAAAGACACAACAACAACTACTACTACTACTACTACTACTACAATTACAACTACAACCAACCAACCAACCAACCAAACAACAACAGAAACTTTGAGAATGATCAGGAACATATCAGGAGCAAATCCTATTGAACTTAGTTCTTTTAGGAAAAAAAAATTATTATAGAGACACTGGAAAGAAAAGAACATAGCATTAAGTTTATGGTGTTATTTTACATGATCTTAAAACATTGGCAGTCCATATAGGTAGGTTTTCCACAGACAGGTTTGTGAGCCTGATGGAAGAGCTTTACTTTCTTTTCCCCTTACATATAAAAAAGGGGAGACCAAGTTTCATCAAAGGTATTTATCACTCTATTCTGCCTTGGTCAGACCACAACTGGAATACTATGTCCAATTCTGGGTGCCACCATTTAAGATACATATCGACAAGCTGGAATGTTTGCAGAGGAGGGTGACCAAGATGACAGAGGGTCTGGAAACCAAGCCTTAAAAGGAAAGTTTGAAGGAGCTGGGCAATGTCTAGCCTGGAAAAGAGGAGACTGAGGAGATATGATAGCCCTTTTCAAATAACTCAAGGGCTGTCACATGGAAGATGGAGCAAATTTGTTTTCTCCTGTTCCAGAGGTAGGACATGAACAAATGGCTCCAAGTTACAAGAAAGAAATTCCAGCTAAACATCAGGAAGAACCTTCTGACCACAAGAGCTGTTCGACAGTGGAACCGTCTCCCTCGGGAGTGGTGGACTCTCCTTCCTTGGAGATTTTTAAGCAGAGGTTGGATGGCCACCTGTCATGGATGTTCTAGCTGAGATTCCTTCATTGCTGGGAGTTGGACAAGATGACCCTTTGGGGGTCCTTTCCAATGCTATGATTCTATGATTCCCCTGCTAGACATGGGAGGGGCCCCTTTCTGGATCCTTCCATCCACCTGGAAGTTTGGCTTTGCATCAGCTCCTTTCTTCAGGTGATGCCGATGGAAAGCTGCGTCACACCACCAGGTGTATGTGAGGGAGATCTCCCCTCCCTGCCTGGCAGCAAAGCAGGGTGGCAGAATGCCTCTCCTCTCTCACTCAGCAGGAGGGGAGATGTTCCACAAAGTTTTGACACCAGTCCTGCTCTACCTGTAGACTAGAGGTTGGGAAGACCAGTGGCAAAGCTGTGTGAGCTCTGCTTGTTTACATTGGATTGCATACGCGAGAGGCCCTTTTCTGTGTAATTTTTGTTTGCTCCTTGTAGAAAATATAACCTTGAGAATTGTGTAACTCACAAATTCAAAATATATGTTAAGAAAAGTCAAGGAGGAATGATTAAGTAAAACCAGTGCAAACTTTAAGCTTGCCTTGCATTAAACCCTGGGAAAAAACATTCAGACAATTTGAATTAAATAAACTGAGCATTTTAACAAGCACACACTACAATTTTATTTATGGGCAAATAATTATAAGCAGGGCAAAGCAGCTCAATTAATGTTGCAATGCAGGATTGCATGGGGTCATGGCACTTAACTTGCTTTGTTGGTTTCTTCTGATCTTGTCAACAATTTTGGAAAGCCAACAAGAATCCTCTAGCAGGAAACCCAAACAGCCAACACCTGACACCTGACACCAGCGGAAGGCATCAAAGCATGGAGATGATCCTCTAGCCACAAGGTTGCTTGTGGGTTTTTCTCCTGTTAAGATTGCTGACTCTGGAATTGCCCTGTGAGGTTCACACTAGTCAGCTGATCAGGCACCACTAGTGCTGGATTTACGTATAAGCTAAACAAGCTGTAGCTTAGGGCCCCACTCTCTTGGGAGGCCCCCCAAAAAAAATTAAAGGGAAAAAACCTAGATATACATTTCCAAAATTTAAGATAAAAAGCAAATAAGGTCTGCTGTCCCAATGAACAGTATGGACTACTATGGTGATACTGATATTATATAAAAATGCATTGTATTAACTACAATTGCATTGTACAGGTTATAACACTTAATTTCATATTAATAAAACTATTTATACCGGTAATTATAAGTAGTTTGCATCATATATTTACACCTATTATTACTTCATGTTATAGCAAATTTCTAGAGACTAGATTATGGGTCTTTGTAAATTGTGTTTCGAAAGGAACTTTTGTTATTGCCCAATGTCCATGTGTTTGCATTATTAAGTTTGTTATGAATAAAAAATCATTTTAAATTAGAGCTTAATAATTATTTCACTATTAATATACTTCTTCTTAATTGTATTTCACTATTAATATACTTCTTAATTGTATTTCAGTTCAACAATTACTCTGATAAAATACATAGTTTGTTATGTGCAAATGGCTTTAGATACCTATTAGGTCCATAAATTACCATATAGCATATGTTCAACACAAAAAACAGCGGCAACGTGTTGTTGACAAAGGACAGCTGGACATATAAAGGGCCCCATGACCTTCAGTAGCTGAGGGCCTCATGAAACCTCAATCCGGTTTTGAGCGCCACCAATAATATCCATTTAGCACAATCACCATTGCTTCCCCCAATGAATTCTGGGAATGGTGGAATGGAAGACTATGAATTTCACTCTCTCTCAGTTTCTCATATCCCCCATCTAAAGTTCAATTCACCTGAATCAGTCTGCATTTAAAAAAAAAAGCTATAGGCCCATCTCATCTATATTGGTGAAGCATCATTAGGCTGCTTTAAATAGTCATGGATATTTAAAGTCCCCAAAGAATGGGAACTGCAGTTTGTTAAGGGGGCAAAAAGTTGTTAGGGGACAGAATCACAATTTCCATGGTGCTTTAACAATCAAGTGTTTAACAAACAAGGGAACTCTGGAAATTGTGGCTTTGAAAAGGTGAATAACTGCAGCTTCCAGAAAAATATACAAGGTCCCCACCACACTCATGTCTGATGTCACAGAAATTGCTTTGAGGGGACCTGCACATCTTTTCCTGTAATTTTATTTCCAAAATGGCTAGAGATTCTGGGTTGCCCCAGCCACTCTGAGCGGCTTCCAACATATATAAAGGTAAAGGGACCCCTGACCATTAGGTCCAGTTGTGACCGACTCTGGGGTTGAGGCGCTCATCTCACTCTATAGGCCGAGGGAGCTGACGTACAGCTTCCGGGTCATGTGGCCACCAAGACTAAGCCGCTTCTGGTGAACCAGAGCAGCGCACGGAAACAACATTTACCTTCCCGCTGGAGCGGTACCTATTTATCTCCTTGCACTTTGACGTGCTTTCGAACTGCTAGGTTGGCAGGAGCAGGGACCGAGCAATGGGAGCTCACCCCGTTGCGGGGATTCGAACCGCCGACCTTCTGATCGCCAAGCCCTAGGCTCTGTGGTTTAACCCACAGCGCCACCCGCGTCCCAGGTTCCAACATATATAAAAAACGTAATAAAACATTAAACATTTAAAAAATGTTCCTATACAGGGTTGCCTTCGGATGTCTTCTAAAGGTTGTATAGTTACTTATCTCCTAGGCTCAGGGGTTGCATAACTCCACATCCTCCAACATTTCTCCAATGAAAATAGGAACATCCTAAGGAAAAGTGGGGCATTCTGGGACCAAATCAGAAACCGGGTGGGCTTCTGTAAATCCGGGACTGTCCCTGGAAAATAGGGACACTTGGAGGCTCTGTTGTAGTTGCTGTTTCTTTGTATTTTCATTTGTTTAAAAATGCTGTATATTTAAAAACAGAACGAAAAGGAAATAAGGCCCACTCCCCCCCCCAACGAGACTCCTTCCCAAGCCAACGGAACACAGTGAACAATCCCCGGAGGGAAGAAATGGGAGGGGAAAAATGAACATGATTACAGAGTTGGCATCCTGACAACGTTTGGCTTATTAAAGCAATTTTAGACTATGATGGAAGCAGCAGATTTTGATCGCGGATAATTGAGACATTAAGTGTGAAGGGGCGTCTCCTAACCATTAGGGACTCTGTGAGGATGCTATAAAAGCTCTCCTTCTTCCACGGCTCACCAACAGCTTCACCTCTCATCGTCTCTCCAACTTCCCACTCATCAAAACAACACAGGTAAGCTTGGCTTGTCCAAGTCCTTGCATAGATCAAATGGGTAAAAGCTAGAGGAAGGTCAATCTTGGTTGGACATAGCACAGTTTGTAGGAAAGCAGGGAGCATAGGAAGTTGCCTTATATCGAGTCAGATGATTGGTCTACCTAGCTCAGTATTGTCTATACCAGGAGTGGAAAACCTTTGGTCATCCAGAGCTTGTTGAACTATAGCTCCCGTCATCCTTAGCAAGCATGGCCAATGACCAGGGATGGTGGATGTAGTAGTTCAGCAGTCCCTGGTGCATAAAAGATTCCCCACAACTAGTCTACATTGGGTTCCACACTGGGTGTATCTGCCAACTCCCTACCTGAAGATGCTGGGGATTGAACCAGGGCCTTCTGCATACAAAGTTGATGCTTTAAACAGAGTCAGAATCCTTCCCCAAAGAAACCGATTGGTTTGATGAAGGAAGCGATTGACTAGAGAGTTGGGTAGTCAATGTCTCCTGCACTGGAGGTCTGGATTGCCTGCATCAAAGCAGGGAGATAGGAATTGATGGTGTAAAAAGCTACAGTTTGTGATTCTATGAAATATTACTTTATGGAGAGCTTTTAGAATAGTTACACTGAGTCATCTCAGAAGCAGCTCCAGTTTGCTCCCATTTACTTAACGTAGGACTTGACTCAGAGATTTAAAATACTAATGCACATTTATACTAAATCTTCATGGTGTATTTGTGCTACCTAGTTCCTATGAAGTATATCCCTTATACTTCCACACACATATCTAGCTCTTTTGAATTTCCAACGCCTTTCAACAGTTTGCTGGGGATTTAGAATGCCACATTCTCAGCATGTTTTATCCTATATGTTTGGAGAGTCTACCTACAATACAAACCTAAGACTGATTTAATATTTCTTCTCTCTTTGGAAACAGAGATGTAATTCTGTGTGTGAGCGGGTAGAGATTTCTTCCAGGATCCTCATCTAAATAGCAGTATTGGGAGCTGCTGTTGGATCAGGCAAATGGCCCATCTAGTTCAGCATCCTGTTTTCACACAGGCCAGTCAGAGGGCTGTTGAAAACCCATCCGTAAGGGCCACATGCAATGGCACTCTCCCCTTCTGGAGTTCCCAGCAGCCGGTATTCAGAAGCATGCTGCTTGTAACTGGTGAGGCAGAGCATAACGATCATAGGATTGGCCGTTAAATCATCTAGCTCAGAACTCCCTGCACCAGTGTTTCAGCCTTGAGTCCACAGGTGTTGAACTAAAATTACGCCCCTGCCTCTTTTCCCGGTTCTTCAGATACAGCAGTCAATTTCTGATAGGCCACCCTCCCCACGCTCCGTGGGACCTATTGTCAAGAATAAAATGTCCCTACTGGCCTCAAAAGACTGGCAACACCAGCTTCTGATCTAACAAGGGGGGTGGGAATAAAGATGCTCATTACATGGTCAGGTCTATCCATCTCTTGATATACTGTGCCACTGAGAATACATAGGGCTGTATTCCATGTTCCTCCATGTATTCAATGTTTTTCCATGTAGACCCATTTAATCAATGGACATGACCACCCAGATTGGTAGTTGGATGCAGCCCATAGTTTTCCTTGCTGTTGTGAATCTCAATGCTGCTTGGCTATAATATGTGCCTGTCTATGTCTTTCCAGACTCAACCATGGCTTGCTGTGGACCTTCCTGCGCTGTCCCATCTTATGCTTCCACCCCAGTGGTTGGTTTTGGATCAGCCGGTGGTTTTGGCGGTGGCCTTGGCAGTGGTTTTGGCGGTGGATTTGGCTATGGTTCTGGCTATGGCGTTGGATCCGGCGTCCCTTCTGCTAGTCTTGGTATTCTTTCTGGAGTCCAGCCTTCATGCATCAACCAGATCCCACCAGCAGAGGTTGTCATCCAGCCCCCTGCCTCCATCGTGACCATCCCAGGACCCATCCTCTCTGCTAGCTGTGAGCCCGTGGCTGTGGGAGGAAACACCCCATGTGCTGCTGGTGGTTATGGCAGCGGATTTGGCAGCGGATTTGGCAGAGGGCTCTATGGTGGTGCAGGTCTTCTGGGGTCTAGCTCTGGGTCTTTGGGGGGCCGTGGCCGTTATGGGTTTGTTGGGCGTAGAGGCAGCATCTGCTATTCCCCCTGCTAAGCTCTCACAGTCTGTCAACAAGGAGGAAAGAAAAAGAGATCTGTGGTGGACTATTTCGGTCTGATTTTAGATATGCTGAGCCCCCTAACTCCCTAGGCAACCCCAATGGGAGCTGGGAGAGAGTTCTGCATCCCTTGTAATCAGGCCCATCTAGAACATGCTGCTGTTTCCAGTTCAATTTTATCTCACTTTCCCCTGCTAGTTACTATTATATTTATTTGCCTACATCTCTTTGTAACACACCAATTCCCATCAGGAAGAAAAGCACAAGATCCATTCACTATGTCTATGAAATTAGCACGCAAGTGTAAATATGTGTAATTGGGACTTAATGTAAAGGAAGGCGGAAAGAATGTTCTATAAATGTAGAACCCCTTACTTTTCCTCCAGCCTGAAAAAATAATTCTAAAGGAGAAGCTGTTCACTAAAATGTGTGGGTTTTTTTTGCTTTATTGTCTTCCAATATGCTTAGTATTCACTTGAATACTTTTACTGTTTGAAATTCCCAATAAAACTTTTTCTGCATCATAGCACTGGCTTTCTGGTTTTGTTTTATGTGGCAGCACAATCCTATATATGTCTACCAAGAAATAAGTTCCTTTCAATGCAACTTACTCAAAAGTAAGCCGGTTCAGGATCACAACCATAAGAACATAACACATATCTTCTTGGATTGGTTCAAGCATTCACCATCCTGTTAACAGTGCAGCAAGTATTTCCAGAACTTGCCACCTTGAATGTTGGAGGAGGTGGAAGAGATACCAACAGAGAATATTGATAAGGCATAGAACCAAGAAATCCAGAGAGATGTATCACTGTTGTTTTAAGATGGTCTGCTCAGCAATAGGGGGGAACTTCAAATTTGAATTAGAGGAGCATTTAATGAACATCCCATTCATTTCTTAGATTCTTTAGATCAAATTGATTTACTCATACCAAATATCTATAAAAACTCACCACTGGCTTTTTAGTCTCAAAGGATTTAACCAATTGTTATAATACCTCTGGTGTCTTTGATGCTGGGAAGGCTGCCATAGGCCTGAGAGAAGAGGAATAGAAGAGAGGATATGGAAGAGGGCTCCATGGTGGCGCAGATCTTCTGGTATTTTTTAAAAAAAGAAATACAATTTATTAATTTTATAATGACAAAAAAAGAAAAGCAAAGAAAACATATCACAAAAAAATATAAATGTTAACTCAATTGATTTCCCTCCACTCCCCTTCTTGGTTCCATTGTGTTGTGCTTATTCACGCATGTCCATAAATCCTTATACAGTGGTATCTCGGGTTACAAACACTTAGGGTTACAAACTCCACTAACCCGGAAGTAGTACCTCAGGTTGAGAACTTTGTCCCAGGATGAGAACGGAGTTGGGCACCGGAGGCGCGGCGTCAGCAGGAGGCGCCATTAGTGAAAGCGTGCCTCAGGTTAAGAACGGTTTCGGGTCAAGAACGGACCACTGGAACAAATTAACTTTATAACCCGAGGTACCACTGTATTCTTAACAATCCAATGCTAAAACCTTATTAATCTTAATACAAGTGATTTTTGTAAGTTTTACTAATGTGGAAGTCTATACACAACACTTGAAAAATATGCGTTAAACATTTCCCTTTTTTAATATCATGGCTTCCATTTGTTTTTAACAAAAATCATTGTCAACATTGTCTTCAAGTCTTTTTATGTCATTTCCCAGGTCTTTTTGATAACTTTACATTACCACCACTTATAGTAGCCTTTCATACAATTTGCCCTCCCTTCCTGTTTCATCTTCATCACAGTCAGAGCCTCCCAAATTAATTCACACGGGGTGCCATTTTTATCTTGGACCACCCTTACTTTCCCTTGCATTTTCCTTGAACATCGCTCCTCTACTGTTCCCACCTTGGTGGTTTGTACATTCCCCTCTTTAAATTGTCCCACCGCCTCTGAAAGTTAATTAGTTTTTTTTCCAAATTTGAGAAACTGCATTATCAACATTTTCCTTTATCTGATCAAACAATTCTCTTTTAAATTCTAAAACCAAATCATATAATCCAGATCTTATGTTCTCTTGTGTTACGGCCTTGCTGGTTTGTTTTAAGATTGGCATTTTTTCTTCTGCCATTTCTAATCTGGTATGAAGGGGCCCAATTCTCTCCCTGTTTCCCAGCTTCCTCTACATGGTTAAATTTCAAAATAAAGGGTACTTCCCCACCAAGGAAAGTGTTATTTTTAACTTTATCAGTAGTTTGTCAAGGTCATTTCGCTAGACTCAGTAGGAAAAACCAGCACTTCTCACCTCTTCCCTCCCCTCCTCCCACATTGCTCACAGATACAAATTTCAACAATTATATATTCAAATCTTAACATCCATTCACACCAAAGTAATTTTTAGTATCCAATATAAATAAAACCATAATATTGATTTTTATTTTAAATCCGATTTAGTCCAATATTAGCTATGGATATTATAGTCCTCTTCTTTCAATCTTGATTTTTAACCAGCTGATGCCTTTTAATAAAAGAAATCCACAATTCTAACTCCATTAGGTTGGGTATCTTCAACCATCTGAAAAGTCCAGAAACTCTTTCCCAAAGGTAAAAAGAAATTCAGAGAGTCAGTCCTGTCTTTCTTCCAGAGAAGAAAATGATAGTATTGTCCCATTAAATAACATTGTAATCCTTCTCAGGTTTAACCTCCATTTTCAGTCAAGCTCATTTGCGCCATAAGGTAAGTTCAAGTTCAAATTGAATTCAAGTCAAGTTTTTTAAAATATATATATATATTGAGATTGGTATAAACAAAAGCTGTGTAAAAACTTTTAGTCCTTATTGTTCATTAGTTAACTTGTCTCCCAAAGTAAACTTCATCAGCACTTCACTTTATATGGATTTCGTGCTCAAAGACCCAAAAAGGGGAGTAAAGGTAAAGGTAAAGGGACCCCTGACCGTTAGGTCCAGTTGCGGACGACTCTGGGGTTGCGGCGCTCATCTCGCTTTACTGGTCGAGGGAGCCGGCGTACAGCTTCCGGGTCATGTGGCCAGCATGACTAAGCCGCTTCTGGCGAACCAGAGCAGCGCACGGAAACGCCGTTTACCTCCCCACCAGAGAGGTACCTATTTATCTACTTGCATTTTGACATGCTTTCAAACTGTTAGGTTGGCAGGAGCTGGGACAGAGGAACGTGAGCTCACCCCGTCGCAGGGATTCGAACCGTCGACCTTCTGGTCGGCAAGTCCAAGGCTCAGTGGTTTAGACCACAGCGTCACTCGTGTCCCCTTAAAAAGGGGAGTAGACTTCCTTTTCCCCCTCCCGCTTTGCTGAATTAAATTAGTCAAATTAAACCGATCCTCCTCCTCACCTTTCAATCAGCTCAATGTACTGGAAAAGGTAACCGCTCATGGCGGGATCAGAGGCTTTGCTCTACAGAGCTGCGTTGGTGCCTAGCTCACCAGAGCGTTTGGCTTCCCCCCACTTTCCTCGCCTTTTGGTACAGAGGCAAAGACCGCAAATGCCAGGGTGCCGTCAGAGAGCAGCAGGACCCCGAGACACCCAAATACTCCTCTTGGAGCTTTTTGGGGGAGGCTCGTCGCCCTTGCGCTCTTCTACACATTAAAACGCACAGAAAAACTCAGATACATGCTGATCTCTTCACTCTCAGACACTACATTTGAAAAACAGAGTTACATGATACTTCCAAATGCACTCTACAAATTAACATGAACTCAAAAATTAGCTGACGAAGACATCCATATCGAAACAGCGCCCTGTCTGGTTGCTTTTCCTGAATCGACTCTTCACTCCGGCTTTACTTATAAAACGAACCTTTTGAATTTGAAATTGTATTTTTGAATTTGAAGTTGTATTTTTCATTTGAAGCTACACAAATTATTGTGAACTTGAAACTGTTTTTCTTATTTGAATTGACATTCTCTGCTTAAGACTGTAATTCTTAACAGAATACATACTTTTATTTAACTACAACTCACGAGTAGGATTTATTCCTAGTATTGAAATTTCTGGCCAGAGCTCTTGGTGTGTATTTCCTTTCAGTATAACTAATAACAAGAACTCCAATTTATTTAACCTTCTACACATTAAGCAATAATTTAATATACAGTGGTACCTTGGTTTGCATACATTTTGGATTAAAAACATGTCAAACCCAGAAGTATGTGTCCTGCTTTGCAAACTTTTTTTGGATTACAGCCAAAATTTTTTGGATTACGAACAAAAAAAAATTGGAGACCCCATTGGCGAAAGTGCGCCTTGGGTTACAACCTGTTTTGGTTTACAGAGGAACCTCCAGAATGGATTATGGTTGTAAACCAAGGTACCACTTATTAGATAGATGTGCATAGCTCTAGCAAACTATGTACAAAGCAGTTAAATGCTACAGACTCACACTGAGATTCTATACGAGTAAATATCATATGTTTTCTGGAAAGGTATAATAGGAGTTTAGGTGAGTGATGCTGTGGTATAGAGTGCTGGGGAGGACTAGTACAATGTAGTCTTCCTAAACATTAGGAAGAACTTCCTGACAGTAAGAGCTGTTCGACAGTGGAATTCGCTGCCAAGGAGTGTGGTGGAGTCTCCTTTTTTGGAGGTCTTTAAGCAGAGGCTTGACAGCCATCTGTCAAGAATGCTTTGATGGTGTTCCTGCTTGGCAGGGGGTTGGACTGGATGGCCCTTGTGGTCTCTTCCAACTCTATGATTCTATGATTCTTTGAATGTTATGCCAATCTAGAAAGACAATTCCTAGGCTCCAAAACAACTTATATACGGGCCCATATATTGTTGTGTATTTATTTACCATTGTGTCTACTAATTTCTTATACTTAATGTTGCTTTTTATGCTCCCAAGCTACCCTACACAGCAGCTGGTGTTTCTACAACAGCAGTCCAGCTGACCATTTGTGGGTCATACCCAACTAATTTAAACTCAGAGTATACCCATTTAATGCTCTGGCCATAAAACTGCCATACGCCGTCATTCTCATGGGCTTCAATAATATTGGAGTCAACTCTAGGGGAGGTGTTCATGTATCATGTGCTTCTGACCATTCTATCAGCAAAAACCCTTCTACTTGCTCCCTGGAATGATTCCAGACTTTCCACCAACCTCCACATGGTATTATGGGGGTTCTGCTGACCCTCCAGAGAAGATATGAAGGGCGCGCAGTTTTGATTGGGGACAGAAGAGGGAGAAAGGCTTATTGCACTAGTGGGAATCCCAGTGCTGATTTCTGCTGGAATGCTGAGTTGTTTGAATCCAGTCCTATGATCTTAAAAGAAAACCAAAAAACCAGTGCTATGATGCAGTGTAAATTTTATTAGGAATGAAGAAGACAGCATTTCGGTGAACAACAAGCAGGTTTGAACAGGGCAAAATGCAAAAAGCTCATTGAACGGCTTATTTTTTTCTGAGAGAGGCGATGTATTTAAATAACATTATTGCTCCTCTCCTTTACAGAAGGTCCCCAGTTACCCGGAGGTTCCGGTGCAAGTGAGTGTGCTAATTTCATCGACAGAGAGAATACTTCCTGTGCTATATACTCTGCCACGGGAACATATGCCTTGAAGAGCCTTAGGCAAATAAATAAATAAACATCAGAGAGGAACATAAATAGTGGGACACAGTGGAGCAAGTTTAGACAGCAAAGAGATGCATGAAAGATGTAGCTGGGCCTGATTCCCAGGGATGCTGAACATTCCCCCAGACTGACTGGGATTGGGGTGCTCATCATAGCTAAACTCAGATTCTGCTATTCTGCTATTTAACTGGGTCTGTCTTCTTCTCGCTAGTTGATAGTCCTTGTAAACTTAGCAGGGGTTGTAGCAGATGCTTCCTCTGTCTCCAACGAATCCATAGCGACTCCCAACTCCAAAACGAGATCCTCTAAGAGCACCAGCTCCGAGAGCACCGGCTCCAAGAGACCCGGCTCCAAGGAACCCACTGCCCAAACCACCAGGGGAGCATGGAGCGTTTCCTCCCACGGCCACGGGCTCACAGCTAGCAGAGAGGATGGGTCCTGGGATGGTCACGATGCAGGCGGGTGGCTGGATCACGACCTCTGCTGGTGGGATCTGGTTGATGCATGAAGGGGCGACACCAGAAAGAATACCAAGACTAGCAGAAGGGATGCCGGATCCAACCAGGGCGCCGGAGCCAAAGCCGTAGGTGTTGCCAAGGCCAAGGCCCCCAAGGCCTCCAAGGCCTCCAAGACCTGCCGATCCAAAACCAACAACTGGGGTGGAAGCACAAGATGGGACAGCACAGGATGGTCCACAGTATGCCATGGCTGAGTGATGGAGGTGAGTCTGAAAGGACACAGGAAGGAGCAGAAACATTATTATAGGTAAGAAGTGCTAAAGTGCATTAAACCTAAGTTAGGTTACCCAATAGCCCATCTACTCCAGCATTATCTTCTCACTTTCGTCTTCCTGATGTGGCAATGGGAGACTTGTGAGTAGAACACAAGCACAAGAGCACCTATCTCCCTGCAGTATTCAGAAGCATTACTGCATTTGGCCATGGAGGCACAGCATAGGTGTCATGCCTAGTAGCCATTGAAGGTCTCATAGAAGCAATGTCCACAGCCATGGAAACGATGTCCATACAATCCGTAGAACAATTTAAGATAAGCTCTGCTGGATAAAACCAAATTCCCATTTGATGCAGTTTCTTGCTTTCATGTTGGCCAAACAGATGCCTGTCCCTACAGTGCAAGAAATGCAAGGATTGAAGGAGTGGCAGGGATGGATGTGGGGAGAGACAGCCTGACCATGAGTGTCTGCCTGGTTACCGTATACCAGGGATAAGGAACTGCATCCATCTATTCTATTTTTCCCCCAATTTTTTTTATTGATTTTAACAATTTTAAGCACATAACAATACCATTAAATTTTCATCCTTCCCCTCTCTCACTGAGGGCAGCAAATTTTCATCCCCCTCTCTCACGGGGAAAACAATAAACATTATACATTTAACGTAACTAACATATTAAATATCATTGCTTAGGCCTGGCCCATTTCTGTGGGCCAGGTATTCCTCCTTTCCTCAATTTCATATTTGGGTTGACTTCCTCAAGTCCCCCTCTGTTGAATTCATTATCTATCCTCTTTATCAGTTTTCCAAATTCATAAACTTCACAATAACATAAAATACCAAAATCATTTTACTTAAGTTAACTCCATTTTTCCCTACCTCAGCATCTCATTACTTCTGATCCTTTCCTCAAGCCTTATCAAATTCCCTTACTCCAACCTAATTTAAAACTCCTAATTTTCTTCTTTTTACACCCTTACCTCCCTCCGGTCTTGAAATTTTTAGCTATATTTCCATCCATCTATTCTAGATGTTCCTGGAGAACAGCTCCATCATCTGTGACCATCATGCCTGCTGAGTGGGACTGACAGGCGTTGCAGCCCAATAATATATGGAGGGCCACAGCCTCAACCAAAGAGTAAGGCTGCAGCTGACAAATATCTTCATGTCTGAATTCAACTTACATTTTGCAAGAAACACCCATTCTGTGGATTGAACTAGCTCCAAGAATCACCATGCCATGCATATTTGTTAAAGCAAAACAGAGAGGAAGAGATGGATAGAGGCAGATATGTCTTAGAAAAGTGACAAATGGTATTGCAAACCCTTTCTGGAGTCAGCTCTCTTACCTGCTTTTCCAAGCAATAGAAAGTTGGGAGATGTTGGAAGCTCTGGTGGAACTGATGGAAAAGCTCTCCAAGCCATGGGTTTATATACTCCCAGCCTCACAGGTCTGTGGTTTCAGGACACAGCGGGTTCCCCACCCCACCCCGCTGCTCAAAGTCTTAATTAGCTGCTGACAAATTGCCTCATCAGCATCACACACCAGGTTACATTAATAATAGCCATGAAGAGTTGGAGCAATTTGTCTTTAATGAAGCGGTTGTTGGATTCTCACAGTCACTGCACTGCACATTCCAACATGTTGATCCTCATTCTCCCTCCACTGAGACAATGTTCCATCAGCTTCATTTTAGATCAAATAAAGCAGGAAAACTTTGCAAAGAGGCCATGTGGAGGCATCACTGAACACAAGCCACTCATCATCATAACCCAGGAAGAGCCCGGCTGGATTAGGCCATAAACCAAAGGCCCACCTAGCCCTGCATCCAGCTCTCATAATGGCCAGCCAGATGCTTTCAATGGGCACAATGGCTTTGTTATCCCTCTACTGTGGGAGGCACTATACACCTGAGTACCAGTTGCTGGCATTCACAAAAGAGGAGAGTCCTGTTGCACTCAGGTCCTGCTCAAAAGGCGAGAAGTGAGGTTACAGGGAACCAGGCAGAGGGCCTTCTTGGTAGTGGCGCCCACCCTGTGGAACACCCTCCCATCAGATGTCAAGGAAATAAACATATATCTGACTTTTAGAAGACATCTGAAGGCAGTCCTGTTTAGGGAAGTTTTTAATGTTTGATGTTTTATTGTGTTTATAATATTCTGTTGGGAGCTGCACAGAGTGACTGGGGAAACCCAGCCAGATGG
Organism: Darevskia nairensis; assembly: GCA_034642065.1. Classification (NCBI taxonomy): domain Eukaryota; kingdom Metazoa; phylum Chordata; class Lepidosauria; order Squamata; family Lacertidae; genus Darevskia; species Darevskia nairensis. The sequence goes on from JAWWNI010000425.1 coordinate 284,711, forward strand.
GTGGGGTATAAATAAAATTATTATCATTATGTGGTTGGCCACCATGAAATGTTGGACTAGATGGACCACTGGCCTGATCCAGCAGAGACCACAATGGCAGCTAATTTTTTGATGGTGCACACAACACTTTCTTAAAATTCTAGATGTGCCCAGTAGCTCAAGCAGGACTGAGAGAGACCCCAGCCTGAAATCATGGAGAGCTGCTGTCGTCAGTGTAGAAAAGGGGTCAGCAAACTTTTTTACCAGGGGACCAGTCCACTGTCCCTCAGACCTTGTGGGGGGCCAGACTATATTTTTTTGGGGGGGGAATGATGCAAGAGCACCATGAGCCCTGGTGGCTGCTTACCTGTGTCTTGCGAGCGGCAGGGGCTGGCGGAGGAGGAGGGATGATGAGCGGTGCACAAAAGGGCTCCGGAGAGGGGCTGCTTTAAATGGTGGCCGCTTGAGTGCCCATTGCTGCTGGCACCAACAAAGCCCAGCCTCCTTCCTCCTCTAGGCAGGGCAGGGAGAAGCCAGGAGGAGGGAGGGAGGGGCCGCCGCTGCCGTAGGAGGGAGAGGAAAAGAACGTGCGTGCTGGCGATCCACGCGGTGATTCCCGGACCGTCCATGGGCCAGATCCAGAAGGCAATTGGTCCTGATGTGGCTCTCGGACCTTAGTTTGCCTACCCATGGTGTAGACAATACTGTATAGACAATGCAATAGTATGGTTTGATATAAGGCACTTTCCAAGGCCCTGAGTGTTTGCTGAACCCTGCTTTCAAGTTAAACATTTGAGGCAGGTTCCTACCCCACAATTTTATTAATTCCCATATTTATAACCGACAAAGGCTGAAACTGAGAATGATTCAACGTACCGCTGCATCTTGCATGGCTAAGCACCCCCTACCTTTATTTGAGGTTTCCTAGAACAACAAATCAAACAAACATACACAGGATATTTGCTTCCTCAGAAGCTTGGCATTTTCTCGGAGCCATTTTCCAAGATCAAAGTGCCCATCAAAGCAAACTTCTCATAGGCTGTTCATGCCAAGAACTAAATGCCAAGAACTAATAAGAACATGGCTGCAAGCCTAAGCTCCTGTTATGGAGTCCCAACACTCCACCATCTTTTCTAGTGACAGGTCGGATATTACATATTACACAATAAAGGCCTAATCTCTCAGAAGTGTCCATGTAGCAAAATTGTGGAGTTTAATGAACACTTCAGCCCAGCTTCCCATAACAACATGGCCCATCTAGTCCAGCAGCCTGTTCTCACAGATGTCCCTTTTGAGAAACTCTCTCTCCTTCTACTAAAGGAAGAGATATATTCACAATTCTTTCTGGCTATCTCAAAAAGTATATTGTTGAGCTGGGAAAAAGGGGACAAGCAAAATGATCAGGGGGCTGGAACAACTTCCCTAATGCTGATAGTTACATTGCTTGCCACTCTTTAGTTTAGAACAGGCATAGGCAAACTCGGCCCGCCAGATGTTTTGGGACTACAACTCCCATCATACCTAGCTAACAGGACCAGTGGTCAGGGGTGATGGGAGTTGTAGTCCCAAAACATCGGGAGGGCCGAGTTTGCCTATGCCTGGTTTAGAACAAGTAACAGTGAATGAAATAATTTGGGGGAGTGATGGCAGAGTGGATAGAGAGGAGCTTTTCTTCCCAACCACAATCACAGCACTATGATACCACATAGTCATTGCTCCCCCCCAAAGAATTCTGGGAGCTGTATTTTCCCAGGGGTGCTGAGAGTTGCTAGGAGATCCCCTATTCCACTTCCAGAGCTCAAATTACCAATGTTCCATGAGGAGAGGGATTTTTTAAAAAATCAATTTTGTTAAATGCTTTCAACTGATAATACAAAAAAAAAAAAAAAAACCCAAACAAAGGTAATATCTAAAGAGAGCAAAATAAGAATAAGAAAAAGAGGGAAGAGGAGAAAAAAGAAAGAAAGACACCTACACAAACACAAAATTGCATATTTTATCAACCTTCTGTCTTAATCTTCAATTCACAGAGATCCACGTCTTCCCAGCTCCCACTTGGGACAGCTCCCATCTATCTCAGCCTCACACCCTGAGAAAAACTACTCCATTCTGTCTCTCCCACAGATCTGAAGAGGGGTTGATTGTTACAACACCCTGAAAAGTGTAGCTTTGAATTCAGTAAAGGATGATTGAAATAGGAATATAGGAAGCTGCATTATGCTGAGTCAGACCATTGGTCCATCCAGTTCAGTGTTGTTTACACTGACTGGCAGTGCCTCTCTAGGTCTTCAGACAGGAAGTCTTTCCCAGCCCTACCTGGAGATGCCAAGAATTGGGGCCTCATGAATGGTGAGACTGAGACAATGTGCCTGAAGGGACCTACAGGGCTCCAGTCCCAGATTACGAGACAGGTGGACATTGCTTGATGGTCAAAGTTGCATGACATTCAACAAACTTGGGTCTGATCCATCCAGTCTAAAAATGCCCTTAAATTACAGTGCTAGCTTGAGGTCTCACACACTAGTACATTACAATTCTCCAGAATAATCTATATAGCTCCTCCATTTTCAAGATCAGTGTACGAGCTATTCCTAGTAAAGACTTCACTGTTTTTTTACTGGGAATAGCTAGTACACTGCTCTTGAAAATTGAGGAGCTATATAGATTATTCTGGAGAATTATTGCTTCCATGCCCTACACAGAAGATTCATAGAAGGACCTCGATGTCCAAAACTAGTCAGACTTTATGTTTGATCAATAGGGCATTCTTATATGTGGTGCTACAGAAACAGCAGTCAGTAGGTTTATATTAGACCTGATCTATACAAAATGAGGCCCCAATGTGTGTGAGGGGGTGACCAGTGCCCCCCCCAAATGTCATTGGATGCTGAGCGTGGGTGGGTTAACTGTAGATGTCTGTGGATGGTCGACTGTGGATGACTGTGGGTGCTTGAGTGAAGGTTGACTGTGAGTTGGCTGTGGAAGTGGACAGTAGGTGGACACCGTGACTCTTTTGGAGGGATGAAACCCAAGGTGAGAAATAAGAACACATAGGAACTGTTTCAGTTAAAACAGGGGCAAGGAATCTATGGGGCTCACCTGATGTTGTTGCACTCTAACTCCTATCAGCTCTAGCCGGCACTGCCAATTATTGGGAATGATGAGTTTTTTTGTTTCAATTTCTTTCTTTCTTTCATTTTATTTAGATTAGCTTGGTTTTTGTTGTATTATGTTGAAAAGTTTCAATAAAAATTCTTTAAAAGCACAAAAAATCAACATCTCAAAATCCTAGGGATGTTTTCTCACAAATAAGTCCCACTAAGACCAACAGTCATTAAGTGTGGGGCATCAAGTCACTAGGCATGATGCTAAAATATTAATGGAAATTCCCAGAGATAAGACAGGGAGAACATGAAAAGACAATCTGAGTAATTTATTGTAATAAGCTGAGGACAGCATAGTCCTTGGCCCTGACACCACTGGAATTATTAAAGTTATTTTTCACATGATGAACCCAGCAGATTTTGAGGGCGGTACTTGAGAGCAAAGAGATGTCATTGAGTAGGGATGCCACAGAAACAGTATAAAAAGCCCTCATCTGTCCAGAGTCCTCCAACAGCTTCCCTGATCAGCTTCTCTTCCCTTCTCATTCCTCAAAGGAACAGGTAAGCTTCACTTGTCCAGATCATCTTGGTAGTTTTGACCACCTTGAATTACAGGAGCGAAGATTTGGGTAGAATGCAAAGCAGCTCAGCAATGCAATCAATGAGCCAGGTCATGTTGGCTTTGTTCCTTGGTTATGTTCCATGTGACAAAGGCAGTGGTGCTTCTGAATAACACAGGAGTGGCAGGAAACTTCAGAAAGAGAGTTTGCTGTTACATTCAGGTCCTGCTTGAGGGTATACCAGAGTCATCTGGCTGGCCACCGTGATGACAGGGTGAAGGACTAGATGGGTCAGCAATATCTAAAGGACCACATCTTTTCCATACATTACTTACAGGAACTCTCACCTCTCTACATGGAAGGGTTACCATCTCTGCTTTAAAAAAAAGTATTGATGTGTTTCTTCTTTTAGGATTATAAATACTCATTTTGATGACATTTAAACAGATTTACTGTATTGTGATGGTGGTGGGGCTACATATCCCCCAAAACTACTGAACATTGCAGCACTTCTGGTCTACAATTGTGTTTCTGCTCCCTCCTATGCCCTTGCAGACTCACCTCCACCACTCAGCCATGGCATACTGTGGACCATCCTGTGCTGTCCCATCTTGCGCTTCCACCCCAGTCGTCGGTTTTGGATCGGCTGGTCTTGGAGGCATTGGTGGACTTGGTGGCCTTGGCCTTGGCAACACCTACGGCTTCGGCTCTGGCGCCCTGGTTGGATCCGGCATCCCTTCTGCTAGTCTTGGTATTCTTTCTGGTGTCGCCCCTTCATGCATCAACCAGATCCCACCAGCAGAGGTCGTGATCCAGCCACCTGCCTCCATCGTGACCATCCCAGGACCCATCCTCTCTGCTAGCTGTGAGCCCGTGGCCGTGGGAGGAAACGCTCCATGCTCCCCTGGTGGTTTGGGCAGTGGGTTCCTTGGAGCCGGTTCTCTTGGAGCCGGTGCTCTTGGAGCTGGTGCTCTTAGAGGATCTCGTTTTGGAGTTGGGGGGCGCTATGGATTCGTTGGAGACAGAGGAAGCATCTGCTACAACCCCTGCTAAGTTCACAAGGACTATCAACTAGCGAGAAGAAAACAGACCCAGTTAAATAGCAGAATAGCTACACCTGAGTTTAGCTATGATGAGCACCCCAATCCCAGTCAGTCCCAATGGGAGCTGGGGGAATGTTCAGCATCCCTGGGAATCAGGCCCAGCTAGATCTTTCATGCATCTCTTTGCTATCTAAACGTGCTCCACTGTGTCCCACTATTTATGTTCCTCTCTGATGTTTATTTATTTATTTGCCTAAGGCTCTTCAAGGCATATGTTCCCGTGGCAGAGTATATAGCACAGGAATTATTCTCTCTGTCGATGAAATTAGCACACTCACTTGCACCGGAACTTCCAGGTAACTGGGGACCTTCTGTAAAGGAGAGGAGCAATAATGTCCTTTAAATACATCACCTCTCTCAGAAAAAAATAAGCTGTTCAATCACATGAGCTTTTTGCATTTTGCCCTGTTCAAACCTGCTTGTTGTTCACCGAAATGCTGTCTTCTTCATTCATAATAAAATTTACACTGCATCATAGCACTGGTTTTTTTGTTTTCTTTTAAGATCATAAGACTGGATTCAAATAACCCAGTATCCCAGCAGAAATCAGCACTGCGATTCCCACTAGTGCAACAGGGCTTTCTCCCGCTCCTGTGCCCACTCATAACTGCACGTCCTTCATATCTTCTCTGGAGGGTCAGGAGAACCCCCATAATACCATGTGGAGGTTGGTGGAGAGTCTGGAATCATTCCAGGGAGCAAGTAGAAGGGTTTTTGCTGATAGACTGGTCAGAAGCACATGATACATGAACATCTCCCCTAGAGTTGACTCCAATATTATTGAAGCCCATGAGAATGATGGCGTATGGCAGTTTTATGGTCAGAACTTTAAATGGGTATACTCTGAGTTTAAATTAGTTGGGTATGACCCACAAATGGTCAGCTGGACTGCTGCTGTAGAACCACCAGCTGCTGTGTAGGGTAGTTTGGGAGCATAAAAAGCAACATTAGGTATAAGAAATTAATAGAGACAATGGTAAATAAATTCACAACAATATATGGGCCCATATATGAGTCTTCTTGGAGCCTAGGAATCGTCTTTCTAGATTGGCATAACATTGTACTAGTCCTCCCCAGCACTCTTTTCCACAGCATCAGTAACCTAAACTCCTATTATACCTTTCCAGAAAACATATGATATTTACTCGTATAGAACCTCAGTGCGAGTCTGCAGCATTTAACTACTTTGTACATAGTTTGCTAGAGCTATGCACATCTGTAAATCTATCTAATATATTAAATTATTGCTTAATGTGAGAAGAACCCCACTGGTTCTGGCTAATGGCTCATCTAGGCTGTCTTACAGATATAACGGTGTCTGATCAGATGTTCCCCCAGAAGCCCACAGTTGGGGAAGGGACTCAACTCAATGATTGCTTTTGCTCCTAAGGTCTTTACATTTGTAGAGACTTTAACAAAGACCCTTATGATGGTGGGTGTTATACTCTGCATTTTTAGCACCTTCTCTTAAACATTATGCTTGAGAACATAATACTGGGGGGAAATTATAAAACCAATCACATTAGTTAAAAATCACCTTCCAAGTGTTTAGAAAGCATAAACAGCAGATGGTAAAAAAATACCGAAGACTGTGGTCTTATGTTTTTTGTTTGACTGCTTCCAAACTTTTCCATGCTCGTAAACAATTTCATACTAAAATAATCTCAAGTCAGTCTTTAAATAATAATAATAATAATAATAATAATAATAATAATAATAATAATTTATTATTTATACCCCGCCCATCTGGCCGGGTCTCCCCAGCCACTCTAGGCGGCTTCCAGTGATCTAGGCAGCTTAAAGTGATTAATGTATGACTACAGGCAGTGGCGCAGGAACCTTCTCCGGCACACGGAGCGGGACGCCAAGGGGCGGAGTGAACCACCCAGTGGTGAATGCGTGACGTCCATACAGAGTGTGCATGTGCAGCATCCTGTACGGAGTGCGCATGTGCAGCATCACTTATGGAGTGCACATGTGTGGCAACCTATACGAATGCCCATATGGATGGTGCGTGAGAGCGGCAGCCCGTACGGACGCCCTTATGGACGGCGCGAGAGAGCGGCAGCCCATACGGTCGCAGTGTGAGAGGCAACCCATACGGATGCCCCTATGGACGGTGCGTGAGAGTGGCAGCACTTTGAATTGGGCCCGGAAACTAATTGTTAGCCACTGCAGTTGGACCAGGATTGGTGTAATATGCTCAAACCATCTTGTTCTGGTGAGCAACCCGGTTGCTGAATTCTGCACTAGCTGAAGTTTCCAAACTATCTGCAGAGGCAGCCCTACGTATAACGCAATGCAGTAATCTAACCTTGAGGTAACCAGATCATAGACAACAGTAGATAGGCTATCACTGTCCAGATAGGGGCATAGCTGGGCCACCAGCCGAAGCTGATGGAAGGCACAGAGGCCACCTGAGCCTCGAGCAACAGCAAAGGATCCAGAAGTACCCCTAAGCTATGAACCTGCTCCTTCAGAGGAAGTGTAACCCCATCAAGAGTGGGCAATCTCCCACCCATCCAGTCTTGGGAACCACACACCAACAGTGCCTCAGTCTTATCTGGATTGAGCTTTAGCTTGTTGGGTCTCATCCTGTCTATTACTGAAGGAAGACACTGGTTCAGCACTTCCACTGTCTCCCCTGCAGATGTAAAGGAGAAATAGAGCTGAGTGTCATCAGCATACTGCTGACAACGTACTCCGAACCTCTGGATAATCCCACCCAGTGGTTTCATGTTGATATCAGACAACATGGGGGATAGGATTGAGCCCTGCAGAGCCCCACATTGAAGGTTCCATGGGGCTGAAAAACATTCCCCAAGTAACATCCTCTGGGAACGACCATCCAAGTAGGCCTGGAACCACCGCAAAATGGTGTCACCCACCCCTAGTTCGGAGAGTCGCTCCAGAAGGTTACCATGGTTGATGGTATCAAAAGCTGCTGAGAGGTCGAGAAGTACTAACAGGGACATGTTTCCCTTCTCTCTCTCTCTCTCTCTCTCTCTCTCTCTCTCTCTCTCTCTCTCTCCTCTTCCTGCCCAGTGGAGAAAACAGGGTCCAGATGTGTTGTGGCAGTGACATGTTGGGGCAGAACCATGGTTGTCATGGCAGCCATGAAGTCCTGAGCCATGCCAACCTGGGCATGGTTGTTGAAGTTCCCCAGAACCAGCAGTCTAGGCCTCCTCAACACTGCCTCCCAAACCAGCTCCATCAGCTCAGGCAGGGAGACTGCTAGTCGGTGAGGTGGGCAGTAAATCAGCAGAATCCCTAATCTGTCTTGATTGCCCATTGCTAGGGACACATGCTCTAGATACTACCCAAATTGAACAGAGAGCTGGGAGGGAGAGAGGAAGGGAGGAATAGAATCTCTATAGACCACAGCAGCAACTCCCCCTCTTTGAGCGCCAAGTCTGCCATGATGCTACACCAAATACCCACGTGGGCACAACTGGGTAAGACTAGATACACCCTGCTCACCCAGGTCTTAGTGAAACAGACCAGATTGGCTTCCTCATCCACAATCCAGCCATAGATAAGGGTGGTCTTACCATGAGCTGACCTGGTATACAGCAGCAGCAGCAGCTGCTGCAGACCTGAGGGCTGGCTGATAGGACAACCACAGTTCCCCAGGTTGGAGGAAGGATTGGCACATGGCACAGGCAGTAACTTACGCAGCCTGCGCCTTCTCCCACACCATACTTCCCCCTACACTGAACCACTGTAAATAACTTTTTCTTTCTTTATCAATGGGATCTCTATGTGTGTGTTTTTTATATTCTTTTTAAGCAAAGCTTGTGAAGTGCGATTGAGACTGAACAGGTGGTGGAGGGGACTGCGTCGATCCAACTTCCCACTATTAATTCTTCTCTAAACCACAAATCAACCAACTTTATTTATTAAATTGCCAAGGAAAGAGTGTTAAGTCTTCCAACTCCCTCCTCAAGCGCTGCACGCTTTTCCAGGAAGGAAATAGCTGCCCTGACCACCTAGGAGGCAGTGAATGGGAACCTCAGAAGCAGGGGCATCTCACCCATAGGGGCTAGTGGCGTGGGGTGCCAGGGCGCCAAGTCCTGGAGGGCGCCAGGGAAGTGGTGGAGGCTGGATGCGGCGCCTCCCAGCATCAGCTCGCTGCCCTCACCCGCCTCTGCCATGCCTTGCTGAAGCAGTGCCGTGCCCGGAGCCTCTGTCTGCCATGGCCACCCCAACACGAAATGGCCAGCTGAGGTGGGAGGCAAGCGTCCAGCCTCCGCCTCTTCCCCCCTGGAGGAGCCACCTTCCAGCTGCTGCCTGCCTCCTCCAGCCCCGCCAGCAGCGCCGTCCTCCCTAAAAAACTCTGGGATATGGGGGTGGGGGGGCAGAGGGAGCTTTGACCACGGCACCGGATATGCTTAAGACGGCCCTGCAAAGCTATGTTGGAGCCAGGAAAGTCCTTGAGGGTGCCCTTCCTCTGAGAAATGTTGAGGACCCCCTCTGTAATGTACCCCGCCTATGCCGTGTCATGTAAGGATTCTAGGAACTCCCTAAAATGCCCCAGAGGTGGAAGGTCTTGGCTGGAATCCGATCATCAACTGATTCCCTTCACAGTAATCCATCTTTAAGGAAGAAAAGAGTCTAAATGCTAAAGCAGAACAGGAAACCAGAGCTATGATGCAGGGTAAATTTTATTAGGAATGGGGGGGGGTACATAATTGAACAAATTCTCAAGTAGTTGGTTCTTTTCTGAAAAGGACAAATCTGAAGAAATATGCATGAATTGTTTCTATCTTGCAAATCTTGTCCCACAATGAGATCAGTTCTGTTTGTGGGATTTATAAAACTTTTCTCACCTCTGCCTTTTTCACAGATTTACCAAACTTACTGGGCATAAATTCCAATGGCGAAGTCCATAGTTTTGTTTTGTTTTTTGCTCTTTAGTCTGCTGCAGGAGTGCAGAAGATCTGTACAGATAATAAATAAAAGCCAGGGGAGGGGAAAGCACATAAACAGTGGGATAGAGGGGGATTATGTTAAGATGAGAAATGGATGCATGAAAGATAGCCGTGGGTCTGATTTGCAGGCTTGCTGGGTGCCCCCAGTGCCCAGTGAATTCAACTGGCATTGAGGATGCTCAGCATATCTTAAACCCAGGCTTGAACATTTTGCAGTGGATATTCTTTCCCCTAATAAACCTTCCATGTTAACTTAGCAGGGGGAGTAACAGATGCTTCCTCTGTCTCCAACGAATCCATAGCAGCCCCCGACTCCAAAGCGAGATCCTCTAAGAGCACCAGCTCCGAGAGCACCAACTCCGAGAGCACCGGCTCCAAGGAACCCACTGCCCAAACCACCAGGGGAGCATGGAGCGTTTCCTCCCACAGCCACGGGCTCACAGCTAGCAGAGAGGATGGGTCCTGGGATGGTCACGATGCAGGCGGGTGGCTGGATCACGACCTCTGCTGGTGGGATCTGGTTGATGCATGAAGGGGTGACACCAGAAAGAATACCAAGACTAGCAGAAGGGATGCCGGATCCAACCAGGGCGCCGGAGCCAAAGCCGTAGGTGTTGCCAAGGCCAAGGCCACCAAGCCCACCAAGGCCTCCAAGACCAGCCGATCCAAAACCGACGACTGGGGTGGAAGCGCAAGATGGGACAGCACAGGATGGTCCACAGGATGCCATGGCTGAGTGATGGAGGTGAGTCTGAAAGGACACAGGAGGGAGCAGAAAGATAGACAAGTGTTGCAGAGTTCCGGGGGCGACGGGAGATATTTAGCCTCACCTTTACAATGCAAGAAATCTGTTTAAATTTTATCATAATGTGTATTCATAATACTAAAAGAAGATATACATTTTATTGTGCCTTAAAGCAGGGATTCCTATGTACAAATATCCAAGTACCTCTAATTCAAGTTTGGAGAACCTGTAGTCCTCCAAATGTTGTGAACTACTCCTCCCCATCTTCCCTGATCACTGTTCATACCAGAGCAGTGCTGGTATGACTGGTGAGACTTGGAGGCTGATGGGTATCTGGTGTCAGGCAGATGCCAGCAACTTCCACGGCCGGTTGCCCAGGAAAATTCAAAGAGAAGGAATGTTTCTTACCATCTGCTTTTTATTCAATATTCACAGAGATTCTTTGGAACCCAGCCTCTTGGATAATGGTGATGTCCCGAGTGAATCTCCACCCATCCCCCGCCTCTCCCACTTCCTCGTTCTTCACTTCTACATGTCCTGCTATGTGCCCTCTGCCTTTGAGCTCATTGCTCTCTTACATATAAGGCTCGCTGGGTTCTAGGAGAGGGCGGGTCTGGAATGCTTTCTAAATACACTGTGTCCATCAGCTGTCGCCCCCCTGGTGCTTCCTCTTCCTCCCCCCCCATTATTTCCCAGCTTTTCCTCTCATCTGCCTCTGAAGAAGAAGAAGAAGAGTTTCAATTTGATATCCTGCTTTATCACTACCCGAAGGAGTCTCAAAGTGGCTAACAATCTCCTTTTCCCTTCCTCCCCACAACAAACACTCTGTGATGTGAGTGGGGCTGAGAGACTTCAAAGAAGTGGGACAAGCCCAAGGTCACCCAGCAGCTGCATGTGGAGGAGCGGGGAAGCGAACCCGGTTCACCAGATTACGAGTCTACCGCTCTTAACCACTACACCACACTGGCTCTGAGCTGTGACCTCCCTCAAACCCCTGTCTGAACTGTCTTCCTCTTCTCTGGAAGGGTCAGGCTGGGGAGGCTGTCTCCACAATTCTTCCTTTGCCCATTCCCTGACATCTGGAGAGTCACACGTTTTGCATCCCTAGATGCAGTGCTATGGTGCAGAGCAGGCAATTCCCACAGCTTGCAGAAGAACAACGTAAGTAAAGCCCTGCTGGATGAGACTAAAGGCCCATTTCATCCAGCATCTTGCTCTCATGGTGGCAGACACATATCCCTGGAGTCCAAGAAAAGCCAGACTGGACAACAGGCAATGATGGATGTGTGGAGAAAGAGCCTGATCAGGAGTGTCAGCCTGGTGACATTATACCAGGGATGGGGAAGTTGTGGTCATCCAGAGATTCCTAGACTACAGCTCCCATCAGCCCTTACCCTCAGCCCTGCTTACTGGGGCTGATGGGAGTTCCAGTCCAACAACATCTGGGTGGCCATTGTGTCCCCTTCCACAGCTCATCCAAGCGTCCAGCCAACAGCTAATAAACCTCTTAATGTTTAGATACGCCTTCCCTTTTGTGAGGGACACACATTCGGTGGCTTGAACTGGCACTAAGATTCACCATGCTATCCATATTTTAAAGAAAAACACACAAAGGACATGAAACAGGAAGGCAAAGATACATTGAAAAGGCAAGTGATGTTATCGCAAACCCTTCTGGAGTCAGCCCTCTTACCTGCTTTCCCAAGCAACAGGAAGCTGAGAGATGTCAGAAGCTCTGGTGGAACTGATGGAAAAGCTCTCCATGCCATGGGCTTATATACTCTAAGCCTCACATGCCTGTGGTTTTGGGACACAGGATCTTTCCCCTCCTGCCCAAAGTCTTAATTAGTTGCCAACAAATTGCCTCATCAGCATCACACACCAAATTACTTTAATAATAGCCATAAAGTGTATGAGCAAATTGTATTTAATGAAGCTGTTGCTGGATTCTCACAATAACTGCACTGCACATTCCAACATGCTGATCTCCCTTCTCCCCCATTGGGATAATGTTCCACCAACTTCATTTTACATCAAAGGCGAAAAGGGAAGCTTTGCAAAGAGCCCTCGCGAGGAGGCATCACTTGATACATGCCATTGATCATCATAACCCAAGAGCCCTGGGCCAAAGACACATAATCAATCATTCATCCAGGTCTCACACTGGCCAACGGATTAACAACATAGGTCACTTCCCAGTTCATATGGAGAAGCCTCCTAGAACACAACGTACATCAGGAGACTTACTGTAGTTTGTTCACAATCGAGGATACACTTCCAGAGCTAACACAAAATACATTAACTCTGGTCAGGGCCGTCTTAAGCATATCTGGCGCCGTGGTGCAAAGCTCCTTCCAGTGCCCCCCATTTCCCAGAGTTTTTTAGGGAGGACGGTGCTGCCGGCGGGGCTGGAGGAGGCAGGCAGTGGCTGGAGGGTGGCTCCTCCAGCGGGGAAGAGGCGGAGGCTGGACGTGGCACCTCCCGGCTCAACAGGCCGCTTCGTGTTGGGGTGGCCACGGCAGACGGAAGTTCTGGGCGTGGCGCTGCTTAAGTATGGCGTGGCGGAGGCGGGCGAGGGTGGTGAGCTGATGCCGGGAGGCACTGCATCCAGCCTCCGCCTCTTCCCTGGCGCCCTCCAGAACTTGGCGCCCTGGCGCCCTGTGCCACTAGCCTCTATGGGTAAGATGCCCCTGCCTCTGATAAATGAGCCACCACAGTTGCTAGAGGACCGTGATTTTTTCTGTTCCGGGCTTTTTAGACTCATCTACTCATGTACTATCTGAAACCAAAGGGGCACATTGGTCACCTTAAGTGTCCCCCCTCCAGCTCTCCTAACCCATTAAATGACCCATCTAGTACAGCATCCTGTTCTCACATTGGCCAACCAGATGCCTGGGAGAAACTTTTAAGCAGGGTCATTTTATAGTCCTGTCATTGTTTTCTGCTCTTTTAGATGTGGCAGCTATTTTGTGTTGAGGCAAAAAAACTGGGATGCCATCTTTCAGGGTGATGCTCTAGTGCAGGTCATGTGACCCGTGCAAGATTGCATCCCGGGGGGAAAGTGCTTTTTGCGAGGTGAGATGGTGGTGATAGATCACAGAAGATCACAGTGCCCCAAATAGTATGTCGACTTCTGCAAGCAGAAGGTCCCAGTTTCAAGCTTTGAAGGTAAGACTTGGGAGAGAAATCCTGGAGAGCTGTGGTCGGTCTGTGTAGACAATACTGAGCAAGATGGAACAATAGATGGTGGCTCCAGTCCTACTTGGATGGTCATTCCCAGAGGGTGTTGCTTCGGGAGTGCTTCTCAGCCCTGTGGAACCCTCAATGTGGGGTTCATCAGGGCTCAATCCTATCCCCCATGTTGTCTAACATCTACATGAAACCGCTGGGTGGGATTATCCGGAGGTTGAGAGTATGCTGTCAGCAGTATGCTGATGACATTCAGCTCTATTTCTCCTTTGCATATGCAGGTGAGGCAGTGGAAATGCTGGACCAGTGTCTTGCTTCAGTAATGGACTGGAAGAGAGCCAACAAACTGAAACTCAATCCATATAAGACTGAGACACTGCAAGTGGGTGGTTCCCTAGACTTGATGGGTGGGAGATTGCCCAGTCTTGATGGGGTTACACTGTTTCTGAAGGAATAGGTTCGTAGCTTGGGATTACTCTTGGATCTTTTGCTGTCGCTCAAGACTCAGGTGGCCTCAGTGGCCCATAGTGCCTTCCATCAGCTTTGGCTGGTGGCCTAGCTATGCTCCTATCTGGACAGGGATAGCCTAACTTCTGTTGTCTATGCTCTGGTAACCTCAAGGTTAGATTACAACAATGCATTATGCTTGGGCTGCCTCAGAAACTTCAGCTAATGCAGAATTCAGCAAATAGGTTGCTCACCTGAGCAAGATGGTTTGAGTATATTACACTGATCCTGGTCCAACTGCACTGGCTACCAATTAGTTTCTGGGCCCAATTCAAAGTGCTGGTTTTACCTATAAAGCCTTAAAGAGCTCAGGACCGCAATACCTCAAGGACCGCCTCTTTCTGTATGAACCTCCCCAGACCGTGAGATCATCTTCTGAGGCCCTTCATTGTGTGCCTCCCCCTCGAGAGGTCCAGAGGGTGGCAGCACGAGAACGGGGCCTTCTCTGCAGTGGCTCCCTGTCTATGTAATGCTCTCCCCAGGGAAGTTCACCTGGCGCCTTCATTATACACCTTTAGGCACCAGGAAAAATGTTCCTTTTCAACCAGGCCTTTGGTTGACCTGATCAGCATCCTATACCCTTTTAAAATGTGGCTCTTTTTGGGGGAGGGAGTGTTATTGGGTTGTTGTTTTTATTTTGATTATATATATTGTGGTTTTTTTGTTGATCTTTTCTGTGAACCGCCCTGAGACCTCTTGGTATAGGGCAGTATATGCATTCAATGAAGAAGAAGAAGAAGAAGAAGAAGAAGAAGAAGAAGAAGAAGAAGAAGAAGAAGAAGAGGAAGGAAGAGGAGGAGGAGGAGGAGGAGGAGGAGGAGGAGGAGGAGGAGGTGTATGGTTGGGTAAAAATCAGTTTCTAAGGCTCAGAATGCTTGTTAAACCTTGTTTTTAAGCAGGCATTTCTAGCAGGCTTCCATCCACCAGTGGTCTTTTTAAGGCCCACTTTTTTTTAACTGATGGGAACTGGGAATGATCCAGCCATCTCTGCATCTGGCTAAGCATCCTTTAACCTTCTTTGGGGTTTCTGAAAACAACAAATCAAACAAACAAACACAGGATATTTGTTGCCTCAGAAGCTTGGCATTTTTCGGAGCCATTTTCCAAGATCAAAGTGCCCATCAAAGCAGATGTCTTCTGGGATGTTCATGCCAGGAACTAAATGCCAGGCTGGAATTTAATAAGAACATGTCTGCCAGTCTAAGCTCATGTTATGGACTCCCAGGCTGACACTTCCACCAGCCGTTCTGGTGACAGGACAGATATTACCATATGATATAGATTTACTTTAACAAACCACAAAAGAAAGGCCTAATTTCCTGGAAGAGTCCTTGTAGCATATTTGAAGAGTTTAATTAACACTTGGATTAGTGACTTCAGCCAATGACTTATTCCCCACCCCCCTTTGAAGAAAGCGACGTATTCATTTGTCTACAGCTCTGTTTGAAAAAAGAAGACGAATAAAATATTATTATAAAAAAGAAAGAAAATCTCAAAAACGAAATTGTTGAACTGGGGAAAAGTGCAGAAAGCAGGCAACCAAAATGATCAGGGAACTGCAACAACTCCCTTACTGGGAACATTTGTTTGCTTGCTAATTTTTGGTTTAGAAAAACTAAAAGTGAGTAAAAGAAGAGGGGGCAGACGGGACATGAGTGAAATGAGTGAAATGGTGTTGAGAGATTGTATTGAGACACATTTTTCTCCCTGGCCAAATTAATGCCATGCCAGGTGGCGCTGTGGGTTAAACCACAGAGCCTAGGGCTTGCTGATCAGAAGGTCGGCGGTTCGAAATCCTGCGATGGGGTGAGCTCCCGTTGCTCGGTCCCAGCTCCTGCCCACCTAGCAGTTCGAAAGCACGTCAAAGTGCAAGTAGATAAATAGGAACCGCTCTGGCGGGAAGGTAAACGGCGTTTCCGTGCGCTGCTCTGGTTCACCAGAAACGGCTTTGTCATGCTGGCCACATGACCCGGAAGCTGTACGCCGGCTCCCTTGGCCAGTAAAGCGAGATGAGCGCCACAACCCCAGAGTCGGACACGACTGGACCTAATGGTCAGGGGTCCCTTTACCTTTACCTATTTAAAGCTCTATGATACCACTTTAAACAGACATGAGCTCCGGCAAAGAATTCTGGGAGCTGTAGTTTGTTTCAGGTTGTTTGTTGTTAGGCTGAATGTTGTTAGGAGACCCCTTCCGTTCCCCTCGCAATGCTGCAACTCCCAGTGCTCCCTGTGCAGAGGGATTTATTGCAAATTGTAGCTCTCTGGCCTTTGAGACATAGTCCTCCACTGGCCCCAAGGAAAACAATCTAGATTAGGAGTCAAAGTGCAAGCTCATACACCTGCCCCCCCCCCAAGTGTCCCTATTTTCCAGGGACAGTCCCGGAATTGCAAAAGCCATCTCGGCTTCTGATTTAATCCCAGAATTGTTAGGAAATACCCCGCCTGGGGCAGTTTGTGAGACTGCCCCAAAGCCAGAGCAAATCCGTGTGCGCACATCCCTGGCTACAGAGAGTCCGGTGGCACAGTAATATGTGATTGTTCCCAGTATGAAGAACAACACACACAAGCCATTATTAAAGCTAAACTATTTATTGTAGGAATAGTGCAGAGAGAATCTCTGCTGCCAGCTCATTTAGACAGAGCTGCCATAATGCCATCTTTCCAGCTTGAGATCTAGCTAGAAGAGTAAAGCACAAAGGCTAGGATTACAACAGTACAGTAAAACATAAACATTCCACGTAGGAAAAGATAAGGCAGCTTTCTCACGGCTTGGTGAGACAGGCAAAAGTCAGACCAGGCGTCGCTGCAGCTGTTGCCACTCGGCTTGGAGAAAAATCATAACAAGAATGTCCCTATTTTCTCTGCCAAGCTTGGGCAGGAAGATGAACCAGTGCTTGTTCTGAGCAGTGGCAATGGCAGTGGTGGCTGTGAGGGAGCACCCTCTTGCCTGTCTATGGCTGCTGCTGCTGCTGGTGGCCTCCTCACTTGAGCAACTCGTAGCGGCTACTGGGGAGTGGGTGTCAGGCGTGGAGAACCCTCTCCTCCCTTCGGTAACTTCACAAACAAGAACAACGAGCAATTTATATTTTATAGTCGATTTTGTTCAGTCATATGGTTGCAAGCAAAAACCCACATCTCTCCACAAAGAGAGCAGTTGGCTTCTCTGAATCCTTCCCCTTCCATCCCCAGCAACATCCTGGGCGCCAACGGGACGTTTCTCCTCCTCTCTGCAGTCTTTGTTCTCTAATACAGACAGACCTCCTACTTCTTGGAGAGGGAGGGTCCCCCCACACTTTCTAATGATGTAGCTGCTGGCTGTTCCCTCCCTTCTGTTTCTCTTTCCACTATCTTGTAACTAGGCAACTCCTGCTGAAGTTGCGCTCAGTGTCTGTGTCTCTCTTTGCTCCTGAACCGCTGGAAACGGGGCAGGGGGGGCGTGAATCTTCTCCCTCCCCCTCCTCTTCAGAGAGAAGCTGATCTGCCTGAGAATGGATTCCCCAATTCTCGTATTCAGACCATTTCCAAACAGTGGGCAAGGGAGGGGAGAGGCTGTCATCGCTGAAGCCCAGACTCACATGATGCGCCATCTCTGAGGTGCAGGCAGAGGGCAGGGCAGCCCTGGGTGGGAAGAGATGGGGCATGAACAGAGTGCAAGGAGACTTGATTAGAAAAGAAAAAAACTTTGTTCATCCGTATCTAATCTTGCCCCTTTCTAAAACTTATTTATTGGTGTGTGTTTTTCTTTTGTAAATCTACCAAAGAACAAAGTAAAACCGGGATTAAGTGGCTTTCTCAGGATGATGGAAGATGTGTGTGCTGTGTCCTCTTGGTGCCACTTGCCCTTCTTCTGATAGGAAAGACTCTGTGAGGGGACAACAAAAAATGGTGGGTTGAGGAGGGTCAGTTGGCAGGGGAGTGAGAAATGCCCTTATGTTCATCTGAGGACTGTTGGAGGGTATTTAGGCTTCGTGATACACACAGCCATTCAACATCTACTGCTCCCTGCCATTCAACATCTACTGCTGCATGCCACTGCCCAATGGTAGGGCCAGCCCAGTGCAAATGGGATGGTCCTGTCTCTTGTTGCCAATGTGACAAGCACAGAGCCTCATAAGTATGATTTTTATTGGTCTGGTGAGCTGATTTAGGACACGTCAATTCTTCAGCACAGTTAACTTAATTAAGTGCAAAATTTGCTAACCTTCAGCCCTCCAGTTGTTTCTGAACTGCATCTCTCTTTAGTCCACAGGCAGCAGAGCCAATAATGGGCACCATTTCGGCTATCCATCTGGTTTAGGGGCTGCCACATAGAATGCCACATGGCCTATGGTCAGGGATGATTTCCAGAAATGGTTTCCAGGGTATGGAAACCAAGCCTTATGAAGAACGGTTGAAGGAGCTGGGTATGTTTAGCCTGGAAAAGAAGAGACTGAGAGATATGATAGCCATCTTCAAATATCTCAAGGGCTGTCACATGGAAGAGGGAACAAACTTGTTTTCTCCTGCTCTGGAGGGTAAGACTCGAACCAATGGCCTCAAGTTACAAGAAAGGAGATTCTGACTAAACATATGGAAAAACTTTCTGACAGCAAGAGCTGTTTGACAGTGGAACCGTCTCCCTTGGGAGGTGGTGGGCTCTCCTTCCTTGGACGTTTTTAAGCAGAGGTTGGATGGCCATCTGTCATGGACGCTTTAGCTGAGAGTCCTGCATTGCAGGAGGTTGGACTAGATGACTCTTGGGGATTCCTTCCAACTCTATGATTCTAAGACCTGGAGTTCAGCCACATTCTGGAGGACCACACTGGTTTCCCATTTGGGGGATAACAGAAGTAAGGGGTTCTGCAAATTTAATAAAATTTCTCACAGAGCGAAATAGAGAACATGAAAATGCAATCTGGGTGATTCATTATAATAAGCTGAGGAGAGCATAATACTTGGTCCTGACACCACTGGAATTATTAAAGCAATTTTGCACATGACGGAATCAGCAGTTCTTGAGGGTGGAACTTGAGAACAAAGTGATGTCACTGGGCTGTCAAGGATGCCACCGACAGAGTATAAAAAGCCCTCATCCATCCAGAGTCCTCCAACATCTTCACTGATCATCTTCTCTTCCCTATCCATTCCTCAAAGGAACAGGTAAGCTTGGCTTGCTCAAGTCATCTTGGTAGCTTTAACCACCTTAAATTCCAGGAGCTTAATTTGGGTAGAGTGTGAAGCAGTTCAGCAATGCAACCAATGAGCCAGGCCATGTCGACCATGTCCATTGGTGATGTTCTACCTCCACTGTTAGAGGTGTGGTGCCTTCAAATGCCAATGACCAGAAGCAACGAGAGGGAAGTGTTGCGGATGCACTCAGACCCTGCTTGAAGGTTTCTGAAAGGCATCTGGTTCAACACTGTGATAACAGGGTGAAGGACTGATTCAGCTGACATTTATTACTGGTATGTTCATATGTGGACTACAGCTTCCATCAGCCCTGACCGTTGGCCATTATGGGTGTGGATGATAGGAGTTGGGGTTCACAAAGTCTATTGAACTGTAGTTTGCATCATTCCTGACCTATGGCCATGCAGGCAGGAATCCGGCAAACTCTGGAGGGGACAACATTGAATTTGGGGATGCCTTAGTCTTTCTTGTCCTGGAAGCCACTTGTGCTTTAGCCCGGAGAATGCCGACAATTGATTATGATGACTTCACTAGCAGTGACATAAAAAAATATTTAGGGCATTTCTGTACTAGCTAGAACAGCCTTGGTCAACATGAAACACTCCAAATTGTAATACTTAGAGCAGGGAAAGGGGAGCTGTGGGATTCCAGATACCCATCAGCCTCCAGATCTCAAGCTCATATTTTCTATCAGCCTCCAGCTCTCAGCACCACTCAGCATGGCCAGTAAAAGGGGATGAATGCGAACAGCAGTTCAGCAACAGTTCGACTTAGGGGCATTCTCAACTCTGTAAAGGTGCCAAACCCCATTTTATGACAGTATAAAACACATGGTTTTTTTACACCGTAATGGTGGTGGTGGGGGGGTAAAGGTAAAGGTACCCCTGACCGTTAGGTCCAGTCTCAGACAACTCTGGGGTTGCGGCACTCATCTCGCTCTATAGGCCGAGGGAGCCGGCATTTGTCCGCAGATAGCTTCCTGATCATGTGGCCAGCATGACTAAGCCGCTTCTGGTGAACCAGAGCAGCACACGGAAATGCCGTTTACCTTCCCGCCAGAGTGGTACCTATTTATCTACTTGCACTTTGACGTACTTTCGAACTGCTAGGTTGGCAGGAGCTGGGACCGAGCAACGGGAGCTCATCCCGTCGAGGGGATTCGAACCACTGACCTTCTGATCGGCAAGCCCTAGGCTCTGTGGTTTAGACCACAGAGCCACTTGTGTCAGTGGTGGTGGGGGAGGTGAGACTAAATATCTCCCATCACCCTCGAACACTGCAGCTCTTCTTGCCTTCAATATTGTTTCTGCTCCTTCCTGTGTCCTTTCAGACTCACCTCCATCACTCAGCCATGGCATTCTGTGGACCATCCTGTGCTGTCCCATCTTGCGCTTCCACCCCAGTCGTCGGTTTTGGATCGGCAGGTCTTGGAGGCCTTGGTGGGCTTGGTGGGCTTGGCCTTGGCAACACCTATGGCTTTGGCTCCGGTGCCCTGGTTGGATCCGGCATCCCTTCTGCTAGTCTTGGTATTCTTTCTGGTGTCACCCCTTCATGCATCAACCAGATCCCACCAGCAGAGGTCGTGATCCAGCCACCTGCCTGCATCGTGACCATCCCAGGACCCATCCTCTCTGCTAGCTGTGAGCCCGTGGCCGTGGGAGGAAATGCTCCATGCTCCCCTGGTGGTTTGGGCAGTGGGTTCCTTGGAGCCGGTGCTCTCGGAGCCGGTGCTCTCGGAGCCGGTGCTCTTAGAGGATCTTGTTTTGGAGTTGGGGGCCGCTATGGATTCGTTGGAGACAGAGGAAGCATCTGTTACTCCCCCTGCTAAGTTAAGATGGAAGGTTTATTAGGGGAAAGAATATCCACTGCAAAACGTTCAAGCCTGGGTTTAAGATATGCTGAGCATCCTCAATACCAGTTGAACTTAATGGGCACTGGGAGCACACAGTAAGCCTGCAAATCAGACCCATGGCTATCTTTCCAGCATCCATTTCTCATCTTAACATAATCCCCCTCTATCCCACTGTTTATGTGCTTTCCCCTCCCCTGTACAGCTCTTCCGGTCCCCTCCAGCATAGTTAAGAACAAAAACACTATGGACAAGGAACTTGGCCCCTGGAATTTATGCCCAGTCAGTTTGGTACATCTGTGAAAATGGTAGAGAGGGAAAAAGTTTTTATAATTGCCAGCAATATAACTAATCTCTTTCTGGGAGGGGATTTGTAATACAGAAACGATTCATGTATATTTCTTCAGATTTGTCCTGTTCAAAAATATCCAACTTCTTGAGCATTTGTATTTGTTCACTCAAATATCTTTTCCCCATTCCTAATAAAACTTACTCTGCATCATAACTCTGGTCTCCTGTTCTTCTTTAGCATTTAGACTCTTTTCTTCCCTTAAACATGAGTTACTGTGGAGGGTGACCTTTGATGAACGGTGACCTATATTGGTAGCGACCTAAATCAGTGGGAACAATGCACCCATGAGAATTTTCCTGGCACCCATAAAGTTTTTTATCATTCTCTTCACTACCCCCTTGTGGTGGTTTGTGTTGTAGCTGAAGGAGGAAGTTGGAAGAGTGAGCCCCCCCCCCTAAACTTTTCCAGCTCCATGTGCTTCGCAAGACTGAGATTAATGCAGTTGGGACTGAATTTATCCAGATCTCATAGAAGCATGAAGTGTTGACTCCCTCTCCTCTCTCTCCTCTTTGGGAGGGAATGATTTAATGGAGAGTGGGGGAAAGTAACCAGATTTAGTGGCACCCACAGCACTTATACAAAAATCAAAATGTGCCCACCAGCATAAAATAGTTGGTGGTCCCTGCAAAGTGACATGTTGGAGGGGGGGGGGATCTAGCAAAATAGCATACATTTTGAGAAAATCCAACACCCAAAAAAAATCTCAGCGGTTCCATACTTCCTTCAGTTGTGACCCAATTGCACCTAAGGCAAACCTGGAAGTCAATTGGAAGGTTATTTCATGTACAGAACATCTAAATGCAAGGAGATAAAAGTGGCTGCATATTTGCATGTGGCAAGAATGGGTGATTGTTGTCCCATGTGGTGAGAAGCATCACTGTAACTTCTAAGTATGGTATCCAGAATGGCTAAATACTGCTTTGTGTGGAAAAGCAGTGCCATTACAGCTTCTCAGCAAAGGATCTCCTGGACCAACTAAGTCCAGTCTGGCCTTGGGCTTCTGCTGGACAAGGCAGGGTCTACAAGAGCATTTCCTGGGTCCTTTCCTTGAGCAGGAAGGACTCCCTGAGCTCCAGAACATAGTTACTGCCTTCTGCTGAGCCATATCGTTGGTCCAGCTAGCTCAGGGTCATTTAAACACAGCACAATGTTGAACTATGGAACTCACTCCCACAGGAGGCAGCAGTGGCCACCAACTTGGATGTCTTAGAAAGAGGATTAGACAAATTCATGGAGGAAAGGGCTATCAATGTGATAAAGAAAAATCCTGGGGTTTGGATTTACTACACTGCCCAGCTCGTCGAGGTGCCACTCCCCGTGGGTCTCTCTGGTCACCAAAAGAAGGAGTTTCCAGCCAAGTGAAAGAAGCAAACAGCGGTCAGTAGACCTGATCTTTATTTGTTGCAACAAGGTTCAAACACACAAAGGGTAGGAACCCTGAGCGTGGGGTTGCGTGAACTTTGAAGACCTCTCCCCATTTCCCATAATACATTTTTCAACAGCATCATCAATACATCACAAATATGTCACTAAGTAGGAGTGTTTGGCATGTAGAAACATGAGCCCATCACCCACCCCTGTCAAAAACCCCAGTTCCTGACACCTTTTAACTACCCTCTTCCCCAAAGAACAATAAGAGTATTTACACATCCCCCTACCGGTAGCTATAAGGCTTTCTCCTTTGAAAGTATCAGGATTCAATTCACCATCCTGATGGATTTCTGTCTGGGGTATGTGCTGCCCTTGATTGCCTTCTGCCTCCTATTGTGTGGCTAAGTTCACACCTTGTGGAGGGG
This sequence comes from Darevskia nairensis, assembly GCA_034642065.1. NCBI lineage: Eukaryota > Metazoa > Chordata > Lepidosauria > Squamata > Lacertidae > Darevskia > Darevskia nairensis. Next base: position 307,997 of record JAWWNI010000425.1, read on the forward strand.
CAAGGTGTATGTGACCTTATGCTTAAGGGATTATGGAGGCAGGGCGAGCCTTGGATTCCCCTCTTCCAGAGGAGTCATTAGCTGTTGGAACCAAGGAAATCCATCAAACCATTAAATTTTGGCAATTATTTTGATTCTATATTGGATAGTCAAAGGAAACAGTATGATACATAAAGGTAAAGGTAAAGGGACCTGTCCGACTCTGGGGCTCATCTCGCATTATTGGCCAAGGGAGCCAGCGTACAGCTTCCAGGTCATGTGGCCAGCATGACTAAGCCGCTTCTGGCGAACCAGAGCAGTGCATGGAAACGCCGTTTACCTTCGCGCTGCAGCGGTTCCTATTTATCTACTTGCACTTTGACATGCTTTCGAACTGCTAGGTTGGCAGGAGCTGGGACTGAGCAACTGGAGCTCACCCCGTCGCGGGGATTCGAACCGCCAACCTTCTGATCGGCAAGCCCTAGGCTCTGTGGTTTAACCACAGTATCCGCTTATTGCTACAATTTTAAAGACTGCTTTTCTGAGCCTCTTTGCTGTTGTGTCTGTATGGTGCCTGTGTCAACGGTCATTGTCCTGGCCTTAGTTAGAGGCTGTTGTGGGGACTTGGGATTTTGGGGGAGTCGTTTAACTGCCCCCCCTCCCATTCCTGGTTTTAACAAATGACTACTAGCTATCATACTACTAGCTATAATAGGGACATGGGTGGCGCTGTGGTCTAAACCACAGAGCCTAGGGCTTTGCCGATTAGGAAGTTGGCGGTTTGAATCCCCGGGACATGGTGAGCTCCCGTTGCTCGGTCCCTGCTCCTGCCAACCTAGCAGTTCGAAAGCATGTCAAAGTGCAAGTAGATCAATAGGTACTGCTCTGTCGGGAAGGTAAACGGCGTTTCCATGCGCTGCTCTGGTTTGCTAGAAGCGGCTTAGTCATGCTGGCCACATGACCCGGAAGCTGTCTGCGGAACAAACACCAGCTCCCTTGGCCAGTAAAGCGAGATGAGCGCCGCAACCCCAGAGTCGTTCGTGACTGGACCTAATGGTCAGGGGTCCCTTTACCTTTACGAGCTATAATGGCTATGCTCTTCCTCCATGGCTGAAGGTGGTAATTCTTATGAATGGACTTAACTTAAATGGATAACTTCCAGCATCTGGTTAGTGGAGTCCCCATGTCCCTCCTGGGCAGGCAAAACTATGAATCAAGTGTGGGAGATGAAATATACTCGGAGTCAAGTGTGAATTTCATGTTCTTTATTCAGCTCATAGTAGCAAGGAATGAATCTTTCCCCAAAACGTCTGATATAGATATACACTATTTACACAATGGTTCCCATGTGATTGGCTAATTCCGGGCTACTCCTGTAGGCCAATCAGGTTGCGGATTCACTTCATCCAGGAGCCTGATTGGCTGCTCTTGCAGGCCAATCAGGTCATTGATTCACTTCCACCTGGAGCTGGATTGGGTGGCTCCTGTGGACCAATCAGACTGCTGCATTCTGGATCCTATTGTTCTAGGATTCAGCTCAGTACATAACAGGAGAGTTTACTTTTGAATTGCCTCTTGATTTCCACTGGGCATGCCCAAAGTCCTTGAGCAAATCATCAGATCCTGCCCTATTTAGTTCTCATTGTTTTGCTTCTACACATTTCTTTGGGATAGAGCTGCTATATCTGTATGTCGCTCCCTTGTGTGGCTCACCTCTGAACTGCAGGTGCCTGTTTCTCATTGAAGTAACACCAGGACCTGGACTGGCTCCACCAAGCCAGCCTGGCAGTTGAATCATCCAAGACAGGAAGGAGCACAGGAGGACTCCCGATACCAAGTAAGCTTTGCTCTGTATAGAAGAACTTTATACCAGTTATCTTATTTTAATAGCATGAGACTGTAGCTTGCGGGTAAAGATAGAGGGAGGAGATTATGTGTATGGTGGTGTCAAATACAGGTTACGGTGAGGCTAGCAGTTGGGGCGATGGGAGAAATGAAAAATGGGGCCATGGAAATGATAACGCCTCTTTTATATCAGGGTAGGGAACATTTTTGGTCCAGTGGACCAGCTTAGGGGTACTTCTGGATCCTTTGCTGTCGCTCAAGGCTCAGGTGTCCTCAGTGCCTTCCATCAGCTTCTGCTGGTGGCCCAGCTATGCCCCTATCTGGACAGTGATAGCCTATCTACTGTTGTCTGTGCTCTAGTAACCTCAAGGTTAGATTACTGCAATGTGTTATACGCAGGGCTGCCTCTGAAGATGGTTTGGAAACTTCAGCTAGTGCAGAATTCAGCAGCCGGGTTGAGCATATTGCATGATCCTGGTCCGACTGCACTGGCTACCAATTAAGTTCCCAATTCAAGTGCTGGTTTCAAAGCCTAAATGGCTGAGGATCGCAATACCTCAAGAACCGCCTCTTTCCATAGGAACCTACCCAGACCCTGAGATCATCTTCTGAGACCCTCCTTCATGTGTCTCCTCCTTGAGAGGTCCGGAGGGTGGCAGCACGAGAACAGGGCCTTCTCTGCAGTGGCTCCCTGTCTATGGAATGCTCTCCCCAGGGAAGTTCGCCTGACGCCTTCATTATACACCTTTAGGCGCCAGGCAAAAACATTCCTTTTTAACCAGGCCTTTGGTTGACCTTATCAGCATCCTATACCCTTTTGTGGCTCTTTGTGTGTGTGTGTGTGTGTGTGTGTGTGTGTGTGTGTGTGTGTGTGTGTGTGTTATTTGGTTATTGTTTTCTATTTTGATTTTATATATTGTGATCTTTTCTGTGAACTGCCCTGAGACCTCCAGGTATTGAGTGCTATATAAATTCAACAAATAAATAAATAGTCAATAAATAAAATCTTATCTAATGGTTAGAGTGTTGGACTATGACCTGGAAGCAGGGGCGTAGCATACCGCTTGGCTACCGGGGGCGGCAAGCCAAGCGGCACCCCTGGGGGCGGGGCGTCGCTCCGTGCGCATGACGTCACTTGTGCACAGAGTGACGGCTTTGCCCCATGCCGCGGCGAAAAAAGCCGCTGAAAAAACCCTTTCAGCGGTTTTTTTCGCCGCTGGCTGGGCTCCCTGGGCGGAGCCACGGCATGGAGGAGAGGGGCGGACCAGAGCCAGGAGGGGGTGACACCCTCTTTTTTTTTTTTTAAGGATATAAAATAATCTTTATTAACTTTCCACAAAAATTTACAGCATCCAAACCAACAACATATATACATCATACATACAAAAAAAACATTCAATCCTCCTCTCCACACCCATGTAGACCTCAAACATTCTACCTTACAATTCTCTTACATGCTCCCTTCATCCCCTATATACTTTCAACATTCCTACCTGCATTCTTACATGCCCAAATTCTCACCTATCTTACCATCCCTTCCATACACTTTCCATACAACCCTCCCTATCCCCCTTTGAATCTCCCCTTCCCCCCATACCTCTTATATCCTAATTTATCCTATTTTATCTTATATCCTATCCTCTGCCCTCCCTCCTTCCCTCCCACCCCTCCCCTTTAAAATTGACCTCCTACGGTTCATCCCCATACATCTATCTCCTCCTTCGTGATACATTGCGTTTTCCTTCCTTACCTTTCTTTCTAATGTTCTTAACCTAATTAATAATATAGTAAATCACTACGGTTTTCCTATTCTTTTTACTACCTACTATATATCAATCCATGCAAATCAAGAAATCTGTTGTTGCTCCTTCTTTCCTAAAATATTCTTCTACATATTTCCATTCTTCCTTCATTTTTTGTTTTGCTGAGTTCCTAATTGCCGCTGTCATTCTCGCTAGATGCATAAATTCTATCACTTTCTCATGCCATTCCTGTAATGATGGTACTTCCTCTCCCTTCCAATGTTGTGCAAGCAGCAATCTCGCCGCTGCACTGACATATAGAAAAATGTTTATTCTATCCTCCGGTATGCTACTTGGGATAAAAGATTAATGATTCTGGAGTCTTTTCAAAAGTGTGTTTCAACATTTTTTTCATTTTTTCATAAATCAAATTCCAATATCCCTTAACTTTCTCACATCCCCACCAACAGTGTAGGTAATCCCCCACCCTATCTATGCACTTCCAGCATAAATTAGATTGCGAATTGTGGAATTTTGCCAACCTTACTGGGGCCAGGTGCCATCTATAGATTATTTTTAAAATATTTTCCTTTATTCTGGTACATGCTGTGAATCTCATACTGATGTTCCAAATGCTGTCCCACTGCTCCCCCCCCCCCCGAAGGAGTCTCAAAGTGGCTCACATTCTCCTTTCCCTTCCTGCCCCACAACAAACACTCTGTGAGGTGAGTGGGGCTGAGAGACTTCAAAGAAGTGTGACTAGCCCAAGGTCACCCAGCAGCTGCGTGTGGAGGAGTGGAGACGCGAACCCGGTTCACCAGATTATGAGTCTACCGCTCTTAACCACTACACCACACTGGCTCTTATGGAAGAAGGAATGAGTAAAGATCTACATCCAGAACAAGGGGAAATAAAGATCTACACCAGCATCTGCTGCCCCTGTGGGTCCTGCCACCTAAGGTCATTGCTTCACCTTGCCTCATGCATGGGCCGGTCCTGGTGAATCTGTTACACCCGAGGTGGGCAGCCCATTCATTGCTGGAAAACATAGGAAAAATATATCACAACAACCTGCCATGTCTAGAGAGGTGTGCATTTCATGTGTTTTCTGTTGAAGAGCCACAGCTGGATTCAGGCTCTTTATAGGTGTTGGTAGCAAGGTGTTGTGTATTAGTTCAAACATTCTGTAACTTGGTGGGAGTTCTGCTCATTTGTCGTTTTAAAAGGGACAACTACAATCCTTAGCCTGATTGGTTCCCGCCAAATTGTATGAGAGTTATTGGTTCCCGCTTAAATGTATCTGTTCTAGCTCAATCTTGTTCCTACAAATACAGCCACCCTAAACCCAGCTCCTCAGTCCTGTTCTTCCAAAATAAAGAGCTGTTTCATGAAGATGTGTATCTGGATTACTTCGGCCACAACACAACACAAGGAACGTTAGAATCGTAGAATTGCAGAGTGGGCAGGGACCCCAAGGGTCATCTAGTCCAACACTCTGCAATGCAGGAATCTGTATATGCAGGTTTACAGACAGATCACTGGCAGGGCTCTAAACCGAAGACCTGAGGCAGGATTTCTCCTAGTCCAATGAAAGAGGAGGAGGGAAAATTCTGGAGGCTGGGCTGTAAATAAAATAACAGTGCATGGTTAATTCCCAGGGCCTGGGTACACCACGCCACAATTCTGTTGGCAGCAATGGTAGGTTGCTACCTCCTGGTACAAATAGCAGTTGTGCCCTGTGATTTTCACCAGGGCTGCGGCATGAACAGAGGGAAAGGGCTAAACCCCCATCCCACCAGGTACTAGGTAAAGGTAAAGGGACCCTTGACCGTTAGGTCCAGTCGCAGACGACTCTGGGGTTGCGACGCTCATCTCGCTCTATAGGCCGAGGGAGCCGATGTACAACTTCCGGGTCATGTGGCCAGCATGATTAAGCTGCTTCTGGCACGGAAATGCCATTTACCTTCCCGCCGGTATCTACTTGCACTTTGACGTGCTTTCGAACTGCTGGGTTGGCAGGAGCAGGGACCAAGCAACGGGAGCTCACCCCGTCACAGGGATTCGAACCGCTGACCTTCTGATCAGCAAGCCCTAGGCTCTGTGGTTTAGACCTGTTATGTACTGAGCACAGCACCACCTGCTTTGCAAAGAGCCTCCCAGATGCTTGAGAAGTGTTTTGCAAGTGTTTTGCAAGCATTACTAACTGGCAGTGCTTGCAAATACCTTTTCAGCCAAGCCCTGTCCTCACTTGCTCCACATATGTGGTGTCAAGTGTAAGACAGGTCTGCATAGCTTGGCTGAAACAGCCTTGCAGACCAAATTTGGCCTGCAAGCTGGTGCTTCCCCATCCTTCCTCTTTGTGGGCGTTTGGTTCTGTGTTTCTCCGAGTGTTATCCAATGCTGGTCATATTCAGAGTATGCCAACTGAAGGCAAGGGGCAGGGCTAACTCAGGTTTATTCATTTCAAAGGGTTTGTTCTAAATAGAACTGGCATTGGATGCAACCTTCTCTCCAACACAGAGACAGAGCAAGAAAGAGAAATAAATGGGAAGGAGATACCTGGGAACTTGCTGGGACATTGGACTAGTAGAGAGAACATGTGGAGAACATCTGGGGGTATGTGTGTGGGGCAGGCACATCAAAAGCATTTATATTGCCAGTGAAAGGTATTCACTAAAGGAAGTAGGGGCATGGAGCGGCTAATCAGGGAATGACAGGTCCAGAGGATGGATAGATAAATGATAGATGATGATGTAGATAGATAGATAGATAGATAGATAGATAGATAGATAGATAGATAGATAGATGATAGATAGATAGATAGATAGATAGATACAGATGATAGATGATGATAGATGATAGATGATAGATAGATGATAGATAGATAGATAGATAGATAGATAGATAGATAGATAGATAGATAGATGTAGAGATATACCTGTATATAGATGATAGATAGATAGATAGATAGATAGATAGATAGATAGATAGATAGATAATAGATAGATAGATGATAGATAGATAGATAGATATAGAGATATACCTGTATATAGATGATAGATAGATAGATAGATAGATAGATAGATAGATAGATAGATAGATAGATAGATAGATATAGATAGATAGATAGATAGATAGATATAGACAGATAGATAGGTAGGTAGGTAGGTAGGTAGGTAGATATAGATAGATAGATATGATAGATTATATGATAGATAGATGATAGATAGATAGATAGATGATAGATAGATAGATGATAGACAGATAATAGATAGATAGATGGATAGATAGATGATAGATATAGATAGATATAGATGATAGATATAGATAGATAGATGATAGATAGATTGATGATAGATAGATAGATAGATAGATAGATAGATAGATAGATAGATATAGATATAGATAGATAGATAGATGATTGATAGATAGATAGATAGATAGATAGATAGATATAGATATAGATATAGATATAGATAATGCTAGGCGCTGCCAACCTTTGTTGCTTGCGTACTCCAGCTACCCACCAACCTTTTTGCTAATGGCCCTTCCCCCACACCTGGGCAAACCCCTCACCTTAACAACTAATCCACTCACACACCTATCCCCTGACAGCTCACCCAATCCGCACCTTTGGTGTGGAGAAAAGGGATAACTAAAAGTTCTCCTTTTCTCTCATGATGCTAGAACTTGTGGACTTCCAATGAAGCTGAAGGCCAGAGGATTCAGGACAGGCAAAACAAAGTACTTCGTCATGTGATGGTCCACTGACTTGGATGGCTTTAACAGAAGATTAGACCAATGCAAGGGGACAAAGGCTATTGATGACTACCAGCAATGAAGGCTATGTCCTACCTTCACGATACCATTTACTGGTAAACACAAGGTCATCTGGTTGCCCACTGTGAGATACTGCACTAGGTGGACCACTGGTCCATTCTTATCTTGTCCAGACCGCTGGTTCAGTTGGCTCTTACCTTGTGCAGACCATTCTCCCCTGGAATTTGGTGATGTTCTTACAGGAGCATTCAATGGCAGGTCCATTTATATTGCTCCTTCAGCCGCCTAATGTATAATCTAGGACAGGGATACCCAATCTGATGCCCTCTAGATGTTGTTAAACTACATCTCCCCACCCATCCCTTACCATTGGCTACGCTGATGGGAGTTCCAGCCCCAAAAATATCTGGAGGACAAGACGGCAGCTGTCTTGATCTAAGAGATGGCCCACAGCTCATTTGTTGCTCATTACACTTCTCTGTCATCCTCTACCCTATAATTTGGAATGACAGCTCCTCTGAGCGATTAGCAGCCAGCTCCAGATTGCCTCAAGTCAGCTCCTGTTGGTATTCTGCTGACTTCACTGATATTACAAGGAGAAGAGCTTTTGCCTCCACCTTTATTTCAATTTGTTGTTGTTGTTGTTTAGTCATTTAGTCGTGTCCGACTCTTCGTGACCCCATGGACCAGAGCACACCAGGCACTCCTGTCTTCCACTGCCTCCCGCAGTTTGGTCAGACTCATGTTGGTAGCTTCGAGAACACTGTCCAACCATCTCGTCCTCTGTCGTCCCCTTCTCCTTGTGCCCTCCATCTTTCCCAACATCAGGGTCTTTTCCAGGGAGTCTTCTCTTCTCATGAGGTGGCCAAAGTATTGGAGCCTCAGCTTCAGGATCTGTCCTTCCAGTGAGCACTCAGGGGTGAATAAGACCGTATCTGTGCCACACAATTACGCTTCTAGAGCAGATGTGAATCTTTCAGATTCTTGGCTGATCTTATATCCACCCATGGTCCACCCATGACCGAGGGTGGACTTTAACATTCACCCAGCTAAGGACTGTCTCCACGAATTGATCAGTCGGTCTGTTCTCCCCCTCCACTCTCTATATAAGACGGCAAATAAAATGGGTGGGCCATACACCGGCTAATATAGAATAACAGAATGCAACAAACAACCCAACAAACAAATAAATGAACTTTGATTTTTTGGAAAAAAGAACAATACTTTGCCTTCGGCATTATTTTATTTCAGCCAACAAATGTTTACAAATCACATGTATTATGGAAAACTGTTCAGCAGATCAATGCATGTTGAATTTATTCTGTGTAAATTCTATGCTGCAGCATAGAAATGTCAAAAGGTTCTAATAGCATGACATCTAAGCTACAGGTGGCCAAGGCAAAATTACTGGATAGAGCAGCGCCATTATTATTCCCCCCCCATGTGCTTTGATGTCTAATGTTCCCTCCCTCTGGCCATTCACCATTCCCAGGAAGTCAGACTAGGCAACCCTGGAAGTTGAATGCAACCTAACTGCTCTAGCACTCCTCTTTGAGGTTTGCACCTCCAACCTTGCCAATGATTAGGAACCAGTAATTCAGGATTAATGTTATACTCTTTATTCATATATATATATATATATATATATATATATATATATATATATATATATCCAGAGAAGTAAATTAGTTTCATGGCTTTGGTGGTTTTACATGGAAAGGGATTCCCCACAGTAGACAAGAACCTGTGTCTGTGCTTTCTGAATGGGAACAGGATGGACTGAGGAAATTAGGGAGCAGCTCTGTACAGAGACAGACTCCCTTAAACCATTATCACTCAATATTGCCTACACTAACTGGCAGCAGCTCCCTAGGGAGTAACGCGAGACGAGAGCCGCAACCCCAGAGTCGGACACGACTGGACCTAATGGTCAGGGGTCCCTTTACCTTTACCTTATGAAGTTATGTAACCCCCTGAGCCAACGGGATAAGTGACTATACAACCTTTAGAAGGCATCTGAAGGAAGCCTTGTATAGGGAAGTTTTTTTAAAAATATTTAATGTTTTATTATGTTTTAATGTATCTTGGAAGCCACTCAGAGTGGCTGGGGCAACCCAGTCAGATGGATGGGATATAAATAATAAATTAATTATTATTATTATGGAATAGGACATTCCTATTTTCATTGGAGAAATGTTGGAGGGTATGTGATTTGTTGTCTTTGTCCATCGAGTTTTCTTGGCATGGATATTGGAGTGACTTGCCAGTTCCTGCTCCAGGTGGATCACAGTGGTGCTGGAGGAGACTCTTGAGAGTCCCATGGACTGCAAGAAGATCAAACCTATCCATTCTGAAGGAAATCAGCCCTGAGTGCTCACTGGAAGGACAGATCCTGAAGCTGAGGCTCCAAGACTTGGGCCACCTCATGAGAAGAGAAGACTCCCTGGAAAAGACCCTGATGTTGGGAAAGATGGAGGGCACAAGGAGAAGGGGACGACAGAGGACAAGATGGTTGGACAGTGTTCTTGAAGCGACCAACATGAGTCTGACCAAACTGAGGGAGGCAATGGAAGACAGGAGTGCCTGGCGTGCTCTGGTCCATGGGGTCACGAAGAGTCGGACACAACTAAACAACAACAACAAAGCAGGATATCAAATCCAAACTCTTCTTCTTCTTCCCTGCGGGGCTCATGGTCAGGTGGCTTCCACCACTCCTCCTCACCCAGCCAGTCCCTGACATCTGTTCAGATGAAGCTGTCTGATAATGAGTCAGATCATTGGTCCTTCTTAACCATACTCTTGATAGCTGGATGCAGTGAGTTTCCAAAGATTCGGATTTGGGGCTGGGGAATCTTTTGGTTTTTTGTCTGTTTTCATTTATATACCACTTTTCCCAGCAAAGAGCACAAGGTGGTGTACAACGACTAAACAACAACATGTGATTTGTTGAAATTTTGCTAAATGTGAAAAGGAGCAGTCAAACATTTGTTGTGTTCTGAACTGAGACAGGACTGTTTTGTGCCTGGTCATCAGAAATGATTCCTGAATCCCCCTGTTTAGAAGTCAAAGCACTGTGCTTAGAAACTAGATAGGCCTGGACATAGATGTATATTTTAACTGCCTCTCGGCAAGTCATTTATGCGTTATTAAAGCCTTCTTCACTTGTCCCTGAACTGTAATCATTTCAATCTAGAAACACCAAAGTTATCCAAAGGAAACCGGTCCCAGATTTACCCCAATAGGAATCTATTTGTTATTATTAAAAAGAAGAGGCTCAAGGGGGTGACTCCACTGTAACTAAAATATTAAGAATATGAAAAGTAGGTTGTGACTGGCAAAACTGAAACCAACCAACATAAGGCAAGGCCTCAGTCCTCCCAAAATTGACTTTTCAATTAAGATACATGACATTCAGCCATCTTTTGTCACTCGGACGTGTGAGATTTCCAAGGGATTTTGGACCTTTTTTATTTGAAAATATACATATATTGATTGATCTAGCATTCCACCCACCACCCCCGGAGACAAGAGTTGAAATTGACTTTTGTTTCTCAAAATCATCTTCTGCAAAGTGGAATGCAGCCATGAAGAGTTTGGGGAATGCTAGGAGGTCTCTTTTACCTGGAAGAGGCAAAGTGATATTTCCCTGATGCAGCTTCTTATATATTTCTCATTACACAGGGAAAGGAAAATCTGTCAATGTCAGTTTCTCATTTCTCCACATTTCGACATCAGCTTTCATTTTTAAAAGCAGTCTTCCTGCACAGTGCTCAGCATTGAAGCTTGAATTTCATGTTTGTGCATGTGCATATTCCCCCTAATAAACATATTTTTGCACACAGTTTCCTCTAATGCAATGCATTTTTATATTATCTTCATAAATATATGCACTTTATGCACACATGCCCCTCCGCTATATGCATTTTTGGTACAAATTACTTGGCTGTAGAAACGCATGGCAACTTTCAGAGAAGTGTGAAAGTCGGAGAATGGCTGTGTTTTGGTTCATTTATTGTTCCAGGCAAAGCAAACTGGACCCAGTTTCACCTCCATCCTTTTTTTTTTAGATTATTTTTATTCATTTTCAAATCGTTTTTACATTTTTAACATTCACATACATACATTTCTACCTCTTGTACCTTTTTGGCTTTTTTTTTTTTTTTTTTTTTACAATAATTTTTATTGGATTTTCCAATTTTTGTCCAGCCCCGATTCAGGCCAGATCACATACATTTTATACATTCTCTGATGACTTCCTCACGCCCCCCCTCATTGTTTTCATTTATCATTATTTACATTCTTACCAGGTTTCCACTTCCACATCTTTAACATTTCCCTAATTCATTAATTTCAAATCGCTTATCAACCACATCTTTTATAATCTTATCTTTTACTTTAAACAAATTCCTGCTCCCCCCCCCAGTCCCCGGCGCAGACTATTTCAACATCAAAATTACTTATCTTAACTTATCATACATAATATCTATCAATTTTATGTCAGTATTTATCAATCTTCATTTTTCAATCTTATATCATTATCAATCTTATATCACTATCTTCATTATCAATCTTATATCATCATTTTTCTAAAATCATACTATAATCATGTCCTCCAAATCCAGATTCAGAAACCAATAATCCACAAAACAGTTACATTATATAAATGTTCATCCTATGCCAGCAGGATCCCACTTTGGAACCCAATGTCTGTGCTGCAGGGTGACATCCAAAACAGTGTCCATAAATATTTTTGGCCTTCCCTTCCACTTTTGGTCCAGATTGTCACGTCTTCCTCTCCGCTGTTTACCACTGAGCTGTGATTTGTTGTCCATTCTCCTGGTAATTCTCTTTTTCCTGATGATGGTGACAGCTCTTGGTTTGAGATGTATAAGTCTTTTGCAGCTGGTTGTCTTCTGGGTAGGCTTCCTTTGTTTGGGCACATCAAGGACACTGTTCTCAGAGTTGAATTGTAAATCCTGACCAGTCAGACCTTTGTTTATGCTTTGCTTTATCTCAGTCACAGTGCTGTTCCCAGCAGCAGCCAGTTCAGCTCTCAGTGCTTTCACTCCAACTTTGTAATCCATTCTAAGTTCTTTCAGTGCCTCCAGCAATGTTATCAAATCCACATCCTGTTTCGCCGCCATTTTCAGCAAACAGTTCTTTTCTAACTTTTCTGACTTTTCCAAACTTTTAGTAATTTTTCAAAAGTTCCAAAGCTCCAAAGTACTTCTCTTGCTCTCAACAATTAAATTTACTTCGTCTGCCCCCTAGGACCGGGGGGGGGGGGATCGCAAGGGTTAAATCTCCGAAACAAAGTGTCAAATTCCATGCATAACTTCTCAGTCTGTGCAACAATGCCCTGTCGTTGTTACACAATGGCAAGGGACGGACCTCCGTATTTTCGCCCTCAAGCCAAGTTCCAAATGGATCAAAAATTTTAAAGGTTTTTCTTGTAGATTACTTACAGTTCCGAATTGAAGAATTAGGGGGAATCAGCGCGCTCGGTTGTGGCAGTCTTGCAGCTTCGCCAGACGGGGCTGTAAGCGGACCCTGGAGCTCCGCCGGCCGATCGCCAGAGAGCTCCGCTGAGAGCTCCCTGGGACCGGGACCGGCATCCGGGCTCTTGCGGGTCCTCCAGGTCCCGGGACGCCCTTCCCGGGGGTTTTGGGGGTCGCGGCGCTGGCGCGAGCACCCCTTTACCCGGTCTGACGGGGGAAAGTCAGGAGCGACTTGTCCCCCCGACCGCCATCTCCGGCGCGCCGACCGGAAGTCCGTACCTTTTTGGCTTTTTACGGCCTTGACTTCCTTCAGTCCTTTCCGTTCGCTTTCTAACCTCCATATTTCACCATATATTTCTTATTTCTTCCATTGCTTAACATCTCACTCATAACACAATAATAAAAATTCATACACTACAACAGTATTTCTTCCTTAATCTACAATGCCTCTTGAAATCCTACCAACGTATTCAGTTCAGTAGTTTCCTTTAAGTAGTCTGTAAATTTAGTCCAGTCTTTGACGAACTTCTGGTCCCGCTGTTCGCGAATTCTCCCCGTCATTTTGTCCATTTCTGCATAGTCTAGTAATTTCATTCTCCACTCTTCAATTGTCGGTATCTGTTCTTGCTTCCATTTCAATGCTATTAACATTCTAGCCGCAGTCACAGCATATTGGAAAAGTTTAATGTCCTGCTTCTTAATGTCCGTGCCTATAATTCCTAGCAAAAAAGCTTCTGGTTTTTTAATAAATGTATATTTCAACATTTTCTTCATCTCTCCATATATCGTATCCCAAAAACTTTTCACCTTTTTACAATCCCACCACATATGAAAAAAGGTACCTTCTTTTTCTCTACATTTCCAACACTTATTATCAGTTTTATACATTTTCGCTAGTTTGACTGGTGTAATGTACCATCTATACATCATTTTTAACATATTCTCTCTCAGTGCATTACATGCTGTAAATTTCATACCCTCCCTCCATAACTTTCCCCAGTCATATAGCATAATATTGTGACCAATATCCTGTGCCCAGCGTATCATCACCGACTTCACTTCCTCATCTTTTAGATGCCACTCCAGCAAAATTTTGTACATTATGGACAATGTTTTATATTTACTTCCTAAAATTTCTACTTCGAATTTGGATCTAACATCTCCAAATCCGTTGTTCTTCATGTCCTTTTTGAACACCTCATTAATTTGATGATAATGCAACCAGTCATTAACAATATCTTTTACTTTCTCAAACGGTTTTAGTTTCCATTTTTCTCCATCATGCTGAAGCAATGTTTCGTACGTCGTACAGTTCTTCCTTGTATTTATTTCTCTTCTACTTGTCGCTTCCAGTGGTGACAACCACCATGGTGTTTTCCTTACTAGTAGGTTTTTATACCTATCCCAAACTTCATAAAGAGATTTCCGGAAAATATGGTTTCCAAAATCTTTATGTATCTTTGTTTTTTCGTACCATAGATATGCGTGCCAACCAAATCTGTTATCATGTCCTTCCAGATCTAAAAGATCTGGTTTTTCAAGTGTCATCCATTCCTTTAACCAAGTGAGACATGCTGCTTCGTAATATAGTTTCAAGTCTGGCAGCGAGAATCCTCCTCTTTCTTTTACTTCTGTTAACAATTTAAATCTAATTCTTGGTTTCTTCCCCTGCCAAATACACCTTGAAACTCTTTTTTGCCATTCTTTATTAAAAGGTAAAGGTAAAGGGACCCCTGGCCATTAGGTCCAGTCGCGGACAACTCTGGGGTTGCGGCGCTCATCTCACTTTATTGGCCAAGGGAGCCAGCGTACAGCTTCCAGGTCATGTGGCCAGCATGACTAAGCCGCTTCTGGTGAACCAGAGCAGCACACGGAAACGCTGTTTACCTTCCCGCTGCAGCGGTACCTATTTATCTACTTTGACTTGCTTTCGAACTGCTAGGTGGGCAGGAGCAGGGACCGAGCAACGGGAGCTCACCCCGTCGTGGGGATTCGAACCGTCGACCTTCTGATCGGCAAGCCCTAGGCTTACAATTACATTTATATCTTGCCTTTTGCCCAAGGTGTTAAAGGCAGTGAACACTGTTCTCCCTCTTTTTCATTTCACCCTACCAACGATAACCCTCTAAGGTGGATTACAGCTGAGAAATAGAATAGCTGGCCCAGGATCACACAATGAGTTTCATGACTGAATGGAGATTTGAACCCTGGTCCTTTGATTGTATGATTCTATGCCCTTCCACAAATTTCTCCTACCCTCTTCTAAAGCCCTCCAAGATGGGGGCCACCCCTGCCTTCTGTGGGAAGGAGTTCCATCATTTTAACTGTGACCTTCATGAAGAAGTCCTGCACCTTCCAACCTATGGCTTGGAGGCCATGATAGTCTTACCTTTGAAGAATGCATGCTGCATTTACTAAGGCGGGAGGGGGGGAACCAAGGCAGAACGGGTGTGGGTGAAACTGGGAAAAAAGAGCCTGCAATCAAAATAAAATGTTATGGTCTAGATTTAATAATCTTGATGGAGCTTCTCTAAAATTATATCTATTTGGATCCTCGGGGCAGCCAGAGCCATATAATTTCCAGATCTTCTGAAGTCAGGTGTAATTTGAGGACTTGGGCATTGGAATCCCTGCCTTTGCACCATCTGGGGCTGATGATATATTCTGATTTGGACCCCATTCATTTGTTCTAATTAAAATAATTTTATCTGTCCGAGCCACAAGTTGTTGTTGCCAGTTACTGGTAAATTAAAATGACCTCAGGCTCTCTCACACACACACACCCTCTCTCTATCTCTCTTACACACACACACGAACCAATAACCCAGGGGGTGTCACCTATCCTTCCCAAATGGTATAAAAAGCTCACCAGAGACCAGGATCTCCCACGTTGCTCTGCTTGCCTGCCTCTATTTTCTCCTCTCACCTTCTGCTCCTCAGAAAAGCAGGTAAGTAGGCGTACCAGGGCCTTTTAGACTTGCTGAAATGTCATCTCCTTGAGATGAAATTTTATGTCCATGTCTTTCTATGGTTGGGCATGATTCTTGTTAAAAAGTGATGGGCTGGTGATGACCATTGGCATCATATTGACTTAGTTATTAAATCACTTATTGTAATATTAGTAATAGTAGTATTAGTAGTAATAGCTGTCAATGGCCAAAAACATTAATGATGATGTTTACTTACTTTTCTGCGTTAATATCTCACCTTTTCTCCAAAGAACTGGAGGTGGCATGCGGAGTTCTCTTCCTCCTCATTTAATCCTGACAAGTAGCTTAGGCTGAGAAGCAGAGGCTAGTCCAAGGTCACCCAATGAGCTGTGCAGGGATTTAGGACCCTGGTCTCTCCCAGGTCTCTGCCCAACACTCCAACCAAATTGGTTCTGCTTCTAATCTCAGGGGTTTTTATGGGCACTGTTTCTCAGTCTAAGCTGCCTCATTTGGGTTCTTGTGAGGATAAAGCAGGGAGGGGGTAACCATGTACACCGCCTTGTACTCTTTGCTGGGAAAAGTGCTATATATAAATGAAAACAGACAAAAAACCAAAAGATTCCCCAGCCCCAAATCTGAATCTGCGGAAACTCACTGCATCCAACCATCAAGAGTATGGTTAAGAAGGACCAATGATCTGACTCATTATCAGACAGCTTCATCTGGACAGATGTCAGGGACTGGCTGGGTGAGGAGGAGTGGTGGAAGCCACCTGACCATGAGCCCTGCAGGGAAGAAGAAGAGTTTGTATTTGATATCCTGCTTTGTTGTTGTTGTTTAGTCGTGTCCGACTCTTCGTGACCCCATGGACCAGAGCACGCCTGTCTTCCACTGCCTCCCGCAGTTTGGTCAGACTCATGTTGGTAGCTTCGAGAACACTGTCCAACCATCTTGTCCTCTGTCGTCCCCTTCTCCTTGTGCCCTCCATCTTTCCCAACATCAGGGTCTTTTCCAGGGAGTCTTCTCTTCTCATGAGGTGGCCAAAGTATTGGAGCCTCAGCTCCAGGATCTGTCCTTCCAGTGAGCACTCCGGGCTGATTTCCTTAAGAATTGAGGAAATCAGCCTGGAGTGCTCACTGGAAGGACAGATCCTGAAGCTGAGGCTCCAATACTTTGGCCACCTCCCACTTTATCACTACCCAAAGGAGTCTCAAAGCGGCTAACATTCTCCTTTCCCTTCCTCCCCCACAACAAACACTCTGTGAGGCTGAGAGACTTCAAAGAAGTGTGACTAGTCCAAGGTCACCCAGCAGCTGCATGTGGAGGAGCGGGGACGCGAACCCGGTTCCCCAGATTACAAGTCTACCGCTCCTAACCACTACACCACAATTGGGATCCTGGATCCTGGTGGCAGGAAATTGGTCACACCCCAGAGGAGGGGAAGAGCTGGGAAGTACTGGAGGCTGGTAGCTTGGAGGATAATGAAGAGGAGGAAACAGGCAGGAATCAGATTTAGCACCTGCGCCATAGAGCCACCCTGACAGCTTCTCTGCTGACAGCCTGCAATCTGTCCCCAACCCTCACTCCCAGAACAAAGCGTCTGATGAATATTGCAGAGCGGAGAGCCAGGCAGACGCAGAGAGGGTCGGTTGAGGCTCACCTTAGACAGAGGTAGGGGCTTGACACAGAGGGCTAGGGAGTGACGGGGAAGGTACAAGCCAGCCTAGACAACTGCTTTATCTAGACATGAGCAACCCTTAGAAGTCTCCATGTGTTCTCTGTTCTGCTTCCTTAGTAAAGAAACTAACCGGTGTTTCACAGTCTTTCTCTGATCTGTGATCTTCCTATTTTCCTTGTTGGCTCCCTGACAGTGCTGGATTTACGTATAAGCTAAACAAGCTATAGCTTAGGGCCCCACTCTCTTGGGGGGGCCCCCAAAAAAATTAAAGGAAAAAATATGTGTTTGCGTTATTAAGTTTGTTATTAATAAAAAATCATTTTAAGTTAGAGCTTAATAATTGTTTCACTATTAATATATTACTTCTTAATTGTATTTCACTATTAATATGCATATTCTTAATTGCATTTCAGTTCAACAATTACTTTGATAAAATACATATTTTGTTATGTGCAAATGGCTTGGGTCCATAAATTACCATATAGCATATATTCAACACAAAGCAGCGACAATTTGTTGTTGACAAAGGACAGCTGGACCTATAAATGGCCCCATTACCTTCAGTAGCCTAGGGCCTCATCAAACCTAAATCCGGCCCTGCTCCCTGACATCACGTGATTATTGTGCTTTCACATTCTTTTTCAGACCCACACAATACAATGGTGTATTGTGGTCCATCGTGCACCATCCCATCATTTGCCTCTAGACCAGTGGTTGGGTTTGGCTCAGGTTATGGCCTCGGTTGTGGCTACGGTGGCTACGGTGGCTATGGTGGCTACGGTGGCTACGGCGGCTACGATGGCTACGGTGGCTACGGCTATGGTGCTGAACATGCAGCAAACCTTGGCATTCTCTCCGGGGTCCATCCTTCATGTATCAACCAGCTCCCACCATCAGAAATTGTGATCCAGCCAGCTCCCTTCAACGTGACCATCCCTGGAGCAGTCCTTTCTGCCTCCTGCGAGCCCGTTACAGTGGGAGGAAACACAGCATGTGCTGTAGGCTCATATGGGTATGGAGGGCTGGGTGGCTATGGACTGGGTGGATGTGGATATGGGCTGGGTGGATATGGATATGGACTGGGCAGATACGGGCTGGGATATGGAAGAGGACTCTACGGTTACGGGTCACTTGGCCGTAGGTCTTTACTGTCAGGTAGCCGGATCTATGGATGCTATTGCTGAGGACAGATGCAAAGAACAACCACATGGAAATGGAAGCAACAGATAAGACCCAAGGATGAGGTTATAGGGCTATTTGCATGCAACGTCCCTTAACAATCAGGCCTAATGTGTGTCACCCGTTGACCCAAATTTCTCCAAATCACCTTACTCTGCTCCATAGTTCTGCTGGGCTGGTTTCTCGAGGGTTTGCTCCAATTTTGCTAAGATCCTGAAATGCACTGTGCATATGTACGGTAACCCAACTTGAGTGTGCATGCAATCTGCACTGGCTCTGAAGCAAGGCGGGAGGAGCTCCCAAATTAATATCCTTCTTGCCTTTTGTCTTCTGGAAGTGATGTAAAGAAGAAGGATGCATTGAAGCTTGTGAGAAATCAAATTCAATTGTGACCTCTGGACTTTGCTGTGCAAGACTCTGAGTTGTGGAGGAGCCTTTTTATTCCATTCTGCATGTCTAATATCTTGCTTTGTCCTTCTGGGGCTGATGGGTCTCTATTGAGTCCCATTCTCCCTCCACTTCCATTAAAGCTTTAAGTGCATTGCATCACATGCCTCTTCATTATTTTGTCACCAAACGCAGAGACTGGGAAATATTAACAGATGTCTAGATTTCTCTGACAAAAGCCACCTTAGAAGAAATGAAGCTGCTTTCTATTTTTATTTCTTTATTCATAAAAAATATGGATAAAGTGCTAACTGGGCCTAACTGTTCCCCAACGAATAATTTCACGGCACGCCAATGTTTTTCTCTCAGCAATATGTAGCTCCAAGTCTCTTTCTTTGCAAGTATAAAACTCAATAAACACACACACACACACACACACACACACACACACACACACACACACAATGAAACATTTAGCTGACATGGCACATGGTCCTGGAAGAAAGCGCTGGAAGCCCATCCCCTCACCCCCTTGGAATCCTGCCCAGACCATCATAGACTGCAGCTCCAAGCCCTCCCAGATTTCACAAAGCACATTTCCCATTGTATAATGCCCCTTCGTATGTCACTAATATAGGCATTATCATAGAATCATAGAGTTGGAAGAGACCACAAGGGTCATCCAGTCCAACCCCCTGCCAAGCAGGAAACACCATCAAAGCATTCCTGACAGGTGGCTGTCAAGCCTCTGCTTAAAGACCTCCAAAGAAGGAAACTCCACCAAACTACTTGGCAGCAAAATCCACTGTCGAACAGCCCTTACTGTCATGAAATTCTTCCTAATGTTTAGGTGGAATCTTCTTTCTTGTAGTTTGAATCCATTGCTCCGTGTCCCCTTCTCTGGAGCAGCAGAAAACAACCTTTCTCCCTCCTCTATATGACATCCTTTTATATATTTGAACATGGCTATCATATCACCCCTTAACCTTCTCTTCTCCAGGCTAAACATACCCAGCTCCCTAAGCCGTTCCTCATAAGGCATCGTTTCCAGGCCTTTGACCATTTTGGTTGCCCTCCTCTGGACACGTTCCAGCTTGTTAGTATCCTTCTTGAACTGTGGTGCCCACAGCACATTGAGCCTAGTATATGCATTTTTGGACTTAGCTGGAGAACTGCACTGCAAAATTCATGCAGAAGCTTGCAGCTGTATTGCGGAAGCACCGGGTGATAATAATAATAATAATAATAATAATAATAATAATAATAATAATAATTTATTTTCACCCCGCTCATCTGGCTGGGTTTCCCCAGCCACCCTGGGCAGCTTCCAGCAAAATATTAAAATAAAATAATTCATCAAATATTAAAAGCTTCCCTAAACAGGGCTGCCTTCAGATGTCTTCTAAAAGTCAGATAGTTATTTCTTTCCTTCACATCTGATAGGAGGGCATTCCACAGGGTGGGTGCCACTACCGATAAGGCACTCTGCCTGGTTCCCTGTAACTCCGCTTCTCGCAGGGAGGGAAATGCCAGAAGGCCCTCGGAGCTGGACCTCAGTGTCCAGGCAGAACTATGGGGGTGGAGATGCTCCTTCAGGGATACTGGGCCAAGGCTGTTTAGGGCTTTCAAGGTCAGCGCCAACACTTTGAATTGTGCCTGAAAACGTACTGGGAGCCAATGTAGGTCTTTCAGAACCAAAGTTATGTGGTCCCGGCGGCCACTCCCAGTCACCAGTCTAGCTGCCGCATTCTGGATTAATTGCAGTTTCCGCGTCACCTTCAAAGGTAGCCCCACGTAGAGCGCATTGCAGTAGTCCAAGCGGGACATAACTAGAGCATGCACCACTCTGGCAAGACAGTCTGCGGGCAGGGAGGGTCTCAGCCTCCGTACCAGATGGAGCTGGTAGACAGCCGCCCTGGACACAGAATTGACCTGCGCCTCCATGGACAGCTGTGAGTCCAAAATGACTCCCAGGCTGCGCACCTGGTCCTTCAGGGGCACAGTTACCCCATTCAGGACCCGGGAATCCTCCACACCTACCTGCCCCCTGTCCCTCAAAAACAGTACTTCTGTCTTGTCAGGATTCAATCTCAATCTGTTAGCTGCCATTCATCCTCCAACCGCTTCCAGACACTCACACAGGACCTTCACCGCCTTCACTGGTTCTGATTTGAAAGAGAGGTAGAGCTGGGTATCATCCGCATACTGATGAACACCCAGCCCAAACCCCCTGATGATCTCTCCCCTCACAATTTTTGTGCCACCCCTGCTCTCCCCCCGTGCTATGCCACTGTGTCCGGGGAAGAAGGATTATGGTTGACAACATAAGAAGAACACAGCTGGATTAGGCTAGTGGCCCATCTAGTTCAGCATCCTGTTCTAACAGTGGCAAATAAGATTTATCCAGGAAACTCACAGGCAGGGCATGAAGGCAAGTGCCCTCTGTCGTTGTTAGCCATAAGAAGAGTCTTCTAGATCAGACCCATGGCCAGTGTTGGAAAGGACCCCCCCAAAGGTCAACTAGCCCAACCCCTCCAATGCAGGGATCTCATCAGTGGTTTCCAGGTTGCCTCAGTGGGAAGCTGGTCTGCAGGATCTGTGCACAGTAACAACTCTCCCCCTTCTGGTAACATCTGGTATATGTTTATTTTATATGCAACATTGAAAAACTCAAGATCCACTGTGCAGATTCTTCTGAATTATGGGAATGTACCTTTCTGTGTATGAGGGTTTTTGATTTAAAAAAAAATTGATAAAAATTGGGGGTTGCCTTATACACGGATAGTGTGAAGGGGGACACACGTTTGATTGGTTGCTGCCGCGAGCCGGAGATTGTCAGCGGCTATTGTGAGTGTGATCGGTGACTGTTCTTGATTTGTTCTCTCTGTGGCAATTGGTCGGGTGATTGGCGGCTTCTGCCAACAATGGCACAGCGGAAGGCTGATTTTGTGATGTGTGCGCAGGTCAGGTGGGTGAGCGATTTTTGGCAAATCCCCCTAAAAAAAGCTCAACAACTCTGTGTCACCTCTCCCACCCCTCAAAAAAGCTCAACAACTCTGGGCAGTCTCCCCCCATTTTCTAAATTTTGAGTCCCCCAAAATAGGGGGTTCCTTATACACAGGGACGTGTTATACACGGAAAAGTATGGTACATCAATTATTACTTTTCTCATTGTCTCATTCTACCAACCTTAACTTCAGTTCTCCTCACTTCCACATGAATTTGTGATTAATCAAGTTACCGGTACTTACTTAAAAAAACTATTCCTGAAAATCCATCAACATCTGCTTGCACACTTTCCTTAATTTTCCTCATAATTTTCCCTATTTCCCCCCATATTAGGCAGTTTTGCCTAATATGAACATCTTTACCAAGCAATTTTCCATTAATATATTTTATTTTTGCATGTTATTTTCACTGATGGGTGCATTTTTTTTAAATGCACACCTGACCACAGTGTATGCATTTCTTGTACCCCTTATTTGGCTGGAGGGCTGCATTGCAAAATCCAGGGAATTTTGGAGGATCGATGTACTTTTATTCAAATATTGTTTCAGCAAGCATGAACCTGATAGGTCCATATTTAAATGCAAAATGAATCAGATTTCTACCCCATCCCTAATTGCACAGGTTGTACAGCAAAAGGGGTGTCCGATTCATGGCTGGCTAAAGTTTCATTTTGTTTGCAAAACGAGGACGACAATGCAATGTAAAATCAAAATCCAGCAGCCAGATGTTTTGAATGCAACAAAAGGTTTAATTCAAGAAAAAGGGGGGGGGGGGAGAAAGAGCAGAAGAAATTTTGACACTGGTCATTTTTTCCTTCCAAACAAGACAAGATGCAGAATACAAACATGAACAAATGGAATTCAATTCATTCAGAGATTTAAAATAGGTTTATGAAATGGGGAATTCTGGGAAATGAGTTTTGATGAAAGGTGGCATGAGCTATGAATCATCAGTGTGCCCACCAAACTACAATTTCCAGGATATTATAGAGGGTGAAGGAGAAGTGATGTCATCAGTATAAAATAGATGCATGCCTGTCTTTTTAAAAATATGGCCTTAGCCTAAATGGGGTTGTTGGTAGAATTAGTGTAGAAGCATCAAATTTTGAGCTAAAAGGAAGGATATCAAACACCACTATAGGCTGGATTCCTAGCATAGCTGATCTTCTCTCATTCCTGTTTAATTCAGAAGGACACCTCAGCCTTTGGGAGAAATGGAAGGTTATGACAGTAATTCCATGGGTCTTGCAGCTGTAAATTCCTGGGTCATGTGGCAAGTTCTTCTCAATTTAGCAGGGGTATCCACAGACGCTAGCACGACGCCCAAGGAGACCTTTATTCCTCAGGTAGCCCCGTCTTCCCAGGCCGTAGCCCCAGCCACCATAACCGCACTGGTCAACTGCACATGGTGTGTTGCCTCCCACAGAAACAGGCTCACAGCTTGCTGACAGAATTGGCCCTGGGATGGTCAACACAACTGGGGGTGGCTGAATCACAACTTCGGCTGGTGGGATCTGGTTGATACAGGAAGGCCTGACCCCAGCCAGAGTGCCCAGGCTGCCGGATGATTCAACAGCACCGTAGCCACGACCTCCATAGCCCCAGCCGAGACCTCCGTGTCCCCAGCCGCCGTAGCCAAGACCTCCGTATCCCCAGCCTCCGCAGCCAAGACTTCCTGCTGATCCAAAGCCAACGGTGGGGGTGGAGGCACAGGAGGGGACAGCACAGGATGGACCACAGTCAACCATGGTGGAGTTAGGAAGGTGAAACTGGAAGAAAAGATATGATTGACAATGATGAGTTTGCACCGGAAGACAGCATAAAATGACTCACATCGTACTAGAGGAGGGATGGTAATTTTCTTCCTTGAGATGGTGCCTTGTCAAATCCTAGAGATGGGTGCATGACTTCCCCTCCTATATTGCTGTTCCTAGGAAGCTGCCTATTACGGACGCTGACTATTACCTTCTTGTGTAATATGCAGTCTACATTTAAATGCAGTAGAGTGGTACCTTGGTTGTCAAACTTAATCCATTCCAGGAGTCCATTCAACTCCCGGAAACGTTCGAGAAATCCGCTCCACTTACCTGTGGGGAGGAGTGGACCGCGTGGCCACCCTCTCTCTTCCGGGGGCAGGGACGCTGTCCCTCGTTACCCGGAGGATCCCCGGCCACGTCACCAGCCGGCCAGCCAATCGGCTGGCTGGGGGGACGGGGGCGGGGCCCCCTTTAAAATAGAGGCACGAGACGGAGGGCTTCCCTTTCGGCTCGCTTGCGCAATCTCCCGCCCTCCCTCCTATTTGCAGGTTCCTTTCTTTGGCCTTGCTTTGAACTTCGGTTGGTTGCCTGTCTTGTGTCAGGGGCCTGGTAGGATTTTTTTCCCACTTGGCAGATTGGCTTAGCCATTGGTTTTTGCCTACCACTTAGCAATCGTCAGGGACCAGGTGGCGCTGTGGGTTAAACCACAGGCTTGCTGATCAGAAGGTCAGCGGTTCGAATCCCTGCGACGGGGTGAGCTCCCATTGTTCGGTCCCAGCTCCTGCCCACCTAGCAGTTCGAAAGCACGTTAAAGTGCAAGTAGATAAATAGGGACCGCTCTAGCAGGAAGGTAAACAGCGTTTCCGTGCGCTGCTCTGGTTCGCCAGAAGCAGCTTTGTCATGCTGGCCACATGACCCGGAGGCTGTCTTCAGACAAACGCCGGCTCCCTCGGCCTATAGAGCGAGATGAGCACGCAACCCCAGAGTCGGACACGGCTGGACCTGATGGTCAGGGGTCCCTTTACCTTTACCTTTAGCAATCATCACAACTTTGTAAGGTTTTGCGGTTAGGCATTGGGTGACCTTATGATGGGGGAGGGGAGGCCTGGCCATCACCTGCCCCTCCAAGCTGAAGGGTATTCTGTTAAAAGAAGCCAGGGGGGTGGATCTTGTCTGAAGCCTGGGGCGGGGCTAGGGCCATGCCACCACCCCCTTGGGAACCCCGGGGGGGGCATGAGTTGGTCTCTGCCAACTGGGGCTCCCCCTACCGGAGGTTTACCCTTACCAGACTTCCTGCCCAGTGGGCAGGAGTCAGATATAGTCAGGTCTACTCAATGCCTAAGCCAATACCGCTCACATTCTGTAACCAATAAAGTTGTGGCCAAAATCATGCCCAATATCATTAACTTTATATCCTGTGTCCTGTGTTTTTATTCATCCTCGAGGGGGTGGTCTCGGGGTCTCGACACGCAACCAAGGCGCGGCTTCCAATTGGCTGCAGGAGATTCCTGCACTCAATCGGAAGCCACGTAGTACCTGTAAGTTCGGTTTCCCGAAAACGTTCGCAAACAGAACACTTACTTCCGAGTTTACGGCATTCGGGAGCTGATTTGTTCTGGAGCCAATTGTTCGAAAACTAAGGTACCACTGTATACATTTAAAGGATTATCATACCATTTCAAATGATGATGCTCCCCCCCCCCCGCGACGCTCCATTCCTGGCAGCTGTAGTTTGTAAAGGGTGCTGAGAGCTGCTACGAGGTTTCTATTGTAGTTCTGTGAGAAAAATAGGAATCTCCTAACCTAGGGCTTGCCGATCAGAAGGTCGGCGGTTCGAATCCCCGCGACGGGGTGAGCTCCCGTTGCTCGGTCCCTGCTCCTGCCCACCTAACACTTCGAAAGCATGTCAAAGTGCAAGTAGATAAATAGGTACCGCTGCAGCGGGAAAGTAAACTGTGTTTCCGTGCACTGCTCTGGTTCGCCAGAAGCGGCTTAGTCATGCTGGCCACATGACCTGGAAGCTGTACAGAGAGCGGGTAAAGGTTGGGAGCACAGCAAACAGCCACGAGATTGTTCCACCAAGCTTGTAATTTCTCACAGATTTTTGAGCAGACCACATCAAAAGGCTTATGAGAACTGGTTTGGTAAACACTGTCTGCCTGGGTTGAGAAATAAAGGCTTGGGATTCCTGGCAAGAGAGCTACAGAAATACTTTGCCTACGGGCTCTAAATCTAATCAGCATCCCAAATGATTTATAGAGTTTCTGGAATTGAACTTGAGTCACCTCCTTCCATTCTCCATTTACAGGGATGGGGAAGCAGACTCTCGCTCCAGGCCAAACCTCTTACTCTCTGGACCCTCCTGGACTTCTTTTACCTGGCTGGGAACTCTCACCATACTTCTCACCTGCCCAGGTAGAGTGCAGAGAGGGCTGTGTGTCTGTGTAGAAACCTTTCACATGTGGTATGTAGCTGGAATGAGGCCTACTGTGAAAAGGCAAGAGTCCACATCTGTTGCTCTGCCCACAATTGCCTCTGGACCCAATCACATCCCTCCCACCACCAGCATGGACCTCACCCTCAAAGGGATGTCTGTAATGGAATGCAACTGCTTTCAAATAATGCCTTGAAGATGTTTCCTCTGCTTTCATTAACTTCATATTCAGCGACATACCTCATCAGTTTCATGAATTGGTCTGCACTTCTTACTTGGTAACAACCCCCCTACCCCCAAAACAATGAGAGGAGGACTTGAGTTACATTATTGTCTCATCTACCTTTCTTGTCCCTACACTGACTGTCAGTGGTACTCCAGGGGACATTCTCCATCCTACCTAGTGATGGTGGAGGTTTGACTTCCTATTGCATGCATAGCAATGTGCCTTAAAAATAACAAGATTCCAGTCCTCATGGTTCTGAATGAAGAAGCGATGGCACCACCCTGCAGATGGAACCCAGATGAATGGACCCAAAAGCTTCCTGAATAATAAAAAAGCTTGCCTTTTATTCTTTCTCAGTTTCTGCTCATTTGGATATTGAATTCAATGGTTTCAGTGATCAGTCCTGAGAAAGTGCTAGAGCATTGCAGGGGGTTGGACTAGATTACCTTTGTGGTTCCTTCCAACAGTACAGTTCTATGATTCTATGATTCTCTGTCCAATCCCCAACCTCTCTTGTTAGGGTTTGGAGAGACTCTTGCCTAAAAGCTTGGAGGGTTATTGCCAATCAGCATAGACAATAATGAGTTACCTAGGCTGGGACTGACTAAATATTGAGGCTGACTAAATGTATGGCAGCTTTCATAATAATAATAATAATAATAATAATAATAATAATAATAATAATTGCATCTGTCCTTGGCATTATTGTTAAGGACAGATTGAGCCAGCTAAGCTTAAAGTTTTAAAAAGAGAAATGACCCCACAAATAACTTATTTCAATAACCAAAACTATAAAATACACTTGAAGACAGAAATGTATGCCGTTTCCACCCAAATCTCTCCATAAGTTTCAAATCTCTGTCACTCTCTCAGTCTTGACGTAATCCACTAATATCTCATTTACTAGGGGGTTTCAATTCAAAGAAGTATGTAACATTCACATACCCTCAAAATAAAAAAACTGAAGGAACCCGCTTTGCAAATAATTACAAAGGATGTGGGGAGTTACGTTGTCCAGAGATGGGGGAACTGGTGGCCTTCCAGATGTTGTTGGACCCATCAGCCCCTGCTAGTACAGCCAAGAGTCAATAATAAAAAGAGTTCTGGAGCAACAACATCTGGGGAGACACAGAATTCCCCATCCCTAGCATTGTCTTTTGTCGAAACTCTTCTGTAAGTGAACCCTCTCCACCCAGAATTACAGATCTTTCTCAAGGTTGACTTACCAAGCTCTACGGAGAACAGAAGACTGTTGCGATGTCAAGTTGTGCTTTTGGTGGACTTCTGAACATTTTTATACCATTCCTGTCACCCATCCCAGGTGGTAAGGAACCTCCTTCTAGCGCCGCAGGGTTTAATTACCTACCCCAACTCAAGAAGCAGGAAACCATTGAACCCCCAAATTATTTTAATAAACTTAACAGGCTAAAGCGAAGACTTCCTGTATCATGTTCACCACTTGAAAATAACCACGGCAGCCCAGCCCACAACAGCAATCTGTCTAATGGGTGCTCCTTTTGTTCTGAAATGGCAACCTGCTGTCCAGGAATAAGTTGCTGATCTAAGCTGGAAAATCTGGAGAAATTCAGCTTTGTTTGCATTTTGATGAGAAACTACCCAATTCACACTTCCCAGAACTGAGTTCCTGCCTTTGGGAGGGGTGAATGTACTTCACTATGGCCCAGGGGAAAGAGACTCAAATTGGTCTCTTTGTCAAGATGGGGTCCCCAAGCCACATGGGGCTTTAATCCCCCCCGATAAATATGAAAAGCAAAGCAGCAAATGCAACAGGCATAACAAAACATGACTCTGAACATATAACTGGTGCTACTTGTTGATGCACAGAAGAATAAAGGGGACGACGACGTGAAGAAACAGGAGGACACAAAACTAGAAACAGAAATCTGGAGGGCTAAAGGTAGTATTTTATAAATCTGCAAGTGTTTAGGTTTACCAACAGTCCTGTTAACGAACTATTCGGGCAACGAACTCCTCAAAACCGGAAGTAGGTGTTCTGGTTAGCGAACATTGTCTCAGAAGCCGAACGGAAGCTGAACGGTGGAAGGGCACCGGCGGCAGGAGGCCTCAGTAGGGAAAGCGTGCCTCAGTTTAAGAATGGATTTGGTTTAAGAACGGACTTCAAGAACAGATTAAGTTCGTGAACTGAGGTAAAGGTAAAGGTAAAGGACCATTAGGACCTTTAGGTAAAGGACTGGGCCATTAGGTCCAGTCGTGACCGACTCCTGGGTTGCGGCGCTCATCTCGCATTATTGGCCGAGGGAGCCGGCATACAGCTTCCGGGTCATGTGGCCAGCATGACTAAGCTGCTTCTGGCGAACCAGAGCAGCGCACGGAAACACCTTTTACCTTCCCGCTGGAGTGGTACCTATTTATCTACCCGGTACTTGTACTTTGACGTGCTTTCAAACTGCTAGGTTGGCAGGAGCAGGGACCGAGCAACGGGAGCTCACCCCGTCGCGGGGATTCGAACCGCCGACCTTCTGATCGGCAAGCCCTAGGCTCTGTGGTTTAACCGAGGTACCACTGTATAATACCAGTCCATAACAGACAATGAAGATCTGGACTGCTCCCTGTTGCCACAAAACAAATTCAACACATGGAAATCAAGCAGATAGCCTAATTTTTAAGGTTGCTTTGCCTTCTCTTCAGTATCCATTTGCCTGTTCCACTCATTGCCTCCGTCCCTTGCAACCTCCCTCCATCTAAAGTGTGGGTTTTGGCTAGCCACATTTATTGGGCTGAGCAACAATTTCAGAGGAGTACTAGGGACTCCCTGTACCTTGCCTGCTTCACACTGTAAAGCATTTTGTGTTGATTTGACATTGCTTTTCTGCTTGGCGTTCAGACCAAGGAGATAAAGGGCCTGGAAACCAAGCCTTATGAGAAACAGTTGAGGGAGTTGTGTATGTTTAGCCTGGAGAGGAGAAGAATAAGAAGAGGCATGATAGCCATCTTCAGGTATCTCAAGAGCTGCCACATGGAAGGTGGAGGAAGCTTGTATTCTGCTCCTCCAAAGCAGAGGACTCAAACCAATGGATTCAAATTACGAGAAAGGTGATTCTGTCTAAACATTAGGATGAAGGTTCTGACAGTAAGAGCTGTTCAACAGTGGGGTGGACTACCTCAGAAGGTGGTGGACTCTCCTTCATTGGAAGTTTTTAAGCAGAGGTTGGACGACTATATGTCGTGGATGCTTTAGTTGAGATAAATTCTTGCTCCGATAGACTTTATCCAGCTGGATAGATGGGTCTTTGCCATGATTATCTATGTTGCTTTCGTTACTGGATATCAGTTGCTGGAAACTGCAGGAGGGAATTGTGCTCTTGACAGGAGGGAATTCCTGTCAGGAATGCTTTGATGGTGTTTCCTGCTTGGCAGGGGGTTGGACTGGATGACCCTTGTGGTCTCTTCCAACTCTAGGATTCTATGATTCTTGTGCACTGGTTGGCCACTTTGATTACAGGATGCTGGAATTGATGGACCACTGACCTCATCCAGCAGGCTCTTCCTATGTTCTTAGTTTTGTTTTAAATGTGTTGGCTATCTCCCTGAGATGATTGTATAAAAGGATATTAGTAGTAACCACACTAATAATAATACTGCCATCACTGATTTATTAATCATTCTCGATACAACTGTTTTAAAGTGATGTACAACAACAACAACAATGGATATATTTAAAACAAAGCTAAAATCATGCAAAATAAACATGGCAAAGACCCATTTATCCAGGTGGGGAAGTCTGTCAAAACAAGAAGAAGAGAAGAAGAGTTTGGATTTGATATCCCGCTTTATCACTACCCGAAGGAGTCTCAAAGCGGCTCACATTCTCCTTTCCCTTCCTCCCCCACAACAAACACTCTGTGAGGTGAGTGGGGCTGAGAGACTTCAGAGAAGTGTGACTAGCCCAAGGTCACCCAGCAGCTGCATGTGGAGGAGCAGAGACGTGAACCCAGTCCCCCAGATTACGAGTCTACCGCTCTTAACCACTACACCACACTAGTGGTGGTACTTTGGTTCTCAAACGCCTTGGTACTCAAACAACTTGGAACCCAAACACTGCAAACCCGGAAGTAAGTGTTCCAGTTTGCGAACATTTTCTGGAAGCCGAACGTGCTCCGTTTTGAGTGTTACACTTTCATTTCGAGTGCCACACTTCCGTTCTGAGTGTTACGCTGAGGTCTGTCAGTTTTTACTATTTATTTTGTGTTTTTGTAGCACTTTTTGTTTTGTTTTTTTGTGACTGTGTGGAACCCAGTTCAGCTACTGATTGATTGATTGATTGTGTGACTGGAGTACATTGTTTATTGCTTTCATTTTATGGATCAATGGTCCCGTTAGATAGTAAAATTCATGTTAAATTGCTGTTTTAGGGGTTGTTTTCAAAAGTCTGGATTTTCTCATTTTTTTTAATTAAAGATTTTCTTGATTTACATAGGTATATGCATTGTCTCTTTCTTGTTCTTTCCTTGTAACATTTTTATACAGCAGTTTCGTTTGTTGAGACAATAGGGAGAGAAGGGGAAGAGGTGTGGGTAGGATGGGGAGATGGGTAGGATGGGGTGGCGGTATTTCTATTCTACTTAACATATGCAGGGTTAGGTGTCAGTGTCTTTTGTGCAGGTTCTCTGTTGTTTGCTTGTGTTCTTTTAGTGGTGAGAGATTAATTCGTTTTGTGTTACTTTCTATGGGAAAGCTCGCCTTGGTTTTGGAACGGACTTCCGGGACGGAAGGTACCACTGTATCTCCAGTTCTTTGCAGAGTACTCCAGTTCTTTGCAGAGAATAATAACTATGACAACAATAAAAGTAGTAATTATTAGTAAATTCCTGTTCATTGGACAGAATGAAAAGGGGGAAAAGGGGAATAGGAGCACCCCCTACAAGGGGGGGGGGCAGAATCAAGACTAATCTGCCACTCTAAAAAGTTATATTGAAAAAAACAAATCACTGAATTTCAAAACATGGCATGATTATAGAACAATTCTGCTTAATTAGCAAAAAATAAAATAAAAATGTTGCATTGAGATGACAACTCATTAACACCTTGAAACTTGTTTATTCCAACACCTTGCAAAGGACATTAGATGCTCTCTTAATATATAGATTAGTCAACTCTTTTGACCTGTGGCTATTGCTTCCCATAAGGAAGCAGGAAACGTTGGTGAATTAAGAAGCTTTCAAAACCAAAAATGCTCCCATTTGCACATTTGCAGACTTTGCACAGATGACATCTTCTGAGAATATGTAGCTTTAATAAAGTCGTCCCCACCCCTGTAAATGTTTTTCTGTGATGCTCACATGTGATTTGACAGCCTTAAATGTTCTAATTGCGCTGGAGTTTCACATTGCTCAATAACCTTAAGAATAGCATGTCTTCAGAATGGCCCCCAAAATATAAACCTTAAAAATAAGAACATTGGCTTTTATCCACTGACCAAACTAACTGTGAACCTATTTGGTCTTCCTTCAAGATTCCCCCACCAAAAGAAGGGAGCCACACACACACCAACAAGACTCACAATGGCTCTCTTTTTACGCAAGGGGTGTTAATTGGGGCGCCAGCTCCCATCATCTCCGGCAAGCATGGCCAACAGTTAGGGATGGATTTTATTGTATGATTGCTTAGATCAGGCTTCCTCAAACTCGGCCCTCCTGATGTTTTGAGACTACAATTCCCATCATCCCCGACCGCTGGTCCTGCTAGCTAGGGATCATGGGAGTTGTAGGCCAAAAATATCTGGAGGGTCGAGTTTGAGGAAGCCTGGCTTAGATGGTCAGGCTTAATTTGTGGGGTATAAACCTGATCCAGACTTCACAGCAGATCTTGCAATGGCCGCATCTAACCTCCAGGTTCATAGGCAGAATATCACTCCTCAAGGTAAAGGTAAAGGACCTCTGGATGATTAAGTCCAGTCAAAGGCGA
This sequence comes from Darevskia nairensis, assembly GCA_034642065.1. NCBI lineage: Eukaryota > Metazoa > Chordata > Lepidosauria > Squamata > Lacertidae > Darevskia > Darevskia nairensis. Next base: position 340,386 of record JAWWNI010000425.1, read on the forward strand.
CTATGGGGTTGCAGCGCTCATCTCGCTTTCAGGCCAAGGAAGACGGCGTTTGTCCACAGACAGCTTTCCGGGTCATGTGGCCAGCATGACTAAACCGCTTCTAATCGGCAAGGTTGGCAGTTCGAATCCCTGCGATGGAATGAGCTGCTGTAAATATTCAACTATAAAGCTTTGCTGGAAGCTGCCAAGAGTGGCTGGGACAACCCAGTCAGATGGGCGGGATAGAAATAAATTTTATTTTTATATGCAAAGGAGCTGTATCGTTCAGAGGTCCACATCTTCCTCCACTCTCAGGATCTACACAAATGAATCAGAGGGTATCGTTTGGATTGTGTGTGAAAATTCTTTGGATTCAGCGAATTCAGTGAAATAATAATAATAATAATAATAATAATAATAATAATAATAATAATAATAACGAGGGTGGCGCTGTGGGTTAAACCACAGAGCCTAGGGCTTGCCGATCAGAAGGTTGGCAGTTTGAATCCCTGAGACGGGGAAGCTCCCGTTGCTTGGTCCCAGCTCCTGCCCACCTAGCAGTTCGAAAGCACATCAAAGTGCAAGTAGATAAATAGGAACCGCTGCAGCAGGAAGGTAAACGGCGTTTCCGTGTGCTGTTCTGGTTCGCCAGAAGCAGCTTAGTCATGCTGGCCACATGACCTGGAAGCTGTACGCCGGCTCCCTCGGCCACTAAAGCGAGATGAGAGTCGCAACCCCAGAGTCGGTCACGACTGGACCTAATGGTCTTGGGTCCATTTACCTCTACTACTACTAATAATAAATGCTTACAAGGCATTAAAACCTCCAGCTGGAACTCCAGCTGTGTCCTCTTTCAGGGTGTTTATTGGGGTCCAGGGATTGTGCCCTCATGGGAGTAGTTGATGGCTGATGGAGGGAGGCTGGGTGGGAGGGAGGGATACAGTGATCCCTCGACTTACGAGTAACCCGACTTCCATATTTTTTGAGTTACGAGGGATCAAAGCTTCCGAATTTTTTCGAATCATAGAATCATAGAGTTGGAAGAGACCACAAGGGCCATCCAGTCCAACCCCCTGCCAAGCAGGAACACCATCAAAGCATTCTTGACAGATGGCTGTCAAGCCTCTGCTTAAAGACCTCCAAAGAAGGAGACTCCACCACACTCCTTGGTGTAAACGGCCGTGGCCGCTTTAGATGCGGTTTTTTTGAGTCCCGAAGGTTTTTTCAACCTACGAATGCGTTCTTCAACGCATTCCTATGGGGACTCGACTTACGATTTTTTCGACTTACGAGGAATCCGTCGGAACGGATTACCTTCGTAAGTCGAGGGTCCACTGTATCTTGGTCTTCCAGGGTGAGAGGTTGGGAGGAGAAAGCAAATATCTCAGGTGAGAGCTGGGAAGGGTACTACCTTCTGTGGATGGTAAGAGTTAATAACTACCTTTTAGAGAGGACTCCGTATTCTTTTTTTTAACTCTCAGTGACTGTTTTTGTTCTTGTTTTTTATTCACGTTAGTTTTCTATATATTATGTATCATGAAAAAAAGACTTTAATAAAAATATTTAACCTAAAAATACCCACCACTTTCGTTATGCTTATTAAAAAATAAATTGGACTTATTAAAGCAAAGCTACATTAAAAACAAAGGAAGACTGGTATCTAAATTAAAAATCAAGAAGGGGAGGCCCCAACCACTGATGATGCCATCCGAACTGTATAAAAGTTCGAGACACCCTGGGATCTTCACTCGATTCCTTACCTTTCCATTGACTTCTGCTTCTCAGAGAGCCAGGTAAGCCCAGCTTTCATGAATGTACTGTATTTTCAATGGGTTGTACATGATATTAGTCAGTGTAGACGCATGCTGACATCTTCACTTGATCCCTTACCTTTCCATTGCCTTCTGTACCTCAGAGAACCAGGTAAGTCCAGCTTTGGGGAATGTATATGATGGTAGCAATACTCAAAGTAGACCCTTTGACATTAATGGACAAGAGAAACTTTAATCAATCAATTTCACCAGGCCTACTCTGAGTAGCACATTATTAGACAGAAGCCAACTGGAGCAGTAACTATTTTATCCGAGGTTGAAAGATCAGAGGCAGTGTTTGTCCGACTGAACATTGCTTGAGAGGAGAGGACTTTTGGCAAAAGGTGTCCTTTCAGAATGATAGCACATAATCTGTGTTGGCCTCCCAAGGTCAGAACCAGCCCCTTGAGTTGGTCCTCAAGATAGAGTGGAAGTGTGCTCGGGTCATACTTGTGGGCTTCCCAAGGTTTGTCACTGTGGGGGGAAAGCTAGTGGACTAGATATGTCTTTTGTAGGATCCATCAAAGCCCTTCTTATGCTCTTTTCTCCTGGAAACTAACATGTGGGTAGAATAGATATTTTAGGACTGGTGTCCTGTAGTCTTAGTATCTTGAACAATCTAAAATTCTCATGACTCCATATTAAACCAGTTAACACCCCCAAGCGATTTTTAATGGCAGCCAGATTGCAGCCATTACTGATGCTGTTTCCATGAAGATCTTCACATTGGGCAGGGGTGGGGAACTGGTTGTCCTGCAGATGTGTTTCTACTGCAGCTCCCATCCTCACAGACCACCAACATCTGAAGTGCAACAGGATCCTCACCCCTGATGATTGTGGGCTTCCCATGGGGGCATAGGAATGGCCACCGAGAGACAGAGTGATGGACTAGATGAGGGTGATGACTGTTTATTAAATTTGTATACCAGCCTTCATCCAAAGATCTTAGGGCTGTTCAAAACAAGAAAATGCAAACTGAGAATACAAAATACAGTGGTACCTCGGGTTAAGTACTTTATTCGTTCCGGAGGTCCATTCTTAACCTGAAGCGTACTTAGCTTGAAGTGTACTTAACCCGAGGTACCACTGTACAAAATAAAACAAAAATAAATCAATACCGTCCCCCCCCAAAAGCCCCACATTTTAAAAGCCATAGAATGTTAGTCAGCCAAACACCTGGTTGAAGAGAAACATTTTAGCCTGGTACCTAAAAATATGCAAATGACACCAGCCTCCCTCGGGAGAGCATTCCACAAACAGAAAAGGCCCATTCTCTGGACCTCTTGTGGAGGAAGCACATGAAGAAGGCCCTGAGATGATGATCATAGGCTCTGCTTGGTTTATATGAGGAGAGGAGGTCTTTGACGTATTGCAATCCTGAGCCATTTAGAGCTTTAAAGGTCAAAAACAGCACTTGGAATTAGGCCTGGAAATTAATTGGCAGTTGGATCAGGATTGGTGTAATATACTCAAACTGTCTTGCTCCAGTGAGCAACTGGGCTGCCTAAATTTGCTGAAGTTTCTGAACCATCTTCAGAAGCAGCCCTATGTATAACGTGTTGCAGGACTCCAACCTAGAGGTTACCAGAGTATAAACAATAGGAGTTAGGCTATTCCTGCCCAACTGGGTCATCAGCTCAAGCTGATGGAAGGCACCCATGACCACTGAGACCACCTGAGCCCCAAGCAACAGCAAAGGATCCAGGAGTACCCCCAAGCTACTTGCCTGCTCCTTCAGAGGGAGAGTAACCCCATCAAGAGCAGGCAACTTCCCATCCATCCAGTCTAGGGAACCTCCCACTAACTGCCTCATTTCTATCTGGAATGAGCTTCAGTTTGTTGACTCTCATCCAGTACATTACCGAGGCAAAATAGTGGTCCAGCACATCTTGCAGATGATGTGCGCCATAAACAAACTGCTGACACCCTACTCCTCTCAGCAGTTTCATGTAGATGCTAAATGACATAGGGGATAGACTTGAACCCTGAGGAGTCCCACATTGAATCCCCAAGCATCACCCTCTGGAAATGACCATCCAAGTAGGTTTGTAACCACCTCAAAGCAATGCAATCCACCCCTAACTTGGACAGCAGCTCTAGAAGGACAACATGGTCAATGGCATCGAAAGCCGCTGAGAGGTCAATGAGAATTAACAGGGACACATTTCCGCTGTCTCTCCTCTGATGGAGGTCATGATCCTGTACCAGAACAGCTCTTCTTATGTTCTTATGGGTAACAGTGAGGGAGGGCTTTTCTACACTATAAATAGCTAATGTGGTTTCCTCCAAATGATCTGGACTACAACTCCCATCATTCCTGAGCGTGTGGTCTGGTTGATGGATTTTGTATTCCAAATCATTTGGAGAGCAACGGGTTGGCTGCCCCAGGTGTAAATCTTGCATTCCCCATTTTGATATTTCTCACTTTGTTTCAGATTAACCTCCAACATGGTTGACTGTGGTCCATCTTGTGCTGTCCCATCCTGTGCCTCCACCCCAGTTGTGGGTTTTGGATCTGCAGGCTACAGAGGTCTTGGCTATGGCCTTGGCTTTGGTCGTGGAGGTTTTGGCTGGGGGCATGGAGGCTCTGTTGAATCCTCTGGATCCCTTGGCACCCTGAGCGGTGTTATCCCTTCATGCATCAACCAGCTCCCACCAGCAGAGGTCGTGATCCAGCCACCTGCCTCTGTTGTGACCATCCCAGGGCCCATCCTCTCTGCTAGCTGTGAGCCTGTGTCTGTTGGAGGCTACACTCCATGTGCTGTTGGGGGTTATGGCCATGGATACGGCAGAGGGCTCTTTGGGGATGGTCATGGTTACCTTGGAAGGAGGTCTTGGTTGGGTGGCCATTCTGGTATCTGTTCATACCCCTGCTAAACCCAGATGGATGACCCCCTTGAAAACTCGGAATTTGGAACTGTGATATCCTGGCTCATGCCTGAGTTCATGCACTCACATTTCAGAAAGGCTGAGTGTGCACATTGCTACAGGAAAAGAATGCAACTTGTGGATGCTCAGCTCCCTCTGAAAAGCCTATTCTGATGCCCTTTCTTGCCTTCCTTTTTAAAAATTATCTATATGTCCCTCTCTTTGTCTTCTCATATATAAAACAGCGATAGTCTGTTCTGCAAGCCTCCACTCAGCACTAAGCTAAACAAGCTGTCATATGTGAACTTAGAGTTCTTGAATTAAAAGTTTCCCCCTTGGGTAGAAGAAGATGCAAGCAATTCCTTGCAAAGACAGTGCTCTTCGTTTAGCCTGTGCTTATGTGTGGTTTTCAATGTATCTCATGATTTATCTCATGGATGGGAAACCTCTCTCTTGGCCCCAGGTGTTCTTGGACTCTAGCTCCCATCATCCCCAGCCAGAATGGCCAATGGTCAGGGATTATGGGAGTTGTAGTCTAACAACATTTGGCAGGGTCTACTGTAAAAGCAAACTGTCCACTCTGTTTTCATTAAAGCTCATTCTTCAATGTCTTATAAGCCTTCTTGTTTTGTTTTATCTAATTCCGGGGGAAATCTCCAGCAGAAAGATTGTTATAAGCCAAGGGTGAGGAATCTTTCTTTAAATATTGCATTTATCTGCTCATTTTATACATACATACATTCATGCATGCATATGATTTGCACACCCCCACAGTTTTAAGAAAGTCACTTATGTAACTCAAACAGAGTCAAAAGTTTTGTCTTTCTTACTTCAGATATTGTACATAACAGGGAGATATTCAAAGATGCAGAAGAAAAAACTCATTCAGAACCAGACAGCCAATCAGGGCATGTGCTAACCCAGTAAAGACCATCCCATTCAGCAATGCCTCAGCCACTGCCTCCTGTTGGTTACCTGATTTTCCAATATCAGAAATAACCCTTAAGTTACAGACTGAATGATCCCTGCTGTTGCACTTCAAACACACTGCGATACACAACTCTCTGCATGCCATTTCCTGAGATGCCCCTTAGCAACAAACATTAATAAGCCGCTCTCCCCCAAACCCCCTCAGCAACGGACTTCAGACCTGGATAAAAGCCCATAAATTGAGATATTTGACTTAAATTCCAAGATGGATAGCACTTTGTTGGGGTGGTGGGGTGTTTGTACATTTCATAAAGCACTGAGCCCTATGAGTCTGATCAATTCACATTCCAGGCTGAGCAACAGGGCCGGCCCTCTCATGAGGCAATGTGAGGTCACTGTCTCAGGTGGCAGGATCTACAAGGGCAGCAGATTCAGCTTTCAAGAAATGTATTGTATACTGCTGCTGCCACACACTCTATCGAGGCCATAACTGCATCCTCCTGGGTAGACCCACTCCCTCATAACATCTCTATGGTGGCCTCTTGGCAAATAGGAAGTGTTACTGGTCTACACCTAACAGTGGGGACTGCCTTCTGAGATCTTCTGGGCTCTGCACCCATCTGGCGTGATTCAGAGCAGCCCCACTCCATGATGGCCTTTGATTCCCACTTCAAGCACTGGGCAAGGTTGATTTGATTCCCCTCCTTGTTCGTAATGCACATCTTCTTTCACCCCCTTGTGGAAGAAGGGGAGCCAGTGTGGTGTAGTGGTTAAGAGCAGTAGACTCGTAATCTGGTGAACCAGGTTCGCGTCCCCGCTCCTCCACATGCAGCTGCTGGGTGACCTTGGGCTAGTCACACTTCCTTGAAGTCTCTCAGCCCCACTCACCTCACAGAGTGTTTGTTGTGGGGGAGGAAGGGAAAGGAGAATATTAGCCGCTTTGAGACTCCTTCGGGTAGTGATAAAGTGGGATATCAAATCCAAACTCTTCTTCTTCTTCTTCTTCTTCTTCTTCTTCTTCTTCTTCTTCTTCTTCTTCTTCTTCCTTGTTCCCAACGTAGATCTTCACTCCTCACTTGTTCATTCACCTTCATTCACCTCTTCTTCCCAGGTGAGGTGGTTTGCACCATTTTGCAGTTCACCTCAGGTGCCAAAATGTATTGGGCCAGCCTTTCTGGGCAATTATGGACATTGGCAATGACACTGGTCTCAAACGATACAGTCCAAATAGGGATGGGGAAGAAATTTGATTCAGTTAGCAGGTAATTGTAAACCTACCTATCCTGCTGGAGGAGACTCTTGAGAGTCCCATGGACTGCAAGAAGATCAAACCTATCCATTCTGAAGGAAATCAGCCCTGAGTGCTCCCTGGAAGGACAGATCCTGAAGCTGAGGCTCCAAGACTTTGGCCACCTCGTGAGAAGAGAAGACTCCCTGGAAAAGACCCTGATGTTGGGAAAGATGGAGGGCACAAGGAGAAGGGGACGACAGAGGATGAGATGGTTGGACAGTGTTCTCGAAGCTACCAACATGAGTCTGACCAAACTGCGGGAGGCAGTGGAAGACAGGAGGGCCTGGCGTGCTCTGGTCCATGGGGTCATGAAGAGTCGGACACGACTAAATGACTAAACAATAACAACAACCTATCCTGCACTTTCTGAAACAATACAACAACAAAAACATAGCTATGTTTTGAGCTACAGTGACGGGAGTTCCCTTATTTTCTCAGGGTTCTCCTGACAACTCTCAGCCCCCTTAATGAACTACAGCTCCCAGAATTCTTTGAGAGAAGTCATGACTGTTTCAGGTGGTATCATAGTGCTTTAAATATATGGTATGAATGTGTCCTACCTCTTTGCTTCCCTCAAAATGCCTCAGATTTGACCCCACCCCTCAAAGCTAAAATCCCTAAATTTATTCAACATTTATGCTTGGGGCAAAATTCAGTAGTGAGCTAATGAAAAGGTTGTGTTCTTGGTTGCTCACCACATCTCTCCATGAACGACTGATGCAGCTATTTTGCTTGCAATAACCCATCCAAATCGCACATCTTGTGTGGGTGATAATGGAGTTGATTCCTGGAAATTTGTGCAAATGACAGAAGCTGGAGATTGGCCTACTATCATCTTGCTTTGACCCAAAGTTACTATTATGATTATTATTTTAAAATGCTTTTTACTAGGAAGTGTTGCTGACTCAACTGCCTTAGAAAGCTAAGTGGATGCTTTGCAGTGATGGGGAAAAAAGAATTGTGAAAAAGGCTTTTTAGATAACATCTTAACAAGGTACAGAGCCTTATTAATGCAATGCCCCACCTTCACCGGAGCACATAATCTCTTAAAATTGCTGGCATTTCATCCTGCTGGCTTTCTTCAGGATAGAAACACACAGTCTTCAAAGAGATTAATTGCCGGCAAGATTAGTGCTACTATACTATAGAGAGAATCTGTGGTTGTTTTCATGCACTCTGTGCTTCTGATCAGTGGCATGTTTCAGGGTAAGTTTATGAAGCTGAGTGCCCTTTGGATGAGAGAGTAACAGCACTGGTGGCTGGTGCCCATTGAGACAGGTAGGCAAGGAGACCCAACAGTGGGTGGAACCAGAGTCATTGAGAGGCAAAAGCAACTCATTCTAGCTTTGTCCCATCCTCCTCCTCTCTGCTGAGTTCTACAAGGGGAAACACTGATGACAAGGAGAAGGAAGCTGACAGGCAATTGAACTATCTGGCTTCATTGTATGAAAGCAGGCAAGTGAGGGCTGGCTGGTTAGCTGGTAGGGCAGTATCCCATTCACCCTAATGAATCATCCCCCAATGAATAACAGGCACGCGAGTGGCAGTGGGACGCGGGTGGCGCTGTGGGTTAAACCACAGAGCCTAGGGCTTGCTGATCAGAAGGTCGGCGGTTCGAATCCCCGCGACGGGGTGAGCTCCCGTTGCTCGGTCCCTGCTCCTGCCAACCTAGCAGTTCGAAAGCACGTCAAAGTGCAAGTAGATCAATAGGTACCACTGCAGCGGGAAGGTAAACGGAGTTTCCGTGCGCTGCTCTGGTTCGCCAGAAGTAGCTTAGTCATGCTGGCCACATGACCTGGAAGCTGCACGCCGGCTCCCTCGGCCAGTAAAGCGAGATGAGCACTGCAACCCCAGAGTCGGTCATGACTGGACCTAATGGTCAGGGGTCCCTTTACCTTTTTATAGTGCCTTTGCAATATCAGTATCTTTTCCCATTAGTCATGTGTCTTGCCCTGTTAGATGGAGCAGGATAGAGATGAAGGACTTCTGATTCAAGTTTTAAGGCTCAGGCGAGACTATATGGGATGGTATGAACAGGTTATCTGCTGAGGTTCAGTGAGATTTTTGAAAAACCACAAATCATTTCTTAAGATAGAGATTCTGCTGAGCTTTCCTAGGCAATGGAGCTACCCATTAGTTTATGTAATCCCTTGGAAAAAAGATATAAGAGGAGCCCTGGTGGATCACGCCACAGAGGAGCACTGGCCTTCACCTGGTGAGTTGGGGTCCACTGGTGTGTTGCAGCCTGATCCAAGGTGGATTGCAACAGGAACTCTACCACCATGCAAATATGTGGTAAAAGAGAAGAAATGCAGGTATGGGTCAAAAGTGGGTCCTGGGTCTGAAAAGGGTGAAGATACCTGCTCTAGACCAGCATCCTGTTTTCACAGTGGCCAATCAGATGCCTCTATGAAGACCACAAGCAGGACACAATGACAATAGTCCATATCTAGAGCTAGCCAACAAGGGGGGGGGGGGGAACATATATTTGATGACATCGTTTCTCAGCAAACAGCACATAGTACAGTGGATAAACTCCCACAGGAGATGCCCACCAACTTGGATGATTTTAAAAGGGGATTGGACAAATTCATGGAAGATAAGGCTCTCAGTGGCTACTAGCCACAATGGCTATACTCTGCTTCTATGGCAGGTGGCAGTAATGCTTCTGAATACAGGTCTCTAGAAACCACAGGAGAGGAGAGTGCACTTGTGCTCAGGACTTGCTTCCCATTGGGGCATCTGGGTGGCCATTGTGAGGATAGGATGATATGAGCCATTGGCCTGATCCAGCTGGTCTCTTCTTATGTTATTAAGAAAATGGTTAGCCAGGAAGCCCACAAGGAGGGCAATCTTCTCCCTTTGATGTTTGTCTCCCAGCAATGGGTATGAGGAGAGGTATACTGCCTTTGAACCTGGAGGGTCAGATCTGGCCATCACTAGTTCTTCTATGATGGCCAGATCAGGTTTATACCCCACAATTTTATCCAGCCAGTCTAAGCAATCATGCAAGGAAATCCATCCCTGATTGAACTCACTTGGACGACTGACTAGACATGTTACAGGATTGGGCCGACTCAGCAGAAGTTCAGCAGATGTTCAAAAGAAGGAAAACAGGGTGTAGAATGGTGTGTGCAAATTTTGCATGGAGCTGATGATAGCTCTATTTCCTCCCCACCCCCACCCCTGTCCTCCTGTCTCATTGGGCTAATTAATGTAAATTGAGGTTAAAAATGCACAGAAATGGTTTTGCCGGTAGCTAATTAAAACTTATGTAACAAAGGGGTGTTGGTCTCTGGGGCCGGAGGGAGGAGACCCTGACAAAAATGTATAAAATAAACCTAAAGCCTTGCTAGGTGCATCCAGCACTGACTCTCAGGCTCCTTTCATCTCTTCTCTCCAGATATATTGGTAAGTAGGGCATCTATCAGTGGATTTTCACCAAGTCTGTGTCTGGGTTATGTTATGTTGGGGTTATGTTGCTTCAGACTGTTGAGTTCATATGAATGAACACTCCTCTGTATGACAAATAAGTTTGTTTGTTTGTTTTAAAAAAAACTTGCATGGAGACAGCTAGGGTGTTAGGAGCACAGGTGAGATATTTTTTTCTAGGTGCACTGAAAATGTCCAGACATAGCCTGACCTCTTCAGGGAAACTTGTTGTATTTGGGTGAAAAGATGATATTTATTCAATATAAGAGCACAGAGCACTAGTCTTCAACCTATTCAGACACAGGACCCCATTTTAACTCAAACATACATTTAGGGACCCACTTATTGATCCTTTGCTGTATATTGGCATGGTGGTGGTGCTTCGGTTGTGACCTAACCCACCAGTTGAAGACCAGTGACACACACAGATCGGCTCTGTTCTACATGTGGAGCACCCCCATCTCCTAAGTCTTCTTCAAGGGGGAGTTGAGCCTCCATAGTGGAAGCGGCACATCATCATTTTTGCTGAAAGCTTACTTTCAACAGGAACCTCCTACCCCTGAACTGTGCCAGCTGATCATTATAAGAATAACTGTTTAAGAATTGGTGCCAGAGTTTGACTCCCCGCTTTCCCCTCCCTGTCCTTTCCCCCTTACTTCTCTCTCTCTCTCCCCTCCCTGTTCTCTGTTCAGGCAAGCCTGAATACATTGCTTGTCTTGTTTCAGTGTGTTAGTTGCCCTGAGAGCCCTTTTGGCTGAAGAGTAGAGCACAAATGATCTAATCAATCAATCATATATTCTGTTTCTCTTGCCTGTCTATCTGCTTATCTGTCTGCAGTGGTGTAGCGTGGGTTGACAGCGCCCGGGGACACACACATGAAGAGGGTGGTGGGAGGGAGGGAAATAGATGGAGAATGTGTTTGCATTCAACTGCCTAACGGCATCAGCATCACCCAGGAAATCGCAGCAGCAGAGATAAGAAAATAAAATTTGATCTGGAGAGGTCGCTTCCTGGTTCATATGAAGAAACCCAGAGACGGAAGCGCACAGCTGTACTGAGACAGCACCGGGTGTTGAAACTTTGCACCCCTAACAATTTTGAACCCAGGGCAACCACCCCTGTGTCCCCACACACTATACCACCTTCTATCTGTCCCTCCCTCCCTCCCTAATCCCTCCCTCCCCACAAACCAATCCATCAGTCTAATCCAATTTATTTTACTAATCTCAATGGACTGGTACTGTTGACAAAGGGCATATCTACATTATAAACATATTCAGCTTCTTTTGATTATTTACATTTGGGAGATGGGCCATATGTAGTTTTGATGCTTCCCATTCTTGTGGTACACATTTGCAGGAAAGGGACTTGAGACACTTCAAACAGAAGCTTGTTGTTTCATTCCAGATCCATCTTTGTTCCCAATACAATGGCTTACTGTGGCCCACCCTGCACCATCCCATCCTATTCCTCCAGCCCGGTGGTAGGCTTTGGACCAGGATGTGGTCTTGGATCAGGGGCCTATGGTTCACTCCTTCCAACCGGGATATCATCTGCCAGTCTCGGCACATCCGCTGGGCTCCCTGTTGGCTGCGCCGGCCAGATCCCAGCAGCCGAAGTGGTCATCCAACCTCCCACCACTGTGGTGACCATCCCAGGACCCGTTCTCTCTGCAAGCTGTGAGCCGCTTTCCGTGGGGGGGAACACGCCCTGCGCTGCTGGATCCTATGGATTGAATGGCTACGGAAGAGGGATATACGGGCTCGGGAATGGCTACAGGAGGTTCCTGAGGGGGCAAAATGCAAGCATCTATGGATATCCTTGCTAAATTCAGATTGAATGGACACATGGAACCAGGAGCAACCAGGAAATGGCACAGAGTAATGTAGCCCTGACAAATAGGCTCAGGATTAGCTATCCCTTATTTCCTTTGAGCTTATTCTCTCTCTCTCTCTCTCTCTCTCTCTCTCTCTCTCTCTCTCTCTCTCTCTCTCTCTCCTCTCTCTTTTCCATAACAATGTGGTCGCCCCCCCAAAAAAAAATCATTAACAAGGCATGTTCAATCTGCATCTTCTAGAACCTGTGGATGAGGAACCTGTGGATGTTGGACTCCAATTCCCATGATCCCTTGACCTGCTAGCTGGGGCTGATGGGATGTAGACTTCAGCTTTCCCATCCCTGTTCTAGAAGGTCATTTCACTTCCTTCCTGCAATATATACCCAAACTAAGGCCAGTTGGATTCCAAAGTGTCTTGCCCTGTGTGGCAGAGCCATGATGCAAACTTCTCAGCGGAGATGTCGCTGCTGCTTATCAGGGCAAGGTGTAGGAGGTTGACATGGTATGGATTGGTTTCACCAGTGCAGTGGCACAACCTTCATCTTCCAACTTCCTCACCTCCACGCCTCCCAGTAAGCAGCAGTGACACCTCTGCCAGGAGCACTGCAGATCTGCTCAACTGAATGAGCCCTTTGTGGCTGGACCACATCCTTGTAAATGAGAATTGCAGTTAAATGTGCTTTTTCAACATTATAGGAGCCACTGATATTTTTCCAAAGGGGGGGGGGTGAAAGGCATTTTTTGGGGGGGGTTCCTTATTCAAAGGACCTGAGGAATTCTGAGGGGAGGCATTTTGCTGAGAGTGTTTTAGTGGGTGGAGTGGGGAGAATTTTGCGTGGAGCTCAAATCAAATTTGAAAGATTCCCTTCAGGGTAGACCTCAGCAGAACCTTGAAGGTCTGGGCTTAGAGCACTATAATTTCTCAAGGAGGGTTCTCCACGATTTCTGAGATTGCCCCTAAACATTTTTCTGAAAAGAAAATTCAAAGTGGGTCTGTGTGCTTTCTTAGGTGAGAGCTGTGTGTTATACCTAATGCATTTCTTCAGAAGCTAGGCAAGTCAGTTAGAGCTTATTCATTCCTCTCCAGCAGAAGATTCCAAATGGAGATATTGGCCATTTCTGCATATGTCTCATCTGAAGTTACTCTGCAATTGAATTTCTGCAACTGATATTTACAAACGGGGAAGCTGTGGTGGTGTCCGCTCTTTTTCCTTATTAAACACTCTGCATAGAAAAAACACCTTTGCTTTCTTTCTTTCTAATGTTTTGCAGATCAAAGGGTTATCATATCCAACATTAGCTCAATTAAGAGCAGGCATGGTAAAACTGATGAACGGGACTAAATTGGGTGTATTAATTTCAGTGGGTCTACTTCGAGTAAAATTTAGCTGGATACAACCCATTTTATTATGGCTCCATCGCCATAGAAGCTGCCTTTTACCCAACCGTACTATTGTTCCATCTAAAAGGTAAAATGGGAAAGGACCCCTGGATGGTTAAGTCCAGTCAAAAGCAACTATGGGGTTGAGGTGCTCATCTCACTTTCAGGCCAAGGGAGCCGGCATTTGTCCATAGACAGCTTTCCGGGTCATGTGGCCAGCATGACTAAACCACTTCTGGCGCAACATAACACTGTGATGGAAACCAGAGCGCACGGAAACACCGTTTACCTTCCCGCCTCAGTGGTACCTATTTAGCTACTTGCACTGGTGTGCTTTCGAACTGCTATGTTGGCAGGAGCTGGGAGAGAGCAACAGTAGCTCACCCTGTCACAGGGATTTGAACCGCCGATGTTCTGATCGACAAGCCCTAGGCTCAGTGGTTTAGACCACAGCGCCACCCGCATCTTAGTATTTAAGACTGTAAGAACAGCCTGCTAGATCAGGTCAGTAGCCCATCTAGTCCAGCTTCCTGTTCCCACAGTAGCCAATGAGATGTTGAAAACTCCCAAGCAGGGTATGACCACCAGAGCACCTTCCCTTCTGTGGTTTCCAGCAATTGGTATTCAGAATCATTTCTCCCTCTTACTATGGGGTATAGCTTGCCTAATGGCTAGTAGCTAATGATAACCTTCTCTTCTTCCATGAATTTGTCCAATCCTCTTTTAAAGCATGCAAGTTGGTGGCCATCACTGCCTCCTGTGGGAGGGAGTTCCACAGTTTAACTCTGTGCTGTTTGAATAGATAATTTCTATTATTTTTCCTGACTATTCCAACATTCAGCTTGTGGGTGTCCACAAGTTCTGGTGTTATGAGAGGGGGATATTTTTCTGTGAAGATGCAAGTTTTGGAGTAGCACAGAGCTCCTTGCCAGCTGACATTTCTGGAGCCACACAGAGCTCTTTGGCAGTTGCTAGGAATTGTACATTCTGCAGGAGGAAATGAAGTTCTGATAAGGACCTGGATGCTTCTCATTTCCCCAAATTGAACTGTGCTTCTCCAATAAGTGTCGGCTTACAAGAAAGAGATAATGACAGGGTTAGGAAGATAAAATTAAAAACACACCTTCAAGTCCAGACTAAAATAGGCAGTTGGCAACTCCACCCCACTCCCCAGCTGTCATGTTCTCTTACCCAGGGGCCATCTGAGCATTTAAGGTGTTATTAAAATCAAATTTGTTTTACTGTTGCAGAAAGTGGTTATAGAGCGTAGTTGATCTTAGTGAAGACAGCTCATGAAACCTTAGGGGCAACAATCAGGAAGGGGGAATAACTCTCAGGGTGCCTCCAAAATAAAAATAAAAATCCTCATATGAATTCATCAGATTTTGGGAGTGATAATTACCTACAGGAAGCAATGGTGATAACGACAAACTTAGATGGTTTTAAAAGAGGATTGGACAAATTCAGGGAAGAGAAGGCAATCAATGGTTTAAAAAAGGTAAAGGAACCCTGACAGTTAAGTCCAGTCGCAAAGGACTCTGGGGTTGAGGTGCTCATCTTGCTTTACTGACCGAGGGAGCCAACGTTTGTCCGCAGACAGTTTTTCCGGGTCATGTGGCCAGTGTGACTAAGCCGCTTCTGGCGAAACCAGAGCAGCGCACAGAAGCGCCGTTTACCTTCACGCCGGAGTGGTACCTATTTATCTACTTGCACTTTGACATGCTTTTGAACAGCTAGGTTGGCAGGAGCTGGGACTGAACAATGGGAGTTCACCCCGTCGCAGGGATTCGAACCACCGACCTTCCAATAGGCAAGCCCAAGGCTCAGTGGTTTACACCACAGCGCCACCCGCGTCCCTGATCAATGGTTACTATCCATTTAAATAGAAGGTTGGAAAGTTGCTGTTGGACTCATGTCCCGCTTGCAGGCATCTAGGTGGCCAGTGTGAGAACAGGATGCTGGACTTGATTGATCATTGGCCTCAACCCTACAATCTCATGTCCAGCAGAAACATAGGATGCCGCCTTCTGCAGAGACAGACCACTGATATGTCTAGCTCAACACAGTGCATGTTGAGAAAGAGAGCCTTATTTCAGCACTGGTCACTGGACAGCACCTTCTGTCACAACTGAAGGCAGCAAGTAAGTTGAGTGAGGGACTGGGCAAGCTACCTTGGAGTCACACACTGATCAATACGCCTCTCCCTCTCTCTGCCTAATGATAGGACTGGCCCTGGAGCAGGGGGTTGGATATTCACTTCCTGATATGCACATCAAGGGAACAGTTCCCCTCCCCCCCCCAAAAAAAATAGAAGAAGACAGTCATGATGATGCAACATTAAGCTTTATTCCAAAAGAGAGATGGGCAGAGAAGCAGTGGAGGAACAGTATGAGATTGTTACATACAATATACACCCAAGATGGCAATCGACAACCTGCACAGAAAAAAGTATGCAGGGTGTGTGTGTCTTTCCCCACACCCACTCAAAGAGGTATTTTGCAGTAGCATTGCCAACACTGTTGAGAAAGAAGACGGTGACTTTTTAAAAACCTCTTTTAAAACTTTTGAATTAAAGACGAGCAGATCAAGGAGAAACGGGATAAGAATGTAACCACGCTTGATGATTCAGTGTTGCTGTATAGCTTTCTTCTTCCAGAGCTGAAAGTGGAAAAAGTCTGGTGAGCAGCATTTCTGAAATCTCAGTAGGACATGCTCAGAGTTGTAGTTTGGTGTCTTGTTTCTGTCTCCGTGTAAATCCGTTGCAAGTTTCAGCATTTAACAAGGTCCACAATTGGAAGGCAGGCATTTCCTGCCATATCTTCTCCAGCCACCATAACCTCCATAACCTCCATAACCTCCGTAACCTCCGTAACCTCCGTAACCTCCATAACCTCCATAACCTCCATAACCTCCATAACCTCCAGAGCCACAATACCCTGCACCGTATCCCAGCCTGCCGTATCCTCCATGGCCACCAGAATATCCCAGAGCTGGATAGGTACATGGTGAGATCTGGCTCACAGCAACAGGCTCAGAAGATGCAGACAGGATTGGTCCTGGGATGGACACGACAGAGGGAGCGGGCTGGATCACAACTTCTGACCCTGGGAGCTGACTGCTACAAGCTACGGTGCCATAACCACCACCGTAGCCAAACCCACCACCATAGCCAGAGAGGGAGCCAGCCCCATAGGCTGGGACCAGGCTACAAGACCCTACGGATCCTGCACCACCATAGCAGGAGCCCACGCCACACGGCACATTGCACACTGATCCACAGTGAGTCATCTTGACGTGTTGGGTAAAGATCTGGTGGGAGGAAGAAAATGCAACACAATATCAGTAAATTAGCAGCACATAACAAGAAGCAAGAAGCAGGAAGGAGCTGGAATTTCTTGCAAATTTGAAATCGGTGGAAGGAAATAAAAAAAAAATTGGAAGACTCTATAAGAGCACATATTTTGCATTCAGAAGACCTCAGTTTCATAAGGACAGCCTGCTGAATCAGGCCAAAGAGGGCCCATCTATTCCAGCATCCTGTTCCTCCAGTGGCCAACTAGATGCCTCAATGGGAAGCTCACAAGAAGGACCTGAGCACTAAAGCATTCTCCTTTCCTGTGATTTCCAGCAACTAGTATTCAGAATCATTACTGCTTCTAACCATCAGAGCCATCATGGCTGGTAGCCCTCAATAGCCTTTTCCTCCATGAGTTTGTCCAATCATCATTTTAAAGTACATTAAAGTTTTGATACTAAGCATTTCCAGGCAAGATGACCTCAAGCAGCCTGACTGAGAAAGACCTTGTAGAGATCTGCTGCCTCTCAGTTTAGTGCTAGATGGAGCAAGAGTTGTATCCGATACTCATCCTACTCCTTTGCAATGAATGGGCATGAGTAATTTAGGCTCATTGGATGATACTCAGTGCTTGTCCTACTCAGAATAGACCCACTCAAATTAATGGTCATGGATAGGAGCATAGGAAGCTGCATTTTACTGGATCAGACCACTGGCACATTTAACTCAATGTTATCTACACTGACTGGCAGTGCTCCCCCCCCCATGAATTCAAACTGGAGACATTCCCCACCCTGCCTAGAGATGTCTTGAAGGATTGACCTGGGACCTTCTGCATGTAAACCAGATGATCTACCACTGAGCTATGACCCTTCCTTTTTAGGTCCATTAATTGTAATTTGCCAACTACTGTAAGTAGAACTTAGTTGGTTACAACTCCAATCATCTGATTCCAAGTAATATACTACAGTATGTAGACTATACAGATCAGTAGAAGCTCAGTAGTGGAGGAAATGTGTTGTACAATGAACATAATAACATTCAAAACTGCCATATGTTGGATCAGAACATTGGTCCACCCATCTCAGAACTGTCTTGCAATGACAGCCCTACCTGGAGATGCAAGGGATTCAACCTGTGGCCTTTCTGGTGGAAAACAGGTGCTCTGCAACTGAACTACTGCCCTTCCCCTAGAAATAAAGTAAGCTACTAGTCCTCAACATTCTAAATAGAAAGGTGATTCTAAGTAATAACATAGGAAGCTGCTGTATATGGCATCAGACAGTTGGTCCATCCAGCTCAGTATTGTTTTACATTGTCAGGCAGTGACCCTCCAGAGTTTCAGAGATGGTATACAGCAGGGGATCACCTGGGACATTCCAAGCTAAATTCTCTCTGATGGACAACATGGGGAACATTAATGGGGAAAGGGAAGAAAAGAGAGTAAAATCGCAAACACAGAGCCTCATATATCAGAGCAGTTGCAATAAGAGGGCATCAGATCACACTCACCTGGTTCTCTGAGATGTGGAACGAAGCAAACAGTAGGCAGGAGAGAGATCTGCTTGCTGGAACCGTACTGAGTTGCAAGCCCTTTTATACAATTTCTTCTGGCAGTGCCTAGGGAGTGTGTACCACCCTCTCCTATGCACTTTGCCCTAATTAGATCTTGGAGGAGGGGGGAATATGCTGATGCATCATATTCCAAGTTGCTTTCAAATTCCTTCACCTCCCTTTCATTCTTGCACCCATTAGACTATATCCCGTCCCATTGCATCAACAATGTTAACGCCCTGCTGAGATGGGTCACTCTTGCATCAGCAGGGGGAAAAGAACAACAACCTAATACATAAAACCACTTTCATTCCAGTGCCAAGGACTGCATCCAATTCTTTACCTCCAGCATGAGAAGCTCACTGAACTTTTGAGATCGTCTGCTGTCACGTAGGCAAAGTTGCCAGTAAGCTCGGGATTACCAGCGAATGTTGCCTAAGGTGAAATTCAAAGAGGATTTTGGAGCACTTGCTCTGGTAAATGCACAACATACTGTATACAACATATTCCAAAGAAAGCTAAGAAGTTCTGGGGTTTATTTTTGTTTGTTTTTAAAATGGGGTGGCCAAATCTACCAAATATGACTGGAATAATGATGTTTTGGGCAGTTCCCAGGAGAGGCATGTTTGAAAGGAATAGGGCAGGAGAATGCATGAATTGCTCTCAATAATCAAATTTGCTTTGAGCAGGGGATTGGCGATCACATCCATCCAGAAAAGGAGTGGTCTGGACAGCAAATAGTGGTTAAAGTGTTGGACTAAGACCTGGGAAAGTCCTGGGGTAAAATCCCTACTCAGCCATTAAATTAGTGTATTTAGGTCAGTCACTGTCTCTCAGCCAAATGAATGAATGAATGAATGAATAGTTCCATCCCATTTAGGTCTCGCTGGAACTTAATAATATATTCCTTTTCTCTTTTTCCATCTCTTGGCATGCCATGCCATCCCATTG
This sequence comes from Darevskia nairensis, assembly GCA_034642065.1. Lineage (NCBI taxonomy): Eukaryota > Metazoa > Chordata > Lepidosauria > Squamata > Lacertidae > Darevskia > Darevskia nairensis. The sequence goes on from JAWWNI010000425.1 coordinate 359,715, forward strand.
TATCAACTTTGTGAATGCTATTCACATAAAATACAAACTTTTCAGTACATTGAACAGTAGGGATGAGCACATCTCAGCAATCTCATTTTTCCAAAACTGAAATTCAGTTTTCCCCATTTGTACATCAGTGTGCATTCCTCGTGAAAATTCACCTGCACTTCGGTGCGAATTTCTCTCAGCATAAAGATATTTTGCAAAAGAAATTTCCTTCATCTAATGCAGTGTGTGTGCTGTTTTCGTTATGGTATGCATTTTTATGCACACTTCACCCTAGCATATGCATTTCTGCACACACTTCTTGGCTAGAGAACTGCACTGCAAAATTCACAGATTTCCAAGGACAGCTCATGTATTGCTTATGAACGTGCGAATTAGGTAGCTTCCCCTCCCATTGAGGCAGCTAGACGACCATTGTGAGAACGGAATGCTGGACTTGATGGGTCTTCTAGGTTTGCTTTTCAGTGCAAAGTGACCTGAATTTCTGCCTTTTAGCCGGCACACTTCCCCTCATGTTGCTCCCCAGGAACTGCTGCTCAAGAAGTCGTCTATCTCTACTCCTGGAGGTTCTATGTAGGCATAGTGGTTAATAGCTATCAATTAAGGCTTAGCTGGGGGACGCTGGTGGCACTGTGGTCTAAATCACTGAGCCTAGGGCTTGCCAATCGGAAGGTCGGCAGTTCGAATCCCCGCAATGGGGTGAGCTCCCGTTGTTTGGTCCCTGCTCCTGCCAACCTAGCAGTTCGCAAGCACATCAAGTGCAAGTAGATAAATAGGTACCGCTCTTGTGGGAAGGTAAATGGCATTTCCGTGCGCTGCTCTGGTTCGCCAGCAGCAGCTCAGTTATGCTGGCCACATGACCCGGAAGCTGTCTGCAGACAAATGCCGGCTCCATCGGCCAGTAAAGCAAGGTGAGCTCTGCAACCCCAGAGTTGTCCGCGACTGGACTTAATGGTCAGGGGTCCCTTTACCCTTTACCTTTTTAAGGCTTAGCTACTATCACAAAAAGGCTCTGCATGTGGCATACCACACCTGGCCTTTCACCTTTTGGGGCTAAAGAATATGGCCTCACGCTGACCATTCCAAAGACCCATGGGAAGAACTGTGCTTTAATTAGATAGGTTCACCTTTAAATAAGAAACGAATCATAACTAGCCATTTTCACCAGCAAAATACAGATTTTGCTGCCTGCCTCTTTTTGTGCACTGAAAGTGCACTTCGGAATCTGGAAAAGTGTGCAGTCCAACTGAAAGCGAGTTTGTTTGTTTGACTTATATCCCACTTTATAACCAAGGAAAGCCAATTGGAGCTAGGAACGTGCTGGTCTTCCCCCAACACATTAGCCACTGCATGGCACTAGTTTGCAATAAAATCCTCACAATCCTAATTTCTCTCACATGTCTCATCCAAGAGGTTGGATCTTCTTCTTGTTGTTGTTATTTAGTCGTTTAGTCGTGTCTGACTCTTCGTGACCCCATGGACCAGAGCACGCCAGGCACTCCTGTCTTCCACTGTCTCCCGCAGTTTGGTAAGACTCATGTTGGTTGCTTCGAGAACACTGTCCAACCATCTCATCCTCTGTCGTCCCCTTCTCCTTGTGTCCTCCATCTTTCCCAACATCAGGGTCTTTTCCAGGGAGTCTTCTCTTCTCATGAGGTGGCCAAAGTCTTGGAGCCTCAGCTTCAGGATCTGTCCTTCCAGTGAGCACTCAGGGCTGATTTTCTTCAGAATGGATAGGTTTGATCTTCTTGCAGTCCATGGGACTCTCAAGAGTCTCCTCCAGCATCATAATTCAAAAGCATCAATTCTTCGGCGATCAGCCTTCTTGATGGTCCAGCTCATAGAAGCATGGGGAACAATAAATTTTCAGGGCTTCAGGGGAAGAACATTCCCAGTCCTACTTTAGATTCCATGGATTGAACCTGGAACCTTCTGCATGCAAAGCAGTTGTCCTACCCCTAGTGGGCCATTTTTTTTCCTACTAGGCTTCAGACTGAGAGCACTGCCCTCACTCAGAGCTGGCTTCAGGGACAAATCAGAGCAATGGCAACTTCTACTGCCCCTCACTCTGGAGAGCTACATCCCTTCCCTCCACAATGTGCTAGATCCAGGGAAACCATTGACCTGTTGTCGGTGGAGGGAAAGAAAAGGCAACAACTTGATGTCACAGGCTGCGAAATAAAACAAACTTATTTAGGCAGATAGAGCAAATATCAAATTATGAGGAATGCCAAGTGATTAAAGAGCCCCAGATGCCAACACTATTAATCATAAAGGGGATTTAAATTTCAAAACAATCATGCAAATGGATTTCAGAGGCCTTAATTTGAGAGGCGTTGCCGTTGTTCAACAAGAGGGTGTATGGCTTCGGGGGAAAGAAACTGTTTTAATTGTATCCCTTTTTTGCATGTACAACAGTGATAAATATTTTTACAAGACTCGTTGCAAAGGCACCTGCCCGACACCTACCCTTTTGGGTGTAACTTCTCCTTTCATGAGCCGTTAAATGGAGGCACATTAAGATTGGAGGTACCTGGAGTCAAGAAAGAGCCCTGACACACAGACACACACACCCCAAAAGCATTTCATTTAAGCCAACATCATTTCTCATCCCCAGAGTTTCACCTGAGAAGCATGCTCCAAATGCCCTAGTCAAATGTCAACTAGTCCGACCCCTGCAATTTAGGAATCACAGTGTGTTTGCCTGGGATGGTGGAGATGTCTCCTGGAGGAACCTACTTAATTTGCACTTCTTTTAAAAAATGAATTTTATTTGTTTTAATTTTTAGAAAGTAAGGTAAAGGTAAGGTAAAGAACTCCTGGGCGGTTAAGTCCAGTCAATGGCGACTATAGGGTTGTGGCACTCATCTCGCTTTCAGGCTGAGGGAGCCAGTGTTTGTCCACAGACAGTTTTCCGGGTCATGTGGCCAACATGACTAAACTGCTACTGGCACACGGAGGACTGTGACAAGTGCCAGAGTGCACGGAAACGCCGTTTACCTTCCCACTGCAGCAGTACCTATTTATCTACTTGCACTGGCGTGCTTTGGAACTGCTAGGTTGGCAGGTGCAGGGAGCGAGCAATGGGAGCTCACCCCATCACGGGAATTCGAACTGCCGACCTTCCGACCACAGCGCCACCCGCAAAGTAACAACAAGTGAAATCATTAAGCATGCTGGAGAGCCAGAGTGGTGTAGAGGTTAGAGTTTCAGACAAGGACATGAGAGAAACCATGGTTCAAATCCCCATTCAGCTCATGAAGCTCACATGGTGAACTTTAGACCAGTCTTTCAGCCTAACTTCCTCACAGTGTTGTTGAGGGGATTAAGTGAGGAGGAGAGGTTTGCCATGATAATCATTGATCGTTTTTTATTCAAATTTTGCTGTCCGCAAAACAAAATCCTGGCATCACAACATTAATGTAATGCACCCCCCCCCCTTTTTATGGCAAGAAGACAGTGGGAAGTTATTAAGATCCTTAAAACTTTTTTTTTTTGTTTCTCCTCCCTTCCCATCCCGAGTTGTTACTCTGAAAGCAAGGAATATGAAATACGTGAAGACGCCCAGAGGGAGGTGACTGCCAGTGAGGATTTCCCTGGAACAAAAAACAAAGACCAAAGGAGCAGGAAGTGATGGTATTTCAACATGTTTCACAAACACTCATCACTACTTCATTTTTCAGAAAGTAATGGACTGTCATTACTTTAATAGTTTGTAGACCAGTTTGGATGCCTAAGTGATGGGTGGCTGAAATGTTTGCCACACATTCAGGGTACCTGCTCCCAACTGAACCTAAGAAAAGCCTGGTACATCAGGTCTTCTTCTGCTATGGCGATCCCTCTTAGCCGAGTAAGATTGTCTTCCATAAACACGGTTTTAGCAATGAGTCCGTAAGTGACTGTGGAGGCCAATTCTGGATCTACACGTCCTTCCACAGTGGGGACATTGGTTTCCGGGTGGCAGTTGATCACGGTGTGGATTTGCCAAGTGTGCCTTCCTCTTAGCACATTTCTCCCTCGCATCCTGAGTTCGAGTTTCTTCAAAGCCCATGGCACCTTTGGTAAAGGCTGTTCTCCAACTGGAGCACTCGCAGGCCAGTGTTTCCCAGTTGTCAGTGTTTATACTACATTTTTTTTAAGATTTACCTTGGGACAGTCTTTAAACCTCTTTTGTTGACCACCAGCATTACGCTTTCCATTTTTAAGTTCAGAATAGAGTAGTTTCTTTGGAAGACGATCATCAGGCATCCGCACAACATGACCACCTAGTCCAGCACAATTACCTGAGAATAAGTGGGGATTATTACTAAGTTTGTGTGTATAGAATCAGGACCACTAATCGGATTTGCTGGAGAGCCAGTGTGGTGTAGTGGTTAAGAGTGGTAGACTCGTAATCTGGGGAACCGGGTTCGCTTCTCCGCTCCTCCACATGCAGCTGCTGGGTGACCTTGGGCTAGTCACACTTTGAAGTCTCTCAGCCCCACTCACCTCACAGTGTGTTTGTTGTGATGGAGGAAGGGAAAGGAGAATGTTAGCGGCTTTGAGACTCCTTCAGGTAGTGATAAAGCGGGATATCAAATCCAAACTCTTCTTCTTCTTCTTAAAATGTGTCACGGAAACACACATTTACTATGTAGGCCTGCTTCCCTATAAATATTTCTTATTGCTTGGTGCAATAATTGCATGGGAATGTTGCACAGGGGATAATGGGAGCCAGCAAATACCCTGGGAAGGGAGCACCATGGCTCAGGGATGGAGCAGAATGGACCTAGCTCAATCACTGGCATCTCCATCTAAGAACTTTAGATCCTGCTAGACAAAGCCAATAGCCCATCTAGTCCAGCTTCCTGTTCTCACACTCACCAACCAGATGCCACAATGGGAAGCCCACAAGCAAGAACTGAGTGCAAAAGCAGCACTCACCTCTCCCATGGTTCCCAGAAACTGGTATTTAGAAGCATTTACTGCCTCCAATTATGCTAGCCAAGCATAGCCATCATGGCTAGCAGCCATCAGCAGTCTTCTCCTCCATGAATTTGTTCAGCCCTCTTTTAAAGCCATCTAAATGGGTGGCCATTACTGCCTTCTGTGGGAGTGAGTTTCAGAGTTTAACTGTGCACTGCATTAATAAGTCCAAGCAGGTAAGAAGTCAAGCAGGTAAGGGCTGGCTGAAGGTAGACTGAACTTGGTGGGGGAAATGCCTCATTTATCCTAATCAACCAACTCCTTCCATCTCTGCTGAATGGGATCAGGAAATGCATTAGTTCGATGCTAAAATTAGCCAGGGGGAAAAATAATCTAGTGAATTGCCAGGTTTCTAATTTTTGCTTACCTGGCCAATTCATTTATACGCTTTATACGTTCAGCCCTTAAAGATGTTTGTATTGGGAGAACACCTGACGAGCTACTCTCATTAAACTAAAATAAAGCCAAGCTCCTCATTTACTCCAGGGATATCAGAGAAGATGCTGGGAGGGTTGTTAAAATAAAATAAGAAACCACTCAAATGACAGGCCATCCATGGGCGTAACTACATGCCTATTAAAGAAGGATTGCATGAGTTCCTCGTAAAAGGCTGTGGGAAAGAGCAGTGGTGAGGCTTCTTCATGTGGGCAAAACAGCAGCTGGAATTTCATTAAGAGCTCATCCCATAGCCTCAAGGGAGCTTGAGTCACCGCATAAAAACATCATCTTCCAAACACCATGGCCAAAGCATGTTGCCCCAGCACCACGCCAGATCCTTAGACTTCTTTTGCACAAATGGCACGATTCCCCACCTTTGATTGGAGCTTGCAATTGGAAATGTAAACCTCGAGGACTCAATGGTCCACTCAAATAGGAGGTGGATTTGGTCCACTCAAATTAGGAGGTAGCATCCTGTTCACACAGCGGCCATCTAAGTGCCCCCAATGGGATAGCCACAAAAGCAGGACTTGAGTGCATCAGCCGTCTCCCCACTTGTTCCCAGTAACTGGCATTCAGAGCCCTGATTGTCTGCAGCATGTTCAGAAGTAGACTGTCTTAGGACATGGAGGCTCTACTCTGAACGATCAAGGTTGTTAACATTTCTTCGTTGCATATCTGTAGGTGTCAGGCAAAAATATTCATTTTCTCCCATAGTTTGTTACTATGTTGTGTATTTTTATATTGTAAGCCACCCTGTGTTCCTTGGATGAAGGGCGGTATATAAATTATTATTATTATTATTATTATTATTATTATTATTATTGAAGAAATAATACATCTGTTGGATCAAGTTAATGTCCCATCTAGTCCAGCATCCTGTTCTCACAGTGGTGAACCAGATGCCCCAATGGGAAGCCTTCACACAGGACCTGAGCAGAACAGCAAGTCAATAATAATAATAATAATAATAATAATAATAATAATAATAATATCTTTACTGTCAATGTACAACCGGTGTACAATGAAATTAACTCTACACTAATAGAATCATAAAAATGTACAGTAACTGGTCTTTAGAAACGAATTGCCTTTGACAAGGGAGACAGAACATAGGCATTTTGGTTAGTTGCCATTCTTAGCCTTGTCCCCCTTGTCCTCTCTTAGAGCCTTCCAAATTGGTGGTCAACAACACTACATCTTCCTCTGGGCTCTTCTGGGAGAATGATGTTATCAATGGCTACTACCGGTAGTCTTGGTGCCTGGGTTCCTTTGCCCTTGCCACTACTTAAGTGCCCTGAATAGCCCCTCCCAAAAAATAATAATAAAATAAATCCCATCACAATGTATTCACAGGGTTGGGTCCACTAACTGTGATGGGCCTTGTCCACCTAGGGCTGCAGCGGGAGGCAGGACTCACCTGAAATGGAGTGGAAGAATCTTGCATCAGTTGTTGGAATGCAATGTTAGATCCAACATCAGGCTTCACAAGTCCTGCTCTTTCACATACTTCAGCTGAGACGTATTTTGAAATGGCAATCTGTTTTATGGCAGTGGTTATTGTGGTAGATCATTCCCAGAAGATGAACCAGAACATCAGAAGAACAGCTTGCTGAATCAGGTCAAAGGCCCATATTGTCCAGCATTGTGTTCTCACAGTGGCCAACCAGATGATCCAAAGGGAAGCCCTCAAGAAGCACCCACTCTCCCCACTTGTGATTCCCAACAACTAGCCTTCAGAGGTATGGAGAACATAGCTATTGTGGCTAGTGACCATTGATAGCCATATCCTTCAGGAATAGCCTAGTCCTCTTTTTAGTGCCAAGCTCTAATGCATGGAAGCTAAAATGCTTATATTGAAACCTCAAAAATATCTCAGTTGTTTTGGGGTAGTGATGGGGCCCATAGGGCCCTCCAGGTGTTGCTGGACTCCAGCTCCCATCTGGCTCAACTAGCATAGCCAATTGTCAGGGGTAATGGGTGTTGTAGTCCAACAGCAGAGATCCTAGGGACGTAATTTCAATAGGATTCAGCCAAAGACCTTCTAGGTGTCGCTACTCATATCACCTTTGACACAGGCAGTAGCACATAGAACATAAGGGTCCATCTATTCCAGCATTCTGTTATTGCAGTAGCCAATCAGATGTCCCAGTGGAAAGAGAAACTCACAAGCAGCAAGCTAACACAATAGCAATTGGCATTGAGAGACTACAGTGGTATCTCTGGTTACATACTTAATTCGTTCTTAACCTGAAAACGTTCTTAACCTGAACCACCACTTTAGGTAATGGGGCCTCCCGCTGCCACTGCGCCACCGCTGCCCAATTTCTGTTCTCATCCTGAAGCAAAGTTCTTAACCCGAGGTAATATTTCTGGGTTAACGGAGTCTGTAACCTGAAGCGTATATAACCCGAGGTACCACTAAACTGCCTCTCTGACAGTGGAGGTAGAACATGGCCATGGTTGGTAATAACCAACCACCTGGTCTTTAAATAAATGGAGAGTATGTCAATAATAATGGAAGGGAGGAGATCCCACCAAGTGATCCTTGACACTGAGAATTAAGGAGGTTAAATGAGCACGTCTCTATTCTCACCTGTTAAAGCAATGTGGGGAACCTCAGGTTCAGGGGCTGAATATGCCCACCAAGACCTTTCCATGTAGCCTTTTGGAACTCTCCCCAGATGATTCCTCCACTGTAGCAACACCCTTCCTTCCCCCGGCCATGCCTCTTACTGTCCCTGCTTCATGATCTCCCTGAATGTCACCCCTGCCCAGGCTGGAACATGTCCTTGAACTCTGGCAATGCTTCTTGCTTAGCTGGATTGAGGATAGTGAGGTCTCTCCCTCCCTCCCTCTCTCTCTCTCTCTCTCTCTTTGTGTGTGTGTGTGTGTGTGTGTGTGTGTGTGTGTGTGTTGTATAGAAACTAGACTGCTGCACAAAGGTGAAATTGGCATAAATTCCCCACCTACTTTTACCTTTGGTTCCATCCGCCACTGGTATGTGGCCCCTGAAAGCTTAGCAGGAGGGAATGTGGCCCCGGAGCTGGAATTTGTTCCTTTCCCTTGTGTTAACTATTGAAGGGTAAGGAAGATAACTGACATGGCAAAAGAACATCAGAAAGCAAATATTAAGATGCAACAGTTAAGCTTTAATGAGTAATAAGACAATGTGTAATCAGGCAAGCTGATTCCAACAGGACCAGTTACAGGTTGAGAAATAAGAAGGACGAGTTTCTTGTTGTTACTTTTCATTATCTCTCTCTGTGCCAAGAAGCAGGTTTAAAAGGGAGTAACAAACATCGTAAGATTGCAGAAAACCTCAAATGCATGACATACACGGGGAAACGATAAGCCACAGCCATTGAGAGGAAAGTGGAAGAGAGGTATATCAAAGGGCTGCATTTCAGAAGACAGGAGCCCCCCCAGCTATCAAAGGGTGGTATCCAATGATAGTCCGTCTCATAGCAGACTCATTGAAAACAATCAACAAGACTCATTTAGGTCCACTATTTTCAATGGGTCTGCTCTGAGGTGGACTTAGTTGGCTACAACACATAGACTTTGGGGGAGGTAGAGAGGTATTAGTTGTTTCTGAAATTACTGAACGGAGGCTTGGTAGCCCCCTGTGGCTTTCCTAGGATTCCCAGTCATTTAACACGGTCCACAACTGCTGTAGCTGCATCGTCGGGAATAACCGGGATAAGAACAGGGATACCCATAACGGGATCTTCTTCCATATCCATATCCACAGCCATAGCCATAGCCAGATCCATATCCCCCGTAACCACAATACCCTCCATATCCAGTGGCGCATGGAGCATTTTGTGCTACGGCCACTGGGTCACTGCTGGCAGAGAGGATGGGTCCCGGGATGGTCAGCGTAAATGCGGGAGGCTGGATCACCACTTCCGAAGGCGGGATCTGCGAGACACAGGATGTGTTGATCCCACAGAGGGCAGGGCTGCAGCTGTTGTATTCACAGAGGGCCATCTTGGAAGAACGGGAAGGAATCTGAAACAGTACACATGTTGGCAAGTTTAGATCTTAACGGAAGCACAACTCTTCACATGTTCCTCAAGAGTGAATTTTGTGGACAAATTCATGGAGGAGGAGAAGGCTGCTCATGGCTACTAGCCGTGATGGCTATGCCCTACCTCTACAGTCAGAGTGTAATGCTTCAAGAGGGGAGAGTTGTTCCCACAAGCATCTGCTTACTCACTGTGAGAACAGAATCCTGCACTAGATGTGCCATTGGCCTGATACATCAAACGTTTCTTATGTTCTTAAAATAAGTTTCCATCCTGGCTAATAATGTAGAGAGAGTCCTTCTAGCCCATCTAATCCAGCATCCTTTCCCCCATAAGAAGATATAACAGGGCTCTTATATTTAACTCAAAACCGAGTTACACATTCAGTGCTAACCTTATTTAGAGCAGACCCATTGAAGTCAATGGACATGACTTACCTAGGTTCCTTAATTTCAGTGGGTCTACTCTGAGTTGGCTACATCCCTGAATTCTGAAAGTATTAAGTAAACGCTCACAGAAATGGTTTCTGAAATGTTGCCCAACGCTAAGCTTTGCAAGAGCTCCTTTCAACATTGGTCAACAGAGGTTGATTTTGCAATAATTTCTACTTGATGGACCAAGATTTTTTGGAAGCTTCTCTAGATACCTAGATGCTTATCCTGGCCTGGCCTGGCCTAAGAGAAGATGTGTACACTTGTTCAGACATATCACCCTGATACCATTGATTTAATATAGTTAAATCAGTGTTGTAGGGACATCACAAACAACTGAATGGTTGGGGGGAACTAGTGTGGTTGTGATTTTCATTTAAGAGAAAATTTAGAGTGGGGTGTCCTACAGCTCAGAGGCAAAGTGCATACGAACCTTCTGATCAGGCCAGTGAGCCTTCTGGATCAGGCCAGTTGCATGGTATAACTGTGCACTGCCTAAAGAGGTACATGTTTTGCAGTACATGTTTTTCATGCAAAACGTCACAGGTTCAATAACCACCATCTCTTGGCAGGACTGAGGCAGACTGTTATCTGAAACCTTGGAAAGCCACTGTCAGGGAATATACAATTCTTATTGCTTCAAATTCAAGGTCAAAGGCCAACTACAATCTAGTATACCATTCTCACAGTGGCCAATTAGACCCCCCCCCCCAATGGAAAGACCACAAGCAGGACCCAAGTGCGAGAGCACCTTCCCTGCTTGGCATTCATTAGCATCTGATATTCAGAGGCATCCTGCCTTTGACAGTGGGGGTAGAATGATGCCACCATGGCCAGCAGCCACTGATAGCCTCCTCCATGAATTTGTCTAATCCTCTTTTAAAGCTACTCAAGATGCTCTCACAACAAAATTCTCAAAGGACCAGAATTTCAAGGAACACAGTTTGAGAACCAGTGTCCCAAGTGAAAGCGAATATGCTTACCTGACTCTCCAAGGAGAAGACAAGATGTAAGTGTTGGAAGTCTAGGTGAAGCTGTTGGAGATGTCCTCCCACCGAGGATGTTTTTATACCATTTCTGTAGTGCATGTGACCTCTTAGTAATATGATGCCCCCATAATTAAAAGCCAATTTCAAATCTGTTATCTGTACAACTCTTCGAATTACTCTGAAGTTGCTGCTTACCACAGCATTTAGGGTTATATTGGCCTAGCATTGTCATAACAAGGTCATTATGTTTGCTTCACACCTAGCAGGCCTTGTAAAAAAAACTCTGATGTCACAGGCAAGGTTGAAGGAGTATCACACTATTTGGTTTAATTGGTGTCGTATTAAATACATTAATAAAACAAAAGTTCAGTCTCATTCTGTTCCCTGAAGATCCTTTGTTGGGAGTTTCCTTTCCATCCTGGATCTTCCCATGCTTCTTGCATGCTGGTGTGATCTGGTGATGGAATCAGTGTGTAAATAGTGTGTGCTCTCAAAGCCAAACATTTGGAACTTTAGAGACAAACATTTTTGTTCAAAACTATTGGCATTCACATCCCTCTAACAAGATTGGCTCGCAATTTGGGTGGCGATGGGGCATCCATCACAAAAAATGGTCCGGTAGACAAGGAAAGATAGTTGCTAGATTTGAGAAGGACATAGGAAGAACTTTGATGGACTAGACCAAATACCTATCTGGCTATAGCATCTTGTTTGCCACTGTGGCCAACCAGATGCCTCTAGAAAGGCCAGCAGCAAGGTGTGAAGGCGTCCTCATTTACTGTTCTCCTGGAAAGCCCGCAAAAAGGCCATACATACATACATGCATTATCTGCACGGCAGATAAAAGAACTTCCTCACACAGCTTATAAACTATGGCATTTTCTCCCACGAGAAGCAGTGATGGCCACCAACTTGGATGGCTTTCAGAGAGGATCAGACATATTCTTGAAGGAGAGGTTACTGATGGCTACAAGGCAGGGCTTTTTTCAGGGGCAACTCACAAGAACTCAGTTCTGGCACCTCTCTGGTGGGCACCATTGCCATTCTAAGAGAATGAGGGAGGTGTTAATGGTGAGTTCCAGCAACTCTTTCCCCAGAAAAATAGCACTGCTACTAGGCTTGATGGCTCCATTCCAACTATATTGTTGAAGGCAGTATGCCTGGAACTGCCAGGGATTGAACCTGGAACGTTCTCCATGCAAATCAGACATTCTACCATTGAGATGCTGTTCCTGAGATGCAGTTTTCCCCCTAACCTTGGTTGGCGTGTGACTGGACACACACAGCTTTCCCCAGTCCTCATCTGAAGCACTACCCATTTCCCCAGGAATGAGAAAGTGTGGCCCTCCCAATGTAGTTGGACTCCTTCTCCCATCATCCCTGAACTTTGACCCTCCTTGCTAATGCTGATGGGAGTGCAACAACAACTGGAAGGCTGCAGATTCCCAGTCTTTAATTTATAGCATTGAACAACAGCAGGGCTTCAACTCTTTTGACCAAGTACACCAGGTGTGGGGAGTTGGTTGCCCTCCAGAATTTTTTGAACACCAACTCCCATCATCCCTGGCCATGTGACTGGGAGGATGGGAGCTGTAGTTCAGGAAACATCTGGAGGGCCACCGGCTTACTATCCATGTTCTACACATCTACAAGTGCATTTCATACGTGCATCCCCCTGATTGGTTGGGAACATTCTAGGACAGATGTGGCTGGACTCCAACTCCCATCATCTGCCACTATTGACCTTACTTCCGAAGGGTGATGAGAGCTGTAGATCATCCACATTTGGAGTGTTGCAGGTTCCCCATTCCTGAACTATGTTATACCAAAAACAAATACATAGTTTTCAAAAACAATTTTGTGGAGTCCATGGAAACAATCAAACTTTTGGCAATTATAAGGTTGACAAGAGAAGCAAGGAAAGGAGGTTTCTGCTAGAGGAAAATGTTGGGCAATCTTAATGAAATATGTAGCTGCTTGTACCTTGAGTAATAATTGCACATCCTTTTTACATATGCTGATCAGGTCCTTGTACCATTCTCTTTGATATCATTTATCCTAAACAGGGCAGCACACAGCCTACACCCTCGAAGCTATAGTTATTTATTGCTTTACATGCAACTTAACTAAAGGATGACAAGATTACACTCTGTTGATCAAGCGATCGTCCACGAAGAGAGAATGTAAAAGGATGAGGCATTTAAACACCACATTGAAAAACAGGTGTTGCAATTTCATAACTGCTTAGGCTACTGATTCAGGAGCAACATGATCCTGAGAGGTTGTCATAAGACAATAAGAACATAAGAGCCTGATGGATCAAGCCAATGGCCCATCTAGGCCAGCATACTGTTCTCACAGTGGCCAACCAGAAGCATGCGGGGACGACGACCCTCAAGCAGGACCCAAGCACAAAAGCACTCTGCACTCTTGCTGCTTCCAGCACCAATATTCAGAAGCATTACTGCTTCCAGTGGTGGAGGCAGAGCACAGCCATCATGGCTTGTAGCCATCAATAACTCTCTTCTCTATGAATTTGTCTAATCTCCTTTAAAAACCATCCAAGTTGGTGGCCATCACTGCCTCCTGTGAGTTCCAGAGTTTAACTTTGTGCTGCCATGAATAAGCTTTGTTTTTTGTTTGTTTGTTTGTTTTTTAAATCTGTTTGAATCTTCCAACATTCAGCTCATTGGATTCTAGGGGAATGTAGGTAATGCTGAAAGTCCTTCATGGAATTCTTCATTGTGTTCTAGGTCATTCTAGGGGACATTGGATGTCCCTGAGTTCTAGTGTTAACCTATGGGCCAGGGAAGGGGAAACTGGTGCTCTCCATGCATAGTTGAACTCCAGTGGCCACCAGTGCCACTTCACATGATCAACAATGATGTTGATGGGAGTTTGAGTCCAGCAACATCTTCAAGTTGGCAAAAGATTGATCTCACCAATCAATCAACCACGTGTTGCAACCCCAGCTGGGACGGGTTTATGTGGAACTCAAGGTGTATACTTGGGACTCATGGTGTACAATTTTTTTGTTAGCAAACTATGGTAGTACTGAAGGGGGAACCTGTGGTGCTCCAGATGTCAGGCTTCAAATCTCATCATCCACAGTTATCATGGCCAACAAGGATCATAGGAGTTGCCCAACAATATCTAAGAGGGTAACAGTTTGGGAGAAGGTTGATGTAACCGATCAAAGATTGTAGCTCCAGCTACAGTGGATTTACCTTCCATGTGGGACTCAGGAGGTACTCATGATATTTCCTGGCTAGGAAACTGGGAAATGGTGTGGTCCTTCAGATGTTGTTGGGCTCCAACACCCATCATGCCCAGCCAGCATAATCAATAGGGACAACTTGAAGCCTGCTGGTTTCCTATGCCAGAGGGGATCTTTCCCCTTTCCTAAGTTCTCCTCCCTCTGCACATAGATTTCAAGTTCTTATATTCTTGTGGGGTTGTGTGGGGTTAATGAGAATGAGGTAAAACATTATTTGAGGATGAGGTAAACCATAATTTGCAGAGATGTCAGTGGGTGAAGGGTTTTTTTTTTAATTAATTAATTAGAAGTAGCAATACCTCATTGGGTGTTATATACCTATGAAACTGTATGAAACTATCTGAGAAGTTGTGGCTTCTCCTACAGATTATCTTTCCTCTGGTCCACATTCTCATCCTCTGAGATCTAGGTAAGGCATTACAATTTGTCTCCGTGTCCGTGTCCCATTTACTGTAAACAAGTTTGATGCAAATGTGTGTGGCTTCATTTTTAATTGTGGAGCATTAAAGGGGGACAGATTCCTGTCACATTTACAGGAACTGAAAGGGCTGAAGCTCAGTGGTAAAGCATCTGTTTTGCATACAGAAGGTCCCAGGTTCATACACCAACATCCCCAGGTAGGGATGGGAGATACCTCCTGACTGAAACCCTAGAGAGCCATTGCCAGTCACTGCAGACAACACTGAGATAGATGAACCAATGGTCTGATTCAATTTCAATCAGCTAGCTGCCTATTTCCCGATTATAAGCCAGTCTACTACAGTGGTACCTCGGGTTACGAACCTAATTCGTTCTGGAGGTTCGTTCTTAACCTGAAACTGTTCTTAATCTGAAGCACCACTTTAGCTAATGGGGCCTCCCGCTGCCGCTGTGTCGCCAGAGCACAATTTCTGTTCTTATCCTGAAGCAAAGTTCTTAACCTGAAGCGTATGTAACCTGAGGTACCGGTACCACTGTATTCAGTTGGGATGCGGGTGGCACTGTGGGTTAAACCACTTAGCCTCTTGGGCTTGCTGATCAGAAGGTCGGCATTTCAAATCCCCGCAATGGGGTGAGCTCCCGTTGCTCGGTCCCTGCTCCTGCCAACCTAGCAGTTCAGAAGCACGAAGTGCAAGTAGATAAATAGGTACCACTCCGGTGGGAAAGTAATCGGCGTTTCCGTGCGCTGCTCTAGTTCGTCAGAAGCGGCTTAGTCATGTTGGCCACATGACCCGGAAGCTGTACACCGGTTCCCTCGGCCAGTAAAGCGAGATGAGCGCCTCAACCCCAGAGTAGTCCACGATTGGACTTAATGGTCAGGGGTCCCTTTACCTTTACCTTTTACTATTCAGAACAATGAGAATGAGGATCTTATTTACTTTTATGAGAAGGTAAAAGGTAACGGTGAAGAAGAACTATATCAGTGGTAGATCACTTTCTTTCATGCAGAAAGTTCCAGGTTCATCCTGAAACCTTGGACAGCTTCATGAAACTTCTGGAAAACATCAGGTTCATGGATGCAACTCCAGCTTCGCTTGACACGGAAGGCAAAATAACTTCATATTGATCATGTTACATATTCTAAAGTTTTAAGAGAGGTAATGGACATGCTTTGTACTCCTGCGTACCTGTTGTTTAGGATACTCAGCCAGGGAGGGCTGTTACCTTTATGGAGGTGAAGTACACCACTTGCTATTTGCTATTGTATTTAATGGGTTATATCCAATGTCAGTGCTATTCAGAGTAAGCCCATTGAAATTAGTGAGCACGACTAAGTTTCCTTCATTCCAGTGGGTCTGCTCTGAGAAGAAGTTAGTTGAAAGCTTCAGTATTAATGACACCATGCCTGTGAGTTCAAGTCACTAGGGAGAAACATCAGGCAAGGGCTGATGCCTCACAGCCCTGATTCTGGGTTTCCCATTGAGGCACTTGATTTGCCACCATGGACAAAAGGATGCTGGATTTGATGGATCCTTGACTGAGCAGGACTCTTGTGTTCTGCACATAAACCCTCAAGACAAGAACCATCTTGGTCCTCTGTTTCTTAGAACACCCACACATGCTACTGGGACAGAATAATGGTAGCAGTATCTCAGATTGCTGCAGTTTGTCCTGTGGACAGATGCAACGTTTGCCCCAGATTCCAGTTCTGGAGTAAAC
Source organism: Darevskia nairensis (assembly GCA_034642065.1). Lineage (NCBI taxonomy): Eukaryota > Metazoa > Chordata > Lepidosauria > Squamata > Lacertidae > Darevskia > Darevskia nairensis. The sequence continues at coordinate 375,982 of JAWWNI010000425.1, forward strand.
ACTCAGCTGTTCTTGTGAGTATTATGCAAACACAGGAGGCACTGATGGAAGTATTTATTGTGTCCAGGTCACAAGTAGTAACAGTTCCAAGCTGTTCCACTCTGCTTAGGCTGCCTCTGGAGTACCATCTCCTGTTCTGGGTGCAAAATTTTAAGAAGAAGAAAAAAACATTGATTAACTAAACCATGTCCAGTGGATGATGTCCTGGATGTCATAGGATATGGAAAGAGCAGCTGAATGGCATGAAGAAGAAGAGGAGGAGGAGGAGGAGGAGGAGGAGGAGGAGGAGGAGGAGTTTGGATTTGATATCCCGCTTTATCACTACCCGAAGGAGTCTCAAAGCGGCTAACAATCTCCTTCCCCTTCCTCCCCCACAACAAACACTCTGTGAGGTGAGTGAGGCTGAGAGATTTCAAAGAAGTGTGACTAGCTAGCCCAAGCTCACCCAGCAGCTGCTTGTGGAGGAGTGGGGAAGCAAACCTGGTTCACCAGATTACGAGTCTACCCCTCTTAACCATTACACCACTCTGGCCCTCTACAGGGGATTGGACTAGTTGACCCTCAGGATCCCTCCCAACTCTACAATTCTATGATTCTATGTGTATCCCAGAGAAGACAGGGTGAAGGGGAAGCATGATAGCTGCCTTCAAATATCTGAAGGGCTGTCAAGTACAAGGGGGAGAAGACTTGTTCTTTGTTCCCCCAGAAGGCAGGACTAGGACCAATGTGTTGAAACTGGATGATAAGGCAATGTTATACCTCCACTGCAAGAGGCAGCATTCCTCTGAATAGCAGTTGTTGGGAAACACAAGTGGGGATAGTTGCTGCTGTGCTCGGATCCTGCTTGAAGGCTTTCCAGAAGAGGCATCAAGTTGGTCACTGTGAGAACAAGATACTGGGCCAGATGAGCTTACACACACAAACTTTTATTGTGCTAGCCAAAGGTCATGGCATCATCCAAAGAAGGGGGTGGGGAGACCCATCAGTTGCTACATGTGCATAAAACCATGATCCGTTCCACCAGAATTCCTTATCACACAGAGTAAAATGTAATTCTCAAATAAATTGTGCAAATTAGATCTCAGGGTCCCCTTTGCAATGGAACCAGGGAACCAAGCAGAGGGCCTTCTCGGTGGTGGCGCCTGCCCTGTTAAATGCCCTCCCACCAGATGTCAAGGAAATAAACAACTATCTGACTTTTAGAAGACATCTGAAGGCAGTCCTGTCTAGGGAAGTTTTTAATGTTTAATGTCTTATCGTGTTTTACTATTCTGTTGGGAGCCGCCCAGAGTGGCTGGGGAAACCCAGCCAGATGGGTGGGTATGTATAAATAAATAAATAAATGAATGAATGAATGAATGAATGAATGAATGAATGAATGACTGACTGACTGACTGCTGGCCAGATGAGCTTCTGGACCTGATTCCACTTTGGTGATCTCCTTATATTCTTATTTCTTTTCAGAGGGGGTTTAAAAGACCATGTGTGATGAGGTGCTGTGTTTTGCCCTTCAAAGTCCAAGAAAACCTTGGCACCAGTATATCTTGAGGCTGCTGTTTGGTCCACCCAGGTCACTGTGGTCTACTGGAGGAGGCCTTTCCGACTGTACAACACCCAGCAAATTTTGGTTGGATGGGGGTTGGAGGAGAACTTTTTTTGTTGTGATGCATTGTTTGTGGGTGGAGCTTCCTATGGCAATCAGGGAAGGACTTGTTGTGCTTTTGCAGGCAGTTAAATAACTTTCTTTTTATTCTGGCAGTTCTTGACTGTTGGAGGATGTGGCTGTCAAAAGCTACTAGCCATCACACCTACCTGTATGTAAGAAGGCCCCTGCTGGGTCTGGTCAAAGGCACAAGTAGCCTAGCATCCTGTTCTCAAAGAGGTCAACTAGGTGCCTATGGGAAATCTGCAAGCAGAACCTGGATGAAGCAGTAGGGTTGCCATATTTCAAAAAGTGAAAATCTGGACATAAAGCTGTTGGGCTTTTTGAAAGTTTTGCCCAAAGTTGTGGACGTTTTTTTTTTGCAAAATCACACACACACACACACACACACACACACACACACACACACACACACAATCTCACTGCTTTTGAGGAAATCAGCAACAACACTGCCAACCACTGAGCCTCTTGGGCTTGCTGACCAGAAGGTCGGCGGTTCGAATCCCCGCGATGGGGTGAGCTCCCGTTGCTCTGTCCCAGCTCCTGCCAACCTAGCAGTTCGAAATCATGCCAACGTAAGTAGATAAATAGGTATTGCTGTGGCAGGAAGGTAAATGGGGTTTCCGTGCGCTCTGGTTTCCATCACTGTGTTCCATTGCACCAGAAGCGGTTTAGTCATGCTGGTCACATGACCTGGAAAGCTGTCTGTGGACAAATGCCGGCTCCCTCGGCCTGAAAGCGAGATGAGCGCCGCAACCCCATAGTTGCCTTTGACTGGACTTAACTGTCCAGGGGTCCTTTACCTTTTTACCTTACATATGTCCAGATTTTCCCAGACATTTTACCGATTTCCACCCTTACACTGCTTCCGACTGCAGTATTCCAGGTATGTCTGGGAAATTCCAGACATATGGCAACCTTATCAAGAACACCACCCCCACCTATGATTCCAGCCAACTGGATTTCAGAGGCATACAGCCTTCAGCAATGGAAGCAGAACATAGCCATTGTGGCTAATAGTGTGGACTTTGCTGGCCACCTTTTGAGGGCTGAGTAGGATTTGAAGGGAAACCCCTGATTGGACTTTGGGAATGTTCTCAGCAGGGCACCCTCCCTGTGGAAAGCCTTCCCATCTGATATCAATGAGATAAATAACTATAAAACTTTTAGAAGACATCTGAAGGCAGTCCGGTATCGGGACGTTTATAATGTTTTGTGTTTTAGAGCATGGAGTTGTAAGGAGGTGGTGCTGATGGAAGTAAGTTTTCTAATTGGTTGTTTGCTTCCATTTCTAAATCTACTACCCAGAAGCTCCCACTTTTTCCTTATCATATGCTGCCCCCTCATGCCCATTGTAAAACATAGCATGCCAGGGGAATTTACATTTGATTGGCCCAGTACAGAAGAGGAGCAAGTGACTTCATGCAGTTGCTCCACCAGGTGTCATGCTGACACCTTCATTAGAAAGCTTGACAGCGCAATATATTCCGATCACAGCAAAGGAGAAAAGGAATTGTGGTGTGTGGGTGTGTGATTTAAAAAGCCAGGGTAATTCAGGTCCAAAACGTTTCAAAGTAAAGTATTGGATTTTGCTATTGGAGCTCCAGCTGCAGAAGCACGTCTCTTAACAGAGGTGGCCCTCCAGATGCTGCTGGAACACAATTCCCACAATCACCCTGGCTGGTACTGATGGGAGCTAGAGTCCCACAGCATCTGAGGTGCCCATCTCTGCTTTAACTGGTGGTCATGAAGGCTTACATGTTAAATCTTTTTTGGAGATATGACTGCAATATAATCGGCATCATCCCTGACCGCTGACCATTCTGGTGGGGGGTTATGGGACTTGGAGCCCAATAACATCTAGATGGCTAACAGCTATCTACCCCCTTGCCCTCTGTGACACCAATGTTGCTTGGGTCTCACAGGTTCCACCATTAGAAGTCACAATACAGTCTCCACCCTTCCTTGTGACCATTCCAGGGCTGATTCTCTCTGCCAGCTTTGAGGCAGTTGCTGTGGCACCAAACATACCATGTTATGGTAGCTGCTTAGCTCTGCCCTGTGGAGGCTACAGTTATGGAAGAAGATACCATTCCAGCTGCTCATCTCCTTGTTATTTCAGAAGGTCACTGGCCAGCTGCTCTTATTTATGTAATCCATGAGCCACTTGCTAATCACCTTGAGGATTAGTATGGTACAGATCAGGGCCTGCCAAGATGAACCAACCTCAAATGAAGTCAATGGGAACTAATCTCTTTATGGAAATGTTCTTTAACCTTGGGTCCCCAGATGTTGGACTACAACACTGATCATCCCAGGTATGTCCAATGGCCAAAGATGCTGGGAATTTTAGTCCACCAAGAGGTTCCATGCACATGTACATTTTCATCAGTTGATTACTTTAGTGCAGGTTTCACAAACTTGGGTCTCCAGTTGTTTTGGGACTACAATTCCCATCACCCCTGACTACTGGTCATGTTAGCTAGGGATGATGGGAGTTGTAGTCCAAAAATAGCTGGAGACAAGTTTGGGAAACCCTGCCTTAGTGTGTGTGTGTGTGTGTGTGTGTGTGTGTGTGTGTGTGTGTGTGTGTGTATAGGAGACAATGATTGATAGAACTTCCATATCCACTCAGACACCAAGCATTTTATTGGAATTAACTCACACATTTATTCGTCATTCTTTGTCAAGTTATGCAGCTCAGAAATCAAGTGTACACAAGGAGTGGCCAGAATTATGTCCTCCATATGCTGTCAGATCACAACTTCCATCATCCTTGACCAACATATGAAGAACATAAGAAGAGTCTGCTAGATCAGGCCAATAACACATCTAACCATTCTCAAAGTAGCCAGCCATGTGACTCTTTGGGGAAACCGCACATAGGATGGAAGCACAAGAACCCTCTCCCCTCTTGTGGTTTCCAGCAACTGGTATTCAGAAGCATTCTTGCCCCCAACCATGCATAGCCATCATGGCTAGTAGCCATTGACAGATTTAAACCCCATGAATTTGCCCAATCCTATTTATGATGGGATGGTGGAAGTTGTAGTCTACCAAATTCTAGAGGGCACCAACTAGCTCAACATTTATTTTTGTCTTGTTCACTGTATCGTAGACTCATGGAAGATACCTTCAAGGATGTTGCGTTCAAATCCCCACTACTGGGTGAGCTCCCATTGCTCGGTCCCAGCTCCTGCCCACCTAGCAGTTCAAAAGCACGTCAAAGCGCAAGTAGATAAATAAGTACTGCTCCAGCGGGAAGGTAAACGGTGTTTCTGTGCGCTGCTCTGGTTTTGCCAGAAGAGGCTGGCCACATGACCCGGAAAAACTGTCTGCAGACAAACGTCGGCTCCCTCAGCCAGTAAAGCGAGATGAATGCCGCAACCCCAGAGTCGTTCAAGGCTGGACTTAACTGCCAGGGGTCCTTTACCTTTTACTCCTGGTGACCAGCCAGATGTCTGTGGGAAGCCCCCAGTAAGCCCCTAAGACACACACCCAAACGTTTGTCCCCAGCATCTAGCATTCACAGGTAGACTGCCTTATGACATAGAAGTTATGTTCTTAACTATCATGGATATTAACATAAGAGGAGCCCTGCTGGGTCAGATCAAAGGCCCATCTATTCAAGCAGACCCACAAGCAGACCTCAAAGCCAGCAGCCCTCTCCTGAATTGTGATTTCTATCAGTAGGTAATTCAGAGGCATATTACTGCTCCCGGCAGTGGAGCTAGAACAACCTGTATGAATATTGCTTTTGGCACAGGATTAGACAGCCACAGATAAGCACAAAAAATCATCCAGAGGGCAACTCCATCACACCACCAGCTCCTCCCCAATTTCAGCTTTTCTTTTCATTTCATTTTAAAACCAAGGTGATTATAACTGCTTGTCTGGCCTACCACTCTCCCTGGGAATCCACCTATTATAGCAGGAAACTGCTTTGACCCTGAGGAAGTTCTACCAGACCTTTTGGGTCACACCTCAACATTCCTGGTATGTTCCAACTCTCAAAGGTGCTTTAGAAATTGCATGCTGGGTGGAATACAGTGGCGAAAAAAGTCTAATTCAGCAACACATGATCGTAGCTTCCTTCCCACCTCACTTTCTGTCACCTGGCCTCACCCCAAGCATGTTTTCATGTCCTAGCCCTTCTTTATAGCCAGTTAAAGGAACCCACAAACTCCTCCACCTGCCCTCACTGGCATTCCATATAGTCAGCATTATCACATCCATCATAATTCTTTTATCATTTTCGCTCCACCTTACTTTCATGAAAGAGCTCCTTATCTTATCATCCATAGCTTATCTGCTCAAGAATAACAAAAGCGTCCAGTAGTGCAATGATGAGTTTAGAAGTTCAGTGCCTCTTCGTGATAATTGCAGCCATGCCCTCTCAAAGCCATGCTCCTTTCTAAATCTATGCAATATAATTATTCAAGAATACCGGTAATAATTAGGGATGTGTTGCAATGATCAATGCAGATCTCTGCGTATTGCCTTTCAACTCGATCTACTATTTTTTGTGCATGAATATGGGCAAGTGATTTGGAGTTTTCCAATATCTTCTTTCCGAGAGACTTAAGTTGTGTTTTTCTTGAAGTTCCATAGTACATGAGAGAACTTGCACATCATTCCCTTGAAACAGGAGCACCTTGTGTTTTTAACATTCCTAAATGCTCAGCTTTGGAGCACATAGAACTCCTCCTCCTTGGTGTTCTTTCAACACACCTTCTCCTGAAGGACCTTAGGAACCCATCCTCAGTGGCCAACTCTCACTCTGATTGGCTGCAATCAGCGCAAAGAGTGGGAAGACTTCTTCTCAGTGACTAAAAGGTCCCCTTTTGTGCTGACTGAGAGGCTTTGGGAAAATGGAAAGAGGGACCCTGCTGGGGATCTTCAGCTACCCGTGACCCTGATCCACTAGACCTCTGAAAGTACTTAGGTTGGTTTGCTGCTATGTGCAAACACATTGATTGACCCTATCTAATAGGGGTAGTCTCTATTTTATGGAGGAAGTGAAGTGGCTCAATGGTAGAGCAACTGCTTTGTATGCAGAAGGTACCAGGTTCAACCCTCAACATCTCTAGGTAGGGCTGGGAATTACTTCTAATCCTGGAGAGCTGCTGCCAGTTGATGTAGACCATAGCTAGATGGACCACAGTGGTCTAACTCAGTGTAAGGCAGCTTCCTGTGTTGTTATGTTCCTGGTTACTTGACATACATTTTAAGGGCCATAACACAGTAATAAAACATCTGCTTTGCATGAAGAAGGTCCCAGGTTCAATCCTCGGCATCTCCAGGTAGCTCTGGGAAAGAATTCCTTTCTGAAGCCCTTGAAAAGTTGTTGCCACTCAGTTTGGGAAATAATGAGCTCAGTCCAGGCTGTTGTGGTCTGGCTTCTTATGTTCTGAAAAACCACTGCCCCCTTGTCTCTGACCTGCTATAGAGGAACATAGGGACACTCTTCACAAGCCAGTTATCCTATGGTGGATTTCCTCCTCTGAAGTGACCATGTCCAATCATTAAAATCACCAATTGAGGTCCAGTTCAGGAATAGACAATATGGTGTCTTCTAAATGTCCATTTTTGGCATGGAGCCAAGGTAGAGATTGCAACCCTTTGTTTCTGTTTCTTATTAACCATGGTTTGAGGTGTTGTCTGAGTTAATAGCTCAGTCTACTTCATTCTACCCAGATGAATCATATAACCATAGAATTGTAGAGTTGGAAGGGATTAACTCATTCTACTGCAGTATTTACTCCCTCCCTCCCTAATCTTAATCCAATGAGTCAATTTAACAAAGTTAATTAAAGTCCAGCATTTAATTTCCCGCTCAACTTCTGTGGACACCTCCATTCCCCCTCCCCCCAGTGTTGAGCTATGAAAGCTCTTGCTGCCAATTAAAATAATAGCGTCCCTATTTTCATTAATTGATTAGTGCCTTATGGGTTATCCAAAGCCTGCCTGCCCCGTGGCAAGGTGTAGTGGAGTAATGAAGTCATTGCTACATCCTCAGTCTTACACCACCTGGGGCAGAACATCTGAAACTGTCGTATACCAAGTGAGACCATTGGTCCATTGTCTCTGCTGTCTGGCAGCAGCTCTCCAAGGTTTCAGACTCAGAGGAAATCCACAGCCATACCTGGAGAGTCCTGGGATTGAATTTGGGACCTTCTGCATCTAAAGCAGGTGCTCTACCATCGAGTTACTGCCCTTAAGGCTCACTCACCCTTCTTTTTGGTATGAGATTTCTTTCGCTCGTCCATGACTTCTAGGCATCAGTCCAAGTGGAGGTTATTTGGTCTTGCTGCTTTCCCTAGAAAAAAGCCTGTGGTTTAGCACTGAATCAGAACAAAAGTCAATCCATAAAAAGATGGGCATTTCTTCCAATTCAGCACTAAACTGAGGGGTTTCCTGGGGAAAGCAGTGGGACCCCAAAAGAACCCACTACTACTTCTGGGGCATGTGGGTTGGTTTTGATCCCAACCAGCTGTGTTGCATGTTATATCCCATTGGTTATGTGCTATGGAGCTCAGTGACATTGCAAGACCTGAGTGGGCTCTCGTTTGCATCCCACTTCCTTCATCTGCACCTCTTGGGGTTCTATTTATTGGTCACGGTCAAGTGTGACAGAATGCTGTGTAGTGTCAGATATAATCTTGGCTTTCTATTTGTAGTATTTACCCACATTTGTGTGGAGGAAGGATCAAATGCTAGGTGTGTGGACAATAAAACAACACGAGAAGACTGGAATTATGATGCAAAGCAAGCTTTTATTTATTGGGTTGGTTATTATTGTTGTCGTTTGAAATTTGGGATCATAAACTGGATTGTATCATTGCAAAACTGCTGGCTTTGATCTGAGTGAAAGGACATAGGCAGAGACCTAAAGGATGTTTCTATTGCCACGTTGGAGACAAAATATATCTATATCACAGTAAGTGGCCACAGCATAAATCGTTGGATCTGCCTTTAGAGGGACAACAGTCCGGAGCAAGTAGAGAGCAGTTTAACTGAAGCAGGTACAGGATTGGTTTGCAGAAGTGCTGAGTACCCACTGATTCCTGCTGGGATTCTTCAGGGCTCAGCATTTCCGAAAGCATTGCATTGGTTCTTCACGTTCCACTAGAAGGTCCTCTCCAGGGCTTAGCAGGGTCCGCAGGGTCCGCAGGGTCCACAGATGCTGTTCCTTCGGACGATGGGGTAAGAGAAGCTTCCACGCCTGGATCCGTAGCCATAGCATGGCTGGTAGCAGCTAGAGCCACGCCCATAGAGGCCCCCATAACCGCAGCTGCCATATCCGTACCCACCATAGCCCAAGCCACCATATCCGCTTTGTGGGTAGCAACCACGGCCACCGTAACCCCAGCCGCCATAACTTATTGGCTGGTAGCAAATACCTCCACAACCCTGACCACCATAGCCCCAGCCTCTGGAACCAAAACCGCCATAGCTCAGTGGCTGATAGCAACCACTGCCGTAGCTATAGCCTCGCCCGTAACCTCCTTGCCCATAGCCACCATAGCAGCTTCCGGAACTATGGCGGATTCTGCGCCCAGAGCCTCCATAACAACTTCCAGAGCTGTAGCCATGCCCAGAGCCTCCATAGCAGCTGCTGGAGGAGGTGGGTTTGCAGTAACCTGGGTCACACTGGGATTGGTGCTTGAAGGTGCTCATGTTGCTTGGAGTTGGAGTTGGACCTGAAACAACACAGCACAGAGCAGAGTCAACTTGGAGGAACTTCTGACTAGGCAGAGCGAAGTTCTGAAATGGTCAAGTGTTGGAATGGAGTAACACTGAGGGGAGCACAATACTATGGGCTGGATCAAACTAAGGCCACATTCTCACCATAGATGTAAAAACATTATGGCATCACTTGCAACAATCATGGCTTCCTCCAGAGAATTCTGGGAGCTGTGTTTTGTTAAGGCTGTCAGAAGTCTGTCCCTTATTCCCCTCACAGAGCTATAGTTTAACAAGCCCTCTTCACAGGGAACTCTGGGAATTGTGTCTCTGTGAGGGGAATAGGGAGTCTCCTGACAATTCCCAGCACTTTTAACAAACTACACCTCCCAGAATTGTTGGATACAACCCTGAAGATTCCAAACCCTTTTGCCATTAGATGGTTACAGACAACTAAACTATATTCAGAGTATACCCACTGAAATTAATAGACATTACTACGTTAACCACATTAATTGACCTAATCTAATGTATCGGTAGATGGATACAAACCGGGTATTAAGAAGGTTGAAAACTGGAGTTGAGTTTTGTTAGAGAACTGCAACTTCCATCAGCCACACCAAACACACCCAATGGCCAGGGATGAGGGGAATTATATTTCAGCAACAGCAGGAGCGCCATATTCCCCAAGCTGGAAATTCACAGGAATTTATTCTAAGGCAAGAGGGAGGAAGTTGGACTCCACCTCTCAGGGGTGTACCCAGGATCAAAACTGGGGGGGGGGCAAGCCATGGTCGTTCAGGTTTGCTTTGAATGGACGCTGATCATTTTTGCTTCTAGGGGGAGGGGGCAGCTGCCTTCTGGGGGGGCAGCTGCCCCCTCTGCCCCCCCCTGGGTACGCCCATGCCACCTCTCATCATACCTGGTAACTGGCAATGTTGACCAAGGCTGACAATTCATTTGCTATATTTCTATCCCCCCCCCCTTTCCTCTAAGGAGTTCATGGTGGTGTACATGCTTCTCTGCTTCCCATTTTACCCTCACAACAATCCATTGAGGTATGTTAGGCTGAGAGACAGTGGCTGGCCTAAGGTCACCCAGTGAGTTTCCTGGCCAAGTGGGGACTTGAAACCTGGTCTCCCAGGTCTTAGTCTAACACTCTTCCTACAACACAACACTGGAGTCCAGCACCATCTGTTCTAAAACCTACAGCCAAGATATTTTCAAATAAGTAAACAAGGACTAGGAGAGGAATCATTTGAAAGAAAGACAAAGTCAAGTAATGTTCTTCTGAGATCCAACCACCACTGCCACATTAGGAAAACAATAGGAATCAAATAAAGCTCTGAAGCATCACTAAAAGACTGGATCACTGCAAAGACTTACTTGGACTTCTGAACGATGGAGATCAAGTGAGGATGCTGGAGAAGTGTTGGATGCCTTGCCCTTTTATACCCTATCTGGGGCAGTCTTTTGATTATGAGACATCCCTCGTGCACAGGATTTTCAAATGCTAATTAATTATCAGCCCAGGTAGGCCACGCTCACACAGATGCAACATCCTAATTGCTTTAATTGTCTTTTCCTCCCTCCTTTGGGGCTATTAGTTTATCAAAGGCATCTCAGTGTCAACTCAGCATGCAATGCCCGTCAACACCCTCCTCTCTTTCATATTTAACAAGCTGGGGGATAGGCATAATGCTACTCTTGGATGGCCATTGCTACATTTTGGCTAGGCATTGGTCATGCTGAACTGGGTGAACCCAGCACCCTACAAAACCTACTGTGGAAGAGCTTGACAAATCCCAGTTGGTCAGCCATGACCTCCTTCTAGTCCACATGTGTCGCAATCAAAAGCATGAATCATTTTCATCATTGTATCTTGGTGTGCTTCATGTTGGTGTGCTCACACTACTTTCGACAAGGGATGCGCCATTGAGCAGGAGTGACTTGCGACTGAGGGAAGGGTCCAGTTTGGACCCACATGCCTGGGCCAAAGCCCCAATGGCCCTTTACCAACATAGTGGTGTGTCACAAGCCAAATCTAATTTATGACGGTTGTGGGTTTTCTGTAAGCACCGAAAGAACTTTCTGATAGTGACAGTGGACCAGATTACTATGGAAGGTGGTGGGCTCTTCTTCACTGGAGGTATTTAAACAGATCTTGGATGGTCATCTGTCAGGGATTCTTTCACTGTGATTCCTGCATTGTAAGGCATTAGACTAAATGGGGGCCCTTCCAACTCTTCGGGGTCCCTTCCAACTCTATCATTCTCTTATTCTGTAATTCTATGTTTCTTTTTTCTTTTTAAAGAAAATAATGGTTATAATGGGAATGCCATTTTCTGGAATGAAATCCCCTCCACCAGATTTATGTTAAAGTGATCAGACCACATTGCCTACCTTTAAACTACACCATCAAGATGGACTAAACTGATTGAAGCTCAAAGCTCTTAACAGAGCCTCCAAGTGTCCCTATTTTCCAGGGACAGCCCTGGATTTACAAAAGCCATCCCAGTTTCTTATTTGATCCTGGAATGTCCAACTTTTCCCTAGGATGTCCCTATTTTAATCAGAGACATGTTGGAGGATACAGAGTTATTTGACTGCTGAGCCATCTGAAGGCAGCCCTGTATAGGGAAGTTTTTTTTTTAATGTTTAACGTTTTATTATGCTTTCATATGTGTTGGAAGCTGCCACTCAGTCTGATGGGTGTTACATAAATAATAATATTAATATTAATACTATTATTATGGAATAGGGTGTCCTTATTTTCATCAGAGAATTGTTGGAGGGTATGCTCCTAACAGTAACGAAGAGTGAATTTAATACAGTAAAATTTGAAATCTGGAAAATCAGGGATAGGCAACGTTCATACATTCAGCCGCCATGACTTAACTGAAGATTTTATAAAGATCTACCAGCTTCCGCCGCTGAATGCAATGGGGAGAGAAGGAGCTCCCTTTCATTTGTGGGGTGGCGCAGCAAGCCTGCAGCAGGAGCTCAGGGCTTCTTCCTAAGACCAGTTTGCCCTCAGACCCAATCCAGTTGCCATATTCTAGCATGGAGCCCAACTCCAGAAGAGATCCTATCATCACCATCATGTGTAGTCAGGGCCCATCATAAAGTTGGTTCCATTTATGAGCAAACCATTCCCAGTGTTGACAAGTGATGCCCAGTGATTACTCTTATACATTATATTAACGTTGTCTCAATGTAGGTACATCTACATAGTGCATGCATATTAGATGTCAAATCAAATCAGAGGTGTTGACTCAGGTGGCTTTAATGTGACTTTAAGAGGAAGAAGAGAGGTCTACCAATGGTTCTTAGCCACACTGGTCAAAAGGATGCTCTGTATTCACAGTGCTCTTCTGAATACCAGATGTTGAAGAGGAACAACCAGATGGAAAGGCTGTTTCCTTCCTGCCCCACTTGTGGGCTTACCAGAGGCATCTGATTGGCTGTTGTGGAAAACAGGATGCTGGACTAGAATAGACCTTCGGTCTGATCCAGCAGGGCACTTCTTGTGCACCCAGAATGGGATTAAAGGGCCCTTCTTTGTCAGTACCACAGGACTGGGAGAAATGTATCCCCATACAGTGTGTGCGTCTCCTAAAGGATACAGCAATGCCATTGGGCTGGCATGGATAAGTCTAGCCATATCTTACACCCATTATATCTAAATACGAAGCAATGCACCTCTGAATATTTCATATTGGAAGCAAATGGAAGGGAAGGATATATGCAGTCTTGATTGGCTCCTGGGAATCATTGTGCCAGCCACTTTGCAATGCAGAACGGGCCTTTTGTTCTGATTCAGTAGGGATATTATGTGTGTGTTTTTATGCGACATGTTCCTATTCCCTGCTCTGTTTCTCATTTTTAATAGAAGCATAAGGTTGTGTCCAGATAAAACCTACTGAGAATAGATGCACTGAAATCAACAGCTGTGACTAACTGATCTCAGAAGCCCACTCCACAATAACCCAAAGCAGGGCTTATAGTGTGGCTGCCCTTGTTCTGTGAAACAGCAATTCCTGTCAAGATATGAGAGGCACCCACTAGATCTACTGTTTCCAGGGGGTGAAAATTGAAAGCATTTTTTTTGTTCAAACAGCCTTTTCCAGCTAGATAAATGGTTCCTTGACATTGGTGTCTATTTTGCATTGTTTTAGATTCGTATTAAATGCACCAGCTGTTTGTTTTGGTTGGTGTTTTGTTTTTGTTTTGTTTTTAAAAAATCTTTTTCTTTTCTGTTTTTACTGTACATCACTTTGAGGCAACTGTAGCAGGTAATTCATTATTATTATTATTATTTAGGAGTTGGACCTTTGGGTCCCTGGCAACTCTCCAATTCTATGGAAGACTATGAGTAATGGGGGTGGGAGAGAGAGAGTGTGTGTGAATTCAGCAGGGCTTAATTTGTTTTTTGCTTGTTAGTTTGTTAATGTTCTTAATATCATTTTGTGGGTTATGAGGGCTGTAATGCTTTGTGAATTTTATAATAGGACTTGTGGTTATGCCGTTCAGCCTATTTTTTAAAAGTTCTTTTCTTAATAGTGTTTTATACAAGGTGGCTGTTTTACTGATGACTTGCAATTATTTCACTGATTGTTTGTTAATTATTTTATATTATTTATGTTGCACCTAATTGTGATGCTCTACTATGTCACTATTTATTGCATGCAAGCTGCTTTGTGACTTGTGTGAGCGAAATGTAACATACCCTCCAACATTCTTCAGATGACAATAGGGGCATTTCTCAATCTTCCCCAACTGACCCTCCTCGACCCCCCATTTTTGTCCCCCCACTCACAGAGCATTTCCTATCAGAAGAATGGTGAGTGTCACCACCACTTCACCAATGGGAAACAATACACATGCCCCCCCCCCCACTGTCCTGAGAACACCTCTTAATCCCTATGTTATGTTATTTTATTTTATTCTTTAGTAGATTTATAAAACACCCACCCACCCACCCACCAATAAATACATTTTAGAAAGGGGGCAAAATTAGACTCAGATGCACAATCAGATTATTATTAGTAGTAGTATTATTAGTATTTTAAAAGACTCATTGCACTCCACTCTGCTCCCCTTTTCTTCCCACCCAGGGGGTCCCTGCCCTCTGCACTAAAGAAAAGGAAAAAGAAATGAACAAATACATAAATTAAAAGGAGAAATGGGGTGGGGTGGAGTAAACATTTCTTGCAAGGTGAAAAAAATGCCACTACATGCTTTAACTCTGGCAATCTCCAGAGGGGTTGTCAGGGCGAAATGCCCCCTGTGTCCTGGGCTGCCAGTCCCAAGTTCCTCCCCACCCCCCATAAATTTATAAATTGCTTGATTGAGGGGGACGGGAACCCTCAAAGAAATATATTGTTTAGTGTGTTGGACTAGGACTTGGGAAAGGCGATGAGTCTCACTGGATGTGACCTTGGGTCAATCAACCCCTCTCAGCCCAATCTAACTCGCAAGATTCTTTTGAGGATTAAATAAGGAACAAGAGAACCATAAACACCCCATTGAGCTCCCTGAAGAAGGAAAGAAAAAAGTTGTGCTATCAAGGCAATAAAAAGAAATAAAGAAAATCTGTGCTATAGAACGTGTCATTGCACACCATCAAGATTTTTTTTTAAGGTCAAAGTTGTTATATTGCATTGAAATATATACATACAAGTTAACAACTGGTTCTTAATACGATATTTTGCGCTGCCAGGGTTTTGAGTATCATATGATTCATGCACCGGAGATCTTTGAGGTCTTGGGGCCACACCCTTTAAATCAGGTAATCCCTGCCGTGAGTCTAAATCGGAGGGAACATGTGAAGTTGAGCTTCCTCAAATTGAACGTCGACTCCTTGCTGACTCATCTGGTAATAGGATGGAAGAGTCCAAACTTCTAAAGTGTTGTCATCAAAGGATGGAAATACTGACAATATATTATTTTTTCTTGCAACATTTTTTTGGTTTTATTATAGAATCGTAGTTGGAAGTTATCCCAAAGGTCATCTAGTCCAAACCCCTGTAATACAAGAATCACAGCTAAACAATCCCTGACAAATGGACACCCAACCTCTTTTGGATGGGAAAGAGAGTCCAAAACCTTCTGAGGTAGTCCATTGCACTGCTGAACAGCTCTTACCACCAGAAAGGTCTTCCTAATGTTTAGTTGGAATCTCCGTTCTTGTACCCTGAATCATAGAGATGCAGGTGGTGCTGTGGTCTAAACCACTGAGCCTCTTGGGCTTGCTGATCGGAAGGTTGGTGGTTCAAATCCCTGCAACGGGGTGAGCTCCTGTTGCTCCGTCCCAGCTCCTGCCAACCTAGCAGTTTGAAAGCACGCCAGTGCAAGTAGATAAATAGGTACTGCTAAGGTGTTTCTGTGTGCTCTGGCTTCCATCATGGTATCCGGTTGCGCCAGAAGCGGTTTAGTAATGCTGGCCACTTGATCCAGAAAGCTGTCTGTGGACAAACACTGGCTCCCTCAGCCTGAAACAAGATGAGCGCCGCAACCTCAGAGTCGCCTTTGACTGGACTTTACCATCCAGGGGTCCTTTACCTTTTACTGTTACCTACCTTGAATGGGACACGGGTGGCACTGTGTGTTAAACCACAGAGCCTAGGGCTTGCCGATCAGAATAATAATAATAATAATAATAATAATAATAATAATAATAATAATTTATTATTTATACCCCGCCCATCTGGCTGGGTCCCCCCAGCCACTCTGGGCGGCTTCCAAAAGAACATTAAAATACAGTAATCTATTAAACATTAAAAGCCTCCCTAAACAGGGCTGCCTTCAGATGTCTTCTAAAGGTCTGATAGTTGTTGTTCTCTTTGACATCTGAAGGGAGGGCGTTCCACAGGGCGGGCGCCACTACCGAGAAGGCCCTCTGCCTGGTTCCCTGTAACTTGGCTTCTCGTGGTGAGGGAACCGCCAGAAGGCCCTCGGCACTGGACCTCAGTGTCCGGGCTGAATGATGGGGGTGGAGACGCTCCTTCAGGTATACTGGACCGAAGCCATTTAGGGCTTTAAAGGTCAGCACCAACACTTTGAATTGTGCTCGGAAACGTACTGGGAGCCAATGTAGGTTTTCAAGACCGGTGTTATGTGGTCTCGGCGGCCGCTCCCAGTCACCAGTCTAGCTGCCGCATTCTGGATTAGTTGTAGTTTCCGGGTCACCTTCAAAGGTAGCCCCACGTAGAGCGCATTGCAGTAATCCAAGCGGGAGATAACTAGAGCATGCACCACTCTGCGAGACAGTCCGCGGGCAGGTAGGGTCTCAGCCTGCGTACCAGATGGAGCTGGTAGACTGCTGCCCTGGATACAGAATTAACCTGCGCCTCCATGGACAGCTGTGAGTCCAGAATGACTCCCAGGCTGCGCACCTGGTCCTTCAGGGGCACAGTTACCAGAAGGTCGGCGGTTCGAATCCCCACGACGGGGTGAACTCCCGTTGCTTGGTCCCAGCTTCTGCCAACCTAGCAGATCGAAAACAGGTCAAAGGGCAAGTAGATAAATGGATACCGCTGCAGCGGGAAGGTAAACGGCATTTCCATGCACTGCTCTGGTTCGCCAGAAGTGGCTTAGTCATGCTGGCCACATGACCTGGGAGCTGTACGCCGGCTCCCTCGGCCAGTAAAGCGAGATGAGAGCCTCAACCCCAGAGTCGTCTGTGACTGGACCTAATGGTCAGGGGTCCCTTTACCTTTACCTTGAATCCATTGGTTTGGGTCCTACCCTCTGGAGCAGTAGAAAACAAGCTTGCTCCCATCTTCTATGAAATGTGACAGAATTTGGGACAGTATACTGGCATCAAGTTATTTCCTGCTGTTTTCATAAGGGAACACAAACACACATGCGTGGAAAGGGTTCACAATGATGATCATTGTGTCACACCACACCCACTGGTTAGCACAACATGCCAATGTTTTGATCAAAAGCCATCCTTCCAGAACACAACAGGTATTGCCATGTTAAAGGAATATTAGAAAACAGGGCAGAAGCACTAGCATTACAATCAGGAAAACTAATATGATATTCCCCGAGTCTATATGCACCCTCCATGGGTCTACTTAGAATAACTCAGTTGGATATAATGCAGAAAATTTAGAACAGGGGTGCCCAAAAGAGGGCCAGATTTGATGAAGTGAACATGCGTGAGGGCCGACCAAAGTTGTTGAGCTTTTTTTAGAATTGAAGAATTTTACCCGAAACTGCCACAGGGGCCGGGTTAAGCCGAATGGCGGGTCAGATTTGATCCCCAAAACGGACTTTGGACATGCCTGATGTAGAAGGAGCAAACTGAAATTCTTCGGCGTGTGTTAGACATGCTCCTTAATTTCAATGGGGCTACTCTGAGTGGGAGTAAAGTTGGACGCAACCCAAAGTCTCCTGGAATAGCTTGCCTTGTGTTCTTCCAAAGTCAGGTGTGTTTAATAACCTAACCGTGATGACTTTGAGGATAGGGGAAATAAACTTGATTTGCAAAGACTTAATCTCCCCCCACAATCTTCTTGGGCTTATTAAAAAATAGCTGGGTCTCAGTACACACTCAGCATCATTTGCTATCTAGATAAGAAGTCATGGGTTGGGGAGGAACGGAAGTGGCGCTCTAGTAATTGATGTTCAAGCAACCAAGCAAACATCAAGGTGGCTTCAGCTTGGAACTGGTCCCACGAATGGAAAACAAGGAAGAAACCCTGAAGTACTGAGGTGCACCAGCACAAACACAGTTGCCCCCAGACCTGTTATGCTGTTTAACAGTTCAAAATCAACCACCAAGCTGTGGAATGGGAGGTTGTGCTAAACAGGGTGTGTGCTGTTGTTTTTGCATAATTCTGTCCATGAATGTGTAGTAGAGGGAAGATTCTGTTCATGTGCTGTAGAATCAAGATATGGCTCCTTCCTCCTGTGGGATTCTACTTATGGTGTGTGAGGGTCCCTGAACCTATTATGGAAGGATCACTCATCCAGTCTTGTAAAGGTCAGCCCTCAAGAACAGGGAGAAAGAGGTTCAAACCTACAAAAGACCCAGTGATCACGGGCATGAAACTGTCATCTGAGCATATGCAATGATTCCCTCAAATGTACACACCTTAGCTGAACTCCAGAGTGAATGTGGGTTATGTTTTCCAATTGAATGGAATCTGTTTTGCGTGTCGAGGTCCCAAGACACCCTCAAATAAATTCACACTTCACACAGAAATTTAGGTTTAAGGTTTTTGGCATAATTTTGGCCACAACTTTATTTAAATACAACCAATGTGAGTGGTTGCTTAGGCATTGGTTCCGACTATCTGTCCCCCGCCCTGGGACAGAACTGACATCCGCTAGCCAGCGAAGTCAGTAAGGGTAAACACTTTAGGGGGAGAGAATGGAGCTGGGTGCCAGGCCCTCGCCTCTCCCCAAATGCTCCAAGGGGCTCTTGCGTGGCCCTAGCCCCTTGTCAGGGGTACGGACAAAAGCATGGCGAGCCCCTGGATTCCTTTAATGGAATACCCTTGCAGCAGCAGCATTGGAGGGGCAGGCACAGCCGATTCCTTACCCCTCCACCAACCAATTTTAACCAATGCCTAACCACAACCTTACAAGTTGTGACGATTTGCTATGCAGTAGGCAAAAACCAAATGGCCCCAGCCAATTAGCGAAATGGACAAAATTCCTACCAGGCCCCTGCCCCAAAGCAGGCGACCCCATGACAGGCATAGCAAGGTCAAATGCAAAAGACCCTGAAAACAGGGAGGGTGGGTGGGAGATCCGATGCATGCAGCGAAAAGAAGAAGCTCAACGCTGCGGGCAGGGAATATAAGGCCTATGGCTGTCAATCATCAATTCGCAACATCAACATCTCTCCAACAACAAGAGGAGCCCAATCACATCTGTGGCCATCCAAACAAACTCGCCCAGCAACAGGGGGTTGTCTTGTTAACCCTTCCTCAACAAGTGCTCTCCATGAAGGAGAATCCACTTTGGGGAAAACACAACAAACAGCAGTATAGCTAAAAAAAACAAAAACCCACCCACCCACAACCCTACGGGGGGTTGGGCTGTGTCCAATGTCATGTATACACAGCTTAAAACACCAGCAGGGGCAGCACACTGGAGCAGGAGTAAATGTTAAAGTGTAAACAAGCTAACTATTTGAGGAAATGAATTTGATGAATGGATGAATGAGGAAAGCCCCACAAAAATACAATTATAAATGACCTATCTCCCAAGGATTTAGCCAAGCGGCGTTTTACAATCATGTATGTAAGTGATTTCTTCACAATGTCCTGAGGCAAGGAGTACCTTGGAGGAATGGTGTGTTGTGAAGAGAGGAAAACATTCCAGAGCATTGTCACACGCAGTCCGGGATCTTTTCCCTGTCAGTGGATGATAATTATGTTTTCATAACTGCATCATTTCAATCTCAGTTGGTTTCACTTGGAGTTACTCAGCCAATTGGAATCTGGAAGGTACCAGCAAGGGCTCTGAGTGGTTCATGTGCTGGTGGTCCAATCCAAGAATGGACATAACCGGTGAGAAACTATTGAAGGATGCCAAATCCACATGTTCTTATGTTCTGGATCTTTATCTCTTTATCTTTCACTTTCATCTCTCTCTGAGAACATCTTTCAGTCTTGCGTCAGGAAACTAGAACAACCTTCCAAACTGGAACAACCTCCCGAGGTTACTGTGAGGACAAATTGCACAGAATGTGCTTTGCATATTCAATTTATTATTGCCATTCCTTTTTCTCTTATCATTTAATGCCTTGCTGACGTCTTCATGCAGGCAGTATCAAAATTGTTTCGCCCATTTTATCCTTACAGCAACCCTGTCAAAGAGGCTGGGCTGAGAGACAGTGGCAGGCCTAAAGTCACCCAGTGAACATCACGGCTGCATGAACCCTTGTCTCCTAGGTACTAGCCCAACACTCAAACCACTGTACCACCACTGGCTCTCATTCTATTGACTTAAATCCATTGGGAAATATTAACAGGGCTGCCTCTAAAAACACCAGCAAGACTCATGGATGGTTGGATATGTAAATATTGATTTCACCAGTCCAAAACTAGACGCTCACATGCCTGTACAAGTAATGACATGGATTCATGTACAAGCTTCAAAGCCTTGTGAATAATACCTCGATCATCCACTTTAAAACTTGTTCAGAGGCTATGCCATTATATTCTCACAGCAACATGAGGCGGGTGAAGCTGCGGAGAAGTGTCTGATTGGTCCATGTTCACCTTGTGAGATTATATAGATGGCTGGAGAGTTGAACATAGCCACAATTGACACTTTCAGAACCGATGTGCATGCCATGTGGAGAATAGCTTAGCACACTCATATACATGACAACACACCTCACGGACACGGCAATAATATAATTATTACAATTATAAATGAATTGGCTAATGTTATAAATGTAATAAAATTATAATTAGATATGGACATTGCTGGATTTCTCTGTTTGCAATTACTGGACGTCTGATCACTGGAAGGTATTAACTGATTCTAGTTGCGTGTTTAGACCTTTTACCAACCCCTTAGAAATAAATTCACACATAACTCAGATATTTGGTTTGTTTTTTGGCAGAATTTAGGCCACAACTTTATTGATTACAATCAAGTGAGTGGTTGCATAGGCTCTGGTTTGACTAGCTCCCTGCACCCTTGCAGGCAGCGCTGACCCTGAGCTCTATCGTAGGTCAGCCAAGGGTGAACACCAGGGACAGCGGAAGGCGGGAACCCCGCCAGTCTGCCACCCTGATGTCCCCCAGTCTCGGGCACGGGCA
The DNA here is from genome assembly GCA_034642065.1 of Darevskia nairensis. Taxonomy (NCBI): domain Eukaryota; kingdom Metazoa; phylum Chordata; class Lepidosauria; order Squamata; family Lacertidae; genus Darevskia; species Darevskia nairensis. The sequence continues at coordinate 397,126 of JAWWNI010000425.1, forward strand.
CAACCCCTCACAGGGTTGACCAAAACATTGAGTCTCTGGATTCCTTTACCGGAATACCCTTCGCATAGGGGTGGCGAGACCCTTCTCCCACCCCATCACCTGAACCAGAGCCTATCCGCAACCTTACAAGTTGTGACAATTTGCTATGTGGCAGGTGAAACCCAAGTGCCAACAGCCAATCAGCCAAATGGGGAAAATTCCTGCTGTGCCCCTGTCCCAATGACAGGTGACACACGACGGCATAGCAAGGTCAAGCGCAAGTCCTAAATATAGGGAGAGGTGGGTGGGTGTTCCGATGCACTACCCCCAAGAGGAAGCTTAGACGCACATGCATGGGCTTAAATAGGTCCCTCGATGTCTTTTACCTGCGTCCCATTATCCGGATTGCTCCCATCATCGAGGGACCTACCAATAGGGTGTTGTGGCCATCCAATCGATCCCACCCACAACACTGGGCTTGGTTGTCAGGTCGCACCGCAACACATGCCCTCTTTGAGGGAGGACCCAATGAAGCATGATCCATAGAGCCACAAACATGCAGTGTATTTATTTCTCTGGTGATAACAGGGGCATGTTCTGACCATGATGTTGTGGTCATAAGAACTATAGGAAGAGTCTGCTGCCTCAATGCAATGGCCCACCTAGTCCAATATCCTGGATGGATAATGAATAATGGTGAAATAGAGTAGGTACAAATGCAGACAATTCCAACAAGAAAGGAAAGTGGGAGGCATCTAAAGAAATGAGTGTGGATGCATAAGGAGATTACAGATGAGCTGAGATTTAAGAAGGGCATGGATAAGAAATGGGGGAAAGAGGAAATAATGAAGAGTATACATGATTAGCCAACAGTTGTAGAGAGAATGCAAGGTGGGCAAAGGCTCAGAATAAGCTCAGGCTTGTAAGAGAGATTAAACATAATAAAAGGGGGTCTTCAGCTATGTTTGAAGCAAGAGAGAAAACAAGAAGAAGACAGAGAAATCCTAGTGGGTGACAGAGAGAAGATGGAAAGCAGAAATGATCCAGTGGGGCTCTTCTTACGTTCTTAGGTTTTGTAAAATGTACAGCCTCTAGTTGGGAAACCAGAGTATAAATGTTAAATAAATATAGATCATCCTTCATCAGTGATGGAAAGTTAAATCAACAACTGAGGTGTCATTCCAACAGCACACCAATCATATCATATTTGCAAATGACACATCTGGGGATGCGACAGGAGATTAGGAGGCTTCCTGATGGGGCAGTTTAATGAATCACCACAATATTAATATGGAGAAATAGATCCCAACAACATCCTCTTTATGTGACAATGCTAAGAGATCTTGGGTTGTGTACACAACAATCCTGAACAGGTTGAGTGCCCTCGGGGCTGTATCATACTGAAAATATCTCACAGCCCCCACCACATCTTTGGTGTGTCAGTCTCAAGGTGGCAAAGGGAGTCTAGCCGACACACCCTGGAAGAAGAACCAGTCGCTCTTCTGAGGTGTCACTAGAGGGCAACTGTGCCTTCTAGCGTAGAGAATGAGATGGGAGAGGCTGTCTCTTTGGGAAAGGAGCAGAAAGTGAAGGAAATTGGGTCCTACTTCAGGGATATGGAATAAAGCACTAGTTTTCAACTACTGGGCCAGGATCCGCTAGTGAGTTGTGGCCTGATCCAAAGTCAATTAGAAAAGGAGCACTACTGCCAAGCAAATATATGGTAAAAAGATTAGGAATTGGGATCCCAAATGTGTGTTAAAAGAGGACCCTGGATCTGAAAAGGCTAAAGATACCTGCAAGAAAGCAGTTACTGAACTGTGCTGGTGGGGAACTTGTATGACTATTTAATCATCTTCATCACCATCTATAAACTAGATGTATGGGACAGGAATCCTAGCTTAGTGTTCTACCTCACATACTGAGTTTCGCCTGAGTGATCCACCCCCTATCAAAAAACCAAGTGCTTTATTCCAAGTCTAATCCAGAAACCATTGTTCTTCAACAATACTTATCCTTCAGTACCAGGACTGGAGAACCTGCAGCCTGTGGACCTAATGAGTCCCTCCTCATCTGGAAGCTGCCATGAAAACTAGGGCTCATGGGAATTGGAGTAGAGGAACATTTGGAGGTTTCCTATCTCTGGTCTAGAACTTCATCTCTTGTCACCACCACCTGCCACTCTCATCACACTACTAGAACTCAATAGGGTCATCAAAAGAAGCTGAATAGTGGGAGGCTGAGTACAGACAAAAGGAAGCTCTTGTTCACAGAGCTCATTCATAAATTTAGTGCCCCAGGAAATAGTGATGGCCACCAATTTGGATGGCTTTGAAAAGGGCTTAGAGAAACACGTTTGTCAGATTTGGCCACTGACAATTTACGGGTCCTTGTAGCTGAGGTTTGCCAACATTTCTTAATACTTTCAAGCATTTAAATGGGCGGTGGCCTTTCCTTTTTGGAATCATTTGAATCAAGAAGAGGCTACTGGATCAAACCAGTTGCCCAGCTCTGCTGGTTAGAGCATGGTGGTCATAATGCCAAGGCTGCAAGTTCGCTCGCTGTATGGGGAAGCTGCACATTCCTTCATTGCAAGGGATTGGGGCTGGATGATCTTTAGGGTCACTTCCAACTCTACAATTCTATGATTCCATGATCTAGTCCTGCTTCCTGTTCTCACAGTGGCCAGCCAGATGAATCTGGGAAGTCCACAAGGAAGAGCTGAGAACAACAGCACCCTCCTCTGACAGTGGAGGCAGAACAGGTTTAGTAGTAATTGGGAGCCTTATCCTACAAGTACAAGCGTGGTGTAGTGGTTAAGCTTTTGGACTAGGACGTAAGAAACGTGTGTTCAAATCCCCACTTGGCTATGAAGCTCGTTAGGCAACCTTGGGCCAGTCACTATCTTTCAGCCTAACCTACCTCACAGAGTTGTTGTGGGGATTAAATTAGGAGGTGGAGAACTATGTGCTCCACTTTGAGCTCCTCAAAGTAGGTGGGATATAAATGGGGGGGGGGGAGAATAAAGAACATGGATGTTTTCAATGTCACATTCAACACTCCTCTGGGTATAGGGCAGTATATAAATTTATTACTACTACTACTACTACTACTACTACTATTAATTTAGGAAGCAATATTGGGATAAGAAGGAATTTTGTGACAGCAATTGTTACATGTATCACATTTTCACATATCTTGCTGCCATGCATACACCGCAACCATATGTGGAATGAGCAAGTAGAAATGCATTATCTGTAAAGATTTGCATTCCAAGCCCCGATTCATTTATTCATTTACTTCAGCTCTTATCTCTGCCTGTGCTTTTTTAATAAACTGTGCTGTGGGAGATGCTTTGAAGATTACTGTGCTCTAGTGACTATAAAGTTCTTTGATACCTTCTGGTATTGCTTTGAAACCAAGAAGTTTGCATTAAATCTGTCTGGGGTGTGACCAGAATGCTACATTACACAGGGCTTGGATGATCAAGTAATAATTTCAAATGAGAAGGGAAAATAATTACAGCAGTTTGAGAAGTTACACGTAGCATCTTCTGGTTGCCTGGATAATTAAGAGTTGTAGAACAAAGAGGCTGCTTCACAGCCCCCTAAGGCTGCATTAGAAACATATATAAGAGTGTCAACTATGATTTTCACAAAAAAAACCCTCTTCCTCTCAACTTCATCTACTCCTTGAAGTCGGTAAGTGCATTTTGACTTGATTTATTGACAAAAGATTTTAAAATGTTGCTTTGTTGTCTGAACACCTTGGGTGGGGAGTGGATTACAGATGAAGAAAAAGTCCCTGAGATGTAGGATTGAATTGTACTGAAAATGGGTTGGCTTGCTCAAAAGTCCTCCTTCAGGTCTCGCCCACAGAGTAATCTTCATGTTCCCTTGCAGCAAACTCGACTATCAGCCCATGGCTGTGTGGAAACCTTACCAGAGAAACTTTTGCTCGTCTCATCAACATTCTCATTCTGAAAATAAAATAAAATCCTCAGCGTTTCATCTGAGGGTGGTCAGATGGGAAAGAGGAGAGTGAGAGGGAGTTTCAATGAGAAGCTACACCTGTTGAGAATCCTTATTCTAGTCCACCATTAAAGGTGAAGAAGCCCTGTCTTCTGGCCACCCTAGGAGGAAACTTCCTAATTGCCTAGAATTTTGCTTTGGGGGGAAATGGAGTGTGAATTCTTGGATGACTGTAGAAAATGAAAATGAAGAAATAAACTAGTCCTCCAATTTCACACCATGTTCTGAAGCCAAAAGGAGTGAGACCCATGGTGTGATCTGAATTGAAAAGATCACTGATGGTCTTCATACCTGCTTCCTGTGCACTTATTTATAGTGTTTTATTGATTTTAAAGCATTTCTAAACAATGTAATGTTTCGAAAAAATTCTAAGTGGTGTACACCATGTCTAGTAAAACAAAAATGCATTATGAAAACAGTAAAGAAGAAAGTATAACAGTGTTTAAAAGAAAATGAAACAGATTTGGGGGATTCAAACAGATAACAAACAGTCTAATTTTATGGGTCAGAGTAGCTGGTACCCAAAGTTTGCTGTTTGTAGGCAATGGTCATTGCAATATAAACATAAAACATAAAACACATATGTGTAAAACACAGAAAAAAAGAAAAGCATAGGTCCAATAAGAGAGGGATAAACTTTGAGAATGCAAGTAAACAGGACTTACAGAAATGTTCCCTTACTGACTTAGTGGGAAATCTAATATGGATCAGAGGGAAGAATATTCCAAAGTACAGGGCCAATGGTTGAAAATCCCAATTTTGGGGTCACTGCCATTTGATATTCTGCAGGATGCAGTGCCCCCAGTTGAATTTCCACAGGTGATCTAAATTGTCCTATAGGTCTGCACAGGGGCAGGAGATCTTGCAGATACTTAGGATGCACAACACAATCCCATTCCCATATATGGAGAAGTGGGTCCAATTCAAGTCAATGGGACTTACTCCTTGGTAAGTGTGTCTTGACGTTATAAGGAAGTCCTACAGAACTCAAGAGGAATAACCCGCCAAGGAGCCTTGTCAAACTCAGTGGGACTAATACCTGAGTAGATACGTATAGGGTTGTACAATGCATTTAAGAAAGATTGTACTTCACATGTTTGAAACCGTAACCAGAAATTTTATAGTGAGAGGGGAGCTCCTAAGGAAATCATTGCAAAATAGCTTGAACATAAACTGTAGAAGATTGACGTGTTTGAGATGCTTTAATTGCATTGCTACAAATGCAATTATAATGAGTAATAGTGGAGACTCCTGCTTGTCTGCTTCACCATATATTCACAGAAGGGTTTTGTGTGTGTGTTTTTAAGGACCAGAATGACAGGGTCTTCAGGGAAGCGCAGTAGTAGAGCTATAGTTTGCTATGGGTTTGGGGAGTTGTAAGGAGATCTCTATATTCCCCTCACGGAGCTACAATTTCCGATGTTCCCTGGGAAGAGGGATTGCTTGCTAAACCACTCTGGGAGAGGTTAACTCTCTGAGCCACCTAACAAGCTTCAGCACCCTTAGCAATCTAAAACTCCCAAAATCCTTTGGGGGGGCACGATTGTTTTAAAGCATCATTATTGTGCTTTGAATGTATTGTGCGAGTGTGACCTACGTTAGATGCAACCCAGACCTATGTTGGATACAACTGGTTTTATTATTTGATTGTATGTATCGATTGACGTAACCTGCCATGAGGGCGGAATATAAAACATATTCAAAAATGAATTAAGCATCACCCAAATTAATTCTGTTGACTTTCTCCCTTCTATTACAGACCCACCTCCCCATTTAGAAAGATGATGCTCTATAGGCAATCAAGCTGTTATCAGCCGTGTTATCAACCATGCTACCAACCTTGTAGCTATGGCAGTGACACTGGCTATTCCAGGGGCACGAGCTGTGGCTATGGTTACAGTTCTGGCTGCGGTGGTTATGGTTCCGGTGGCTACGGCTACGGCCCAGCTTGCATGCCACCGTGCAGTTACGGTTACCGGTACAGCCACAGAGGGGGCTGCTATGACCCCTCTGCCTACAGGTTGGGGTACGGAGCTCGGCTCAACTCTCCTTCAAGAAGATATGGCAGAAGCTATGGAGGCAGCTGCGGTGGAAGCTATGGAGGAAGCTATGGAGGAGGCTATGGAGGAGGCTATGGTGGAAGCTGTGGAGGAGGCTACGGAGGAGGCTATGGCGGAAGTTGTGGATGGCCCTGCTAATCCCAGCAAGAGCACCCATAGGATCAAAGGCGGAGCAGCAAATCCAGGGCTAAACATGGTTTCAGGAAGGCTGAGGACCAACAAACCTCTTCCATTGGTTTCGTGAGTGGTTTGGGCACTCAGCACTTCTGAAACACTGAGCCAGGACTCTCTCTCCTCCACCACCCACCATGCTGAGGGAACAAAACCTGACAGCCATCATTTCCACCCAGTGACAATTGCATCTTTTCCAAGACTTGGCGTGAAACTGACCCCTTTGCCTTTTTGACTTGTGACTCTACCTGGAGGGGTGGGCAGAAGCTGGTTGAAGGAAAAGGAAAGACGGGGCTGAAAGGTTGCCCATGTGGAATGACGAAGACTTCTCTCACTGTCACACTTTTCTGTGCCATACAATAAAACTCAAACTTAGCAGCAAATTTAGTAAAAATGCTTTTTACTGTTTGTGTATACTTGATGTATGGTTCCTCATTTTGACGCAGGACAGGGATGGTGGAAGTGCTTTTTTAAGTGGGGAGGGCTCAAAATGATCATCATATGGTGACTATTGCTTATTTTTCAGAAACACATTTGCCTATGCTTATGGGACGCGGGTGGCACTGTGGTCTAAACCACAGATCCTAGGGCTTGCGGTTTGAATCCCCATGACGGGGTGAGCTCCCGTTGCTCTGTCCTAGCTCCTGCCAACCTAGCAGTTGAAAAACACACCAGTGCAAGTAGATAAATAGGTACCGCTCCGGCAGGAAGGTAAACGGTGTTTCCGTGCACTGCTCTGGTTCGCCAGAAACGGCTTAGTCATGCTGGCCACATGACCCAGAAGCTGTCTGCGGACAAACACCGGCTCCCTCGGCCAGTAAAGCGAGATAAGCGCCGCAACCCCAGAGTCGTCCGTGACTGGACTTAATTGTCAGGGGTCCCTTTACCTTTTATGTCTTAGAAACATGAGATCATCAACTTATCAGGACACCGAGGAATGCTTCTGTTCAGAGTTCAAACCCAACAGATAGGTGGATGCCCTCTTCCATGAAACTCTCATTTTTTATTTTTTTTATAAGGGATTGTCCCCCAACTAAGTCCTACCCAGAGTAGACCCACTGAAGTTAATAGGCACGACTAATTTAGGTTCATTAATTCCAATGAGTAGACATTCTACCGGAGCAGAACTTGGTTGGATGCAACCCAAGATTTCTTACTTGACCTTCACCACAATGTCCCCAGGAAGATAGGAAGCTGCCTTGTTCCATCTAGCTCAGTGTTGTCAACACTGACTGGCAACAGCTCTCCAGGGTTTGTGGCAGGGAATATTTCCCAGCCCTTCTTGGAGACACCAGAGACTGAACCTGGGGCCTTCTCTTTGCAAAGCAGATGCTCTGTTTCTGAGCTATGGACCTTCTCCAGGGTGAGTTCCAATAATATAACAGACAACTATAAAAACAAATTTAAACAATTATATAAGACACGTGAATGGAACAAAACAGCAACCGTATGGTAGATGTGGTCAAATGCCCATCTAGTCTACCATCCTATTTCCCAAAGTGGTCAATGAGATGCACACAAGCAGGGGATTAACACACAAAAAACTCTCACCCCTTCTTCACCCTGAAGATAATATATATATAGCCTTCTTGGCTAACCATAGTCATTTGATAGCCTTATCCTCCTTGGTGTTGTTTATCCAAAAACCTGAAAGGGTGGGCTTCCACTATAAAACTGATATACAATTTGCTGGGAAGGAGAAGGAGTTGCTGTTCTCCTCAGGATCTGCTTTCAGTCTTCTAACTGGGACTTCAGGTTGGCCAGTGTGTGAACAGGATGCTGGAATGGATGTGCCATTGGTCTGATCCTGTAGGGTTCTTCTTATGTTCTTAAGGCAGCCTTCATCAAATTGGTGCTCTGCAGATATTTAGGTTTATGAGGCTAGATGTTGGTTCCTTTAGGTCTAAACTTGTATAAATTTATACATGGCGTGGATGAAGGCCCGCACACAAAAGATTTTTTATTCCTCCCTGAAAACCAGTTGCTGGGAACCACAAGTGGGAGGACTCAGTGCTCAGGTTCTGCTTTCGAACTGACCATTAGGCAGCTGGTTGCCCACTGTGAAGCATCTGCCCTGACCCAACAGCAGGGCTGTTCTTACCTAGATAATATTTGAGGTGGCCTCCAACTCATCATGATTCTATGATCAAGCAATTTAATTAGATTTGTGGAACCCGCTCCTCAATACAGTCATCTTGATGGGGTGTTAAATGCTCTGTAACTGAGAGGAAAGCAACAAAAGGAAAAGTTGAGGGCATGATGGAAAACAAGATTTTGTTTTTGCTTTAATTTTGTTTTAATTTTAGAGGAAGGAAGCTCAGGTAACCTACTACCCAAACAAGTCTGTTATTACATGTGTCTACGTGCGGCACACGCACACACACATGCGCGCGCACACACACATTGTGGCTAATGTCTACCCATTGGAAGTCTGCCCCTTCCAATAATGCCTCCTCTTGTATTTATAATATCTGTTTGTGCTGTAAAAGCCAAAGGCAAAAGCTACCCATCTTCATCTTGAAAGGCAACAACTAATTTGTTTAGTATGCTCCCGGATCTGCCCCAGCACGTTGGTGCTGTTCCTACAGCCCCTGGGGCAAAGACGCTCATGTTTACTTCAAAGTTCAGCATTATTCATTTGAATGCATAGTTTACAGTAGCACAAGAACATGGAGTAGAGGCAATTATTCTACTCTTGTTCGCTCTCTTTTTCCATGTGCCCACTATATCCTCAGTGTCCTTGACTTCATCTGCCCATTATTGTCCTCACTACTGTCTGGCTCATTGGCTCATTGTGGCCTTTATTCCCTTCTCACTTTGGTTTAATAATATTTAAAAGTGTCTGCCAAGCTAGTGCCAAACATATTGCTCTGCTTTCCTTTGGTCCACATCAGTGAGGCCTGAAGGTGGGGTCTTCAGCCAACATGCACATGCCCAACTTTGGGGGAAAGGAAGGAGGACTCTAGGACCCTGTCAGAGCCCTCACTCCTCTTTCTCCAAGCCAGGCACCCTTCTTGGCTGCATGACTCCTGAGACCACTCCCCTCCCACTGTCCTAAATCTGCCTCTGCCAGGACCTCCAAGCACACTGCCTAGGCTCCCCCCCCCTCCCCAAGGGAGGTCACCAGTGCTGCTAATACAACTTCATCCCTGGAGGCACATTCCATTGTCTCTCAAGACAGATGGATGACAACAATAAAATAAATAAAATAATAAAATAAAATAAAATAAAATAAAATAAAATAAAATAAAATAAAATAAAATAAAATAATAAAATAAAATAAAATAAAATAAAATAAAATAAAATAAAATAAAATAAAATAAAATAAAATAAAATAAAATAAAATAAAATAAAATAAAATAAAATAAAAGTCAGAGGTAGCATCATGGGGTCATTTGTGGGGGAAGACTGCCTTTGGGGAGGGCAAGGCAGCCAGAACTTCACTGAGGGAGGAAGGCAAGTTCACCAAGCTCCAACTGAAGAACTTTATGGCAGGAAACAAAATAAAAAAATTCCTTCCCGTAGCACCTTAGGGACCAACTAAGTTTGTTATTGGTATGAGCTTTCGTGTGCATGCAAACTTAAGGTAAAGGTAAAGGTACCCCTGACTGACCGTTAGGTCCAGTCATAGACGACTCTGGGGTTGCGGCGCTCATCTTGCATTATTGGCCGAGGGAGCCGGCGTACAGCTTCCGGGTCATGTGGCCAGCATGACTAAGCCGCTTCTGGCGAACCAGAGCAGAGCACGGAAACGCCGTTTACCTTCCCGCCCGAGCGGTACCTACTTATCTACTTGCACTTTGCCGTGCTTTCGAACTGCTAGGTTGGCAGGAGCAGGGACTGAGCAACGGGAGCTCACTCCGTCGTGGGGATTCGAACCGCCGACCTTCTGATCGGCAAGCCCTAGGCTCTGTGGTTTAGACCACAGTGCCACCCGCGTCCCCAATAACAAAGTTAGTTGGTCTCTAGGGTGATTTTTGTTGTTGTTGTTCCGACTACTGGAAAGCACACAGAAAAACTTGGATACACATTGATCCACCATTCAAGACGCTACATTTGAAAAAGATTTCAAAAAAGACAGAAATTACGAGATACCTCTCCATTAGCCTCATTAATTTATACTTTTTCCAAAAAACGAGCTGAAGAAGGAGTCTGCTCCGAAACAGGGCCCTGTCCTGGTCCCTAGTTTTGCATCGTACATCTGGTCTTCATTCCGGAAGTCCTTATTTCGACTCCTATTAGACTCTTCATTTTGGCTTTACATACAAAACACTCTCCTTGTACTTTTGAATACGGATTTATATTCATTGCATTTGGTATTTTGTGTGCCTTATATTATACATAATATTATACTACACACATTACTGTGAGTTTGAATCTGTATCTTTGTTTGAAATTATAATTTTTGTTTTAATCTGCAACTGCATTTAAGACTGCAATTCTTAACAGATTATATACCCTATTTGATTTTGACTCACGAGTAGATATTATTTCTTTTGTTGAAATTTCTGGCCAGAGTTCTTGGTATAGCTATTTATTTTTAGTGTATCTTGTAACAAGAACTCCAACTTATTCACGGTTGTTCCGACTACGGCAGACCAATACGGCTACCAACCTATAACTAGATTTATGGCAGAAGCTGCCCTGTCCTGTTTGCCTGGGCATTGTCACCAGCTCTGACCTGGGAGGAAGAGTGCCTCAGGGCAAGGCAGCCCAAGCCACTACCAGCCCAAGCCACTACCAGCATAGAACCATAGTTTAAAAACTGCAAATTTAAGCATGCATCCAATAGATTGCTTTTCACTCCTCACTCCTCTTCTTAATTTAGATTGCAAGCCTGAGGGCAGGGACCATGTCTCAGCACTCATTTTTGTAAGGCACTTTGTAAGGCCTTTTTTGGAGTAAAGAGGAATGGATGGAATGAATGCCATAAACAAATAAATCAAATGGTTCAAGGTGTCCAATGGGATTAAGTCCAAGTGTGAGCAAATGTGGGGCGGTGAGGGGAGAGTTAATTAATTAATTAATTAATTTTAGTTTATTTAAATTAATTTTAATTTATTTTATTTTAGTCCATAAAATTTATAGAAACAAACAAAACCCTCAAAGTGGTTGACCTCAAAGAGTGTGATGGCCTGGGATTCAGACTCAGATACTGAACCTGAGGGACCCCAGCCTGCACAGGATTCCCTGCCTCCAGAACCAGCAGAGCCGGGGCTAGGGCCTGAGTCGGAAGGGTCTTCACCTGTGCTGGATCCTCAGGTGCAGGCATCGGCTGAGTCTGCTCTGGCCCCTGATGGGATGGAGGACCCATTGCCTGCAGGTGCTCCACTCCCAGCCCTGTCAGGGGAAGCTGAGGTTGCCTCTGGGTCCGGTAACCCTCCATCCTCTCCTGAGCTGCAGAGGCGAAGGGCAGAGAGGCGAAGGGAACTGAGTTCCCGCAGGAGGAGTGCTCGCCTCCAAGCCAGGAGAGGCGAGTCCCCAGAGGATCGGGGCCGCCCTATGCCTCGGGGCAGATAAAGGCCGGCCAGCCCTAGCCCCAAGTTGCAGGAGCAACATTGTTGGATACCAGTTCCTGCCAGTGTTCCTGCTTGAAACCTCTCCTGTTTTCCTGCCTGAGCTGCTGACCTGCCCTGGTTCCCTGCTTGCCTACCTGTTCCCGACTTCGCCTGACTCCCTGCCCTGCATCCAGCTTCAGTTATTACGGACTGCCTTTATGTTACCCCTCTGACCACGGACCGGACTTGGACCTCGCCTTTCGGGTAACCCACGGGACCAGCACAAAGAGCGAGGGCAGAAGAGTAGGGAAGGGAGGTTAACAGCAATGGAATGATATAACAGGTGCTGAAATTTGCTTTAGAGAAAATCTGGTGAGAACATTGGCACCTCCTTCCCTTCTCTCTTCCCTGGTCTTATGAAAACAAAGGTTTAGCCTCCCCTAACATTCTGCAGGTGTTTTGCCCAAAGGAGGAACACCCAAACTGGCTTTTCAAATCTCTCTTAAGGTGACATTTCAGTGCCAAATGTAATCCCAGTTCTTGTCTGGTAGGTGTAATAGCGTGTTTCTTGTTTTTAAGTGTATAACCCCTATATAAATAGGTATGGGCAAATGTGTCAGTTCCAGTTTTGCTCCATTGTTCACCCCACTCCCTTAACCTTAATTACAGTTTGCCCCAAATTCCACATAAATTTGTATTAAAAAAAAAAATCCACATGGAAGTCATGCGTAATGGGGCCTGCATGCCAATACCGGCTGGGTTCATAATAAAAAGTGGGTGGAGCAATGTATAGGTTGTTTTTTTCTTTCTTTCATAAAGAGGCTGGTTTGTTCATACACCTCTCTCGCTATTCTCCATGCAGGCAAGCAAGAGGCATGATCAGTGTTCAAGGACAATTCCAGCCAGGCAAAAGCACTAAAGGAAGGTGTGAAGCAGGGTCAATAGAGATTGTGGCCTGGATAGAGAGGGTGCGGCCTGGGGAGAGTTTTGAAGGCAAGATGGAGAGGCTTAGAGGGCCACATTCACACCCCCAAGGCAGTGGTGGTCACAAACTTGGGTGGTTTTAAAAGAGTATTAGACAAATTCATAGAGGATGAGAGTATCAGTGGCTGTCAACCACCTGTTGGAAAATGCCCAGGGGTGCCTGCAGTCCCCCAGAACTCCAAGAGTCCTCCGGTATGCGCAACCCTGGAAAAGAAGAAGAAGAGTTTGGATTTGATATCCCGCTTTATCACTACCTGAAGGAGTCTCAAAGCGACTAACATTCTCCTTTCCCTTCCTCCCCCACAACAAACACTCTGTGAGGTGAGTGGGGCTGAGAGATTTCAGAAAAGTGTGACTAGCCCAAGGGCACCCAGCAGCTGCATGTGGAGGAGCGGGAAAGCGAACCCGGTTCACCAGATTACGAGTCTACCGCTCTTAACCACTACATCACACTGGCTCTCCCCCGTTCTCCAGTGCACTCAGCGACATAAACCAGCTTGATTTATGCACACTAGCCTTCTAGCATAACACATCAAGAATCGTGAAACATCGTAGTCTAATCTACTATTTATTTGCACACTATATACAGACAAAGGCATAATGGCGACCGTTCTCTTCAGCTCCGAGAGAACCAAAACGAAGTAAAAGTACATTACAAAGTACATACAGCGGAAGAGAGATAAGGCTATCTTCCGTTCCCACAGTCTTCTCAGACAGGCATATGAATTATAACAATCTCATTCTGCAGCATCGAAGGAGTGAAATTGCTAACACCACCATGATTATGTTCACCTATGATGCTGCTGGGATGTCAGGGGTCGTGCTGAAAAGGGCTGCACTGAGGAAGAACGGTGGGAACCACCCTCTCCCCCTCCTCCTGATCCTGAATTTTCTCAGGAACAGGAGGACAATATAGATTTGGAACAGTGGTTTGCAGAGGGACATATTTCAGAAGGCAGAAGCTGGGAAATACTGGATGGGGAACAGCTAGGTGAAGAAACACTGGAAGAGAGAGAGTTAACAGATTCACAGTCTCTGGATAGCATTGCTCCGCTCAGCCCAAGGTCAAGAAGAGCTCAGAAAGTGTCAGATCAGAAAACATAGAGGCTCCAAGCTCAGATTACAAGACGTCGGAGTGACGTATATTTATAGGGACAGAGGGGGGCAGAGTGAAATGAATTGGGAGAACCGCCATTCTGGTTAGATGCTTTCTTTTGTCCTTTGCTGTGTTTATTAAAGAAATTAACTGGTAAGAGTTTGTTAGTATTTCATGCTTCCGGTGCTGCAGATGAGATTGTTGTAAACCACATGCCTGTCTGAGAAGCGTGTGATAAACGGAAGACAGTCTTATTTCTTCCGCTGTAATGTACTTTCACTTTTACTTGTTCTGTTTGTTCTCTCGGAGCTGGAGAGAACGGACGCCATTATGCTTTTGTCTGTGCATAGTGTGTAACTAAATAGTAGATTAGATCTACAATGTCTCGCTCTTCTTGCTGTGTTTTGCCAGAAGATTAGCGTGCATATACCAGCTGGTATATGTTGCTGGAGCGCCCTGGAGAAGAAGGAAAATACCTTTTCCAGAGCTGCGCATACTGGAGGACACTTGGAATTCCTGGGGCTTGCAGGCTCACCCCCAGGGCATTTTCCCAACAGAATCCCCTCTAATTTGATCTGCTCATTCACAACTACGGGGGACGAAGCTGATTCCCCGAAGCCTGACATGGAGGCAGTGTGCCTCTGAATGTCAGTTTCTGGGGATCACAAGTGGGCTATTGCACTCAGATTCCGCTTTCAGACTTTCCGGAGGGATCTGATTGGTCACTGTGAGAACAGGATGCTGGAGGTTGTGAAGCAAGGCTGGATAGGGGTGTGACCAGGGCAGAGGGAAGGTCTGTGGTCTGGTCCAAAGGGTTAGATGAAAAGGGAACATTCAGCCATGGTTCCTGAGGTCCCCCACCCTGGTGATAAAAGATGAACACAGGCAAATGCTTCACTGCATACTTTAATGAGAATAAGAAAGTGAGGAAAGAACTATTCATTACAAAGCAGAAGACATAATATCAAGGATACTTAAGAACATGATGTGTCATGATGGATGAGACCAAAAATATTATGAGCTTATCCAATCCATCACCCTGTTTCCTACAGGCTCACCATGTTCCCCAGAGAAATACACAAGGGTTGTGTGGAAAAGGAGAATACACTCCCTTGTGGTTAGTCTCCAGCAACATCTATTAATCAGAGATATGATGGGTTGCACACAACTAATTCCTACTCAGAGTAGGTGGATTGATTTTGATGTTCATGCTCATTTATTTCAATGGATCCACTCTTAGGTAGGAGTAAACTGAATACAGCCCATAGTCTCTGAACATAGAGGTGCAATTCTTAGCTATTCTGTTGAACAGCTGTGGCTAGATCTCTCCTCCATGGATCAATCTAGATGTGCCCAAAATGCCATCTAATCTTGAATGGCCATCTCCTGACCTCTGGAATCCTTCCTTCTTTCTCACTCATGAACTGACCCACCTAACATGCACAACCACCCTACCTAACTAACATGCAAAGGTCCCTCTTGTGTCCTAGAAATCATTTTCTTTCTTGTCTGGATCATGTTGAGGGCTTCTTCTGACATCCCACCCTTTGTTCCATGATGAACAATCTCAACAAGCAAAAAGGGGAGCATTTCTTTCCCTCTTAGCAATTCATATCTTCCTCATACCACCATGCACTGGCCTAAACCACATTCAAGCAATGCGGTTTAGGTCAGATGGCATAATTGCAAATTGTTCTGGCCATTGTAGAATGTGCCTTCACCAGAAATTCATGTGATAAACTCACACCGGCTAAAGATCTGCACATTACTGGCTGGACGTGGAGCAACCACAAAAGCTGCCATGATCCTGCTACTCAATATAGTGTGCAAAATAGCCCTAAGCTGGTGGCCATCCTAGAAATGGATTTAAGAAGCAGTGGTTTTCATGGTTCCTATCTTGGGGAAACACTTTCAAATAGTTTTGGAGGAGCAGGTGTGAGTGGTGCGAAAACCAGTTGTCACCCCCTTTTAAATTTGCTTTGCCTTTTGTTTTGGGACAGTGGAGACAGCAACAAGAACATTCTTCTAAATGGTGAGCTGTAATTATATTTTCACTGTTACAGCAGAGTGCTTGGAGTGAACTAATTCAGAATTAACCAATTCATTGAAACTGATTCAAATAAAATCTCTGAATTACACACTGTGTGTGTGTGTGTGTCCATTGCATTTGTCGTTTCAGCGCAAATGTCATAGTTGTTGGCGGTGAAAAAAATAAAACAACTGTTCACATTACACTGTGTGTTTTGATGTTTCCTTGCTCTTCTTAACTATATCTTATCCTTTGGCCACATCCACACCTTACATCTGAAGCACTATGATACCACTTTAAACAGTTGTGGCTTCCTCCAAATGATTTGGGGAAGTGTAGTTTGTCAAGGGTGCTGAGAGTTTCTTGTGAGACCCCTATTCCCCTCCAGAGTCCCCTGGGAAGAGTGATTGATTGTTACGTTGCTCTGGGAATTGTACCTCTGAGAGTGAGTGAACCTTCCACAAACCACACATCGTAGGATGCTTGATGGGGGCATGACTGTTAAAGTTGTCTAGCAGTGCTTCCAATGTCTGTTGTGGAGACGGCCTTTAGCACAACAGCTTGTGAAAGCTGGGGGGGGGAAATATGCCAAGGAACATGTGAATGAATTGTGAATTGAAATAGAAGGGGGTGGTGGAACTGGAAATGAGTTTTTCTTTTTAGAATGAGATTTCAAAGTACTGGTTCTTCAGTGATTCCCTGCCCTCTTAGCTCTCCTCACAGAGGTCGCTGTTGTGTTGTTGTTTTTTTAAATGCCTGTAAACCCCAAGTTTCCACAGAACACAGTTTGAAAACCACGGTACAATACTTATTTCCCCCCTCCCGCAAAAAGAAACAAGCAGAATAATTTATTTGCATCTCTTGGATGCTCAAGACTAGTAAGGAGAAAAATGTGTATATACTGTATTATACGCTGTGGCTATATAATAAAGAACATCTAGAATAGCCTTCAACAACCTGATGCCCTCAAAATGCTTGGGAAACCTCAACAGTCCCAGCTGGCTAGGACTTATGGGAGTTGTGGTCCAAAACATCTGGAATACACCGGGTTGGTGAAGGATGATCTAGAACCGGTCCTCCATTCATAGGTGCAAGAAACTTAATTCTTGACTTTCGGAGGTACTGAAGACACACACAAAAATTGACTTCATTGTAAATAACCTGGGAGCCCATGTTCTTTGAAAGATGTTCTCAGTCGTTACAGATCATTTGTTCCTATTTGTGTTGTGTCTTCCTGTCTTGATGACACTCCTGACCTGTCCCAATTTAGCACGGGGAGGAGTTGCTACGGCGGTATCTCCGGTATCCACCGGAGTGGCAGCAGCTTCCTGAAGAGCAGCCATAGCATGGTGAGCAACAGCTGGAACTGTAGCGAGGCGAGCAACAGTTGGAACTGTAGCGGGGTGAGCAACAGCTGGAACTGTAGCGGGGTGAGCAACAGCTGGAACTGTAGCGGGGTGAGCAACAGTTGGAACTGTAGTGGTGTGAGCAACAACCTGAACTGTAGCGGGGTGAGCAACAGCTGGAACTGTACCGAGGTGAGCAACAGCTGGAACTGTACCGAGGTGAGCAACAGCTGGAACTGTACCGAGGTGAGCAACAGCTGGAACTACAGCAAGGTGAGCAACAGCTGGAACTGTGCCGAGGTGAACAACAGCTGGAACTGTACCGAGGTGAGTAACAGCTGGAACTACAGCAAGGTGAGCAACAGCTGGAACTGTAGCGAGGTGCGTAAGAGCTGGAACTGGAGTTATAGCCAGTGGGACCACAGCTGGATTCAGATCCACAGCCATATCCATATCCAGGGGGGTAGCAGCAGCCAGAACTATACCTCGATGGGCGGGAGTAGCTTCTCCCCTGGTTGTTTCCCCAATTCGAGCTGTATGGATTCCAGCAACCCTGGGGTCTGTAGCAAGTCATCTTCGTGGGTTGGAGGTGGATCTGGAATGGTGTAACAGAAAGTGAAATGAGAGGGAAGTCCTTTCTTGTAGAAACAGCATGAACAGATGTCTCCCACATTTCTAGTTCTTATGTTCTTGTTGTTATTAACCAGAACAACAACAAGAAGAGGAACAACAGGAGCAGCAGCAATCAAGCCCACCCCCATTTGCTGTGCAGGTTCACCAGTTGCTTCAGGGCTGAGAAGGAAGTGTCTCCATCAACTCTTAGACCAATGTGTGCCTTGGAAATAAGTTATCCACCAGCTTTTGATTTATCCAATTGCCTTGTTGCAGTTCTCAGCTCAGAGAGATAGATACAGAGATCTAGCTATCTAATCTGTCTATCTATTCTCTTGCTTACTCTCTCTCTCTCTCTCTCTCTCTCTCTCTCTCTCTCTCTCTCTGAGCAAAAGCGAAGTAGCTAGAAATAGTCATGTAGAGATGTAGATAGATGATATTAAGGTTACCATATTTCAAAAAGTGAAAATCTGGACGCAAAAGTTGTTGAGCTCTTTTTTAGGGGGGGGCAGTTTTTCTTTGTTTTTCTTTTCTTTTTTCTTTTGCCAAATCAACACGTCCAAAATAGGCTGCCATACGCTCAGGATCTCCTGGACATTTTGACTGGATTTTGTAAATTCCGCCCGGACGTCATTTTTGGCAGATGAATCCCGGGTATGTCCAAGAAATTCCGGAAGTATGGCAGCCCTAAGATAGATCTGTAGATCTACTTATCATCTACCTAGCATCTAACTGCCCTCTATCAATTATTTCTCTATTTAATTAAATGTGAAGTTAATTGAGATTAATGCAAATAGGGATAGCATGGGTTTATAGCTGAGCCAATTTGGAAGGACAGGGACAAGAACCACACTGTGATAGCCACAGTAGACCCACTTCAGTTAGCCATCTCTATTCATTTCCGCTGGTCTACTCTAGATGAGACAAAGGACATGTCCACACTTCCGTTTTGCCCTACTCTTTCCAGGCAGATGTCTGCACTTTAAAGTTCCATGTCCCAGCATGCCTTTGTTTGTTTGCCCCAATCTTTCCCCACAAAAAAACAAAACAAAACAAAATAATGAATCAGAGCAAATGTCAGTTAAAGCTGGATTGGAGCAAATGTCAATTCAAGTTTTCCACAGATTCGTGTTTGCTCCAATTGAGCTTTAAAGAATGGGTTTCTGCAGGGAAAGCTCTGGAGCAAAATGAAGTGCACCTGGACGCAGAGCTTTAAATCATGGGCCATGCCTGGAAAGAGCAGAGGAAAAGTAAGAGTGGATAAGCCACAAGGTAAAAGGCAAAGGTAAAGGACCCCTGGACGATTAAGTCCAGTCAAAGGTGACTACGGGGTTGCGGAGCTCATCTCACTTTCAGGCCGAGGGAGCTGACGTTTGTCCACAGACAGCTTTCCAGGTCATGTGGCCAGCAGGACTTAACCACTTCTGGTGCAAAGGAACACCATGACGGAAACCAGAGCGCAAGGAACTGCTATTTACCTTCCTGCCACAGCGGTACCTCTTTATCTACTTGCACTGGCGTGCTTTCGAACTGCTAGGTTGGCAGGAGCTGGGACAGAGCAACGGGAGCTCACCCTGTCAAGGGGATTTGAACTGCCGACCTTCTGATCAGCAAGCCCGAGAGGCTCAGTGGTTTAGACTGCAGCGCCACCCGCGTCCCGTCAGATAAGCCACAACATTGCGTGCAACTCTGAAGCTGTAATCCTACACTCACTTACATGGGAATAAGGCTCAGTTTAGGCACATTAGCTTTGAGTAAACACATGAACATTGCACTGTGATTTCCCTACCCCATACCCTTCTTTCAGTTTGTTATCTGATGGTGTTTGTGTTTGTTGTTCATTAATGTATCGGGCACAATGAGGAGGAGGAGGAAGATGACAACAACAACCAACAACAACAACAACAGAGGCAACTAACATTTCAAATTTCCTCCCTTAATTCCCCACCACAATTCCATTCATCATTGACAGTTCCCTTTTCCCTAAACCCTGCTGTCCCCACTGCCTTTTAGCTGATTTCAGGAAGGTATCTCACTATGGTGCAAACTTAGGTCCATTAATTTAGTCAAGTATGTTCTTCACAAGTCTCTGGGTAAGATAAATCAAAAGTGGACTTACCTGGATCACGGTTGATAGAAATCATTGAGATGTTTCTGGGAGTTCTCAGAGATGCTGGCCTTTCTTATAGAGTTTCCCTTGGGTGTATAGAGAACATGTGGATGGCTAATAAGCCAGAAGGCCAAAATTAGCACCCACACATTTTTCCTTATTTTCAAAAAGATAATTTGGTTTAGGCTGGGCTCACCATCACACCCTTGCAGTCTCTCTAATTTTAAGAAATTAAGTGCCATTTGTGTTCCAGGAGTCCATATATTAGATTTATGAGTTGCATTAGCCAAACAGATGGCTGGCTCCAAGGTATATGTGACCCACATACCATGCCTATTGGGCTATTTACTACTAGAGAGGCTTTCAATGTGAATCCTTGTTTCACTGAAATGGAAGTTACCCATAGCCCCAAAGGCATTTGCCTTTCACCTGTGTGGTCCCCCATAAAATGTTGGACTACATCTCCTATTGTTTAGTGGCCATTGGTCAAGGGGCTTAGGGGAGTCCCCAAAAGTATCTGGAGTGACACCATATGTTAGTTACCTCTGTTTTAACTCATTAATTACATGCTAAAATTTGAGGAACCTAAAAAGACAACGAGAGAGAGAGAGAGAGAGAGAGAGAGAGAGAGAGAGAGAGAGAGAGAGATTGTAGTGCCCAAGCAGAACCAAATACCTCCTAGCCGAGTATCATGTTCCTTACAGAGGTTAAGCAAGAATCTCAGGTAAACTCACAAGCAGGATAGGATGACAGTGGAAGCTGGTCCATCAGGAAAAGGGGGCACTGCCCCATGAACCTCAATTTGCCCTTAGCCAGCTCCTACAAACTGCCTGCCTTCTTACTTACAATCAGTCCAGGGAATGGTGCTGTCTGCCGGCTCCATCCTCCTTAGTGTCACTGTTGCCCTTGTAGAACTCAACAAGAAGAGAAGAAGAGGAGTTTGGATTTGATATCCCGCTTTATCACTACCCGAAGGAGTCTCAAAGCGGCTCAAATTCTCCTTTCCCTTCCTCCCCCACAACAGGGCTGAGTAGGGCTGAGAGACCTCCTGGGTGGCCCAAGGTCACCCAGCAGCTGCATGTGGAGGAGCGGAGACGCAAACCCGGTTCACCAGATTACGAGTCTACCACCCTTAACCACTGCACCACACAGGCTCTCAAGAGGAGGATGGGGAGAACACTCAAATCAGGTGGGTCTATCTATCATTGGCTCTGGCTCCACCAATTGTTAGCTTCCCTGCATTCCACCCCACCAGTCTCAATAGACACCAACCACTGCTGAATAGCCTTCACCCGCTGTTCCCCCAGCCCCCAAATCCCTGGTATTAAAAAATAAATAAAAATACACTGCCACAAAACATTGAAGTTTGTTCATTTATTATTATTATTATTATTATTATTATTATTATATATCCCACTTTATCTCCAAGGACCTTTAGGTGATGTCCCCCATTTTGTCCTCACGTTCCTGTCATATATTTAAAACACTGTGATACCACTTTAAACAAGTGCAGCTTACCCCAAACAATTATAGGAGATGTAGTTTGTTAAGGATACTGGTAATTTTTTTGGGTGGAGCCATTGCTGTTTAGAGTGGCATCTTTAAATGTGTGGATGTTGCATAAGAAATAGTGAGCGACTCAGGGAGACCCAGAGAGCTTTGTGGCGGATTTGAACCCTAGACCAACACTTTAACCACTTCACCACAGCTGGCTCCATTTAGCCTTCTGGATAATGATCGTTGATAGACCAATACCCCATAAATGTGTCAATTCTCCTTTTAAAACCATACCATCTGAGCATGAGTCCATCACATTAATTATGTCCTATGTGTGAAGATGTTCTTCGTTTTGTCTAATCTTTGGGATCAGTTTTGAAAACTTTGACCTTTTTCCTTCTGGGAGAATTTGCTAGAATCTGAATTTTACCGTAAATGTATGTGGGCGAAGTCCAAACAGCTCCCCACCCCTTTACTCGGGCATGTACATTCCCATTATTTAAAAGAGAACTTTCAAAGAGAACTAGAAGAGAGAACATCAGGACCTTGTGCCTCACAAATTGCTGTTGAAATTAGCAGTTTCTCGTTTCAAATCTGTAGCTGCATGTATGCATTTTGGGCACACCTGCAGTGCTTTGTGGGTTATGTAGTCATTGCCTTTAACTTCTCTCATGACCCCCTCCCATTTCTTTATTGAGTTGATCATATTGACATGTTCCTTTTCAATGAAAATAGACCAACATTTGGTGTGTGTGAAGGAAGCAGAACTGCTATCCCACCCATGCCCTGTTTGTGGGCATCTAACATTTAACGCTTATCAAGAGGAGACTCTTGAGATTCCCATGGACTGCAAGAAGATCAAACCTATCCATTCTGAAGGAAATCAGCCCTGAGTGCTCACTGGAAGGACACATCCTGAAGCTGAGGCTCCAAGACTTTGGCCACCTCATGAGAAGAGAAGACTCCCTAGAAAAAACCCTGATGTTGGGAAAGATGGAGGGCACAAGGAGAAGGGAATGACAGAGGAGGAGATGGTTGGACAGTGTTCTCGAAGCTACCAACATGAGTCTGACCAAACTGCAGGAGGCAGTGGAAGACAGGAGGGCCTGGCGTGCTCTGGTCCATGGGGTTACGAAGAGTCGGACACGACTGAACGACTAAACAACAACAACATTTATTTTGCTAAAAATCGTCTCATTTTTTAAATAATAATAATAATAATAATAATAATAATAATAATAATAATAATAATACAGTGGAACCTTGGCTTCCCAACTCAATCCGTTCTAGAAGTCAGTTCGACTTCCAAAACATCGCAAACCAATGCACGGCTTCTGATTGTCTGATTGGCCCCGGAAACAACGCCGACAGCCAAAATCAACGTTTGGCTTCCAAGAAAAGTTTGCAAAGAAGAACACTTACTTCCGGATTTGTGATGTCCGGGAGCCGATTTGTTCAGGAGCCAAGCCGTTCGGGAACCAAGGTACCACTATAATGAAACATTAGATTAAGAGGGAAAAATGCTTCAACATTTGCTTCTGATATTTGTTGATTAACCAGTCCCCAGTGATTGGTCGTTCTGCAGTCCTAAGGCAGAGGTTGAGACCTCATTCTAATTAAATCTTGTGTCTCCTTTATTGACTGGAGAAGACAGCCAACCTTCATTAGCGAGAACAGAGTTGAATCCCTGGATTATGCTTCTAAAAGGGCCAGACATTTACTTTGTCATTTTGACCATGCCAAATATCAACTAATCACCACTTCAGTGGGTGAAGGTTATGAAAAGGTCTTCTTAATACCACATGTCTAGAAGGCATCGCCCCTGGTAATGTTCCACATGCGAAATGAACTGCGTTATTTCACTAATAGCTGGTTCCATTCCTTTTGTACACCCGCTTCAAATTATATGATGGAAGACTATGAAAAAGGTTGATTTACCCAAACCATCTCCTGTCCTTCCATAAACCAGGCCACAATCGTCATGGCGATCTTCCAGATTTCCTGAATAAAACCTACGTGGGAAAAATAAGAACATATCCTAATCCTTAGCCTTCTATAATCTTAAAGTAAAGGCAACACATTACATTAATTGCTGCCATTAATGCCATATAGGGTTCGGATTTTTCCTTAAATCCCCATGGATATTTTTCTTCTTCTAATGCCTATGTCACTTTGATGTAAAGGAAAGATGTGTTTATGGGATTTCTTTGCTGGCTCCACTATATGAACAGTTCTCAACTATCAAATACATTCCTATACATATTATTATAGTATATAATACACTCAGGAATTCCTAAATTAGCAAACACATAAAACATATACATGCAACAATTTCATGTTAATATAAAATTATGCTGCAGAAATATAGGACTTATTTACAGTATGTGTTTATTTCTTTATTATTAAGGTTGCAGAACTATATAGTGTGTGTGTGTGTGTGTGTGTGTGTGTGTGGGTGATTTTATTGTTTCCATCAAGTATACATTGATTCATGGGTCCCTAGAGTTTTGATAAACACGTTCCAAATATCATTAAATTTATCCATGCATAATCTTCATCTGAAACTGATCCATTCATGGTTTGCAAGAGTTGCCATGTCATCTATCCAAAACACGTTCCAAATATCATTAAATTTATCCATGCATAATCTTCGTCTGAAACGGATCCATTCATGGTTTGCAAGAGTTGCCATGTCATCTATCCAAAACACGTTCCAAATATCATTAAATTTATCCATGCATAATCTTCGTCTGAAACTGATCCATTCATGGTTTGCAAGAGTTGCCATGTCATCTATCCATTGATCTAAGGGGGGGGGCATATTTTTGTCCTTCCAATCTATCAATATCAATATTTTTGCAGATGTAGGGGTACGAATAAACCATTTGCGCTGACTGATTCTCAAGCCACATATACTAGATAGATAGTTTAAGATGTTATCTTCCAAAATTTTCAACTCTTTCTCCACAATTTATACAAGCAACTATGGGGTTGTGGAGCTCATCTCGCTTTCAGGCCGAGGGAGCTGGCGTTTGTCCACAGGCAGCTTTCTGTGTCATGTGGCCAGCATAACTAAACCACTTTTGGTGCAATGGGACACCATGACAGAAACAAGAACGCATGGAAACATCATTTACCTTCCTGCCACAGTGGTACTTATTTATCTACTTGCACTGACAATAAAGATTTATTCTATTCTATTCTATTCTTTCGAACTGCTAAGTAGGCAGGAGCTGGGACTGAGCAACGGGAGCTCACCCCATCATGAGGATTTGAACCTCTGACCTTCCGATCAGCAAGCCCAAGAGGCTCAGTGGTTTAGACCACAGCGCCACCCATGTCCCTACTGTGAAAACAGAATGCTGGACTAGATAGGTCATTGGGCTGATTCAGCAGGGCTCTTACATTCTTACAATGGCCATGTTCTGCCTCTACTGTCTTGAACAAGACACCAGAAACATCTGACTCTACCCATCTACAACTGAGTCCAGTGCCACCTAGTGAATAAACTATTTACTAATATAGAATCATAAAATTGTAGAGTTGGGAGGTATCCCAAGGGTCATCTAGTCCAACCCCCTGCAATGCAGGAATCACAACTAAAGCACCCATGACAGAAGGAGAGTCCACAACTCTCTTTCTGATGCTTAATTGGAATCTCCTTTCTTTTAACCCAAAACCATGACTTCAAGTTCATCAATTAACAGCATCTCCACCTAGGGCTGGGAGAAAACCCTTTCTGAAACTATGGTGAGTTGCTGCAAATCAGTGTAGGCAATACTGAGCTATATGGAACAATGGTCTGACTAGATATAAGGCAACTTCCTAGGTTCCTGTGTTACATCTTATAGATATGCCCTCCCCATACATCTTGCTATAAACTATAATGTCCAGGTTGTGGCTTTGAGGCTTACCTTAGCTAAGAGCTTTTGAAGGGATGCCTTCAAAAAAGATACCCTCTTGTTTTCTTTACTTTATTTGATCTCCTTTGTGATACCTTGTGAAAATAATGCATGCTAGCCAGGGATACATCTCCCAGAACTCCTGTCTGTTTGCATGGATTTAGAGAAAGTATTAATAACATAGTGCAAATACCTTCTCCAGCGAGTCTAAAATTACAAGGGTTGAGAAGCATGTTAACTGCAAATTAATAAGGTGCAAAAGCACTAAACCAGTATGTGAGATTAGTATGAACACTGGGTTGACATCTAATTAGATTTTCTTTTTGTAGATGAGGTCCCTTAGGCTGTGTGAAGATCTATAAAATAGAACTCCTGGGTGGACAGTATTTCAGAAAAAAAGATCTCATCTGAAATATCTCTTCAGACATCAAGGTAGGCCCAAGTTGATTCATGCGTTTAAAATTTGTGAAATGCTTCTGTGCATATATTTTTTAAAAACTGGGGGTGGGGGTCAAGGTTAATTGGGGATGGGTCATAAGTCAGTAGCAGAGCTTATTGGCATGCTTTGCACAAGAGATATTCTGGCCTTCCCTAGCATCTTATTATTATTCTAAAGGATCAGGTAGCAAGAAAGACCTTGGATGGAGACCCTAGAAAGCTGTTGAAACTGTAGGGATGTCAAAGAATTATGACAAAAGAGAAATAAACTCGGATGATATAAAAATAAAAATTGTTAAAAATTGTCCAGTAGCACCTCCAGGGGTGGCCAACTCCCAAGAGACTGTGATCTACTCACAGAGTTAAAAACTGGCAGTGATCTACCCCCCTTTTTTGGGTTCAGATCAAAGTTGTTGAGCTTTTCTTTAGGAAGGAAAGCCCTGTTTTTTTATGGGTTCAGGTCAGAGTAGTTGTTGAGCTTTTCTTATGAAGGAGGAAAGCCCCATTTTTTGGGGGGGTGCAGGGCAAAGGTGTTGAGCCAAGCTTGTTGAGCTTCGTTGGGTGGAGCCAGTGATCTACCACAGACATCCAGTGATCTACCGGTAGATCACAATCTACCTGTTGGACATCCCTGTTATAGACCAACTAAGTTTGTTCTGGTATAAGCTTTCGTGTGCATGCACACTTCTTCAGATACACTAAAACAGAAGTCACCAGACCCTTATATATAGTGGGAGGGTGGGGTGGGGTATTTCTCAGAAGGGTAGTAGGAGATGGGTGATGGGCTCAATGGGTATGGTAAACCTGTTGACGACTGTTAACGACTGCAAAAAGTCCTACAGGAAAAAGTAAGGGATAGTATGCAGGTGACCAAAAATAACTTTAGCATGTGTAATGAGACAAGAATCCAATATCTCTATTCAGACCAGGTCTCTCCATAATTTTCAGTTTGGTAAGGTAAAGGGACCAGAGCAGCGCACGGAAACGCGGTTTACCTTCCCGCCGTAGCGGTTCCTATTTATCTACTTGCACTTTGACGTGCTTTCAAACTGCTAGGTGGGCAGGAGCAGGGACCGAGCAACGGGAGCTCACCCCGTCGCAGGGATTCTACTGGGAAAGTAAACGGTGTTTCCATGCGCTGCTCTGGTTCGCCAGAAGCGGCTTAGTCATGCTGGCCACATGACCCGGAGGCTGTACGCCGGCTCCCTCGGCCAGTAAAGCGAGATGAGCGCCGCAACCCCAGAGTCGTCCGCGACTGGACCTAACGGTCAGGGGTCCCCCCCTTTACAACCTGAACGTAGGAAAGAGGGGCTCACAGCATTGGCACGCCACAGATCATGCCTCCACAATAGGTTCCCAGGGACTTCCCCAATCAACAGCTTTGGATTCAACACAGAGCAAGGCAAGCTTCTGTGTCTTCAGTTTCCAGCATCACACACCTAAACTAGCTCCCCTGGCCCACTGTTCTCCTTCCTAGGATGATGCAGCATCCAGTCAGGTCAGATGTGGTAGGGAAATGCCTACCGCATCCTGGAAGCATGTTCCCTTGTCCCCAATCTCTTCTTAGCTAACTCTTAGAGATGCTGATGAGGCCAGCCAAGGCCATTAACTTAACAAAAGAACAGGGTTGACCAGTTCACCAGGATTCCTATTGTAGATGCTAATTTCACAAACACATAATCATAGGACTGGAAGGAGCCCATGGATATCATCCAGACTGACCCCCCCCCAAAAAAAACCCACCTATAATGCTACGTAGAGTTGTATTCAGTGTTCATCTTATTTAGAGTAAACCCATTGAAATTAATGGGCCTGGTTTATATGGGTAATAGGTCGGTTCATAAAAAAACTTTTTTTTTAAATGCCTGCTCCAAAGGTCTTATCTTACTAGACTCGGGATTATATAGCTATATCTGAAATATCATGCATATCAGTTAATATCTTGACCCTGCTCCTCTGAATTGAAATTTTAGCCTTCACGACATAGGAAAACGGCCAAGTAAACAGCTATTTTTGTGGAGGAGGGTCAATATATTAAATGATATGCATGAAATTTCAGATATAGCTATATAATCCCTAGTGTAGTAAGATAAGACCTTTGGAGCAGGCATTTTTTTTAAAAAAAATATGAACTGCCCTACTGAACACGCAATGCTTTTCAGTGGAGCAGGGTCAATATATTAACTGATATGCATGAAATTTCAGATATAGCTATTTAATCCCTAGGCTAGTAAGAGAAGACACTTGGAGAAGGCATTTTTCTTTAAAAAAAAGTTTTGTATGAACCACCCTAATGGGTACATTAATTTCAAGGCATCCACTCAAAGTAGAACTTACTCATCCCATTAACTGCTGAGGGTGAACAAGAAGGAGGAGTGGTGGTGTGTGCAAGAAGAGGAGTGGTGGTGACTCCAGGTTTTCAGGAGTCCTTTGACAATACACCCTTAATGCCCGCCTCTCCAGAGTCTACCCTCTCCCTGCCATTCTAGGCAGCTGCTCTTCTTTGGCATCACTGCCACTACGCACTACTTCTATTTCTCGCCACCACTGCTTGTTCATCTCATCTGGGGCCAGAGTGAGGGGAAGGTGAGCAGGCTTGTCACAATTGCGAAGAGGAGGAGCAAGTCCAGGGGGACTCTTGCCAATGCTCTGTGGCCCCCACTAGTGTGCGGGCCCTCAGTGGCTGCCTGGCTGCAGTGGCATAGCATGGGTTGCCAGTGCCTGAGGCCATGTGGAATTGAGGAAGGGAAATGGACACAGTATGCATGCACATTCAACTGCCTAACGGCATCCATGTCACTCAGGAGATCACAGCCGCGGAGATAAGAAAAGAGAAGTCATTCCGTTGTCTGAAGAGGTCACTTTCTGGTTCACATGGAAGAAGCCATTTTCAGCTGAGCTCAGCGACTGAAGCATACAGCTGTATTGAGGCAGCACCGGGTGTTGAAATTTTGCACCCCTGAGAATTTTGCACCCGGGGCAACTACCACTGTGCCCCCCCCTGCTATGTCGCTGTTTGGCTGTGCCAATAGTTTCTGCCAGCTCTGAAAAGTAGGAAGCTCTTTAGGAAAAGGTGGTGGAGGGAGTTAGAAGTGGAAAAAAGGAAATTGATCAGGCTGCAAAGAGGAGCACAATGACTTCCCATCAATGATTTTTTCTGCTTTTTGGGGGGTTTCAGGTGTGCCTCTTTCCAAGAAAGATGATCGGCATCAGTCTTCTAAGCAACTATCCACCTGGTGGCCTTCAAATGATCCATACACCACAAAGCATCAGTAGCTCAGGCCCTAGCATCTCTCACACCAGCTGCTACAGACCCCATCACTGTGGCAGCAGCTGCTACAGACCACAAGGTTATGGTTATGTGTCTGGCTATGGCGGAAGCTGCTATAACCCTTGTGGCTACAGCAGCCAATCCAGTTATGGAGGAAGCTGCTACAGACCACAAGGTTATGGTTACATCTCTGGCGGGAGCTGCTATGACCCATGTGGCTACAGCAGCCAATCCAGTTATGGAGGAAGCTGCTACAGACCACAAGGTTATGGTTATGTGTCTGGCTATGGAGGAAGCTGCTATAACCCTTGTGGCTACAGCAGCCAATCCAGTTATGGAAGAAGCTGCTACAGACCACAAGGTTATGGTACCATCTCTGGTTCTGGCGGGAGCTGCTATGATCCTTGCGGCTACAGCTGCCAATCCAGTTATGGGGGAAGCTGCTACAGACCACAAGGTTATGGTACCATCTCTGGTTCTGGCGGGAGCTGCTATGACCCATGTGGCTACAGCTGCCAATCCAGTTATGGGGGAAGCTGCTACAGGCCACAAGGTTATGGTTACATCTCTGGAAAATCCTGCTATGGACCACGTGGCTATAAATCCCTCTCCGGTTATAGCAGAAGCTGCTATGAACCATGTGTCCATAGTCCCCTCTACAGTTACAGCCAAAGCTGCTCTGGGTCACATGGCTACGGTTATGGTGGAAGCTGCTACAAGCCACAAGGTTATGGTTACTTCTCTGGCCAAGGCAGCAGCAGCTGCTACAAGCCACGCACATATAGCAGTGTCTGCGGTTATGGCGGAAGCTGCCACGAACCACGTGGTTATGGGTACCGCTGTGGTTACGGCAACAGTTCCTGTGACCCATGCTATGCTCCCAGCTGCCAGCAGCCACGCTATGCCTACCGGCGCCGTTACAGCTGCCGACCAGCTTCCAGTGACCCATGTTACTACGGCTCAGGATCATCGCACCCATCCAGTCACTGGAGGCACGGCAGTGGCAGCTCTAGTGGTTGTGGGCCATGCTAAACCCAGAAGAAGAAGAAGAAAATCTCCAGGAAGACCAAGAAGACTCAAGATATTTGAAAGCATTGCTGAGCTTAGTACATATGGTTTCTTCTGAGAATTCTCATCCACTCCAAAACACACATGCACACCTACAATTCCAGTTGGAATGAACCCCAAGTTTTGATGTTTGGAACCTTTGGAAATTAAGTTTTTTGTTTCTCAAAGTTCTTGATCGCATAACTTTACAAATTGCTTTGTAAATCTGACCTTGGTGAGCTAAACTTTATAACCTGTATGTCATTTTCCTGCATTCCACATCTGCATTATTTTTATTCACACCCTGTCAGTAATGTTACGAGCAGCTACATTCCACATCCTTGTTTCCAATAAAGCTTTGCATCGCATGAGATGGCTTGTCTTCTCCTGGGTCCTTTCAATCATATGCGGGGATGAGATGGAGAAATGCCATCGGCTTCTTTATGAATTAATGAAAAAAATAATGCAGGGCACAGTTGAAGTATGGAATTCTCTCCCACAGGAGACAGCGCTGGCCACCATTTTGAATGCCTTTAAAAGAGCAGTAGGAAAAAAAATAAAGGAGGACAAGGCCACGCTCTACCTCCATAGTCAGAAGCAGTTTCCTTCTGAGTACCAGTTTCTGGGGCTCACAAGTGAGGAGAGTTGCTGATGTAGTCAGGGCTTCACATTGGCATCTGGTTGGCAACTGTGAAAAGAGTGTGAGACTACTATAGACGGACCATCAGCAGGTTCTTGTTTTTTCCCCCATTTCAAAATGGGGATGAGTGGGATTTGCTTCAATTCATATTTAAATGTGTGCCCATCTAATGGTGTACTTCCCAAATGAATAAAGGTAAAGGTAAAGGGACCCCTGACCATTAGGTCCGGTCATGTCCGACTCTGGGGTTGCGGCGCTCATCTCGCTTTATTGGCCAAGGGAGCCGGTGTACAGCTTCCAGATCATGTAGCCAGCATGAGTAAGCCGCTTCTGGCGAACCAGAGCAGCGCACGGAAACGCTGTTTACCTTCCCGCCAGAGTGGTACCTATTTATCTACTTGCACTTTGACGTGCTTTTGAACTGCTAGGTTGGCAGGAGCAGGGACCAAGCAACGGGAGCTCACCCTGTCGCGGGGATTCAAACCGCCGACCTTCTGATCGGCAAGCCCTAGGCTCTGTGGTTTAACCCACAGCGCCACCCTTGTCCCTCCCAAATGAATACCTGAGCTAAAACATACCTATAATTAGAAATTCACACTTCCACAAATTTGGTTGGCAATTTTAGTCCAAGCACTCTCATGACAATCTTGCGATACTAAGGGTAGTAGACCAGTGGGGTCCTATGCCAAATCTGTAATTCAACAGAGGGGAGGTTAGCCTCTAAGTGCAATGAAGCATTTGGAACACAGGATGGAACAGGAAAAAAATTGCCTTAGGAATTTAGATTGAACAGCTTCTGTAGATCCAAGGTGAGTGCCTGTCCAAATCTGAATCCCATATAATAACAAAGCTAGGGGTTTAGCTTTAAACACTTCAAGGGCTAATGCTATGTGATTGCCACCTATTTAGAAGAAATGATCAGCAAAATGCTTAAGATTGATTGTTAATTGCATTCATAAGCTACCGGTAAGTCATGCCCGTTAACATTAAGGGTGCTATTCTGAGGATGGCAAAGATTATAGATAGATGATTAAGAATTTGGTGAATTGAACTGAAAACTAGAAGAAAAAAAAGAAACTGAAATGGACAGAGTGCTGTATACAACATTATTGCTATGCAGAGTAGACACATGAAAAAGGATGGACTTGAATTTCAATGGGTCTACTCCAGGCATGGCCAGACTTGGCCCCCCAACTGTTTTGGGACAACAACTCCCATCATCCCTAGCTAACAGCACCAGTGGTCAGGGATGATGGGATTTGTAGTCCCAAAACATCTGGAGGGCCAAGTTTGGCCATGCCTGGTCTGCTCTGTGCAGGATGAAACTTGGATACAACCCTGATTCTCCCATGCACGGCAGAAGCACCCAGAAGCAGCAAGAAAGACCTTTTCTGAAGAATCAGGCTAGAAGCAATTAATTTTGTTTCCTCCTGACCCATGACAAGTAACATGAAAGGAGCAAGCAGGGTGTTGTCCCTTCTATTACACCGAGATTGCAATCTGGCAATGTAAACAAAGAAGTCTGGATAATTACAGGGATTTCAAAGCATGGCCCTTCTGACAGCCTTGGGTCACTGATGAATGAGCAGCTTCAACCACAGTTGATTCCTAGGTGTTTACCTTGCAATGCTGGCATGGAGACTCCAAATAAAAAGGGGGCACCATTTTGGATTTAGGACAAGGGCATCAAAGATTCCATGACCATGTGAAATTTCTCAATATGGAGTCAGACTATTGGTCCATCTAGAGCAGACCTGGGGCACCTGCGTTCTCCAGATGTTGGAAAATGCAAGTGGGTGGATGGCGTTTAAAATCTACAACAGCTAGCTCATAAGGAGGAGCGTCTCTTACTGATGAGTAAATGCAGCAGTCTTCCCACTCCCCAATGGGAAGGGGAAGCTATTTAGATCAGGAGTGGGTAATCTGGTGGCCACCAGATGTTTTTCTTAGAAACTAAGAATCTAACTCCCATCAGCCCCAGCCAGCATGCCCAACCATCAGGGTTGGTGGGAACTGAAGTCCAGCAACATCTGGAGGGCCATAGCTTCCTCATCCTTGCCATAAACATCTTGTGGTGTGATTATTTAAAGGGCCACCTATGTCTATATGAATTTGTGTAGGCCCACGGGGATCTTTCTCACAGGCTTATCACTAGAATCCATCCAATCTATGGTGGGCACAAGAGACATAACCTTTTCAGTGGTGGCCCCACCCCTATGGAACTCTCTCCAATGGAAGATATGTGTGTGTTCCTCTCCAGTTGTTTTTGAATAGGTCTTAAATACTGTACCTTGTTTCCCCGAGCAATTCATATCCAAATATGGTTGCTGGTGTATACCAGTTCTGGAAAACCTGTGGCCCTCCAGTTTTAGTTGATCTCCCAACTCACATCGGCCTCAACAAGCATGCCCAATGGCCAGAGATGGTGGGAGTTCTAGGTCAGCAACATCTGGGGGACCAAAATGTTCCCCACACCTGGTCTATACTTTTATATGTTGCTGCCTTTAACTATGGTAGCATAGATGGTTAATGCCTTGAATTAGTTCTGATGGCTGCCTCTGTGAAGAGCCTTAAGAGGATTTTTGACCCTTAAAGAGAATCTGTACAGAAATAAAGAAGCTGGGATTCAAGAATGATTTTTGCACGTATTGAGGGAAAGGTTCTGGGTGGTATGATACTTCCATTTGTACTGTTCAGGGTATAAGGCAGGTTTGGGGAACCTTTGACCATTCAGATGCTACCAAACTACAACTCCCATCTGCTCTAGAAATCACTGCTAATGGCGAAGGATGATGAGAACCGTTGTTTGACATCTAAAGGGCCCAAAATTCCCCACGCCTGTTATAAGCAATGGTTCTAAAGCAGGCACCCCCAAACTCGGCCCTCCAGATGTTTTGGGACTACACTTCCCATCATCCCTGATCACTGGTCCTGTTAGCTAGGGATGATGGGAGTTGTAGTCCCAAAACATCTGGAGGGCCGAATTTGGGGATGCCTGTTCTAAAGTCTGCACCTGATTGACACCAAAGAATCACCTTTCCTCTTAAAGAGTTCATCAAAAGCAGAAGACCATTCAAGGAACTGCTGCGTTTCGGATCAGTTGAATTTCCTGAGTTGTCTTCGAGGACAGTCCCACACAGAGCACATTGCAATAATCCAGTCTGGATTATTTTGAGGGCAGATAGAGAAATTTCAGATAGAATCTCTGAGCGATTCCATGCAACTTTATCCATTTCCACTGGTCTTCGTGCATCAGGCATGGGCGTTCCCAAGTCGCAGTTGCTAAGCCTCTATTGAAAGCACAAAATTAGTGTGTTTCAGAGGAGTTCACCTGCATTGTCTCATCTGAAAAAAAAAAAACTGCTCAGAGAAGCTCAGCTGCCTTTGCAATTACTTCTAACTGCTGTAATTATGCTTATTAAAAATCCCAGTTTCTTTGTTTGAGATGGTTCCTCCCCTGCTCCCACCCCAATACAAGCTATCTGGAGAAGTAGTTTCATACCATAACTCTCCTGTAGAACATGTCTCTGTGTCAGCGTCATAAGACACATTTCACATTTGTAATAAGACACATAAACCCCGTGTAGGCCCACGGGGATCTTTCTCACAGGCTTATCACTAGAATCCATCCAATCTATGGTGGGCACAAGAGACATAACCTTTTCAGTGGTGGCCCCAGCTCTACCTCTCTTTTAAATCAGAACCAGTGAAGGCGGTGAAGGTCCTGTGTGAGTGCCTGGAGGCGGTTGGAGGATGGATGGCGGCTAACAGATTGAGGTTGAATCCTGACAAGACAGAAGTACTGTTTTTGGGGGACAGGGTGCGAGCAGGTGTGGGGGACTCCCTGGTCCTGAATGGGGTAACTGTGCCCCTGAAGGACCAGGTGCGCAGCCTGGGAGTCATATTGGACTCACAGCTGTCCATGGAGGCGCAGGTTAATTCTGTGTCCAGGGCGGCTGTCTACCAGCTCCATCTGGTACGCAGGCTGAGACCCTACCTGCCCGCAGACTGTCTCGCCAGAGTGGTGCATGCTCTGGTTATCTCCCGCTTGGACTACTGCAATGCACTCTACGTGGGGCTACCTTTGAAGGTGACGCGGAAACTGCAATTAATCCAGAATGCGGCGGCTAGACTGGTGACTGGGAGTGGCCGCTGGGACCACATAACACCGGTCCTGAGAGAACTACATTGGCTCCCAGTACGTTTCCGAGCACAATTCAAAGTGTTGGTGCTGACCTTTAAAGCCCTAAACGGCCTCGGTCCTGTATACCTGAAGGAGCGTCTCCACCCCCACCGTTCAGCCCGGACACTGAGATCCAGCGCCGAGGGCCTTCTGGCGGTTCCCTCATTGCGAGAAGCAAAGCTACAGGGAACCAGGCAGAGGGCCTTCTCGGTAGTGGCGCCCGCCCTGTGGAACGCCCTCCCATCAGAAGTCAAAGGTACTAACAACTATCTGACATTTAGAAGATGCCTGAAGACAGCCCTGTTCAGGGAAGTTTTTAATCTGTAACATGTGTATTTTAATGTATGCTGGAAGCCGCCTAGAGTGGCCGGGGAGACCCGGCCAGATGGGCGGGATATAAATAATAAATTATTATTATTATTATTATTATTATTATTATTATTATTATTATTATCCAGAACTTGGGGGGGGGGGGTGGAATCTTACTGTATTTCTAGGGGAAGGACCATTTTCCATGGGGTAGAACACATGCTTAGCCAGCAGAAGGCTCCAAGCCAGGTCGAATCACCTGTAGGGTATCTCCAGGTAGGGCTAAGGATGTCTCCATTCTGAAACCTGGAGAGCAGCTGTTGGACAGTGTTGGCAATACACATTGGATGGACCAATGGGCCTGAGAAGGCAGCTCATGTTGGCTTCTTACCCAAGGTTCACCTAGCTAGAAGGACATAATCTCTTCCCCATCTTTTACTGGGGAGCCACAACTTGCCCAGGGGTCTAGGCATGAATCCTCACCTGCCTGTACTTTTTAAATTGGGTTAAAGTTGGTTAGGGGACGTGGGTGGCTCTGTGGGTTAAACCACAGAGCCTAGGGCTTGCCGATCAGAAGGTCGGCGGTTCGAATCCTTGCAATAGGGTGAGCTCCCATTGTTTGCTCCCTGCTCCTGCCAACCTAGCAGTTCGAAAGCACATCAAAGTGCAAGTAGATAAATAGCTACCGCTGCAGCGGGAAGGTAAACGGTGTTTCCGTGCGCTGCTCTGGTTCACCAGAAGCAGCTTTGTCATGCTGGCCACATGACCTGGAAGCTGTACACTGGCTCTTTCGGCCAATAATGCGAGATGAGCGCCGCAACCCCAGAGTCGGTCATGACTGGACCTAATGGTCAGGGGTCCCTTTACCTTTTAAAGTTGGTTAGCAGTTCCTCCAAGTTATATATCAATAAATAAAACCATTTCCCCAATGCTTGGGTATCATGAGTCTGCAGTAGGCCTTTGGTTTTATCCAGCGGAGTTTTGGGGGAACAGGGAATTCCATATGTCAGCCTTCAACTGGTGGCCTTCCCTTTGTTTGCCTTGGGCTTCACTTGCCTACCATCTTCATCAGGAGATAATGACCCCATCTGGGAGAGGTTTCAATTTCTTATTCTTTAGAACAAAGGCATCCCATGAAGCTTCACAAACACTCATTAAGGTTACACACATGCAAAGTGGCGCGTTATATGGGGAGAGAGATTATGGCCATACCTATGGCCACACCTTCCTGCTGCATTGCTCAATATGCCCCATTTTACAATATTTTACAGCGTAATCCTATATTCATATACTGAGTAAGTTTAATTGGACTTCCTCCCAGTTGACTATAGTTTGGTTTGTGCTGTTATTTTTTTGTTCTTGTTTTTATTACGTATTTTGAGTTTTTAGATTACATTTTTATGCTATGAACCACCCTGAGATGTACGGATGAAGGGCGGCATACAAATTTTATAAATAATTATGGATAAAGGTGTGGAATAGGAGGAGGTTCCCATTTCATCGGAGAAATGTTGGAGAGTATGGGCTCAGGACACCCGGCTGTATTGCTTTCAGGGATCTGCAGCAGAACACACAGTTAACTGCCCTCATACTTCTTTGTGTCAATGGAGTCCTCAGAACCCAGGGAAGCATCCTAACCTAAGTCTCTGCAAACCAGGGGTGGCTAACCCATGTGCCTCCAGATGTTGCTGAACCACAGGTGCCATCATTCCTGATCATTGGCTGTGCTGGATGGTTCTGATGGGAGGTAGAGTCCTAACAACATCTGGTTGGCTACCCATGAAATGATAGTTCATGGATAAGCCTCCCATCACTACTAGGCTGCCTCAGGGTGCCTATCAGCCTACGCTGTGCTTCTCCCCTGATAACCACATTGAACCAATGACCCGATTAAGTGCGCTCTCAGCCAAATCATCCTCAGTTAAGCCAATAGAATTTCTCTAATCCCTTTTTAAAAGCCATCTAATATATTGTCACTACATTTTGTGGGATTTAATTATGTAGCACATGAATGCAGTATTCCACATGCCCAGCCGGAGGTTAAGTCCCATTCAATTAAATGCAGCATACTCCCAGGTAAGTGGGACTGTAGTTGCAACTTTCATCGGCTTATCAGTAATACCACTGAAGTTGCTTTGAAGTGGTTGCACTCCTCCTATTGGAGCAGAAAAGACACTACCCCAGAAGTCCAACGTGACCCAAAAGGCAAAATCTAAATACATATGATATCCGCGCTCAATTTTTATCTTGTGGTGTGCGTCTCAGAAGGTAAACACTGGCTGCTGGGAGGATTTCAAACAGATTTAGGTCACAAGACTATCAGACTAGTTCGGTTGGATCACTCTACAGGGGGCAAGAAGGCAATGGGCTCCCCCTGCTGCATTCTTCTCAACAAGTGGAATTCAGAGGTAGAGTCCCTCAGAAACTGGATATTAAAGTTCCCATGTCCATGTGGCAGACCTGTCTTCTCCACAAATTTGTCTCATCTCCTCCTGACTCCATGTAAGGCAATGGTTATACCTTCCCCACCACCATCAATAGCTCATCTCTTCTCTGTCAACAGCCTTACGGGGTTGCTGTGGGGGTTAAAGTAGGAGGGGGAGAAGCATGTATGCCACGTTGAACTCTTGGGGGGGGGACGAATCAGATATAAATGTGAAATTTAAAACCAACAAACAAACAGGATCCAATCTTATGGGCCTGGCCAGCGTAAGGAGGTCCTCAGATTACCTATGTTGCCTTAATCACTCAGTAGCTATTCGTTGTTCCTTTCTCAAAGCTTATGAGTCACAGAGCCCTTATTCTCTAGGATGCTAGGAGGGAGGAAATGAGATGTCACAAACAGGCCAGTGAACAAAAGTTGCTGCAAACAATCAGCGCAGAAATCTCACAAAACCTCATCATCACAGGCGCTCCGCTCTCGATATTCCAAATCATTTGCTGCTGGGAGATAGGCATTAAGCACAGCGATGATTCATTCCTCTCTCTCTCTTTTAAAAATGCTGTCATCTGACAAAGCCAAGGCAGGCATCTGAACATGACTTGATAAGCTGCTGTTGACAGGCATTCATATCCCATGACAAGGAACAAACCATTACAGGGATCTTGCGAAAGCACATCAAAGATCCTTCTTTCCCTGTGCTAGGAATCCAACCAGTACCTCTCCCTGCCTCGAGGGTGTAATTATCCCCTGTTCTGCCTGCCTTGCAGAAAAAAGGGCAAGCAGTAGTTATGACAATTACTCAAGGGTAATAGTGCAAGGCTTGTTTTGAAGAAGCAATGAAGAGTGGCAGAGATGCACGCTCTCTCTCCCCCATCCAGTCCATCTCACCCCAGAAAAATTGAGTCCATTGAATATTTTAAGAAATTGTCATAATTTTAGCCTCTTGTTGCTTGGCTGCTCATTCCATACTATGAATAAATGCAGACCCACCCCCCACGTGTCCTTATTTTCCAGGGACACTCCTGGATTTACATAAGCCATCCCAGTTTCTGACTTGATCCTGGAATGTCCCACTTTTCCTTAAAGGTAAAGGGACCCCTGACCATTAGGTCCAATCGTGTCCGACTCTGGGGTTGCGCTCATCTCACTTTATTGGCCGAGAGACAGCGTAC
This sequence comes from Darevskia nairensis, assembly GCA_034642065.1. Taxonomy (NCBI): domain Eukaryota; kingdom Metazoa; phylum Chordata; class Lepidosauria; order Squamata; family Lacertidae; genus Darevskia; species Darevskia nairensis. Next base: position 435,944 of record JAWWNI010000425.1, read on the forward strand.
AGCTTCCAGGTCATGTGGCCAGCATGACTAAGCCGCTTCTGGCGAACCAGAGCAGCGCACGGAAACACTGTTTACCTTCCCGCTGGAGCGGTACCTATTTATCTACTTGCACTTTGATGTGCTTTCAAACTGCTAGGTGGGCAGGAGCTGGGACCGCACAACGGGAGCTCACCCTGTTGCAGGGATTCAAACCGCTGACCTTCTGATCAGCAAGTCCTAGGCTCTGTGGTTTAACCCACAGCGCCACCTGGGTCCACTTTTCCTTAGGACGACCCTATTCTCACCAGAGAAATGTTGGAGGGTATGGAGATATGTGACCCCCGATCCAGCTTAGTAACTATACAACCTTTAAAAGGTAAAGGTACCCCTGACCATTAGGTCCAGTCGCGAACGACTCTGGGGTTACGGTGCTCATCTCGCTTTACTGGCTGAGGGAGCTTGCGTACAGCTTCTGGGTCATGTGGCCAGCATGACGAAGACACTTCTGGCAAACCAGAGCAGCACACGGAAATGCCGTTTCCCTTCCTGCCAGAGCAGTACTTATTTATCTACTTGCACTTTGTTCTTTCAAACTGCTAGGATGGCAGGAGCAGGGACTGAGCAACGGGAGCTCACCCCGTCGTGGGGATTCGAATCGCCGACCTTCTGATCAGCAAGCCCTAGGCTCAGTGGTTTAACCCACAGCGCCACCCACGTCCCACACATACAACCTTTAGAAGACATCTAAAGACAGCCCTGTTTAGGGAAGTTCTTTAATGTTTTATTATGTTTTTATATATGTTGGAAGTCACCTAGAGTGGCTGGGGCAAGTCGTTCAGGCGTGTGGGGTATAAGTAATAAAATTCATTATTGTTCTTATTATTAGGGAATAGGATGTCCTTATTTTAATCAGAGAAATGTTGGAGGGTGTGTAAGAGAGAGAGAGAGTAGCCATATTCACACCATACATTGAAAGCACTAAGAACCACTTCAGACAATCATGGATTCTCCCAAAGAATTCTAGGAGTTGTTGTTTGATAAAGGTGCTGAGAATTGTTAAGAGGCCTCTAATACCCTCGGAGAGCTACAGTTCCTGGAATTCCCTGTAAAGAAGGGTGCTAATCGTGATAGCTATACAGTGGTACCTCGGGTTAAGTACGCTTCAGGTTAAGTACGCTTCAGGTTAAGAACTCCGCTAACAACAGAAATCGTGCTCTGGCAGCACAGCGGCAGCAGGAGGCCCCATTAGCTAAAGTGGTGCTTAAGGTTAAGTACGCTTCAGGTTAAGAACGGACCTCCGGAACGAATTAAGTACTTAACCCAAGGTACCACTGTAGTTCACTGCTATTGTTTGAGAAAGTCTCCTGGGAATTCCAGCTACCTAGGAGAACTGCTGCTGTGCTCAGGTCCTGCTTGCAGACTTTCCAAAGGCCACTGTGAGAAGAGAATGCTGTACAAGATAAGACCCCTTTAGCCTAACCTAGTAAGGATCTTCTGATGTCCACCTGTTTAGGATCCTGTATCATTTTCGCAATAATTCACTATACTTAAAATTAACCTGTTTCTAAAGGTTTGTCTAGAATTACAAATTGTCAAATCAAACATAGTCATCCAGATGATTAAATCAGTAATACAGGCTTCAGGCTGTGACTTATATGTTTTTCTTTCCTAATTGGCCTTCCGATACATGGGTTTATGTCAATTGCGCAACCTGGCACTTCAGTTTCCTTATGCGTACATCCCAGGATGATTTAATGATTTCTTGGGTTCAGGGGTGTGTGTGTGTGTGTGTGTGTGTGTGTAAGGCTTGAAAGTTTCAGCAGAAAGAATGAGGAAACCACATAACCACGATATCAGCATTGTAGTCCTCACAACCATAGGATAGCATCCAGGGACTCAGCTATGTTAGTCAAAAGCAACACTTTGAATGTGTTATAAACATGCAACGCCAGATGCCGCCAGAGAGAAAAGGAAGCTCCTATGTGAGATCTGGGAGGGTCTACCTCTTTCTGAGTGTGACAAGGGTTAAGGGCTATCTTTGAGAGTGGACTCTATTTTCTTTCTTTCTTTCTTTCTTTCTTTCTTTCTTTCTTTCTTTCTTTCTTTCTTTCTTTCTTTCTTTCTTTCTTTCTTTCTTTCTTTCTCTGTTTTTGTGTTTATGTAGATTAGCTCCTTTTATTGTATTGTATTAGGAAAAACCTTTAATAAAGTATTATGGGTGAGGGAATAAAATAAATAAAGCAGGTGTGAATAAACTTGACCCTCCAGATCAGGGGTAGGCAAACTAAGGCCTGGGGGCCGGATGTGGCCCAATCACCTTCCCAATCTGGCCCACGGACGGTCCTGGAATCAGCGTGTTTTTACATGAGTAGGATGTGTTCTTTTCTTTAAAATGCATCTCTGGGTTATTTGTGGGGCATAGGAATTTGTTCACCCCCCCCCTCAAAAAAATATAATCCAGCCCACCACATGGTCTGAGGGACGGTGGACCAGCCCACGGATGAAAAAGGTTGCTGACCCTTGCTCCAGATGTTGCTGAACTACCGTTCCAATCATCCCTAGCCATTGGCCATGCATGCTGTGGCCGATGGGGATTTTAGTATACTAGCAACAACGAGAGGGCCCCACTCCTGTAGCAAAGCTTTTAAAAAGTGGAAATGTGCTGCTACCTTGTGGAAGATGAGAGTACTCCTCAGCACTTGTATTTTTATTATAAACGCAAGTGGGACCTGTAAACAACATGTCAAGCATGGAGTGTGTGTGTGTGTGTGTGTGTGTGTGTGTGTGTGTGTGTGTGTGTGTGAACTTTCCAGGAAGCATTTCTGAAGCCCTCAGCCACCTTCCCTGGCTTCCCACACTTCCTATTCTGAAAAAGCACAAATGGAGGGACTGCAGTGTTTTGCTTTCCCCAGTTTTAACTGAAGCATGGACACCCAGGAAGGCTAAAGCATACAGACCACTGTTGAGATGATGTGTAGAATGGAGTTAAAGCAGTGAAAAGGGTTAGAGCACCTTCACTGTTGAGGGAAGACTAAGGGTTGTATCCCACCAAGTTCTACTCAAAGCAAACCCACTGAAATTAATGAGTCACTCATGCCCATTAATTCCAACCAGTCTACTCTGAGCAGGACCAGCATGGCCTACAACCCTACATTCTCCAATGTTTTTGGGGGTGTATACCTAAAATTGCGCTATAAAACAAATTATCAGAATGTGGAGGATATTAGAAGTTAATGCAGTTCATGGCCAGCAGGAGGCAATGATGCCTACTAAGAACTTGATGTTATGGATCAGAACTTCTAAGAGTCTGAGGGATGCTATGGAGACAAAAGGCTCGTCCGTCTCAAAATCTGCCTTGTGTGTTACTTGCTCCATCATTTTTTACAGATGAACCACAAGATGTTTCTACTGACCTTACGATAGACTGATTTGCATAAGGCAAAAACCCCGCTTCCTGCTAATTACCAGTAACACACAAAAAAAGTTTTTGGTATTGGTTACATGGCAACTTGCCTGGCAGTGTAGTGACATAAGATATGACAGCCATCCTTAACCTGGTACCTTCCAAATGTTGCTGGACTGCAGCTCCCATCAGCCAAAAGCTGGGGTACAATCAGGCAAATGGCTTCTCAACAGCCTTGGGGGTAGCTGGTGCAAATGTCTTTGTCTGAGAGGAGGAGGAACCTATATATTGAGTTGGGAAGGCTTCTCTTCCCCCTCCCCCCATTCGTAAGTGTAATACCATAAGAAGAGCCTGATAGATCAGACCAATGGTCCATCAACAGCATCCTGTTCTCACAGTGGTCAGCCAGATTCTTGTGGTGAACCCTCAAGGAGCACCTGAGCATGAGAGTACAGTGGAACCTCAACTTACGAAGTACTCGACTTACGTATTTTTCGACTTACGAAAGGGAAAAAGCGGCTGCGTGCCTACAAATTTTTCGACTTCCGAAAGAAAATCCGCTTGGATTTTGGATGCGGTTTACTCGACTTACGAAGTTTTAGATGGGGTTTACTCAACTTACGAAGTTTTAGATGGGGTTTACTCGACTTACGAAGGTTTACATAGGGTTTTCTTACGAATTTTTCGACTTACGTTTCCAATGCATTCCTATGGGAATGCCGTTTTTCGACTTATGAAATTTTCGACTTACGAGTGTGCTTTCGGAACTTATTAAATTCGTAAGTCGAGGTTCCACTGTACTCTCCCCTCCTGCGGTTTCCAAAAACTGGTACTACCAGTATTATTACCTCCAACCATGAAGGCAGAGGAAGGCCATCTTGGCTAGTAACCATAGACAGCCTTATCCTCCATGAATTTGCCCTACCTTGACCACTGTTGCTTAGTCCAAATGTCTTCCCTTAGCCTTTTAACCAGGTAAGATTTTAGCAGAATGTGCCATAGATTCCACTTGGGCCCTTTTTTTCCATCCTGTGCCCACTTAACTTGGGAGTAAACCCAACAGAACATAAGAGGCTTTGCTCCTGAGGGATTATCTGTAGGATCCTGCAGTTACCATAATGTGTTTCAAGTTATTTCATTGTATCAAATGCCAATAGCATAACTCCACCCCCTATAATTGAAATGAAACAAGGGCATGTCACTTATCTCAGTACTTGTTATTCACTGGGCAGAACAGAAGGAAGCAGAAGCAAGCCTGTTTCTTTGTTGTTCTCATTTATTTTGAATCAGTCGATGCATTTATTTACTTATGCTAGTGATGTGCACAAGCCTTTTCAGAGGACAAGAAGGTGGGGTCTCCATCTAACACTCAGCACAGGGGACACAAGTGATCACTTGAAGCAATCCTTCATTCTTGCATGCTCTGTTGTATATCTTCACATGTGTAAAAAGCCCAGAAACATTAAAATCTAAACAAGGGGTCTGGAATATCCATGGGGCGGTGGTGGATAGGTTTCTCTGTGGCTGCACCTCTGCACAGATATCCTTCTTCTTGTCCTGCTAACCTTGTGGTTCCCAGTGAGGACTCAGTGGTAGACCATCTTCATTGCTTGCAGAAGGTCCCGTGATCAATCTCTGGTATCTCCAGGTAAGGCTGAGATTTGTACCCTGTCTGAAAACCCCTGGAGAGCCACAGATGATAAACATAAGCAAAAACCAAGCTAGATGGACCTCGGTATAAGGCCAGACCAGATTATTTTAAGTAGCACATTTTCAGTTGGAATTTTGCATGAGTAGCATTTCTGGTGGTGGGTGGGAAATAAGACTTCAGAAAGATTGTCTTTGTAGGGCTTTATAGCTTGTTTTCACTGGATGTTCCTGCCCAGTTAGCATCTTATATACCTGTACGAGAGGAGAGGTGGCTTCCTTCGAAGAGTGTAAGATTTTCCATGAGTGGCTTTTCTCCCCTTAAAAGACTCAGAAGTCGGTAAGGAGGAATAAACAGCCCTGCGTGGCCAAGAACTTATGTCACACAGGGAACCATAACAGGGTTGATGCTTAGCAGTGGCTACCTCTTTGGAAGCATTCAGAATTACCGGAACAACCACATGGATGGATGGCGGCTTTAACATAACATCTGAGTTGTGAAGTTGGGAGGAAATTGCTGCACGGGTGGCACTGAGTCTGTAGCGAGCCATGTTGGTGGAATAACCAGAGGGACCTACAATGACAGCCACAACAAAAATGCAGGGAATTAGATGATATAATTTCTATAGCGTTTTTCTTTTAAAGTGTTTTTTTTATGGTTGTTTAAGATGAAGAAAAATTAGAACACAATAGAGGTGACACGATAGAAGTTTGTAATATTATGCATGGCCTGGATAGAGAAAATGCACATCTCTCACTCTCTTATTCAGGGACATCCAATGGAGTTGAACACTGGAAAGTTCACGACAGATATGGCTTCTTTGATTCCCATAGAATCATAGAATTGAAGAGTTGGAAGGGACCCCACGGATCATCAAGTCCAACCTCCCCTGCAATGCAGGACTATGCAGCTGTCCCATAGGGGGATCGGACCTGCAACCTTGGCACTGGTTAAACTATGGAATTTGCTCCCGCAGGAGGCAACAGTTAGCTCCAAGTTAAGTAAAGGTAAAGGGACCCCTGACCGTTAGGTCCAGTCGTGGACGACTCTGGGGTTGCGGCGCTCATCTTGCGTTACTGGCCGAGGGAGCCGACATACAGCTTCCAGGTCATGTGGCTAGCATGACTAAGCCGCTTCTGGCGAAACCAGAGCAGCATACGGAAACGCCGTTTACCTTCATGCCAGAGCAGTACCTATTTATCTACTTATTTATCCTACCTAGGTTGGCAGGAGCAGGGACTGAGCAACCGGAGCTCACCCCGTCGTGGGGATTCGAACCGCCGACCTTCTGATCAGCAAGCCCTAGGCTCTGTGGTTTGGACCACAGCGCCACCTGCATCACTGGCTCCAAGTTGGATGGCTTCAGAAGAGGATTAGACAAATTGATGGAGGAGGAGAAGGATATCAGCGGCTACTGGACATAATGGCTAAGCTTTACCTCCACAGTCTCTTCTTATGTTTTGAAACACAAACAATGGGCAAATCGCCCTCACACAGTATGCAGGTTCTCAGTCATCTGTGCAATATAAGCTGTTCACCAAGCTGAAACGCTATGAATCACCAATGCTGTTATTTATTGCCTTTCTGCTCTTTCATGCTATTTCTGTCTGGGGTTTACCACTGAACAATTATTTATTATTTATACACCACCCATATAAATGGGTTGCCCCAGCCACTCTAGGCAGCTTCCAATATATAAATATAAATATATATAAATCAAACATTTAAAAAAACTTTCCTATGCAGGGCAGCCTTCAGATGGGTTTGGGGGGTCACATAACTCCATACCATCCAACATTTCTCTGGTGGAAGTAGGGACGTCCTACCAAACCCTCCAGCTTTCATTGAAAATTTCAATGAAAATAGGGACGTCCTAAGGAAAAGTGGGACGTGGGTGGCACTGTGGGTTAAACCACAGAGCCTAGGGCTTTCCGATCAGAAGGTCGGCGGTTTGAATCCCCGCGACTGGGTGAGCTCCCGTTGATCGGTCCCTGCTCCTGCCAACCTAGTAGTTTGAAAGCACGAAGTGCAAGTAGATAAATAGGCACCGCTCTGGCGGGAAGGTAAGCAGCGTTTCTGTGTGCTGCTCTGGTTCGCCAGAAGCTGCTTAGTCATGCTGGCCACATGACCCGGAAGCTGTACGCCGGCTCCCTCAGCCAGTAACGCGAGATGAGCGCCGCAACCCCAGAGTCGTCCACGACTGGACCTAATGGTCAGGGGTCCCTTTACCTTTAAGGGAAAGCGGGGCATTCTGGGAACACATCAGAAACTGGGACAGCTTCTGTAAATCCAGGACTGTCCCTGGAAAATAGGGACACCTGGAGGGTCTGCAATAACTAAACTTCTTCTTGTTACAGGTAGGTAGCCGTGTTTGTCGAAACAAAATTAAAAAATTCCTTCTAGTAGCACGTTAGAGACCAACTAAGTTTTTTCTTGGTATGAGCTTTGGTGTGCATGCACACTTCTTCAGATACACTGAGACTTCTTCTTCTTCTTCTTCTTTGGCCAAAAGCCTATCCAGTCCAGTATCCTGTTTTCACAGAGGTCAACTGGATGCTTGTGGGAAGCTGAGAAGCAGGACCAGAGTGCAACAGCATTCTCCCCACTTGTGATTCGTGCCAGCTGATATTCAGAGACACATTGCCTCTGACAGTGGAGGGAGAACATGGCCATTTAGTCAATGTTAATCCTTAACCAAGGGACCCAGGTGGCGCTGTGGGTTAAACCACAGAGCCTAGGGCTTGCTGATCAGAAGGTCGGCGGTTCGAATCCCTGCGATGGGGTGAGCTCCCGTTGCTCGGTCCCTGCTCCTGCCCACCTAGCAGTTCGAAAGCACATCAAAGTGCAAGTAGATAAATAGGTACCACTCCGGCGGGAAGGTAAACGGCGTTTCTGTGCGCTGCTCTGGTTCGCCAGAAGCGGCTTTGTCATGCTGGCCACATGACCCGGAAGCTGTACGCCGGCTCTTGGCCAATAAAGCGAGATGAGTGCCGCAACCCCAGAGTCAGACACGACTGGACCTAATGGTCAGGGGTCCCTTTACCTTTACCCTTTAATCCTTGACCAACTCTAAAGTGCAGGCAAGAAAGAAAAACATTTTAGAGTCTTACCTAGTAATTGAAGAGAAGCGGGTTACATCGGTTCCAGCAAATTGCTTGCTGACTTAGGAATGACAGACACATATATACAGCCTTCAATAATAACACACCATCCAAAGGAGGGCTCTGAGCACAACTGAAATTGCTCTAAATTAATGTTTTCATCTTCTTTGCTGTTGTTAGCTCATCCCCCGCAGAATGATGTTTAGACGCCTGCCCAATGTGTATAATTTTGTAATGGAATGAGCCTGGAAACAGACCAGCAACGTTCAGCCTCCAAACTCCAGGGTGTGTTTAAGTCAGTGATCTGTCTCTGACCTTAGATACTGCCTTCAACCATGAAGGATGAGCATAGCCATCATGACTGGTAGCCATGGACAGCCTGGTTCTCCATGAATAGGCTTACCACCCATGAAAAAAGTACACGGAGGTGACATGCACCCAAGTGTGTTTGAATGTGTGAATTTCCTAAAGGTATGTTGGTTGCAGTGGCATAGCGTGGTTTGCCAGTGCCCGGGGCTACACAGTGGGGTGGGTGGGTGGGAAACGGATGGAGTACACATGCGCATTCAACTGCCTAATGGCATCTGTGTCACCCAGAATATTAGATTCATGGACAAGAATTCATGGACTACCGGTATGTAGAAATGGTAAAACTTACCAGAAAAAGGAAAGAAATCAAGACAACAAACTGCTTATAAAAGAATGGAAATGGTTTATCAAATATGTACAAATAAATTGTAAGCAGATAAGGACATTGGCAGGATTATTGTAATAACCTGCAGTTTCATAAGAGCAAATAATTAAAGTAGAAGAAGAAGAAGAGTTTGGATTTGATATCCCGCTTTATCACCCCCCAAAGGAGTCTCAAAGCGGCTAACATTCTCCTTTCTCTTCCTCCCCCACAACAAACACTCTGTGAGGTGAGTGGGGCTGAGAGACTTCAGAGAAGTGTGACTAGCCCAAGGTCACCCAGCAGTTGCATGTGGAGGAGCGGAGATGCGAACCCGGTTCCCCAGATTACGAGACTACCGCTCTTAACCACTACACCAATCATAAAAGAATAAGTTAAGTTAATTTAGAAGATGCAGGAAATGATAACTATAAATTTAAGGAATTGCAGAAAGAGGAGGAAGGAAGTCAAGTTTTGAAATGTTAAAATGACTGTAAAATTGTTGAAATGTATATAACTGAAAACCAGAAATCTTGGGCCGTTTCAAAATGATTACTTCCTGTTGTTGTTTGTCTGCATTTTTATTTTTTAAGAGCTATAATCAGCGCGTGGGACAGCAGTTTGCAGCAACAGTGGAATTATTGGGCGAGGGATTGCTGGAAGGTCTGCTCCAAGGGAGGATGAAAGAATTTCATAATATATATATACTTAATTCCACACACCCACGACAACCACATCCCCCAAAAAAGAGAGTTCCTGTTTACAGAATGGATTGGTTAAAAGTTTTTATTTTATTTTTGTTTTGTTTTGTTTATTGGGGAAACAAGTTAGTAGCAATTGCTGCTAACCACGGTGGATATGATTTCCCTTCCCTGTTGGAGGGAGACTGCATCTGAATACCATTTTCTGGGAATCACAAGAAGGCAGGAGTGTCAGCTCTAGGGGGAAGAGGTGTCAACAGCTGCCTCAATATTCCTAAGCAGGGGGCTCAGCCTCCTTCCCTGCCAATATTGAGGGGGCAGAGGGGGCCGAACTGCTGAGCCAAGTGCGGTACAACATCAAAGGCAGGGTCCTCCTGAGCGCAAAAGAGGAGGAGCTGCAGCCATTGAAGATGTGCGGTGCTGGGCAAGGCCTCCTCCAATGATGCATGAATGACACCATGGGGCACGCCACATATTGCGCTGCTACCCACCAATCTTCAGCCCAAGGTGGTGCCTCTGCAAGCGGAGGAGGTGCAGAGTTGCTATTGCATTCAGATTCTGCTTCTGGGCTTCCCACCAGCAGCTGGTTGGCCACTGTGAGAACAGGATACTGCTCTAGATGGCCTTTGGCCTGATCCAACAAGGCTCTTCTTGATAGAATCATAGAACTGTAGAGCTGGAAGGTATGCCAAGGGTCATCTAGTCAGGGCCGTCTTTAGCATATGCGCCGCCGGGATGCAAAAATTTTCCCAGCGCCCCCAAATTAACTTTTATTGAGGTTTTTTTGGGGTGGAGGGGGGAAGCCAAAGTTGTTGACCTTTCTTTAGGGGAGAAATTGCTCACCTGTAACAATGGCGCAGCAGAAAAAAACTGCTTTTGTTTCCTGACTAGTCGGGAATATTTGATGCTACGGAGTAACAGAGAGATGGAGGAGGGGGCGGAGACTTTAGCTCCATTGTTTTTCACTGCTGCCGATCGAGAGGGACCAGTATACAGTAGGTACTGGTATACATTTGGCACCCCCCAGAATTTGACACCCGGGTGCCCTGCATCACTTGCACCCCCAGGTAAAGACAGCCCTGCATCTGGTCCAACCCCCTCTTAATAGTACCATCTTAATATATCTGTCCCATCCTCTTGAGATGCATTTCCAACACTTTCCCCTTGGAGACACTGTGATGAAACCCATGAATCTCCAAACTTGCTAATCCTGCTAACCAGGAACGTACACTTTGCTTAGGGCACATTTAGAGTATGGGGAAGGACATAAATGCATCTGACCCAGCGCCAAGTACAGCATTGCTATTGCTTCTAGCTGCTGGAGAGAATGAAAATCACTGCCATCCTCATGCCACAACCAGCTCCTTCCTTACTGTATCCTGCAGCTTGTAAAAAGTTATTGCCCCACAACGTTATTGCCCCAGGATTCCCACAGTGTTTTTACAGCTGATACATTGGCTAGATATGTCTCAGTTGCCTCAAATCTCCATTCAATATGGGTAGCTGTGGCCTGCAGCCATTCTTGGACTCCAAATCCCCTTGGCCATATCTGTTATGGCTAATAACCAAGGATGATAGGAGATACAGTCAGGAACCGAGTCCAGTTCATGACCAGCAGTGGGCCATGATGCCTGCTAAGAACTTTGTGTTGTGCTCAAAACCATTACATAGCTCTTTTCAATAACCAGAATAGGTCACCCTTCCTTCAACGCAGACTATAAGATTTGCAACATGTTGAAAGTAAAAGCCAAAGCCCATGTGAATGATGCAAACATACATTTTAATATGATATGGAGGCTTGGGATAAACAACAGGGCAGTAAGAATGGCACATGGGATAGAGATGTATCAATGAAATATGGTATACACAAAAGAAAAACCAGAGAGGGATGAGCATCACTGATAACTAATTCTCCTGCCAGGAACTAAGAGTCTGTAGGTAACTATTGCTCAATAGCTACTTCAGAGGACTTCTGATAGCATTATAGGTCTTCTTCAAGACAGTACATTGGCTCTGGCCCAAAATAGTTAAACTAAGATTCCAGTCTAAATTCCATCAACTTGTAAGACAGGATTGATCCCCAAATATATGTGGTTTCATCTACCTAAGTTAGACAAGTTCCATTGCAAAGTCTTGTGTCCAAGGCGGTGCTTGGTGTTGGATCTGTGACAGTTGTTTCACATAAGTTTGATGTCGATGTCATTGACAGTGAATGGTGAATCCTGACTGGTCTGGGTCTCTGATTTCAGTGGGGATTTATTCCAAAAGTGAGCACAGTTACTGAAACTTCCACAACCTTCTGGTTAACAGTCATATGCATGGGAACCACATAGCTAAATGCCGCCATCAGATTCTTGGCAGGGGCTCCATTTTCACAGTATCATGAAGACAGAAGAGAAGCAAAGGGTTGCATCCCTTGTTAACCCTGCTCAGAATAGGCCCATAGAAATGAATGAGTTTGACCAACTGATCTATTAATTCCAATGGGTATATTCTGAGCATGATTTGGTTAGCTCTGACTCAAAATCTTTTATAACACATTCAGGACTGTTGGGCTGTGCTCATCTTGGTGGGTTAGACATTGAGCCAATCAAAACTCAAACAAAATGGAGATGGTCAGGACTTGGTTAGGAAGTCTAATCCATGACTTCCTCAAAAAGAACCTGAACTGCACCCACTAGTCAGCTCCTGTCTACCATTAGAGCAGCACTTAATTTCATTTGCCTGACGTTACGGAATGAAGAATTTAGCATATTCAACTGTGACAGAAAACAGGGGAACTGAATCAGATATGGAGGAGGTGTGGAAAGGGATATATAGCTCAAGGGAAGAACTTGATCAATAAGACATCTGGACATGATTCCCACCCCCCAGAGCTACTGAGTACCCATAGCTCACGACAAGAAGTTGGGTGCTCAGCATTTCCAGGATCCATGCTGGTACCCATGGCAACCCATTCTAGCCATTCATCTTCCTGCTGTCTCTTCTTCTCATAACCAGTTGGGAGCATTCTAATACCTTCTGTAACCATAGGAGCTGAAAGGACGACTGGAGAGACCTGGCAGGTTGTAGACAGAGCCAGACTCGGAGGCCTCTGAAGGAAGAAGGGCTGGGTATCTGCTCCCACCTAGCATGCCGTAGCCGGCACATGGGTTGTATTGCTCGATGCCGAAAACTTGGTTGGGGCAGTACATCTCTGGTCCTGGGATGGTCACCACGAAGGGGGGAGGCTGGATAGTTACGGTTGATGGTGGGCATTGAAAGGCACAGTTATTGTAGCCAAAGGAAGACATCTTGAGGTTCAGGTTTCTAGAAAGTATTATTATTATTATTATTATTATTATTATTGCCAATTATCTGTCACTTATATACCAAATGGCTTTCAAGTGGTTTAAAACTCTAAAATCAATCCATAAGTAAAATATGCTATAACATTAAAACAACTTAAATTATAACATCCAATACTAGGGGCTGTCTCCCTTCCACAATCTTCTCATCAACCCCACCTACCCCTTTGCCAACTGCCGTTTCCCCACACCTTTGATAATAATTTTTATTAGTTTTCAATTTCAATCCAATAATAGCCTCATTATGCCAACAACAATGTATAATGCAATTACTAATACCAATCATTTAAATACCGAATTATATCATTTAGGTGGCCCCCTGCGTGCTAGAAATGATGGTTTGATGGTTTTCTTTATTTCAGCATTCCAAAATATTATTAATTTCAATTACATTCCGGTCATAATAATAATCCCTTATACAACAACTGCAATATCAATAACTTCTATTCGTGTTGACACATTAAATGATTTATAAAACTACAAGCGAGGCACTCAGAGTAGCAGCGTGAAGAAGTTGGTGAACAACAGGACGAGAAGATGGCGATGGTCGGAATGTGGCATTTGGAATTAAGAAGATCAACCTCATCCACACAGAGACATTGTTTATTATAATCTAGCCTGCTTGCTGGCATATATCAGCGGCTGTGGAAATATTGGAAAGAATTTTGAAAAGCAATCAATGGAGGTGATCAGGGAAGCTCCTGCGTCCGAGGCATGGGAAGTCCATATATAAAAATATATATATAAATGTTATTATAATAATTAGGCATAATTGGAATGGTTCTTTTAATTGGGATTTGTATAATTAATTTGGATTGTAATTTGAAATGTAATTGAGAATAATTTCAATGTGATTTGCTGTGATTTGTATTGGAAAATTCAATAAATAGATTATAAAAAAACAAACAAACTATATCCTTGTTCTTCCTGTGTGTGTCCCCACACCTGACCAAACCACTTTCCCTTTACACCTCCCTCATCCCCTCAGTCCCTCCCCCTCCCTCGCAGCTCACCCAACTCTCACACCTTTTAATGAAGGGGGAGGTGTTTTTTTTTAATAGTGACTGGCTAAACCACTGTGTAATGTGCCTCCCCCCTCCATTAAACAGCGTGCCTGGACCACCTGCTGCCCACACTACTTCCTTGCCCGCCCACCTGCTTGGCTTCCTGTCATTTGCCACACTGTGGTTGGTGTGGCCCCCTGCTGGCGCCCAAGCAAACTGCAGCGTGGCAACATTTTGCACTTTTATGTATATAGGAAGAAAACAACCCATTTGAAAGGATAGAACTCTATCACTGTAAGTGCTATTTTTCTAGAAAGAGAGGCGCCGGAACTCACCATGAACGCCTCCCTTGTTCTCTTATAATGGCACAATGGTGTCCTCCTGAGAGATGCCGAAATTGAGTTCCGGTGAGTTCCAGATGAAAAAAGCCCTGGTTACAGATGGTCCTCTAGAAATAAGGAGGCCAGTCCTCATGGTTCTCAATAAAGGACTGATTTAAATAGGAATGTAGCAAGCTGTCTCATGCAGAGATACAGCATTGGTTCACATAGCTCAGAATTGTCTACAATGACTGGCTGTAGCTCTCCAGGGTTCCAGACAGGGACCACTCCAAGCCCTATTTGATATGGGTTGTGCTGGAACCTTCTGCATGTAAATCACAGAATCACAGAATTGTAGAGTTGGAAGGGACCCCAAGGGTCATCTGGTCCAGCCACCTGCAATCTCAGCTAGAGCATCCATGACAGATGGCCATCCAACCTCTGCTTAAAAACCTCCAAGGAAGGAGAGTCCACAGCCTCCCAAGGAAGACAATTCCACTGTCAAACAACTCCTACTGTCAGAAAGTTCTTCCTGATGTTTAGTCAAACTCTCCTTTCTTGTAACTTCAATCCATTGGTTCGAGTCCTACCTTCCAGAGCCAGAGAAAACAAGCTTGTTCCCTCTTCCATGTGACAGCCCTTGAGATATTTGAAGATGGCTATCATACCTCCCTCAGCCTCCTCTTTTCCAGGCTAAACATACCCAGTTCCTTCAACCGTTCCTCATAAGGCTTGGTTTCCAGACCCTTGATCATCTTGGTTGCCCTCCTCTGCAGACATTCTAGCTTGATCATGACATAAGCTGCCCTATATCAAATCAGATCATTGGTCCATCACTGACTGGAAATGACTCTCCAAGGTTTCAGAAAGGGGGAATTTCCAAGCCTACCTGAAGGTACCGTGGATTAAAATGGACCTCCTGCATGCTCTGCTATAGCACTTCCCTTAAGCAACATGTTTTACAATACTAGTTTTGAGGTTTCCTCCCTTCACTGTTATCTTTCAGGTGAGCAGTGAAGAGAAGGAGATTGTCTTGCCCAAGAGCCCTTCAGACCCCAGAGATGATACTGGCTCTGAATTTTCCTTCACCATCAACTCTAAAGATATTTTAAGAGTTACAGGAGCTTCTTTCAATGGCACAAAGCCAGACTGAGAAGGACACACACACACACACACACACACACACACACACACACAGAGAGAGAGAGAGAGAGAGAGAGAGAGAGAGAGAGAGAGAGAGAGAGAGAGAGAGAATTAAATTTATCTTACTGGGTTCTCCAGAGACACACGGCAGAGCAGAGGGGTCAAAGCAATGGAAGGAATTGATGGCTGAGTCCAAGCCTTCCAGCAACTTTTATACTGTTTCTCAGTTACCCCAGAGGGCATGAGGCATCCTTTCTTCCCTCTATGCTATGCCAATTATTAATTGCCAATGATATGTCACTTAGTGTGCCAACACACCCAAAATGACTCCAATTATTTATCGCTTAGATCTGATCTTTGATTTGCCCAACAGGAGAAAGGAGGAAAAAATTGTCATGCATGCTGTTTTTTCCACAAGGAGGTTCAGCATACCTCAAAACCATTAAGGGATAAAGGTCCCAGCAATGACACATAGATAGACTTAAGGTGCTTGTTTGGGTGCCCTTGGATGTTGCTGGAGAAATGCTGAGCATGGACATATTTGGAAAACTAGAGGATTAAACTGGGGTTGTGCATCTGTAGGGGAACCAGGAAGCAAATTAGAGAAGACTAAGGGACATGATAGCATAGCTGTCAATCTTCGGATTTGAAAATAAGGGATTTTTTCAAACTTTCGGATTTGAAAATAAGGGATGCCGCGAGGGCGGTGCAATGGCACCAAGTAGCCTCGCCACCCTGCGCTCCAGAGGCTGTGCGCGAACAGGTGAGCGAAAGAGCGAGCGCATAGATGGCAGGCAGGCTGTCTGTCTGTCTGGTTGGGCGTGAGGGTCTGGCTGCACAAGGCATGCAAGCTCCGCCCCCAGTCGGTCTCAGACTCCTTATTGGCAGCCGAGCAACGCAGCTGAGGAGCCTCCCTGGCCGGCAGGGAGGGAGAGGAGCTGCTTCCTTTGAAATCCGGGAAATTTACGGGATATCAACAATCTGGGATAGCAGCGGGAAACGGCATTGGAATAAGGGAGTTTCCCGCCAAAAAAGGGAGGGTTGACAGCTATGCATGATAGACGCTCAGATGTATTTCTGAACCCCCTACTCCCAGAACTCGGTGGTTGTTGAGAGTGCAACAGCAAAGGACTCAGAAACAATTAACCCCTGTCGGCTGCCCTAAAGGGAAGTGCTGTTACTAGGAAAGGAGGGGGGGGAGCTCTGTTGGAGCAATGCCATCAACAGAGACAGACTTCCTTCCTTGTCTCCTGCTGTGATGATTGAATAAACTCATTAGTAAGATCTCTGCTTTGTTATCTCTGCTTCTTGCTGCCACCGGGTGTGAAGGAAAGAATTCCCTGAAGCTTGACACCAGCACACCAGAAGGAAGACTCAAGACAAAGATTATGGGGAGTGGGTTATATTTATCAAATATAACAAATTAGAGCAAGGGTCAGCAGACTTTTTCAGCAGGGGGCTGGTCCACTATCCCTCAGACCTTGTGGGGGGCTGGACTGTGTGTGTGTGTGTGTGTGTGTGTGTGTGTGTGTGTGTGTGTGTGTGTGTGTATACATATATATGGGGTGAATGAATTCCTATGCCCCACAAATAACCCATAGGTGCATTTTAAATAAAAGCACACATTCTCCTCATGTAAAAATACCAGGCAAGCCCCACAAATACCCCAGAGATGCATTTTAAATAAAAGGACACATTCTACTCATGTAAAAACACGCTGATTCCTGGACCGTCCACAGGCCGGATTTAGAAGGCGATTGGGCCGGATCCAGCCCCCAGGCCTTAGTTTGCCTACCCATGAATTAGTGGGTGTGTGCATACTCAAACCACATTAACCAAATCAAATATGTCCAGGCAGAAGCGTTGCAATAAGATACATTGATTATTGCTTACATTTTGTGGATCAATGGTCTTGTTAGATAGTAAAATTCATGTTAAATTGCTGTTTTAGGGGTTGTTTTTAAAAGTCTGGAACGGATTAATCCATTTTGCATTACTTTCTATGGGAAAGCGTGCCTTGGTTTTGGAACACTTTGGTTTTGGAGTGGACTTCTGGAACGGATTAAGTTTGAGAACCAAGATACCACTGTATAGCAGTTTCAAAACTGCAACCCAAGTGTGGATTTTGTGGGGCAGTTGGACAAAATACATTCAAAAGCATTTTTAAGTTAACATTCCTCTTTGAGGTAGAGCAGCTGGTTCATGTAAGCAATCAGTGATGCAATGGCGATAGGCTTTGCTAATACAAGTCATTAGCAGTTGCTTGCAAAGCACTCAATGGAAAATGCCTTTATCACGGCATCCATCTTTGCCTCTCCCTCTAAATCACATCAGTTTTTCCCCCCATTGTGATATGTTCTGATAGGTGGCACCCTTTTGATGTCTGATTTGCATGTGATGCTTCTGTGGATTCCTCTGGAGTATTCAAACACCCTTTGATCATTAATCTGAATGTATCGGATTCCCCCGCTGTGCTGTAATATTGCTTACATCAGGCATTCTCCATTGCTGGTGGGGAAAATAGGGACATTCCGGGATCAACTCTGAAGCCGGGGAGGCTTTCATAATTCTGGTTGTGTCCCTGGAAAATTGGGACACTTGGAGGGTAGGGGAGTTCAATGCGTTATACGTAGGGCTGCCTCTGAGGCAGGGGCGTAGGAAGTGGGAGGCGGGGGGGCGGCCCGCCCCAGGTTCCATCATGGAGGGGGTGACAAATTATCAAGGAACAATTACTGCCCTACTAGGGTGGTTCATAAAAAAATCTTTTTAAAAAAATGCCTGCTCCAAAGGTATTATCTTACTACACTATGGATTATATAGCTATATATGAAATTTCATGCATATCAGTTAATATCTTGACCCTCCTCCACGAAAATAGCTGTTTACTTGGCTGTTTTCCTATGTCGTGAAGGCTGAAATTTCAATTCAGTGGAGAACTTCCTGTTCCCAACCCTAACCCTGCGGAAAGCTATCTAATTAGACTTTAATTTGATTTTGACATGTTTTTAGGAGGTAATTTAATTATTTGATTTTATATCAATGTTATGTATCTGATGTTAGCCGCCCTGAGCCCAACTTTGGCTGGGGAGGGCGGGATATAAATAAAATTTTATTTTTACTTATTATTATTCCTTTGTAAGAAAATATGAAATAACGTAAAACCATTTTTGCAGGCAAAAATAAATAAATAAATAAATAAATGTGTGGGGGGGGTGACAAGAAATTTGTCACCTGACCTTCCTACGCCTCTGCTCTGTGTATGGTTCAGAGACTTCAGCTGGTGCAGAATTCAGCGGCTAGGTTGGTCTCCGGAGCAAGATGGTTTGAGCATATTACATCGATTCTGGTCCGACTGCACTGGCTACCGATTAGTTTCCGGGCCCAATTCCAAGTGCTGGTTTTGTCCTATAAAGCCTTAAATGGCTCAGGACCGCAATACATCAAGGACCGCCTCTTTCCATATGAACCTACCCGGACCCTGAGATCATCTTCTGAGGCCCTCCTTCGTGTGTCTCCTCCTTGAGAGATCCAGAGGGTGGGAGCTCATGAACGGGGCCTTCTCTGCAGTGGCTCCCCATCTGTGGAATGCTCTCCCCAGGGCAGTTCACCTGGTGCCATCATAATACAGGCAAAAATGTTCCCTTTTAACAAGGCCTTTGATGGACATCCTATAACCTTTTAAAATGTGGCTCTTTTTTGGGGGGGGGTTATTGGGTTATTGTTTTTATTTTGGTTTTATATATTGTGATCTTTTCTGTGAACCACCCTGAGACCTCCAGGTATAGGGTGGTATACAAATTCAATCAGCAGCAGCAGCAGCAGCAACATTTGGAGGGCCATGGGCTCCCTGTCCCTGATTTACATCTCTGTAAGTGCATTTAATTCCTGCCAACCTAGCAGTTTGAAAGCACGTCAAAGTGCAAGTAGATAAATAGGTACCGCTCCGACGGGAAGGTAAACGGTGTTTCCGTGCTCTGCTCTGGTTCGCCAGAAGTGGTTTAGTCATGCTGGCCACATGACCTGGAAGCTGTACGCCGGCTCCCTCGGCCAGTAAAGCGAGATGAGCGCCGTAACCCCAGAGTCGTCTGCGACTGGACCAAAAGGTCAGGGGTCCCTTTACCTTTTTAAGTGCATTTAATATGTGACCTCTGATTGATTGCAATATATTCCTACAGCAGTGATGCAGGGAGCTGCTTCCCTGAATGGTCCTGGACTGATCCTCTCATTCTCCATGACTAATGGCCATGCTGTTGGGATGTTGTGCGAGCAACATCACACGCCATCCAGTGCCGCCCACCCCCTTCTCCAGAAGCTGGCGGCTCTTTGAACTGGCGTGATTAATACCCCAATCCAATTGACGGCACAAGATGTTCTTTTGGAACTGTGTCAGCTACACTGAGAACAGTTGTTGAGAGACTTACACTGCTTGGCTTACTCCCAAGGTTTGTTTGCCTGCACAGGTGCCGCTTGAGTGGGTGTCAGTTTATAGTACAGAAGCGAGCCTGGTCCTGGGATGCTTCATTCATTTGAAAACCTCCTTATGAAGATTTGGTCCATGTAGGAGTTTAATCGAGGTGGATCCTGGTTTCAGGGACTGCAGGCCGAGGGGTAGGGTTCACAAGCCCTCGAGGTTCCTTTGTTCTTGGGAAGTAATGCAATGAATCACTGCAAAGTGCTGTTAATTAGTCAAACTGCAATTAATTGGGATTAAGTAGGGTGAACAACTACTTCTGATTCACCTAAAACAGGTGAGGAAAATCACCAAGATGTCCTGGATGAATGAAGAACGTTGAAATCTGTGAACAGAAATTTTCTGTGAACCGTCCTGAGACCTCTGGGCATAGGGTGGTATAAAAATTCAATAAAATAAATAAATAAAATAAACCCACCTTACATCGAGTTGGCCCATTGGCCCAGCTCGCTGAGTGTTTTCTGCACTGGTTAACATTTTAAATAAGTCAGATATACTGAAACTATATGATCACTGCAGATGGTGATAGCAGTCACGAAATTAAAAGAAGCCTGCTTCTTGGGAGAAAAGCAATGACAAACCTAGACAGCATCTTAAAAAGCAGAGACATCACCTTGCTGACAAAGGTCCATATAGTTAAAGCTATGGTTTTCCCAGTAGTAATGTATGGAAGTGAGAGCTGGACCATAAAGAAGGCTGATCGCCGAAGAATTGATGCTTTTGAATTCTGGTGCTGGAGGAGACTCTTGAGAGTCCCATGGACTGCAAGAAGATCAAACCTATCAATTCTGAAGGAAATCGGCCCTGAGTGCTCAACTGGAAGGACAGATCCTGAAGATGCATATTCCTGCATTGCAGGGGGTTGGATGAGATGATCCCCAGGGACCCTTCCAACTCTCCTCCTCCTCCTCCTCCTCCTCCTTGTCATCATCATGCTTTGGACTCCAGCTCTCGTCATCTCTGTCTATTTGCCATGGTGACTGAGGATTCTGGGAGTTGTTGTCCAATAACATACGTAGAGAGAGGACCACATTAACTTACTCTGGTTAAAACAATCAATGGCTTCCTGGATGGTGCTTCCACTAGACAACCATTAGCCACAAGAAAACTCTTTCAGAGTGAGTTACCAATGGTTTAGTTGGATGACAAGTGATAGAGGCATGGTGATGATGATATTATATTAGTAGTAGTAGTAGTAGTAGTAGTATTCAGGTAAGAGCCAGGCAATTTTGGAACTCAGATGGAGGTATTGGCGATGTCCCTCCCCTCCCTCTGAAGTAAAGACACAGACACGTTGTATAATTTTAATGGGCGAGAAGGCCACAACTTTATTGGTTACGGATGTAGAGTGGTATTGGCTTAGGCATTGGACCCTAACAGGCTATATCCGACCCCAACCCGTGTGTTGGAAGTCTGTGAAGGGTTAATCCCCAGTAAGGGGCCCCATTGATGTACATCGAATGGAACTCCCCCTGTGATCACCGTTGGGGCGTGCCTTGGGCCCTAACCTCCCTAGGCTTCGGACATGGCCACGCCCCCAGAATCCTTTACCGGAATACCCTTCAAGATAGGGGCAGGTGATGGCGCTACCTCCCCTCCTCAGCTCTATGATGAATTCTTCCAATGTAGTAGTAGTAGTAGTAGTAGTAGTAGTATTCAGGTAAGAGCCAGGCAATTTTGGAACTCAGATGGAGGTATTGGCTTCTTCTCAACATTCTGGGTGTAGGTAACCTTTAGCCCTCTAGATGTTGCTGAGGTACAACTCCCACCAGCCCTATGAAGCATGGCCAATGGTGGTGGATGGAAATTCAGGGACATCTAGTGGGCCAAACTTTCCTAACACCTGATTTATGCTGGCTCCTTGCCTGTGTATGATTTTCAGCCCTTTGGTGCCATCTGCTGCCCACACTGGGTCATAGCTCAGTGGTAGAGCAACTGCTTTGCCTGCTGAGAATCAGAGGTCCAAACCAATGATCTGACTCAGTATAAGGCAACTTCTCTTCTTCTTCTTCTTCTTCTTCTTCTTCTTCTTCTTCTTCTTCTTCTTCTTCTTCTTCTTCTTCTTCTTCTTCTTCTCCTCCTCCTCCTCCTCCTCCTCCTCCTCCTCCTCCTCCTCCTCCTCCTCCTCCTCCTCCTTCTTCTTCTCCTTCTCCTTCTTCTTCTTCTTCTTCTTCTTCTCCTTCTCCTTCTTCTTCTTCCTCCTCCTCCTCCTCCTCCTCCTCCTCCTCCTCCTCCTCCTCTACAATGGCAGCAAAAGGGCATGAAGGCAGAGTGAGGGAGGGGACTGGGAAAGGGGAACAGGGAATTACAGACTATGAACCTATCCCCACCATCTCAAAATGTGCCTTGTAGGTTGGCCTTTCCTTCATTTTTTAAAGGCAGGAACCACATCACGTTTCAACTTGTTATGTGATTCTTTTCTAGAATAAAATCCAGGTTTCAGCCAATTGGCGGCAATGCAAAAAGGTTTCCTAAATTGATTACATACCACTGCGCCATGTAATCTATATCTGTATATCTGAAGGAGCTTCTCCACCCCCATCGTTCAGCCTGGACACTGAGGTCCAGCACTGAGGGCCTTCTAGTGGTAACCTCCCTAGCGAGGTTACAGGGAACCAGGCAGAGGGCCTTCTCAGAAGTGGCGCCCTTCTGTCAAATGTCAAGGAAATAAATAACTATACAACTTTTAGAAGACATCAGAAGGCAGCCCTGTTTAGGGAAGTTTTTAATGTTTGATGTTTTATTATGTTTTTATATGTGTTGGAAGCTGCCCAGAGTGGCTAGGGAAACCCAGCCAGATGGGCGGGGTATAAATAATAAAACTGTTGTTGTTGTTGTTGTTGTTTAGGGTTGCCATACTTCTGGAATTTCCTGGACATATCCAGAGTACCGCAGTCTGCAGCAGTGCCTGGGTGGAAATCAGCAAAAATGTCCCTGAAAATCTGGACGTATGGCAACCCAGGTTGGAAGTTTCGTTTTTGCCGATTTCCTATAAAAATAGCTCAAAAACATCTTTTTTTTTTTGCGACAACTTTTCTGTCCAGATTTTCCCTGTTTGAAATAGGGCAACCCTATTGTTAATATTATTAGTTCATTGTTTTGCTATTGTTATTAGTGTTATTTAGGTATTGTCATCTCTCCCTACACCTCATTCTTAAATACTGTGGATTCCCAGGTTTCTGAATATGCCCCCTTGGACCACAAAAAATTGGGGATCCCTGCCATCCTACTATATCTATCTATCTATATCTATCTATCTATCTATATCTATCTATCATCTATCATCTATCTATCTATCTATCCAGGCTGCGGACGCGGGGTGGCCATCGGCGAGCCTCCGGGAGGGCGCAGCAGCCAGGGCTCCCTGGACGGCAGCGCCGCGCTGCCGCTCGGGAAGCAGCACCTTCATGATGACCTGTGAAGCCCAGTTGCAAAACACTACCGTTACCTCTCTTTTCTTGCCTTGCCCACTTGATGCATATTTAAGCATGGTTGATGCAAGCTGTAATTGCATGCACGAAAGTAAAAGTCTGCCATTTTACTCATCACTGTGGGACTTAATTATAATTGAATAAATGTAGATTGCTGTACCATACTTACCGGTAATAAAAATAAGACATCCTCTGAAAATAAGTCATAGTGTGTTTTTTGGAGGAAAAATAAATATAAGATGGTGTCTTATTTTCAGAGAAACACGGTATCATCTATCTATCTATCATATTATGGTCTTCTAGGCAAGATTGTTCAGTTCATTTAGAACATTCTTATTTATCCTCTGAATAAATGCTTTGAAATGAGAGTTTAGTAGAACAATCCTCTCAATTAGTAAATCTCTCTCCAAACAATGAATCATCTTAAAGTCATCTCAGACATTGACAATTTGTCTTTCCGCCCAAGATGGTTTAACAACACGAAGCTATAAATTTCAACCTTGATAGAATTGCAGCAGTAAAAAAACCACACCAATGTCAGGCTGCTTGTCCTCAGACGCTCTCTGAATTTGCAGTGCTGCACGTATTGTTCTTTAAGACTTTAAATGCCTTCCATTCTTAGGGTGTTGCTCTAGAAAGGAAGGCATCTGGATTCAACTTCCCACTCAACCATAAAACTTGCTGGGTAATAATAGCTAGTTCTTCTCCTTCAACCTAAGAGCCCACCAACAATATACATTTAAAGCAGCATCATACCACCTTAGATAGTAGTGGCTTTCCACAAAGAATCCTAGGAACCTGCCATTTGTTCAGGGTGCTGAGAATTGTTAGGAAACCTCATTCCCCTCCCAGAGCTCCCTGGGGAGAGAGGTCATACCCTCCAACATTTCTCTGATGAAAACAGGGCTTGCTGATCAGAAGGTCGGTGGTTCGAATCCCCGCGACGGGGTGAGCTCCCGTTGCTCGGTCCCAGCTCCTGCCCACCTAGCAGTTCAAAAGCACGTCAAAGTGCAAGTAGATAAATAGGTACCGCTCCGGCGGGAAGGTAAACGGCGTTTCCGTGCGCTGCTCTGGTGCGCTAGAAGCAGCTTTGTCATGCTGGCCACATGACCTGGAAGCTGTACGCCGGCTCTCGGCCAATAAAGCGAGATGAGCGCCGCAACCCCAGAGTCGGACACGACTGGACCTAATGGTCAGGGGTCCCTTTACCTTTTCCTATTTCATACCCTCCAACATTTCTCGGATGAAAATAGAGATGTCCAATTCCATACTCTCCAAAATTTCTTGGATGAAAATAGGGGCATCCTAAGGAAAAGTGAGACATTCTGGGATCAAATCAGAAACTGGGATGGCTTCTGTAAACCCAGGTCTGTCCCTGGAAAATAGGGACACTTGGAGTGCTGAACCACTGTTGGAATTGCAACTCTGAGGGGAATAGGGGTGGCACTGTGGTCTAAACCACAGAGCCTAGGGCTTGCTGATCAGAAGGTCGGCGGTTTGAATCCCCGAGACGGGGTGAGCTCCCTGTCCCTGACTTACATTTCTGTAAGTGCATTTAATATGTGACCCCTGATTGATTGCAATATATTCCTACATCAGTGATGCAGTCCCAGCTCCTGCCAACCTAGCAGTTCGAAAGCACATCAAAGTGCAAGTAGGTACCGCTCCGGCGGGAAGGTAAACGGCGTTTCCATGCGCTGCTCTGGTTTCGCCAGAAGCGGTTTAGTCATGCTGGCCACACGACCTGGAAGCTGTACGCCGGCTCCCTCAGCCAGTAAAGTGAGATGAGCGCCGCAACCCCAGAATCGTCCGTGACTGGACCTAATGGTCAGGGGTCCCTTTACCTTTACCTTTAATGCAGGGCTGCTATACGTCCGGATTTTCCCGGACATTACCGGAATTTCAAAGGTGGACGTCCGGGGAGAATTTCATTTCTGAAAGATGGTGCTCTTTTTTGGTGGTTTCCTAAAAAAAGAGCTAAACAATTTTGAGCTCTTCCTAAAAACAGCTCAGCTACTTTTGGGGTGTCCTGGTTTTAACTTTTTGAAATACGGCAACCCTACCTAATAGCTCTTGTCACCACTAACAAACTACAGTTCCCAGGGTTCTTTGGGAGATACCATAACTGTCTAAAGGGGGTTACAGGTAGATAGCCGTGTTGGTCTGTCATAGTCAAAACAAAATAAAAAAATCCTTCCAGTAGCACCTTAGAGACCAACTAAGTTTGTTCTTGGTATGAGCTTTCGTGTGCATGCACACTTCTTCAGATACTGGTATCTGAATAAGTGTGCATGCACACGAAAGCTCATACCAAGAACAAACTTAGTTGGTCTCTAAGGTGCTACTGGAAGGGATTTTTTTGTCTAAAGGGGGGTTATCAGAAAGAATGATACTTTTAGGGTCAGCAATTAGCTTTTCAATGTCTAACTTGATTCAAGATGAATCAGCAACTTTAAACCGCCCCCCTCTTTTAGGTTTGTTTTTTTTAAATTAAATAAAATCTGGATGTGTGAGATGGACAAATCAGTCAATTTTGGTTTCTTTCAGTTTCTCATTTTCCCAATCTTAAATTCAGCTATCCACATTTCCAGCAGTTTTGTGGCACTTTAAAAACAAGACATTGTGAAAATTCACCAGCATTTTAGTGCAATTTTCTACCTATGCACATATTTTCACTTGCAGTTTTTCCTAACCTATGATTTTTTTGGGGCAAGGGGTTCTCCCCCCCCCAAAATATATATATATATAATGAATTTTCATAGCTTATTTATTTAAATAATTATAGACTGCATTATATATTTAAAAATATGGCAAGGTGTTTTGCAACATACAAAATTACTTTGATAAAACCCTCTGTAAAAGCATAAGTAATTGCATTTCAAAATAAAAAAATAAAATAAAAGCATAAATAAAAACTGGTTGGGGGGATTCGTGTTCCAATGCCCTGTTTTAATAACACTGTTACACTTTAACATTTTTCATAATATATGCATTTTATGCACACTTTCCCCTAATATATGCATTTTGGTCTCCATTGCTTGGCTGCAGAAATGGGTGGCAGACTAGACAAATCAATGGAGGAGAAGACTATCAGTGCCTTCTTATGAATGGTGTATTTTAAAAGATAATTGCTTGTTGGTTCACATGTTGGTTCCAGAAGTGTGAATTTGTTAGTTTCCAATTGACAGTCATTCAATACAGTGGTACCTTGGTTCTCAAACATAATCCGTTCTGGAAATCCGTTCCAAAACCAAAGCGTTCCAAAACCAAGGCTCACTTTCCCATAGAAAGTAATGCAAAATGGATTAATCCGTTCCAGACTTTTAAAAACAACCCCTAAAACAGCAATTTAACATGAATTTTACTATCTAACGAGACCACTGACCCATAAAATGAAAGCAATAATCAATGTACTGTATTATTAAATAAATATGATAGTATTGTAGATGATAAAAATAAAAAAAAATATTATTATTTTCTAACCTGCACTGATGATAGTCATTGTTTGGATGGGGGGGGGGGGCTTTGATCTATTTCCACAGTCACACAATCAATCAGTAGCTAAACTGGGTTCCACACAGTCACAAAAACAAATTAACCGAAAAAGCCTCAAAAACGAAAACGTAAAATAAATAGCAAAAAACAAAAGCACCAAACTTAATCTGTTCCGGAAGTCCGCTTGACTTCTGAAATGATCGGAAACCAAGGTGCAGCTTCTGATTGGTGCAGGCGCCCCAGAAACAATAGCCAACAGCTGCATCGGACGTTCAGTTTCTGAAAAACGTTTGAAAACTGGAACACTTACTTCCAGGTTTTCGGCGTTTGAGTACCAAGGAATTTGAGAACCAACATACCACTGTACCCATTTCATTTGCATTCCTATTGGAGGAAGCGGGGAGGGGGATCCTCCATTGCCTGGGAAACAGGAGATCATAGCTCCTTCTTTTGGAAGCAGGTTGAACTTCCCTTGACTCTGTTGACCTCACTGCTGAACCATCATTGAAGAATCACAAGCAATTGCACACCCAGGAAATTGGGCTGTGATGTGACGAAGGCTGTTCTGACTCTGACGTGGACAAAATAATCACTTCAGGAGCATTCGACCCATAGGAGGGACCCCACCTATGGGGTGCACGGCGATGGAGAGCCAATGAGCAAAGGAAGGCAAACAGTTACAAATAATGAAATCACTTCTTGAAACAACTTTTGGGTGTTGCATGAAGAAAAATGTTGTTCGCAGGTAATTAGAGCTTAATGAAAAGAAAATGCACCCTCCCCTCCAGGATGATATAAAAAGCCAGAAGATCCCGAGCAAAACTATCAACTTCTCTCGACTCTTGAGACATCCCACTCGAGTTCTTCTCATTGCAGAACCTGGTAAGTTTTGCTTATGTACTTCCTAACTTGCACAGAACCTCTTGGTGATTTCTCCCCTCTCTAAATGTGCCTTTGACTTTCTATCCTCCGGGTTGCTGTTGGTTCATTGATTTTGACAAATGGCTTTATCCCATGTTTGTCCTACTCAGAACGGATCCACTGACAATCATGGACACGGGCCACTTAGGTTCATTAACTCCAGTGGGTCTGGTCTTAGATACCACCCAAAGTCATCCATATGTCCAGCAGAGAAACTTTCCTCTCTTTTGCTAGTTGCCAAAGGGTAGAAACCAAATGTGCATTTTGGAGAGGGGTGCGCTCTTGTGCTGGGGTCCTGCTTGCAGGTTTCCAATAGGTATCTGGGTGACCACTGTGTGAACAGGATGTTGGACTAGATGAGCTATTGGCCTGATCCAACAGCGCTCTTCTGGTTTTTCTTATAGGATTAGACCAAGGATGTCCAACCAGTCGACCACAATCGACTGGTTGATCCCCGGGAGATTTGACTTTCCTTCCTAAATAAAAAGCTCAACAACTTTGACCTGAACCCCCCCAAAAAGGGTAGATCACTGCCAGTTTTTTATTCTGTGAGTAGATTGCAGTCTCTTGGGAGTTGGACGTCCCTGGATTAGACAAATTCATGGAGGATAAGCCATAGTGGCTGTGTTCTGCCCCCGCTGTTGGAGGTAATATGTCTCTGAAAATGAGTTCCTGGGAATCACTAGTGGGGACATTTGCAGTTGCATTCTGGTCCTGCTTACAGGTTGCCTGGATAAATTGGGCCTCATCCAGTTGGCTCTTCTTAGGTTCTTTAAGCAGTTCCTAATGCTCCTACGATCTGTATTTCTCAGATCCTAACTCCCACTCTGGGACGCGGGTGGCGCTGTGGGTTAAACCACAGAGCCTAGTAATAATAATAATAATTTATTATTTGTACCCCGGCCATCTAGCTGGGTCTCCCCAGCCACTCTGGGCGGCTTCCAGCAAATATTAAAATACATTAACATGTTACAGATTAAAAACTTCCCTAAACAGGGCTGCCTTCAGGTATTTCCTAAATGTTATGTAGTTGTTGATCGCTTTGACCTCTGATGGGAGGGCATTCCACAGGGTGGGTGCCACTACTGAGAAGGCCCTCTGCCTGGTTCCCTGTAGGGCTTGCTGATCAGAAGGTCGGCGGTTCGAATCCCTGCAACGGGGTGAGCTCCTGTTGCTCAGTCCCAGCTCCTGCCCACCTAGCAGTTCAAAAGCACCTCAAAGTGCAAGCAGATCAATAGGTACCGCTCCGGCGGGAAGGTAAACAGCGTTTTCATGTGCCTGCTCTGGTTCGCCAGAAGCGGCTTTGTCATGCTGCCCACATGACCTGGAAGCTGTACGCTGGCTCCCTCGGTCAATAATGCGAGATGAGCGCCGCAACCCCAGAGTTGGACACAACTGGACCTAATGGTCAGGGGTCCCTTTACCTTTTTAACTCCCACTCTAATCTCTTCCTTTAGATCCAGGCACCACTCCCGCAAAGATGTCTTGTGGAAGGAACGAATGCTATGCCAGCTGCCCTGCCTCCACCGTCACAATTCAGCCACCTCCCTTTGTCCTGACCATCCCTGGACCAGCTCTCTACTGCCCTGACCAACCACTTTGCATCGAGCAGTGCAACCCTTGTGCTGCCATCCAATCCAGTGAGGAGGTAACTCGTGGTGGATACAGCTCTGTCTCCACTGGTTACACCTCCTCAAGCCGCCAGTCTCAGAAGTCGCTGCCCAGAACCCAGAAGGAAAGCAGCCCTTGCCGACGTTTCTAGACCCAGGAACCACAGGATGAGGATGATGGAAAATGGAGAATTTGGAACCAAGAGACCGGATCCGTTACAGATCATGGGTTGTCTCCAATGATGTTCTTCTCAGAGTGAATCCATTGAAATTAATAGATCTAAATTTGTCAAGTCAATTTATTTAAACGGATCTAAGTTAGCCATGTCCATTAATTTTAATGAGACTACTTTGAGTGGACCTTACATAGGGTACGGCCCATTGATGTTAGAAATCCATGCTCACCTTTATTTAGGTTAAAGAAAATCTGTTTCCGGGAACATTTATTTACACCTGCCAAGGAACATCAGCGTGTCACAGAGAGACTCTGGATCATAGTCTAAGCATTGCGTTCAGTTCATTTTGGGTACTGATGAGACTTTTTTGGTTTCACTGTTGCCTGAGCTGAGTATGTACTATAGAAAACACCAACACTGTGGCAGAAGAGTATGGGCAGAGATGGTTGAGCAAGCCATACTTGCAGGACACTTTCCCACACCTACTGATATTCTCACTGAGAGATCCCTGATAAGCTTCTAAGGGACACCCATGTTCCTCAGAAAACAACTTCTTGCAGTCTATTTCCTATCTTAAAAAAAAAAGCGGTGAGTCTGGAAAATCTTTCAAAGCAGTCTCAACTCAGCAATGTGGCAGACGGACCTCCAGCTTGCAGCAGCAACATGCTTGATGCTTTCTGTGTTTAACAGCTCTATCTGATTTTGTACCCCTGTGGTACCAGATGTTTCACTTTTCTTTCAAAATAAAGTCATTTCCTGCATCAAAAACCCAGTGTTTCCTCTGACAGTCATTTTCTCTTTCTTACTTTTAAACCGGGATATAATCTTTCCTGGGGAAATGAATCAAGTACAGGGCTGAAGGACATAAGCAATGCATGGTTTTGTTCTCTCAGATCAAAGATTCATGCGCTGTCAGTGTCCCATAGTGCAGTGGTGGCTGGTGCCCAATGGGGCGGCATGTCGGAGCATTGTTTGTTTGTTTGTTTGTGGTTTGATTTTGATTCTTTGATTGATTGATTTTTTGTCCTGGAGCTTTTCTCAGGTTTTGCAGTGAAATGTGGATTTTCCCAGGAAAAATGCCAGGACAAAAACAAAGAAAAAACAAACAAGCAAACA
This sequence comes from Darevskia nairensis, assembly GCA_034642065.1. Lineage (NCBI taxonomy): Eukaryota > Metazoa > Chordata > Lepidosauria > Squamata > Lacertidae > Darevskia > Darevskia nairensis. The sequence continues at coordinate 466,480 of JAWWNI010000425.1, forward strand.
AACAAACAAAAACACTCAGACAAGGAACTTTAAAGTACCTGGGCCTGGAAAGCACAGTGGAAAAGGAAATCTAGATGAGCCCTTAGATCAGGGGTCAGCAAACTTTTTCAGCAGGGGCCGGTCCACTGTCCCTCAGACCTTGGGGGGGGGGCTATATTTTTTGGGAGGAAATGAACAAATTCCTATGCCCCACAAATAACCCAGAGATGCATTTTAAATAAAAGGGCACATTCTACTCATGTAAAAACTTGCTGATTCCCATACCGTCCTTGGGCTGGATTTAGAAGGCCATTGAGCCGCATCCGGCCCCCGGGCCTTAGTTTGCCTACCCATGCCTTAGATCATGGGTAGGCAAACTAAGGCCCAGGGGGCACATCCGGCCCAATCACCTTCTAAATCCGACCCACAGACAGTCCAGTAATCAGCGTGTTTTTACATTAGTAGAATGTGTCTTTTTATTTAAAATGCATCTCTATGTTATTTGTGGGGCATAGGAATTTGTTCATTTCCCAAAAAAAAATATAGTCCACCCCCCCAAGGTCTGAGGGACTGTGGACTGGCCCCCTGCTGTAAAAGTTTGCTGACCCCTGCCTTAGATACAGTATTCTAGAATAGCCTTTTGATCCAATTGAAGAAAACAGTGTCTATGTTCCTCAGCAGGAATAGCCAATATGGTGCCCTCCAGATATTTGCTATACTACAACTCCCATCACCCACTGCTGTTGACCGTGATGGTTGGGGTTGGGACTGATGGGAGTTGTAGTCCACATTGGCTATCCTTATTCCTCAGCATTTAAATGTATCTCCTCCATTTTCCCAGAGGAGACCCACTTTTCGATTACAATTAACATGAACATATGCAACAATAAGGAAAACAGGGATAATGATGCAATAAAGGCTTTATTTTGAAAGGGAAGGGAGATCCACAATTTGAAGTCTCAGGTTTGCACAAAACATCAAAATCAGAAACAGCTATACACTGAACTCATGGAACAGTAATAGGACAATACATCACCATGTTGCTACATGGAGGACCATCTGCCTTCAGTGAAGATGGTTTTGAAAGTGCCATGTGCAATGGAGTTTGTTTTCCGATTTCTGGTTGTTATTTTTTAATTTACAGAAGTAGCCCACAACAGTGGTTTACAAATGGTGACACCCATCCAAAATTTAATCAGGATTTTCACAAGGAGATCCATAGATGTTGACACATAGTTTGCCCATGCTTGTCTCCCAAAATCTGTAGCCATGGAGGAACATTGCCTCCCTGTGAGCTCCAGCAGAGCAACAGAACCTCATCAGGGCCCAAGAAGAACTGAAGAAGAATGCTCAGTGATGCAATACTTGTTCTTGACAGATGCACAGGCGATTCACAACAAGGTAGAACAGGGTCCTTGAAGGTTTTGAAAACCACTAGCTTATAGCACAACGACTGTACATGTTAAACATACAATTCTAGAAACCATGCCTACAAATTCAATGGAGCCAATCTCTTGATTTCTTAGTCCATGCTCTTCAACATATTCATTCTGTGGATAGAGGTCTTCAGAGCTTCAATATCACTGGCAAGAGTTGCATCCACCCTCATTTCTTGACACAAATCTTTTGGAATAGATGCTAGTCGAGCTCAGACCAGAGGCTGGACCACTGTAGAAGGAGCTGTACCCACCACGCCGTGCCCCCTCATGGTATGGAACCATACGAGCGCAAGGGTTGTATTGCTCAATGCCAAAGGGTTGGTCAGGGCAGTAGAGAGCTGGCCCTGGGATGGTCAGGACGAAGGGAGGTGGCTGAATTGTGACGGTGGAGGCAGGGCAGCTGGCGAAGCATTGGTTCCACTGGGCAGACATATTTGCTGAACTGGTTGTGTGGATCTGAAAGGACACATCAGGGTGGGGAGTAGATAAAAGTGTACAAGGGTGAATAATAATTGAATCTCAAAGCGTTCATGTTCAATTTTCCAAAAGACATTGAAGAATCAACAGCAGTTGGGAGGTATAAAGGAAACATTGGGGAAGGAACTGGTGACCGGACTGCAATAGTGCCTAATTCAGTAATGGAAGAAAAATGATGAGCTGTAGCCAACAGTTATACTTAGAGGAAATCCATTTTAATTAATGGAAATGATTCTCCCAGGTACATTAATTTCAGTGGACGTACTTTGAATATAACTTAGTTGGATACAACCCAACAAAAATAAAGAAAATAAACTGGAATATTATGTTAAACATTAAAGGGGGCCTAATCAATATTTTAGTATAATAATAGATTTTATTGTTGAGACCCACCCTGGGACCATTTGCTGAATAGTAGCTATGAAATCTATTAGATAGATGATAGATGATAGATAGATAGATAGATAGATAGATAGATAGATAGATAGATAGATGATAGATAGATATAGATAAGTTCTCTCTCTCTCTCTCTCTCTCTCTCTCTCTCTCTCTCTCTCTCTCTCTCTCTCACACACACACACACACACACATTCAGTTTTTCTGAGGCTACAATTCTCATAAGCCCTGATCATTGGCCATGCTTGCTAGGACTGATGGGAGTTGTAATCCACAACTCCTAGAGGGCAAAAGGTTGGCTACCCCAAGAGAGAGGGAGAGAGAAAACCAGGTAGATGACAAATTAACACATTACTAAATGATAACTTGAGAAAATAAAATTCAAAACCACCAATACGCTTTGCCCAAGTATCTCAGCTAAACTTACCAGTTTCTGTAAGATCTCAAATGGAGTGTCTCTGTGCTGAGGGAATCTGATGAGGTTCCTCAGTGTCCTCTGGGTTTTTATATGGTTCCTGAGATGATGATGCATCAGATTCTAATTAATTTCCAAAGACAATTTTTCCTTGAGTAACACTCAACTGGTTTCAAGGAGTGACGTCATGATTCGTAACTCTTCCTCCTCATTGTTGATGTTTCACCCCATCGCCTCATAGGTGGGGTCCTGTTAGTGCTATGGGTCAAGTGTTTCAAAAGTGATTTGGGGTGTTGGTTTTCTTAGTTCCACAAGTAGAACTGCAAAAAAACCAAACCAAAACAAAAAACCAAACATTTTGTGGTTCTTTTGTGGGGGTGTGTGTGGAATAACACCTGAAAAAAATTCAAGAGGAGAGGAAAGTGTTCGGTGAAGATTAGATATATTTATTGCAGATGATGGCTGCACATAAACATAGCCAACAATGTGATTGTATCAAGATGGTTATAAAACCAGACACTGCGCCAGATCTAGAGACTTAGCTTGACTATACAAAAATGGCAGAACACTTGGTTTTTCCTGATATAGTTTCAGATCTTTGAAGAAAATAAAATCATCAGTGATATGGATAATAGTAGTAATAGTAAACATCTCTTTCTCTCAACACACATATTTTTAATTGCTCACTTGCACAATTGGTTGTTCTCAACGCAAATATTTTTATTCCGTTTGTAATTGTCTTGTGTGCCTGTGCGTGTGCACATGTGTGTGAATTCTTTCCACTTTCCCCCTTGTTTGTTGACATTAACAACTGACAGAGATTAGGGAGCAGTGCTAGTCGTCTCCCCAGGGGCTACTGGTTGGACACTGTGAGAACAGGGTAGGCCTTTGGTTTGGCTGAGCAGGGATAGTCTTATGTTCTCAATGGTCTAAAGATAAGGCTACCAAAATTTGTGGAGCTCAAATCCCCCATCTGGTGCAGGATGAAGTTTTCATTGTCTACTTGCCATGATTGCTATGCCCCCTCCTCCACAGCTGGAGACACTATGCCTCTGAATATCATTTTCTGGGGAGCTTGAGTCCGGAGAGTGGGCTTCTCACAGGAGCATCTATATTTCCTCTCCCTTTCTCTCCCCCTTTCTCCTTTCCTTTTCTCCTTTGCCCAGTCCTCCTTCCTTTTCTACCTCTCCCACTTTCCCTTCCTTATCTCCCCATTTCTTTACTCCTTACTTCTTACATCTCCTCTTTCTTCCTTCCTCTCTTCTTTATTTCCCCTTCTCTTCATCTTCACTTTCCCTCTCTCTATCTACCCCTCATTTTCCTTTCCTGTTTTTTCTTTCCTCACTTTCTCCTCTTGCCCTGTTTTTCTTCCTTTGTTCTTTCCCTCCTTTACTGATTCTTCCTTCCTTCACTTTCTAATTACAGCAATTGTTTTCTGTTAAATTACATTTCATAAGCAAGGCAAAATATATCACTGTCATCTATCTCTATCATCTATCTAACTAACTAACTAACTAACTATCATCTCTATCAACTATCTATCAATCATCTATCTATCTATCTATCTATCTATCTATCTATCTATCATCTATCTATCATCTATCTATATCTATCTATCATCTATATCTATCTATCTATCTATCTATCTCTATCTATCTATCTATCTATCTATCTATCTATCTATCTATCTATCTAACTATCATCTATCTATCTATCATCTATCTATCTATCTATCTATCTATCTATCTATCTATCTATCTATCTATCCATCCATCCATCTATCTAGAGCTAATTGGGAGATATTATACATTTCCTAAAGTGTGCAGAGGCTGTAACCTGTCGCACGTATTCTCATGAGTAGAGGCCCTAGAATGCAACCAGATCTTCCTACATCAAGGCTCAGAAACCATGAGGGTTACCCACATGTTTTGATCTTTGGGAAGTTGGGGTGCCTGAAACTTACTCCCAGGTAACTGGGTAAAGGCTGTGCAGTCTTACACTGCAAACCTAAACATATTTTACTCTAAAGTAAGTTCAGTAAGATTTACTTTCTGGCATATTCCTGATCATTCTCACAGTTTCCATTATTATCACTATCATTATTATCTCCTGCCTTTTCCCCTGACAGGAACTCAAGGCAGGGTACAGCTGAAATTTTATTTCATTCCATTTATCTATTGAAGGTGTTGTACATGACCCTTTCCCTCACACATTGTTTTCTTTACAACAATCCTGTGAGGTAGATTAGGCTGAGAGGTTTTAATTTGCTCAACGTGACAGATGTATACCGGTAAGTGTACTTGACTGCAGGAGAAGCTCTCCGATGCGAAACAAAATGTCCCTATTTTCATCTAAGGAATGCTGAAAGGTATGGAACATAGGTCCTTCTTGCTTTCTCATGACATGAATGTGACCTTAGAGAACCCAAAAATGGACATATTTGCCTGTACCTAACTGCACAGGAGACACTAAATGAAACCATAGCTCCTTGAAGTACTGTCTCACTGGGGTGTTACTGGTGCTCACCCACATTCCATAGATCAAAAGAGGGACTCCCTTGGTATTTGCAAGACTTCTGTGCCATACCATAAAAGCCTGAGACACCACCTCTCAAAACTATGACACATGGCTGAAGGCCCTTTCTCCACCCACAGCACGTTGCATGGATTTTCTTTCCAATATTTATTTCTCTCACATCTCTGTCCTCTTCACTTGCCTTCAATGGGCGCCAGTTTCCATAGGAACAGAGGAACAGTATTGTCTACACTGACTGGGAGTGGCCTTCTGGGGTTTCAGGCCAGAGCTTTGCCCAGCCCTACCTTGGAGATGCCGAGGATTGAACTTGTGAACTTGTGCGTGCAAAGCAGATGCTCTACAGCTGAGCTATGGCCCTTCCCTTAAGCAACATGTCTTGCGATACGAGCTTTGAGGTTCCCTCCCTTCACTGTTATTTTCCAGGTGAGCAATGAAGACCATTTATACTATGCAGAATTTTTAGGTTTCAGATTTATTACCTATCAGTTGCTATTTTTTTTATTAAAAAACCCCTCACAAACCCTTCTAACTGTTGAAGATCATATCAACACTGCACATTTAAAGCACTATGATACCATTTTAAACAGCCATGGCTTCCCCAAAGAATTCTGGGAACTGTAGTTTATTACAGTCGATGAGAGTCATCAGGATATGTCTATTCCCCTCACAGAGCTACAATTCCCAGTGTAGAGGAATGATAAATACTGCTTCACCAGGAACTCTGGGAATTGTTGTCCTGTGAGGGGAATAGAGGAACTTCTGCAGGCAAATGTATTGCTCTACTTTCCTTTGGACCACATCAGCAGGGCTTAGAGGGGGGTCTTGTCTTTTTGGCAGCCCAAGACCTCCATACATACTGTCCAGGCTTGCACCTCAGAGAGGTCACTTCGGTGCTGCTGATGCAGCAAAAACAACACAGGAGGCAACAGTTACAAATTACCAGTCTCTGCAACCACAACAGGCGCTATGATTCTCCAGCGGTTTGTCTTCACCTCTGGAGGTGGACTCCATTGTCTCTTGAGACAGATGAATCTTACCCATTTAGTAAGAAAGCTTTAAATGAGATGAAGGCACATTATGTGGGCCTAGGGGAACATGCCAGTGGTAAGCCAAGCTACAGGCAAAAGTGGGCAGGAACACATGTAGATTTTACCTTTGCTAAGTAGGCTAGTTTCTAAACACACTTACATCAAAAGACATATATTGTCCAGAACAAGGAAAGGAAAGTACTCCTCTATTCTGCCTTGGTCAGACCACGCCATGAATACTGTGTCCAGTTCTGGGCACCACAGTTTAAGAAGGATGTTGACAAAGCTGGAATATGTACAGAGGAGAGCAACCAAGGTGATAAAGGGTCTGGAGAACAAGCCTTATGGGGAATGGTTGAAGTTGCTGGCTATGTTTAGTTTGGAAAAGAGGAGACTGAGATACGATAGTCATCTTCAAATATCTCAAGGACTCTCACATGAAGGATGGAGCAAGCTTTGTTTTCTCCTGCTCTGGAGGGGAGGACTCAAAAAAATGGCTTCAGCTTAGAAGAAAGGAGATTCTGACTAAACATCAGGAAGAACTTTCTGAAACAAACAACTGTTTCACTGTGGAATAGGCTCCCTTGGAAGGATGTGGGCTCTCCTTCATTGGAAGTTTTTAAGCAGAAGTTGGGTGTCCATGTGTCATGGATGCTTTAGCTGAGATTCCTGCATTGCAGGGGGTTGGACTAGTCACAGGGGTCAGCAAACATTTTCAGCAGGGGGCCAGTCCACTGTCCCTCAGACCTTGTGGGGGGCTGGACTATATTTTTTGGGGGGGGATGAACGAATTCCTTGCCCCACAAATAACTCAGAGATGCATTTTAAATAAAATGGCACATTCTACTCATGTAAAAACACGCTGATTCCTGGACCATCCGTGGGCTGGATTGAGAAGGCGATTGGGCTGGAACCAGTCCCCGGGCCTTAGTTTGTCTACCCATAGACTAGATGATCCTCAGAGTCCCTTCCAGCTCGACAAGTCTTTGACTATGATTCTATACCCTTCTCTGAGTTCAAGAACACATTGCAGCCAAACACGTGTGTGTATATTTGTGTGTGTGTGTGTGTGTGTGTGTGTGTGGTGTAGCAGGACAAGTGAGGACTAGTGAGAGCTAGAGAGCTGCATTCACACACACACCAGGCCAGAAGTGCACCAATCTGACGAAGAGGAATTGCAATAATTCCTTTTCCGTAGACTCTTTCTGCCAGCCTCCAGGGTGTTCTGCATGGAACTGTATTTAGCGAACCACAAGAAACTGCTGGGACTTGAAATGGCTATAATTACTCCATGTCATTTTCTGCGGCTATTGCTTAGTGAAGAAATAACGTTCCACCTCAAGCCAAGAAACAACATTATCCCCCAAGGTTTGTTTACTTTCTGATCGTTCTGTTTCCAGGGAGGGTTGATGCAAGCCTTGTCAAGAACATCCAGCTGTGACATGCTGGGTCATTTATGCAAAACTGATGGCAGGTACACATGTTTAACTTCCATTACGTCTCTGGCATCAAAGGGGAGACTCGATGGGCCACTTGCCAGTCATTATTTGTAACCATCATTAGCAAACATCATTTGTAATCACTGGCCTGCTTCCAAAGGGCTGTTGCAGACAAGCCCGAGAGGGCTAGACTGGCCTGGTTAGATTTCTGTAAGACTATGAAACAATTCAAGAATGTGCGCATGGCACATGTGTTGCGTTAAGACCATATGGCACATCTAAAGAGGGAGAGAAAAAGATCATAGTGGGTTTTCCCAGGTGAGGGATGAGGGGGATTCAACTCTTGGTATATGGATGGAAGATTGAGGTGAAATGCTGATAGAGGACCATATATAGATACATAATAAAAAGAAAATACAAAATGCAATATTCATGATCCTCATAAAACAAAATTACAATGGTACCTTGGTTCTCAAATGGCTTAGCTGACAAACAAATTGGCTCCCAAATGCCGCAAACCCAGAAGTAAGTGTTCCGGTTTGTGAACGTTTTTCGGAAGCCGAACATCCGATTCGGCTGTCGACATTGTTTACGGGGCCAATCAGCCAATCAGAAGCCACGCCTTGGTTTTTGAACATTTTGGAAGTCGGACGGACTTCCAGAATGGATTGAGTTTGAGAACCAAGGTAGCAGTGTAGTTTTATGAGGGTCGTGATTGTTGTATTTTATATATTTTTACATTATTCTTTTCCTTGGATATGTTGCTTTTAAATATCTTTCTATAAATGATTTTGGATTTTGTTGCTTAATATGTTAAAAACCTCTAATAAAATTCTATCTAAAAAAAGAAAGAAGAAAATTAATACATTTAAATTCTACATAAAAACTAAAATACATCTTAAACTCAATTACAACTCTATTAAAGTATGCATAGAACAACGTTGTGAATTACCGTAGTATCTTTGTTTTTGCTATCTTTGCTTGCAAAATTAGAAATTAAAACAAAGGGAAGGTAAAGCCAAAATGAATTTATTGCCCGTGTTCCATGGTTGGACAAGATCAATTAGCCGAAGAGTAAGCCTTTTGATATCTTTAAATCATGGAAAACTGGCTAGCATCTTCTCCAGATCCCAACGAGAATTATGTCTGAGTCGAGATCTATGATAATCACAATTCAACCTCCTTAGTCATTAGATACATATGTGACCCCCCATCTGTGATTTTTGTTTCTTTTCAGAACTCCTTCCCCTACCATGAAAATCCTTAGCTGTTTTTCTCCACCTGCCCCCTCACCCAAAAAATAAGAATAGTAAAAGGCTTGGTCAGTTCTTCTTTGGATAAGATTGAACTTGAAAAACAGCAACCCCCCCCCAAAAACCGCATTTGAAAAAAATTGACCCATAGCAATTTCCGCAGACAGAACCCCACCTATAAGGTGAAACATTAGCAGTGATGAAGAGAATAGTGAAAACACTCCTTGAAACTACTTGGGTGTTAACTCATGGGGAAAACATGTATTTGGCAATGGATTAGAACTTTGTGAAAACAAAATGCATCATCTTCTTGGAAACCGTCTATAAAAACCCTGAAGAGACGTAGGAACAACACTCAATTCCTTCAGCGCAGAGACACTCCACTTGAGTTCTGTTCACTGCAGAGTTGGTAAGTTATGATGGAATACGTTTTAACTTCTACCAAGCCTATCAACAATTTTGGGTTTCCTTCTCCCCAGCTTGCCTTTTCGTTAATTAAAACATGAATAAATTCTGGCTCATCAGAATAGTTCAGCACCTAATATTTGTTCTCTCTGCTGGTTAGTAAATGAAGAAGAAGAAATAACCCTATCAGAGCCACTTCTTTTTCTGTTGAGGTGCTCTCCTCTTTGTTCCAGATTTATTACCCATTTTGAGGAGGAAGGTTAAGATGATCAGCACAGATGCTACTAGTAACACCTTAGGATGGTGGTGATGCTCACACAGAGTCTAGGGATAGTTGTGTATCAATGAGTGGAAGATGAGCATCAATGAAATGTAGTCAAGGGAGTGTAGATTGACCAATAATGATTAGAAATAGCTGGTCAAGTTCTTGGTGGCAGGTTTTCAATAGGATATTATGATGGAAAATGTGATCCAGTAATTATTCATATATAATTAAGTTATAATGAAAATAGGCCAAATGAAATGAATGGACATAAGGCAGGCATAGCCTAACAGGGTGATCTCTGGATGCTTTGAACTACAAACCCGGTTTCCTTGGCAATTGGCCAAGGTGGCTTGGGTTGGTGGGAGCTGTAGTCCACATCAGAAGGACACCATCCCAGACCTAAATTGTTCCTGTTAAATAATCAGTGGGTCTATGCTGAGTAGGACTAAGGTAGACTGATGTTGGCTTTGTAGAGGATAATGGTATCAGTGGCTACTGGCCACAATGCCTATAATCAGCATCCATTGTCAAAGCCATCATCCCTCTGTGTTCCAGTTGGTGGGAACCACAAATGGAGTGATTTGCTACTGCACTCAGGTTCTCCTTTCCAGCTTCCCATTGGCATCTGGTTGGCCACTATAAGAGCAGGTTGCTGGATGAGTAGGGCCAATGGTCTGAAGCAACAGGGCTCTTCTTATGTCCATTAATTTGTTTCATCAGTACTATACAATATAGGGATGTGGGTGGCGCTGTGGTCTAAACTACTGAGCCTCTTGGACTAGCCGATCAGAAGGTTGGTGGTTCGAATCCCTGCAACAGGGTGAGCTCCCATTGCTCTGTCCCAGCTCCTGCCAACGTAGCAGTTCGAAAGCACAACAGTGCTAGTAAATAAATTGTTGCGGTTGGAAGGTAAACAGTATTTCCGTGCACACTGCTTTCAATCACGGTGTCCCATTGCACCAGAAGCAGTTTAGTCATGCTGGCCACATGACCCGGAAAGCTGTCTGTGGACAAACGCCGGCTTCCTCGGCCTGAAAGTGAGATCAGCGCCGTAACCCCATAGTCGCCTTGGACTGGACTTAACTGTCCAGGGGTCCTTTGCTGGACAATGCGGCCCTAATCCATTATTAGTTTGCTTGTTTTTTCACCTCTGAAGTGTTGCACATTCATAAATGTCTGTTGATGAACCTGAACACTGTGAAATTCATTCATTTCTTAATCATATGCATTTCATCCTTTACCCCACCTGTATGTGTCCCTTCAGATCCACGAAACCAGTTCAGCCAAGATGTCTGCACAATATAACCAATGCTTCGCCAGCTGCCCTGCTTCCACCGTCACAATTCAGCCACCTCCCTTTGTCCTGACCATCCCCGGGCCAGCTCTATACTGCCCCGACCAACCCTTTGGCATCGAGCAATGCAACCCTTGCGCTCGCATGATTCCCTACCATGAAGGTGCAAGCCGTGGGGGATACAACTCCTTCTCTGGTGGCATAGCCTCCCGCCTGAGCTCTGCAAGCATCTATTCGCAGAAACTCCAGTCCGGATGCCAGAGTGGATGCAGCCCATGCCAGAGATTCTAAATCCCAAAACCACTGTCCACAGAACGTATACGACGAAGAACACAGAGGAAGGAATCAATATGTTACATCCACTGAATGTATAGATGTGATTTCTAGAAATGTATGTTCAACTTGTACAACTCATGAGTTTCAGGCCAGGGGTGAAAACTTCTACCTTCAAGAACCCCTTTTCACATCTACTGGGAAACTCGTCCACACCTGTCATTCACCGTACTGCAACACATTGGATTCTGAGTCATGTTCTAAGGACAAGATTATCACTTGTGTGGCCTCACTCCTGCCCTGTTTGAGCTGAGAAATGTGGCATACACGAAATCCAATGCTCCTCTGTAGCTACAATTGTAGGGGAAGGTGAGACCTGTCCATTGCTACTCATCTTCTCAGTTCCAAAACAACCACTGTAGGCTATTTATTAAAACGTAGTGACGTTGTTTAACAGGCTATTCAAATACGCTCTACTCAATGTTTGCAGGTGCTAGTCCTCTGTGTTGTTACATGTTGCTTCATGTTACCATAAAAAAAAAACCCACCACCACATTTCAGTGTCCCCATTGTCTTGTTAACCTTCAAGTGGTGTCTGATTTTGCACATCTGTATTTCCTGAAAATTCAAACTGCTGGATTGTGTGTCTCTTCTCTTTCGAAATAAAGCCTTTACTGCATCAAAATTCCCAGTTCCCCGCTGTTCTTTTTCATATGATGTTTCTGAGGTAAAGCAGGGCTCCTACCACAGCCCAAAAATAATCTGTCTGTGGCTTGTATAAAGCAGAATTCCTGGGTATGCTAAAGTATGTACCTTTTTTGTAAGAGCTGATCATATAAAGCAGGCATGTCCAACAGGTAGATCGTGGTCTACTGGTAGATCACTGGACATCTGCAATATCTAACAGCTTGTTTTTGCCTGAAGAGAAAATAAAGGTATGCATGAAATGACTTAGATGTTGAGGTAATTAGGGCATCCATGGGAACAAAGTAGTCTGATAAAGCTATTGAAGGAAATATTTATTTAAAACAACAATTTAAAGAGCAACAGGTCTCCCTTCAAAAAACATTAATTGAAACTATTGGCACCTTTAGAGACACACACAAAAAATGCTGATCTGAGAACCTGCCTGGATAATAGCACCAAAATGGAATCAAAAGCTATGAATCAGGTTATAATTAATGGAAAAAACACAAAGGAAATTTTAAAAAGAGAATGCAGGCATTAAAAATTAGGTTAGAAGAAGCAGAAAATATACATTAAGACGATATGATTGGAGTCTGCATTGAATTAAAGAAGGGACTGAAGCAGAATACCTTTTTTTAAAAAAAATCTTTGGCAAATTTGCTTAAATCAATAGTACCAATTTTATACATTATATTGTATGAGATAGAAAAAGGCTATAGGGTCACAGTGGATGGATACCACATTACGGCCTCACCCAGATAGATCCATTGTTCGGTGCTTCTCCCACTTTAACAAAAAATGAGGAAATAACACAAAAGTTATGTCAGCTTGAAACAGTCACGTATGAAGATCCATCAGCAACATTACTGGAGAAGTTGCATTGCATTTTGGCTAAAAATAAATTACTGAGTAATATGTGATTCAGAGGTTAAACAAAATTGCTGTCTCTTGAAGAAAATTGGTCACTACAGAAGTATTAGTTCGGCCCTAGGGAGCATTCAACTCTACTTCACCTTTATGTCTGGTGCTGGGGCAGTGGATATGCTGGACTATTGTCATGTCTCAATAAAAGACTGGATGAGAGCTAATAAACTGAAGCTCAATCCAGGTAAGACTGAAGCACTGCTAGGGTGTGGTTCCCTAGACCAGATGGATGGGAGGTGGCCTGCTCTTGACAGTGGCGGAGCAAGCTGATTGGGCGCTTGGGGCGGCACGTGTGCCCTGCGCCCAGGGGCGAGGGCAGCCACCTGTGGGGCAGGCCATCCAGGGCAGGACGCTCCCCAGGGCCTCCGAGGAGTCTGCCTGCCTCCTCCCATTCAGATGCCCTACAGCTGGGGGGGATGCAGAGGGCGGACCATTTGGGGCAATGTGGAGCCTGCGGGCATCCAAACCACTGCGTCACTCCCTGGAGAGACGCGTGGCTCGGGCGCGCTGCAGGCCCCGCGGTGAGTGCTGCCCAGCATTTTGTCACACACACCCCTCAGTGGGGACACCCAGGGTGGTGTGCCATCACTGCACCCCCTTCCATAGCTGTCAACTTTCGGATTTGAAAATAAGGGATTTTTTCAAACTTTCAGATTTGAAAACAAGGGATGCCGCGAGGGTGGTGCAATGGCACCAAGTAGCCTCGCCACCCTGCGCTCCAGAGGCTGCGCGCGAACGGGTGAGCGAAAGAGCGAGCACATAGACGGCAGGCAAGCTGTCTGTCTGGTTGGGTGTGAGGGTCTGGCTGCACAAGGCATGCAAGCTCCGCCCCCAGTCAGTCTCAGACTCCTTATTGGCAGCAGAGCAACGCAGCTGAGGAGCCTCCCTGGCCGGCAGGGAGGGAGAGGAGCTGCTTCCTTTGAAATCCGGGAAATTGAAGGGATATCAACAATCTGGGATAGCAGCGGGAAACGGCATTGGAATAAGGGAGTTTCCCGCAAAAAAAGGGAGGGTTGACAGCTATGCCCTCTTCCTCCACCCCTGACTCTTGATGGTGTTTTACACCGTCTGAAGAAGGATTGAGCCTTTAAAGCCTTATGTGGTTATTGCTGAGTCTGGATAGGTTCATGTGGAGAGAGGTGGTCTCTGAAGTACTGCCGTCCTGAGGCATTTAAGGCATTGTAGGTCAAAACCAGCACTTTGATTTAGGCCTGGAAACGAATTGGCAGCCAGTGCAGTTGGGCTAGGATCGGTGTAATATGCTCAAACCATATTGCTCTGGTGAGCAGCCTGACGGACGAATTCTGCACCAGCTGAAGTTTCCGAACTGTCTTCAGAGGCAGCCCATTCCTCTCCTCCCAGGCGCATCCTATGCCCTTTTATTTGAGACAAGAACAAAACAAAACCAAAAATTTTAAATCCACAGATTAAAAGTCGTTGAAAAACAATTGAAAACCATTGGAGCAGTAAAACCAGTAACACAGCCCCCAACAGGAGACTCTAGACCAGTGGTTTCCAGCCTTTTTTGGCCATGCCCTACTTAAGCCTCTCTAAAATCCTGATTCCCCCCCCCCCGGAGCGCGACTCCCCCTGAATGCACCCAGTGTGTTTTCTGTTTAGATAACCTTTTCTGTTTAAAAAACCTCTCCATTGTCACCAGCTGACCACCGTGTACACTGTGATTGCTCATGTGTATGTCACAATATATTTTTCTATACTGTATATGAGACTCCTAGAACCATAAGAAATGCAAAAAGAAACACTGTTAATAACTCATTCTCGAATTGCCCCCTCTTAAAAATCAAATTGCCCCCCCATGGGGCGTGTGACCCATGTTGGGAACCACGGCTCTAGACACTGCCCCAACCCAGGAGTTTGTTCCAGCTCTTTGTCTCTGTCCACTCCTTGGAGCAGGGAGGAAGGAAGTTTGTGTAAAAGGTGCTAAAAATTAGTCCCAGGAGTTTTTCCCTGATCGCTGTTAAAATGTCATCCAAGGGTTTAAAAAAATGTGTGTGACTCTTATGGTATAGCTCATTGGAGGGAGAAAAAATTATGTAGCATAAAAGATTTTAAATCATAAGGATTTAACAATACATGAGATTGAAAGGTAAGTGGATAATATTCTGATACATCGTGTCCTCCCTAAAAGAGGGCACGTATTGCAATGAGACCTGGAGACTGACCTCCTGGTTGTGGGTGGGTCTATTGCGTAGCCACAACACCCGATTGGTAGGTCCCTCATTGCTGAGTTTAATCTGGCCAATGGGGTGCTGTCTAAACAGACTGAGGGATCTATATATACCCATACATGTGACCCAGAGCTTCCTCTTTCGGCTTGTGCATCGGAACACCTGCCCACCTCTCCCTATATTTAGGGCATTTTGCACTTGACCTTGCTATGCCGTCGTGTGTCGTCTGTCGTTGGGACAGGGGCACAACAGGAATTTTCCCCACTTGGCTGATTGGCTGTTGCCATTTGGGTTCCGCCTGCCACATAGCAAATCATCACAACTTGTAAGGTTGTGGGTAGGCAATGGTTCAGGTAATAGGGATGGGAGAACGCTCTCGCCATCCCTATGTGAAGGGTATTCCGTTAAAGGAATCCAGGGACTTGATGGTTTGGTCGACCCCTGAGGGGGGTTGTGCCCATGCCTGAGTCCAGGGGAGCATCTGGGGAGTGAACAGAGTCTGTTTCCTGGCTTTTCACCTTCCTCAGGTATTCACCCTTGGCTGACCTATGATGGAGCTCTGGGTCAGTGCTACCTGCAAGGGTGCAGGGAGCTAGTCGAACCAGAGCCTATGCAACCACTCACTTTTCTGTAATCAATAAAGTTGTGGTCTAAATTCTGCCAAAAACCAAAACTAAAATTTGAGTCAAATGTGTGTTTATTTAGGGGGGGAGGTCTCTGGGTCTGAACACGCAACATGCTTCTCAGGATACCAGATTCAATCTCTAGTGTCAAAGATTGTTATTAAAGATCAAAGAAATGGAAACTTAATTAGATTTGAACAATTGCTTATGGAAAGCAGGGGAATTGCAAAGGGGTGCTTTCAGTAATTTATAAGTTACTAGCTGACTCGGCCACGCCTTGCTGTGGGTGATTTGGTGAAATGGAAAAGTAAGATAGAGTATGAAAGAGAAAGTGTATGCTTACCTACAGCTTATCTTGTTGAAGTTCAGTCTGTGTGTTCTCCGTTTGTCCATCCCGTTTTTGTCTTTGTTTCTACAACTTATTATTACTATTATTTTAGTCTATGAGGTTCTTTGTCCCAGCAGTACCGTTTGTGGCTGCTCTGTCTGTCGATTGGATGGTGGCAGTGACGTCGGGAGAGTAGGAGGAGGGGTCAGAAACGGGTGTGCTGTGCTGTTTAACGTCCACTGAAGGGCACTATATTTTCCCCCACAAAATCACATATTTACCTGGTGTGTGGTATTTGTACAATGTAAGTACATATGATCACTCCCATATGACCATGGAACGTTGTGCCCAAATTTGAACGGAATCGATCACGGGGTTACAGAGAAAGGCGATTGTTAACAAACATCCAACTTGAACGATTTTATATATATATAGATTGTTAAAACTTGAGCGTCATATACAGAGGAATGGAGGGCCGCATCCACCCCCTCCAAGCTCGAAGTTCGCCAATCTAGTAAAGAGGATTTGCAAGAATTCCTCTTGATCAGACTTTGTAAAATAATAGTAATAATAAGACCTCTTAACTTTTTCTGCCTGTCTCCCAAGTGTGAAGAACCAATTCTCTCTCTCTCTCTCTCTCTCTCTCTCTCTCTCTCTCTCTCTCTGCACAATAATTAAAGAACAGCAAATCTGGAGGGCCCTGAAATTACTATAATTATTCTAAATCATTTCCCATGGCCATTACTTAGCTAAGCATATTTAAGAAATAATGTTATGCCTCAAGTCAAGAGTCATGCCTCAAGGCTTCGCTTACTTCCTAATCATCCTTCCAGGAAGAGTTGGTGCAAGCTTTGTCAAGAGCATTCAGCTGCGGTGTGCTGGGTCATTTATGCAAAACTGGTGGCAGGTGTGCCTGTATAATTGTAATTAAGGCTCTGGCATCTAAGGGGAGACTGAAAGAGTCACTTTGCCAGGCCTTATTTGTAACCATCCTTAGCAACCATCATTTGTAATCATTGGCGTATTTCCAAAGGGCTGTTTCAGGCAAGCCCGAGATCTGGACAGGCCCGGTTAGGTTTCTGTAGGACTGTGAACAAATTCAAGAATGTTTCATTGGTTAATCATCACCTGTGTTTAGTTTATGGCATCTCTCTCTCTCTCTCTCTCTCTCTCTCTCTCTTTCTTTCTCTGTGTGTTTGTGTGCCATGAAGACTATGGGATACATCAAAAGAGAACAAAAGAAAAACATAGGATAACAAAGCCAATTCAGAGGAAAATCTTTTTTGCCCTCCCTCAGACTGAGCCATCACTTATTACCGCTGCCACTTCAGAAATCACCAAAGGATGCTTTCATAATCCTGAAGAAAGATGTCCTGAGGAGCTCACCCTTCTGACTCAGACCCAATATGCAAGGTGTAACCGGAAAATTCGGTGAATAGTCACAGAAATTGGACAGCGAGAAATATTCAAACATACAATCAGAATCAGAAACCCACAAAACGCTCACAATTGTGTACAGAGATGAAGCTGTAACTCAAAAGACAGTGTGTGAGTGGTTTAAGCATTTCTGTGATGGGTGGTAAACCATTGAAGACGACCCTCGGTCTGGCAGACTGTCAACAAGCAGAAAGGAGGCAAATGTCGACAGGGTTTGTGAGTGATTGATGCTGAATCGGCATTTGTCCTTCCGAATGATGGAGGAAGAATTGCATATTCCATGTGAAATCGTTACTGAGTTGTCCCACCCTCCATCTTCTCCCAAGCTGGCCCCACCGGATTTCTTTCTTTTTTCCAAAACTGAAATCTGCACTGAAAGGGCACAGATTTTCCAACATTTCACATGTCCAAGCTGCTGTGATGAGGGAACTGAAAGCAGTACGAAAAGAGTAACAGGGAATTTGGGTAAAAACATAGGGAAGGATCAGAAGCACTATGAGGCTGAGGTCTGGAAAAAGGGGGTTGTTTTAAGTATAATGAATTTATTATGTTTTTATTTATTTTTGGATTATGAATTTACTGTTTTATTATTGCAGGACTATTTTAAAGTTAGGAGTGTGGAAACTGTTAAAGAGGTTTAACAATGAATTCAGCAGAGGGGGATCAGAGGAAGTCAATCGAACTATGAAATTGAGAAAGAAGGAATGCCTGGCCCACAGAATAGGGCCAGGCCTAGGCAATGATATTAAACACTGATAGTAAGGTTAAATGTACAATGATATGACTACCCTTGTGAGAGAGGGGGATATATGTGGCTTCCCACAGTGAGAGGTGGAAAGTATGGAAAATTTAACCGCTATGTTATGTGCTTAAAAATTGTAAAAACCAATAATTTTTTGGGGGAAAAAAATGAAAGCAGTACGAAAAGAGGACTTCTCCAGAAGTTTCCAACAGCTCTACGAACATTGTCAATGGTGTATTGTATCAGAGTGGGCCTACTTTGAAGGCCTGTAAGGCAACGGCATTTCTGTGCGCTGCTCTGGTTCGCCAGAAGCGCCTTAGTCATGCTGGGCACATGACCTGGAAGCTGTACGCCGGCTCCCTTGGCCAATAAAGCGAGATGAGCGCTGCAACCCCAGAGTCGGTCACAACTGGACCAAATGGTCAGGGGTCCCTTTACCTTTACCTTTTTAAGGCATGTATGTTCGAATATTTCTCACTGTCCGATTCCTGTGACCATTCACCGAACTTTCCGGTCACACCTTGTATATATTGGTCTGAAACATAACACATTTAGAGCCTCAAATAAACATTTAGTCCTTGGCACCTTGCTTGTTAAGTCTGTCCAACATATGCATTCCCTAAGATGTAGTAATGTTCCCGGGAACTCACACTCCCTTCCTTGCCAAAATGATTCCAGCCAATTTGTTGCTATTCCAGATTCATCCATTTCCCAAACAGGCATATTTCGCACCGCACCTTGTTTTCATATGACCAACCCACATTCCCTCTGCAGTAAACCATCTTCCAAACTAATGGGAATGACAGAGACATTTCATGGCACAATTGATAGCTTCCGTTCTGTGGAATATCTATTTCCCAATATATGAGCCATCCAGGCCAAGACTGCAATTAAGGCAAACCCAGGTTTTGTTGTGAGTTATTTCAAATGATTACCCGAAATTATTGGTCCAAGAACTGAAGTAAGACCTCAGATCAGAAATGTCCATGTTAGAACATTTCTATTAAGTCACTTAAGTCATTAAGTCATTTCTATTAAGTTCTATTCTGTCATAGGAGTCATTTAGAGCAGGGGTTGGGAACTTCAAAAGTTGAACTACAGCGTCGCCATGCCTAGCCATTGGCTATGCTTGCTAGAGCAGATGGGATTTGTAGTTCAGCAACATCTGGAGGGCCAAAGGTTCCCCACCAGTTTCAGAGCTTCCTATCGGGCAGAGTATGGAGATGAAATAAGCAAACAAATAGTTCATCTCCATTTACTTTCAACCAGAGAATATCATGGTTCAGGACTTGTGTATCTATAGCACCAGAAAACTTTATTTGTCTGATATTTGACATTCTCAAGAACATTTACTGCTTGGGGGAAGGAGAAGTGTGCTCCAAAAGATTTTTATTTCCTTTATTTACTTTCATAGGCAAAGGTAAAGGGACCCCTGAGTCCAGTCGCAGACGACTCTAGGGTTGTGGCGCTCATCTCGCTTTCCAATCGGCAAGCCCTAGGCTCAGTGGTTTAGACCACAGCGCCACCCGCCTCCCTTTACTTTCATATCCATGTGCAAATTACAGGATTACAGCCCTGGATTCTTAAATCCCTGTTCATCATTTTAATGTGGCTTGTAAAGTTTTATTGCAGATCATGTTTCTCCTCCCACACACTTGAGTGTGAATGATAAACAAGCAGTTCCTCGTCCTCCTTACAGACATACAAGTGACTGACAGGGCTGGAGAGCAGTTTTAGTTTCCCCCCGTGCCATTGTTAGCTATATTTGATGAGCAAAATTCAGATGCAGCATATAAAGAGATGATCACAATGCTATCTGCTGCAGCTAGATGGGTGTTAGCAAGAAATTGACTTCGAAGGAAGAGTTAGAGAACACACACCAAAAATCAGCATTATGCTTTAATGGAAAGATTGATAAGGCAAAAGACAAGCAAATGTGGAACGTGATTTTGTAGGACAGTGGTATGGATTTGTTTTATGGTCAACAGCTAGTAAAACTTGGATCTCAACACAAGCTTCACAATAGCTTTCCTAAAAGGTCTTGATTGGCTAAGAGGAAACAGTGGTATATAACTTATCCCCTAAGTACTGTATTATGAAAATAAGAATAATGACACAAAAGGTAGTCTTGTATACCAGACAACCCCCCAAAAATACGACTTATATGTACTGATTTTTTTAAAAAAATAATGTTGTTATATATTAAAAATAAAAAAGTTTTTAAAAAGAGAGGTTGGTGTTGACGTTTAAAGCCCAAAATGGCTTCAGCGCTGCATACCTGATGGAGCATATCCATCCCCATTGTTCAGCCTGGACACTGAGGGCCTTCTGGTGGTTCCCTCACTGTGATAACTGAAGTTACAGTGAATCAGGCAGAGGGCCTTCTTGGTAGTGGCACCTTCCCTGCGGAAGACATTTGGAAGCATTCCTTGTATAAGGAAGTTTTTACTGTTTGAGGATTTTTAATATTTTGCTGGAAGCTGCCCAGAGTGGCTGGGACAACCCAGTCACATGGGTGACAAGAAGAAGAAGAAGAAGAAGAAGAAGAAGAAGAAGAAGAAGAAGAAGAAGTGTTGCTGTTTAGTCAAGTAGTTGTGTCTGACTCTTCGTGACCCCATGGACCATAGCATGCCAGGCACTCCTGTCTTCCACTGTCTCCCACAGTTTGGTCAAACTCTTGTTGGTAGCTTTGAGAACACTGTCCAACCATCTCGTCCTCTGTCGTCCCCTTCTCCTTGTGCCCTCAATCTTCCCCAACATCAAAGGTTTTTCCCCCCAGAGAGTCTTCTCTTCTCATGAGGTGGCCAAAGTATTGGAGCCTCAGCTTCAGAATCTGTCCTTCCAGTGAGCACTCAGAGTTGATTTCCTTCAGAATGGAGAGGTTCAATCTTTTTGGAGTCCATGGGACTCTCCAGCACCACAAGAAGAAGTGTACACAGCCTTTAAAAGTAAAGCTATTTCAAGGCAACTTCTGCAATTAAGAAGTACTACTGCTACTGCTACTACGGTATTACTACCACTAGTACTACATTAAATAAACAGCAATATAAAAAAGAAATATCATCATCACCACCACCATCATCATCATCAACAACAACAACAACAACAATTTATTTAGTTAATTTAGGCTGCCATCCAAACTCACCACCAGTACCACCACTGGGGCTTTATTGAGTGATGGTGTGATTGCCACATCAATAGTCCCGATAAAATTGCCATTCTTGAGTTGGTGCAACAATCAGGCCTGATGCCAGTACATGACAACTCAAGGTCCAGTGGAACCCAGGCCAGTTCTACCCCACCTCCAGAATGCCCATGTTGGAGCCTTCTGCTCCCTGCTGCCAGCAGGCGTCCTGCCAGCAGCACTCCCATCCACCAGCTTAGCCAGGAGAGCAGGGTGGAGGGCAGAGATGGGCAGATCTCTAGATTTTGGTTTCAGTTTTGCATTCTTCCAATCTTAAGTACACTGTGCAAAGATTACAGGGCAATAAATCTTTAAACCTTTTCATTGTTGTATAGCACTTGTCCTTTTATCATCCGAAAAGAATGATCCTGTGGCGTGTCTTGAGCCTGAACAACCCTTTGCACGTGCTTAAGGTTGATGCTTAAAAGCTGCAAAGGATTTCCATCCTGAGAAATTGTTTTTGTAACATCCTGACAGCAACACTCCCATCTGCCAGCTTAGCCAGGAGGGCAGGAAAGGGCTAATCAGTCAATTTTGCTTTCTCTCAGCTTCATGTTATTACACTCTTCCGTTCTCCAAATTTCATTTTTTTAAAAAAAGGTTTTTATTGTATTTTACATTTTTATCATATTTTGTTGTTGTTGTTTAGTCGTTTAGTCATGTCCGACTCTTCGTGACCCCATGGACCAGAGCACGCCAGGCACTCCTGTCTTCCACTGCCTCCTGCAGTTTGGTCAGACTCATGTTGGTAGCTTCGAGAACACTGTCCAACCCTCTCGTCCTCTGTCGTCTCCTTCTCCTTGTGCCCTCCATCTTTCCCAACATCAGGCTCTTTTCCAGGGAGCCTTCTCTTCTCATGAGGTGGCCAAAGCATTGGAGCCTCAGCTTCAGGATCTGTCCTTCCAGTGAGCACTCAGGGCTGATTTCCTTCAGAATTGATAGGTTTGATCTTCTTGCAGTCCATGGGACTCTCAAGAGTCTCCTCCAGCACCATAATTCAAAAGCATCAATTCTTCGGCGATCAGCCTTCTTTATGGTCCAGCTCTCACTTCCATACAACATATCAAATCATCAAAATAAAAGAAATACATTCCCCCGATTACCCCCTCCCCCCAACTTCCCTCAACATCTTCTTTTGGGTCCCCCCCCATTAGCTTCCCCTGCTTGCTTTATTATATCTTCATATGTCTTACCTATATTAATTATTGTTGTCTCTCATTATTTTAACATCATTTTGACATCATCTTTATAACTTTTGTTTTTACTTTTGTTAATTGTGTTTACTCAAACCCTGCTAGTGAGTCCATTTCTTTACATGGTTTCTGTACATGCAACATGAATTGTTCCCAATCTTTTTTGAATTCTGTATTTTCTTTGTCTCTGAGTCTTCCTGTTAGTTTCACCATTTCAGCATATTCCATCAGTTTTTGCAGCCATTCTTCTTCAGTTGGTATTTCTTCACTTTTCCATCTTTGGGCTAGCAATATCCTAGCCACAAAACAGGCTCCAATAAGTGCTGGAAATGTAAAGAAAAGGAAGGTACATTTTTTCATATGTGGTGGAATTGCAAACTGATTAAAAAGTATTGGGATATGATTTATAATGAAATTAAGAAAATGTTTAAGGTGGTTTTATTACAAGGCCAGAAGCCTTTTTATTAGGCATTCCAGGTCAAGAACTGCCAAAAGAAAATAAGAAACTTTTTATTTATGCTACGACTGCAGTTCTCTACATTTCAACACTAGTTTGCATTATTTTATTTTTTTAAAAAAATATTTTTTATTCATTTTATAAGAAAAGCACTACAATATATGACTAAAAGAAAAGAAAAATACATCATGAAAAAAGAGTAAACAACAAGAAAAGAACAATAAGAAAAAGAAGCAAAAAAGTTTTTCTTACATTAACCTAAATTTCTCTTAATATTCTTCCATGACTTCCTTCTGTCCCCTCCTTCTAAATTTCATTTTTTTTAAACTTCCTTAGCAGTTTTTAAGAAAAACAGTTTGCATTATTTTAAGAAAAACAGTTTGCATTATTTTAAGAAAAACAGTTTGCATTATTTTTAAATGTCCTTGGGGGGAGGAATCATCATTTTTAGTGAAAATTTCTCATGATATACAAATGTCTATATGGAGTTTTGTGTAATATACACAGTTTTGTGGAACAATTTCCCCCCATTTTCTGCTTTTTTTTCTATGCTCTTTTCACTAATAAAAACATTGTTCTGCACATTTGAACACAATATTTGTGCCCATTACTTGGCTGCGTAGGGGGTGATGAATTGTTTTGGTATACGCCACTTATTTTAGAAGAAAAATCTAAGCAGTTTACAAGTATCGTAAAACATTAAAAATCAGGAATCATAAATACATTAAAGGTTATGCAAAACCCAGAAGCTTCAAGAAATGAATTCACAAAATAATATGTATATGAAAAGAAATGTCATTACTGTATTACGAAATCCACAGTTGAAATCACACATTCTGTCATATTGGCATATAAATATATCAATCAATCAGTAGTTTTATTACAGTCAGGGTAAACTATGGAGCCCAACTGACAATACATGGGAAATGCAAATTCCCCCAATAAAGTAATAAAATTGATCTTTTCATTTCTTATGTGCTTGGCATGCTTAGTGATATATGAGCTGATATTAAATAAATGATGCATTAACAAATTTTCACCTGAATGCCTTAGCAAACTAGTTAGAAGAGAGTAAATTATATGGCATGTCATACCACAATATTAGTTACAATACATGTGTCAGGGTCTCAGTGCCTCCTACATTACATGGACACAATCTATTTGGGAATGGAATTATCGAAAAGCTGCCCTGGAGTTTGGAAAACATGAAATCTTTCTAGTCTAAATACTTTCCGAGCTCATATTCTTACATATATCATATAAGAAGCTGGAAGTACCATACCATAACTCAGCAAAATCCCATGTTCCATGGGGTAACAAGTTCTATTAGCCAAGCAATATGTATATATTTTGTCTTTCAATATTGTATTGAAAAATCAAGCAAAATATCCAGATTTGGACCGGGGTTGAACACAATCCAATTCTATAATCCAAGCATAGGCAAACTCGGTCCTCCAGATGTTTTGGGACTACAACTCCCATCATCCCTGGTCCTGTTAGCTAGGAATGATGGGAGTTGTAGTCCCAAAACATCTGGAGGACCGAGTTTGCCTATGCTTGCTATAATCCTCTTGATGAAGCCACCTTGGGTTTTAGATATATGGGAGGTCCCCCCCCCTTAGTTTCCATATATCCTTCTCCTATGCTTGAAATTCCTCATCTGTTATATGCACCAAAGAAGAGTCACAAAAGACTCTGTTTAGCATAAGATTGAACTCAGAAAACACCAACACCCAAAACCACTTTTGGAACAATTGACCCAGGGCAATTTCCACAGGTAGGACCCCACCTATAGGGTGAAACATCAACAATGAGCAAGAAGAGTTATGAATGGCAAAAACACTCCTTGAAACTACTTGGGTGTTACTTGTAGGCAAGACATTTTTTTTTAGCAATGAATTAGAACCTTATGAAAATAAAAGGCACCACCCTCTCGGTATCCATATATAAAAACCCCAAGAAGACACAGCAGCATCACCAGATTCCTGCAGCACGGAGACACTCCACTTGAGTTCCTTTTACTGCAGAGCCTGGTAAGTCATGCTACAATAATTCATGCAATTATTTTGGATGAATTCTTGCAAAATACCTTTTAATTCTTGCAATACCTCCTGACGATCTTACGTTTACTTTCTTAGAACTTGCCATTTGTTAATTATTCAGCATCATATATTTGCGATCTTTGCTGGCTAGCAGAACTGGAAGTGGAAATTAAGAAGAGAAATAGACCGTAGCAGAGCCATTTTTCTCAGTTGACATGCTCTGTTCTTTGTTTCAGCGTTCTTACCTATTCTGAATCTGTACAAAGGGAAGATTAAGCTGTAGAATGTTGTTAATGAGCACATATAATGTTTGGGATGTCTTAGGATGGTGGTAATGCTCACTCAATGTCTAGGGACAGTTCTGTATTATTGGGCAGAAACCAAACACTGATTCAAGGTAGTGGAGGGGGTGTACCTTTACCAGTAATGATTAGAATTAAATGTCTTTGTTCTTGGTGGAAGATTTCCAATAAGCTATATTAAAAATAATAATGTTACTGGTATTTTAATTTTTTATGGGTTGTATTCAACTAAGGGAGAGTAGACCAACTGATATGAATGGACCTAAGGCAAGGGTAGCAAACATATTGCACTCAAAATGGTTAGGACTACAACTCTGATTGTCCCTGGCTATTGGCCATGTTGGGTGGGGATGATGAGAGTTGAACTCTACAACACCTGAAGGATACCATGTTGGCATTCCCTGAACAAAATTATTCATGCCCATTGATTTCAGTGGGTTTACTCTGAGTACAACTAACATTGGAAACCTGGAAGATAACTTTATTAATGGCCAGAAGCCACAATGACTATGTTCAACCTCCATCGTCAAAGGCACCTCTAAATGTCAGTTGCTGAGAATCACAAGTGGGGATTCCCAGAGACATCTGGTGGACCACTGTGAGAACCAGTTGCTGATCCTAGCCTGATCCAGCAAGGCTCTTTTTGTCAACCCACTATTTTGTTCCATCATTGCCCTGGATGGGCATTCCCATTCATCACTACACTGTATATTTTTCTGTCCACCTCTGAAGTTTCATATGTTTTTAAAGGTCTGTTGGGGGACTGAACTGTCAGGGATCTGCCCACCCCTGCCAGCCCAGCTCTGAGTGCTTACAGGGACCCGCAGCCTGTGTTAACGACAGATTCATCTTCGAGTGAATCTGGCAGCCCCTCTTCGGGGGAAGAGCAGTTAGTGGCTGGGAGCCAGGGAGTGCCAGGTGTCCAGGGAGTTGCTGAGAGACCTGGCACCACCCAGCAGACTTGATCGGAGGGGGAGGCGTCAGTTCCGGCGCCTAACTTAAGTATGAGGAGAAGGCGGCAATTTAAGATGCCAAGGCTTTGGTGTTGGCGCCAAAACAGAAGGGGGGGCACTTCCAGATTCTGCTAGTGACAGAGCAGACATGATAAACTGAACTCTGCACTGTAAATAGCTTTGCACAAAATAAAGAGACTTAAAGACAAGATGGCTTGGTATATCTATTGAACAACCGATAAGAGAATCTGACATGAACATTGTTAAATTATATTATCATTGACCCTTGTACACTTTATCAACCCCCCACCTGATGTTTCTCCTCAGATCCACACAACCACTTCAGCAACGATGTCTGCCGAATATAACCAATGCTTCGCCAGCTGCCCTGCCTCCACCGTCACGATTCAGCCACCTCCCTTTGTCCTGACCATCCCTGGGCCAGCTCTGTACTGCCCCGACCAACCACTCTGCATTGAGCAATACAACCCTTGTGCTCGTATGATTACCTCCCATGAAGGAGCAACCTTTGGTGGATATGGCACAACCTCTCGTCTGAGCGCCTCAGGCATCTATTCTCAGAAAATGCAGTCCGGGGGCCAGAGTGGATGCAATCCATGCCAGCGATTCTAAACTCCAAAACACAGAGCAGAGAACGAATATTGTGAAGACCATGGAATAAGAAATCAAAATGTTAAATCCACTGAAAATTCAAGTTGTCGAAATGTGTCTCTCTTCTCTTTCAAAATAAAGTATTCACTGCATCAAAACACCCAGTTTCCTGCTGTTGTCATATATTTCACATATATATCAAGCTTCTGTTTAAAAGTGAAACAGAAATAATCCATTTGTAGCTGCTATATGTAGGGAACTGAATGCTAAAATACCTGTACACAGTTTCTTGGAAGCCCCTAAGAGCTGATAGTGGATTGTAGAGCTGGCCCTTTCATTAGACAGCAAAGCAATTGCCTCAGGCAACAACACACCCAACAATTCTGCCTGAGTCTCCAGAACAGGGGAAGGGTTGTAGCTCAGTGGTAGAGCATTTTCAGTGCATGAAAGCGGTTGCAGGTTTAGTCCCTGATATTTCCAGTTAGTGCTGGGAAGGACCCCTGACTCACAGTCAGTCACTGCAGGCAATACTGAGCTACATGGTCCAATGATATCACGATATATAATAAAAATGTCATCATGTCATCATGCAGCCCCCATTTGAGGAGCTGCAGAGCCACATCAAAATCTTGGATTTGCTTGAAGTCAGATAGCAGCCTCCATTGGAAATGCTTGCTAATCCTGGATTTGCATGAAGTTAGAGCAACGGACGAGAGAGAAAGTAAAGGCAGGTTGTACAACAGCCGCAGTCATGGTATGACAGTGAGAAGGGAGTCATACTGAGAGGGGGAAATGGTGGTTTAAAATACCACCAGAAGTTTGAATAAAGCAGTAATGAAGGAACACAGAGGAAAACCATGGCTTTTCTCACACTTCAAAACCACTCCCTTCCAGAATTCACAAGCTGCATCCCAAACCTGAGTTCCCCAGTGAATCTCGACCACTTCCACTCACCCCTGCTTTCACTAGCTGGGCTGGGCTTCTGTTCCTTCACAATGGCTGTCAAAGCCAACTGCTTCGTGAAGAACAGCGGTAAGAACTTCTGCAGTGAAACCCATTCATAGAATTGTAGAGTTGGAAGGGACTACAAGGGTCATCTAGTCCAAACCCCTGCAATGTAGGGATCTCTTTGCCCAATATGGGGCTCTACCCATAACCCCAAGAGTCTCATGTTCTACCATCTGAGCTATCCCACTGCAGTGGTGATTGATGTTATCTGCTCTTGCCCCCCCACCCTGGTAAACCCTCTCCATCTCCTAGATTGTGCTGTTTATCACGAAAGCATTTACTGTATTACTGGGATAAATCACTGTGTTCATACTTCTTTTTCTGTAATAAGGGGACCTTTCAGAAGGCCAATTCTGAAGACAGAATGTGGTGGCTAAATAAGCAAACAAACAGTTCTCTTTTTTACTTCTCTGATTTGGTTTCTTAGAGCTCCTGAGCATTATTGGTTATGAGACTGCTAGAATTCAAGACAGTAGTACGTTGGTTTAAGAACAGTCCGGTTTAAGAACGATTTGGTTTACAAACTCCGCAAAACCGGAAATAGTGTCTTGGTTTGAGAACTTTACTTCGGTCTAAGAACGGAATCCGAACGGTGGAAGGGCACTGGTGGTGGGAGACCTCATTAGGGAAAGCAGGCCTCGGGTTAAGAATGGTTTCGGTTTAAGAACGGTCTTCCAGAACGGATTAAGTTTGTAAACTGAGGTACCACTGTATTCCAGTATTTCTATTTGGAAGTAAGTTAGAATTCATTTTATCTGAATGTCTTTAATAACAAAATTGCAAACTAATATGGAGACGTGTATGGAAGAATGAGAAACTGCCAGGCTTCCAGGAAACGGCTTCCTACCCCATGGCCGTAGATAAGCAGAACAAAGGAAAAGGAGTCTTCTTACCAGTTAGAAACTTTAATAATCACAGCGAGAGAATAAAGAACACATTTCCTAGAAATGGAGGTGCTCCTAATTAAAGAGCCCACCCCCTTCGGTCCCAATGAACCTACATCACTTCTATGTCTCAAAATCTGAGCTTGTTCCCTATGTGCTTTCTGTTCTGCCACTTTCTGAGCCCTTCTCGACCTTGGGGAGGGCAGTGGAGGAATGCTGTCTAGAGACTGTGAACCTGTTAACCCTTTCCCTTCCAGTGCTTCTTCTCCTAGCTGTTCACCATCCAGTATATCCCAGCTTCTGCCTTCAGAACTATGTCCCTCTGCAAACCACTGTTCCAAATCCATACTGTCCTCCTGCTCCTGGGAAGATTCAGGATCTGGAGCAGGAGCAGGGAGAGGCTCCCACCATTCCTCCTCAGTGCAGCCCCCCCTGCAGCACGGTCCCTGACAGAAACAGAGAGCAACCAAAATGGACAGATCTGCTCATTCCTGCCCTTCAGCCAGCTCTGCTGGTGGGAGGGCAGCTGGCAGGGTGCCTGCTGGCTGCAGGGAGCAGAAGGCTCCAAAACAGGGCATTCTGGAGGTTTTCCATAGATTCATAGAATCGTCAAGTTGGACGCCCCACGAGGGTCACCTAGTCCAACTCCTTGCAGTCCAGAAATATTTTGCCAGTGGGGAGGGGTAATGCTGGGCTGAAGTACAGTGGGTCTTGAGCCAGTCTCACTGGCATCACAGTGCCAGGTCTGATTGCTGTGCCAGCTCAAGGATGGCAGAGTTACTGCCCCCTTCAGGTGGTGTAGTGGTTAAGAGTGGTAGACTCGTAATCTGGGGAACCGGGTTCGCGTCTCCACTCCTCCACATGCAGCTGCTGGGTGACCTTGGGCTAGTCGCACTTCTTTGAAGTCTCTCAGCCCCACTCACCTCACAGAGTGTTTGTTGTCTGGGAGGAAGGGAAAGGAGAATGTTAGCCACTTTGAGACTCCTTCAGGTAGTGATAAAGCGGGATATCAAATCCAAACTCTTCTTCTTCTCTTCTTCTCAACCTCAGTGCATTTGGATGGCAGAGTGACAGTTACTCCACCAATCAGTAAAGCCTGAGTGGTGGTTGTGAGGTTTAAATGGCAGGCTAAATTATCTCAGTAAAATAATCTTTTCTATCCACCTTTGAGATAGACGCTTCTTTTATTCTTGTTGTTTCGTTAACATTTGAGAAATTGCAGAAATTACTGAAACAGTCACTGAAGTCCCCACAATTATCCCCATTAAACAGTGTTCGAAACAACAAGGTGGATTGTCATTTCAAAACTTTAACTGGTTATCACCTTGCAGCTGCCTGGCTAGCTGTTGCACAATATCGGAAGAACGTAAAGGGTTCCATGTGAGCTAATTGTTATAAACCGGTTTGGTGAGTTGCTTTGGTGGAAAAATGAACAGTGAAACTGCGTCTGTCTAAAGGAATGAAATAAAAAGATTCTTTTGAGGCAGAGGGGTGCTGCTTTATTGTTTGTGCAAGCTAAGATGAAACAAAAGACATCTCCCAGAAGCATAGAAAACATTTTGCCTGCTATAACATTGACATCTTGAATTTTGATGCTTCCTAAACTGATGTTTTTGCTTTGTTTCATTTATTTTACATTACACTCTCATTGTATCCTCTCTGATATGAGGAGGGGATTGTTCTATAATACTATTAAAATTGAGGCAACATGTTTCTCTGGAGCAGTGATGTTTGTATCTGGTATTAGTAGCAGTGCTATTTAGAAACTGACTTTAGAGAGCTTTCGGTAGCATGCACATATTTCCAATGAAAAAGCAAATGCTAGTATCAATTTTTAAAGGGGGGGGTTGCTCTCTAGGGCTGTCAATCACTTAAATTTATCTGGGTTGGAGAAACATGATCCACAATGAAACTTTAGGAGTCACGCTGAAACAATGAATAAGAGTTTAAGGATCCAGGGCTGTAAATCTTGTAATTTGCACATGTATCTGAGAGTAAATAAATCTCAATGAACACCTTTGGCACTTTCCCAAAGCTGCCAAAATGCTTAAGATTTTTTTTTATTTTTTATTTTAAATAAGCTGATATGAATGGAGTCTTTTGTTGCCAAAAAGACACCCAAGTAAGCTCCAGGTGATATTTCCTGGAAATAAGTCAATGGGTTGAACTCGTTACTTATTTCATCACCATCCTCTGCCCCATTGGAAACTCTAAAACAATGCTGGGGAATCTTTGCTTCTGCAATTGTGGCTAAACTACAACTCCCATCCGCTGTAGCAAGCATGGACAAAGGCTAGGGATGATGGGAAATGTAGTTCGGCAACACCTGCCCTAAAATGATCCCTTATGATCCCATTGGCTTAATAGAAATAGCAATCATATCATGGGCTAATCTAGGAATAGCTCAGCTGTGGTCTCATTCTGATCTTGACCCAATATTTTTTGTATTCATCAGAAATCACTTGTGACAAAAAACTGGGGTTGCCTTAATTGCTGTCTTGGCCTAGATAGCTCATATCTTGGGAAACAGAGTTTCCAAAGAACAGATTCTACCAATTAATGTGATGTCACATAAAACAACTCTTTTGCACCCATTAAATTGCAAGATCATTAATTGGGGTGGACAGTTGGTAGCGTGGAAAAGGGTGTGATGAGGACCATGCATGTTTGGAAAAGGGATGAATCTGGAATGGCAACCAAGTGGCCAAAATCATTTCAGGAAGGAAGGGATGTGAGTTCCCAGGAACACTGCCACATATTTGGGAATGTGTATGTTGGAAAGGCTTCATAAGCAAGGAGGCAAGGACTTGGTTTTATTTTGTTTTTGTTTTTTTAATCATGCAGTTTAAAATTCTAAATGCAGACCCTCCAAGTGTCCCTATTTTCCAGGGACAACCCCAGATTTACAGAAGCCACCCTGGTTTCAGATTTGATCCCGGAATGTCCCCCTTTTCCTTAGGACATCCCTATATTCATCAGAGAAAAGATGAAGGCAGTGCTAGTTTTCTAGAAAAAGAGATGCTGGAACTCACCATCAGCACCCTTCCTTTTTCCCTTTGAATGCAAAGGTGCCGGAACTGAGTTCCAGTGAGTTCCAGATGGAAAAACAAACTCTAGTTTGAGGGTATGGAGTTAAGAGACCACCAAGCCAAGGAGACAAGTAACTATGCAATCTTTACAAGACATCTTAAGGCAGCCCTGTCTCGGGAAGGTTTTTTTAAGGTTTAAGGTTTTATTATGTTTTTATTAATGTTGAAAGCCACACAGTGTGGCTGGGGCAACCCAGTCAGATGGGTGGGGTATTATTATTATTATTATCATCATTATTATTATTATTAAATAGGACGTCCCTATTTTCACCAGAACAATAACAGCTTCCCCTTCCCATGATGTCACTTAAATCAGCCTTAAATCCAGAACCAAGAGAATTTGACTCTTATTTTACCTTTTAGAAAAGGGTCATAGCTCAGTGGTAGATCCAATGCAAAAGGTCCCCGGTTCTATCCCTGACTGGGAATGTTCCCTCCTTAAAACCCTGGAGAGCCTCTGCCACCCAGTGTAGACAATACTGAGCTAGATGGACAAGTGGTCTGACTCAATATGAGGGAGTTGCCATGTTCCTGGTATTGCTGTTCTGCATTGTGGTATATTCATTTTCCCAGTGGAACGCCATCTGGGATGGAAACCAGAAAGATCAAATGACACTACTAGGAAACTGCAGGTATTGATACAATAGGAAAATTTATTACTATTATTGAGAAGCAGAAGCAAGGAACCTTTCCAAAGTTTCAGATGGCACCCAAATGCCAATCCAGACATGGAGGTTACTTAAATGCAAATATTACTAATGAGAAAGCAAAAGATTGCAGCCAAAAGATTGGGAAACATATGAGAAGTCCATCAGAGGGGTATGATGTTCACCAAATATCTCCAAGTGACTGAGCTACATAATTTCTTGGGGTTTTTCCTTTTTTTAAGGAAATGACACACAATAGTGCTTTTCAGATTGGGTGGAATCTTGGGTGAATCAGCAGCTGAAAATAATATCAGCTGGTCTGTTCTGGTTAGGACTAGGATTGGATACATGTGAACTTATGAGGACAAACTCAGAAATTCTGAACGTCCCAATGATGAATGCCATTTTCTGATTTTTTCCCCATAGTCGTCTTCAAATGTTCATTCTGTGCCTGAGTTGAGGGTCCTTAGAATCTTCGGCAAGGGCTGCAGTCACGTCTGGGTAGCGACGGTGGAGGACAAAGGCTCTGGGAGATGGGGGCACATCCCACACTGGAAATTCCCTCGCAGCACAGAGCGGGAGCGCAAGGGTTGCATTGCTCAACACAGTGAGGCTGGTCAGAACACTGGAGAGCTGGGCCCGGAACGGATATAGTGAACGGTGGTGGCTGAATGGTGACGGTGGAGGTAGGGCATTTGCCGTAGCACTGGGTCTCTCCACAGGACATCTTTGCTGAATGGATCTAAAGAAAAGCATTAAAAGAATATAAGAAGAGCCTGCTGATAGGATTATGACCCATCTAGTCCCACATCCAGTTCTTCCAGTAGCCAACCAGATGCGCCTATTTGTATCCCACAAGAAGAGCCCAAGCACAACAATATCTTTTTTACATTAAATAGTCATAAGGTAAAGGTAAAGGGACCCCTGACCATTAGGTCGAGTCGCAGACGACTCTGGGGTTGCGGCGCTTTCACTGAAAAAACTCCAGCGTTTATCAGAGACACGAAACATCTTATATCTCGTGTCGAAAATTTAACGGTCACTGAACACAGCATTATCGCCTCGTGGGATGTGTCTTCGTTATATACTAACATCCTGTTGGACCAGGTTCAATCTTTAATTCGTGAGGCTCTGGTTGATCACCATCAATCTGATCTCCCGGTACATTTCCTGATGGACCTTTTAGATTTGGTTTTGTCCAATAACTTCTTTAGATTCGGCTCAGATTTTTTCCTACAAAAACAGGGAGTCGCCATGGGATCTAAATGCGCACCCAGCGTGGCAAATACATATATGAGGGATTTTGACCTTACATGCATCTTGAATAATAACCCCTTCAGTGACTATTTATTATTTTATGGTCGTTATTTGGATGACCTCTTGTTTATCTTTTCGTCGGACATTTTTAAGGATTTTGACACCTGGATTAACCAACAAAATCCTCATTTAACTCTTGAAGGCAGAGCAAGCAACAGTTGCCTACCTTTTCTGGATGTAGAAGTCTTTGTGGAGGGCTTGAAAATTAAAGTACGTCCTTACAAAAAAAGCACTGACAGAAATGCCTTATTACACTATAAGTCTAACCACCCAAAACAGCTGCGCGACAACTTACCGATGGGGCAGTTCCTCAGATTAAAACGTAACTCTTCCAAACCAGAGGACTTTAATATTCATTCAAATAGACTTGCTACCTCACTAATACAACGAGGATATCCACCATCAGTTATTAATTTGGCACGTAAAAAAACTTTACTAAAAGAGAGGACTTCTCTTTTGGCCAATCAGGCATCTAATAGTAAAAACACTAACTCCTCCCGCATCATTGCCTCCTTCGAGTATAACCATTTAACAGCAGATATTGTCAAGATAATTAGACGGCACTGGCATATCTTAAAGGATATTCCAGGATGTAGTGAGGTGCCTTTAATTGCAAAACGGCGCCCAAAATCATTCAAAGATGCATTAGTCCATGCTGATCTTAAACCCTCTTCCTCTCAACAAATTTTGCAAGGATCACCACGGGGATTCCATAAATGTGGACACTGTAGTTCATGTAAATATGCACTACAAGTAAAAGAATTTATTAACACTGATGGTTATAAGTTTGTGATTCGATCTTTTGCCACGTGTGCTACATCACGGGTGGTATATGTGATTAGATGTCCGTGCAGTCTCTTATATGTGGGGTACACGCTCAGACCTATCAAAGTCAGAATTTCTGAACATAGGTCAAGGATTAGAAATTGCGTGACTGACGCTCCTCTCGTGGCACACTTCTTGGAAGCGTCGCACTCAGACCAAGATCTGACCTTCTTTGTTATTTGGACCTATTCAGGTCCCACTGAATTAGCGAAGAACAGACTCATGCAAAGAGAGGCAAAGTTTATTTTTCTTTTGAATACGGTGCACCCAGCCGGACTTAACACCGATGTAGACTACAACTGTTTTCTGTGAACTGTCCTTAAGAAACCTTACTGTTGTAGAGCTGAGAGTCAAATTGGCTAGTTTTTTCAGGTTTGATATGGATTTTATTTCTGATCTTCGGTCTCCCTCTCCATCTCTTTATGTATATCAGAATGTCCCCTTTAAGTATTTACAGGAAAGCCTAATTGTATACAACTGTGACTAATATTGGAGACACCCTTATATAGCTTCAGTGAACTTGGTATTGCTGTTCAAACTCATTACTTTTGGGATTCGTGTTGTAAGCTTTTGATGATCTGTATCTGTATCTGAGAATGGAATGGTATGTATATGTATATATGTATATTAAGTTCTCATTTATTGGTTGCTTAATTTGTATACAAAGCTAGAATATTGATTAATATTGATTTATGTTGTCTTACCGTCTTTCCCCCTTTTTAAGACACCGTCTTATAATTTTTCCCATCAAAAAAACACAGGGTGCCTTATTTTCGGGGGATGTCTTATTTTTATTACGTCAGTATGGTACGGTACAGCCTCCCCCTGCGCGCTGAGCAGGCGGGGCAGAACTCCACAAGAGGTGCGTTTCCCCCCGTGCCTCTCGCTGGTTCGCTGGCTCCCTGCGCACGGGGAACAGGTGGGGCAGGAAGAGGCGTCTTCCCCCCCCCCCGCGCACGCCTCTCCCTGCGCACTAAGCAGGCGGGGCAGAACTCCGCAAGAGGTGTGTTTCCCCCCGTGCCTCTCACTGGTTTGCTGGCTCCCTGCGCACGCAGGAGGGGCTGAGGAGGCGACGGGAACAATGGCACCATGGCTTACTTTTGGGGTGCGTCTTACTTCTCACAAAGGTAAAAAAAACCTGCCATGGCTTACTTTATGACTACGTATTAAAAAAGGGGAAACAGGGTATACACACACAGTTTATACTTCACTGATGAAGCCTACTAGGCGAAACAGGGATTTAATCTGGATAACCTTGTCTCCTGTTGGGAGTGGTGAACCTACTCCCTACCGCAAAACTATTTAGTGCTTTGTGCACTCGTCAAGACATCGTCTAGACAACGACATCTTAACATGTTTTATTTGACATGACTTACAGCTGAGAGTGGAAAACGCCACTCCTTTTCTCTAGACGGTTTAATACGTTGTGTACTCATTAAGACAATGACTCCTACACTTTTTTGGATCGGTATATCTACAGCAACCATCTTCAAATTCAGTACGATCTGCCTTGGGACTTTAACTGCATAGTATGTTGTACTAAGGACTTGATTTATTATTGGATTGATTTATTACTGCATTGACTTCAATATTGTTTTGTATGTTTGAAAGTCAGTTTTACTTTTACTTTTGATATGAATGAATACGCAAGTTGAGAAAAACAATGTAAAGTAGATAGCAGCTTCAGCCTGTTATGTTTGTGGTGTATGATATATGTGTGATACGTAACATTTGGTTCACTGATATTTTGATACTGGATCTAAAGAAAAGTATTAAAAGAATATAAGAAGAGCCTGCTGATAGGATTATGACCCATCTAGTCCCACATCCAGTTCTTCCAGTAGCCAACCAGATGCGCCTATTTGTATCCCACAAGAAGAGCCCAAGCACAACAATATCTTTTTTACATTAAATAGTCATAAGGTACTAAAAAGGGACCCCTGACCATTAGGTCCAGTCGCAGACGACTCTGGGGTTGCGGCGCTCATCTCGCTTTATTAGCCAAGGGAGCTGGCGTACAGCTTCCAGGTCATGTGGCCACCATGACTAAGCAGCTTCTGGCGAACCAGAGCAGAGCACAGAAACGCCATTTACCTTCCCGCCAGAGCGGTACCTATTTATCTACTTGCACTTTGATGTGCATTTGAACTGCTAGGTTGGCAAGAGCAGGGACCAAGCAACTGGAGGTCACCCCATGGCAGGGATTCGAACTGGCGACCATCTGATTGGCAAGCCCTAGGCTCTGTGGAACCCACAGCACCACCCATGACCCTCTTAAATAGTCATGGCTTCCCTCAAAGGATGCTGGGAAATGCTAGTTTGTAATCAGGTTCTGAGAGTTCTTAGGAGCTCTCTCTTCCCCGTACATTGCTGCAATATTAAAAGCGATTTAACTATCAATTCCTCTTCTCAAGAAATGCTATCAGGGGAAAATGAACCCCCTATTAAGTACCCTAAAAAGTATAGTTCACAAGTTTCCACATTTTTTAATGTGCTATGATGGTGCTGTAACAGTATAGTGCAGAAGATTTGTTCCTTAGGGTCAGATAATTTCATTGGAACTAATAGGATTTAGTTGAATGAAATAAATTACTTTGCAATGAACAGTTTGCATTGATCATTATGGGATCGTCATGGGATACCTTCTTTCAATGACCTGGTTATTACTGAGTTATTGTTACTCATCCCACGACAGTGTGACCCCAACCAATTGGTAAACTACCTGAACCAATATTCTTGAATTTCTGCCCTCCCTTCCACTCAACAGTACTCAATCTCAGGTGTCCCCTGGCTCTCTATGGGCACCAACCAGAAGCCTAACATAACCTGCATAACAGCTACATTCTGTGGTCCTTCCCCTTGCGATGTTGGAATGTCCATGGACATCCCAGAAGGCATTTGGAGCAATAGATTCGGGGCCAAACTAGTCTTCTGCATGAATGCAATTAACATGCAGCATTTATATATATTTTTTTAAAAATGTAAATAGATACAAAAATACTTTACGTTATGATATTTTTCATTATTATTGATTTGAAATATTTGTATTTTGTTTCACTACAATCATCTCCAAGTGGTGTCCAAGAAATACATAATAGAAAAAGTAAAAGCTATAAAATCAGACTACAATAAAATATACTAAACACTTTTTTAAATTCTGTTGTTATTATTATTATTATTAAGAATTTTTAAAAAGTCTTCAGTAGATGCTGGAAGTTCAACAATGAGGGAGGTCATTCTGACCTCCATTGGAAGGGAGTTCACCATAATTGTTCCCGTAATATTGAACACATGGCTCTGGGTGGATATGACCCGTGTATCCAAGTCATAGGGGATTCCTTAAAGGGACTCCCCAGATAACTGCAGGGATTGATCATGGATACATTAAAAGCAGTACATTAAAATGTAGATCCCTTTGTCCTCTAAAACAAAGTTATCCTGTTGAATCCCTGCCTGCTTTGACCTCAGCATATATCTTCACCTGTCCCTCCTGGGTCCTACCACCACTTTCCATCTTGCAGCATTCCGCAGAAGAACAGTCTAGAAAATCAGCATTCAGTGACTTATCCCCAAAAGCTGTTGGAATTCAAAGATTCTGAATATGCTAGAATATGCATCTTGGTTAAACTTACCTGATTCTTCAAAGAGCAGGACTCAACTGGAGCGTCTCAGTGTTGAGGGAGGCTGATGGTGTCTCCTGGCATTTCAGGGCTTTTTATACCATGCCTTTCCAGAATGTCCCAATTAACTGCTAGCATCATGTCCTATAATATAATATCCATCCTGTTCCAAGGTGTGATTTCACCATCCATACTCATTTGTCCTGCCTGGTGTTTAATCCCATAGGCAGGATCCTCCCTCCGGAAATTGCTAGGGTCCAAATGCTTGCAAACCTGACTTCAGAGACTACTGAGCTAAAACAGCCTTCCTAGCTCAACAGCCCAATTTCATAGATTCATCCAGTTGGAAAGGACCCCAAGGCTCATCTAGTCCAGAACCCTGCAATGCAGAAGTATGCAAGTGGCCCAAAATAAAGATATATGCCCATTCACAGCGATGGGATGTCTTCCACCACAACCACAGGTTGGCATGAGACAGGCCAGCTTGCACTGCATTGCTCTAACCTCCAACATCATACTCCACCTATGTATCCCCTGCCTCAACCACCTGAGCCAGAAACCTCCCTCTGCTTAGGGGTAGGACCAGCTGTTTTGCCTGGTGTTTCAGCTTCCATTCAGGATCCTCCCTCTGAAAATTGCTGGGGTCCCCTGCCTCAACCACCTGAGCAAGACATCTCACTTTGCCTAGGACCAGCTATGAACATGCAGAAATTCACCTTATTTGGTGGAACTCCCCCATTAACACAAGTAATGGCAAAGATGATGTTGGGAAGCTTTTTACATCCCATCTCGGTTGATTAGAGTGCAGTGCTGATATCCCCAATGTCATGGGTTTGATCCCCATACAGGCCACGCGGATATTTTTGCATTGCAGAATGTTGGATTAGAAGACCTTTGGGGTCCCCTCCAACTTTAAAATCCTATAATTCCTTGAGTCTATGAAATTGGGCTGCTTTAGCTCAGTTGCACCCAAAGTCACGTTTGCAAACATTTGGACCCTAGCAATTTCCGCAGGGAGGATCCCGCCTATGGGCTAAATCACCAGGTGAACACAAGAGAATGTGGAGTGAAATTACACTTTGGGACAACCTGGATATTGTATGATGGGACATGATGCTAGCAGTTAATTAGAACCTTCTGAAAAGGAACGGTATAAAAAGCCCTGGGATGCGAGGAGACACCATCAGCTTTCCTCAACACTGAGACGCACCAGTTGAGTCCTCTTCATTGAAGAATCAGGTAAGTTTGGTTAAGAAACATTACAGAATGTTCAAAATCTTTGAATTCCAAGAGATTTTTGGGGAAAAGTAGATTTTCGTATACAGTGGTCCCTCGACTTACGAGTGACCCGACTTCCGTATTTTTCGAGTTGTGAGGGATCAAAGGGACCGTGCGGCTACGATTTTTTTCGACTTTTGAAAGGAAGTCACAGCCGTTTTAGATAGGGTTTCCTTGACTTACGAAGTTTAGATGGAGGTTTTTTCGACGTGCGAATTTTTTCTCCCAATGCATTCCTATGGGGACTCGACTTATGATTATTTTGAGGTACGGCGGTCCCTTCGGAACGCATTACCTTCGTAAGTCGAGGGACCACTGTATATATTGAGCTCAGAGGAGCCAGGGGTTCAACAGTGTTGGGGGGGTCAGGATTGTTTATTCTATACTCTGGAATGTCTATGAACATCCCAACAATGTAAGCAATATCGTACCAAATTTAAATTTGATGAATATTGAGAATGTGGTGTTTAAAAGGTACTTAGAGTTACTAGGGGGCCCATTTCCTCCTCAGGTTCCCTGGGAAGAGGAATTGATTGTTGAATCAATGAATGACTCTAAATTAGACACATTAAAGTGACTCTTGGGAACTGTAGAGTTTTTGGAGTGGTTAGAATTGTTGGGGCACCCATTTTCCCCTCACGAGGTTCCCTGGGGAAGAGGGACTGCTTGTTAAATCACCCTGAAAACTGAAGCTCAGTGAGGGGGAGAAAGGTCTCCTAAAAACTCTCACCAAATAACCATTTCCCAGGTTAAATTGGTGTTAAGTAGAAATCTGCAGGTTGAAATGCATACAACTGATGGGGCCTTAGCCATGCTCCTTAACTTGAATGGGTGTGCTTTGAATATGACTGGCATGAGCAACCACCCATGGTAGCAGGTTTGTCTATATAAATAAAAAAGCTTTTCATCATGTGGCAAAAACAATGCAGCAGATGTTCTGAACACCAATGGGCAGGGATTCCAAGAATCATTGACCAGCGTTCATTTAACTGGAGGCGGTTGTCCTTCTGAATAAGAGTTGCTGAAAACAACAGGAGGGAAGAGGCATCTGGTTGGCCACTGTGAGCACAGGATGTAGGACTTGATGGGCCATTAACCTGATCCACTAACTTGATCTAATGTTACGTTGATGTGTTTCTTCAGATCCATTCAGCAAAGATGTCCTGTGGAAAGCCCCAGTGCTACAGTAAATGCCCTACCTCCACCGTCACCATTCAGCCACCAGCGTTCTCTATATCCATCCCAGGCCCAGCAATCCACTGCTCTGACGAACCCTTCTGCATCGACCAATGCAACCCTTGCGCTCCCGCTCTGTGCGGCGAGGGAATAACCCGCATGGGATGTGCCCCCAGCCTCTGCTCTCCACTGTCGCTACCCAGAAGTGACTGCAGTCCTTCCCGCAGGTTCTAAGCACCACCACCCCAGGCACCATGACATGCGGAATGAACATTCAAAGAAGAACATGGAAAAAGAAATCAGGAAATGGCATTCAAAACTGAGATATTCAGAATTGTTTGATTTGTATGCATGAAGTTGAATGTTATCCAATCTTAGTCCTGCTCATAGCATCATAGAATTGTAGTTGGAAGGGCCACTTGGGTCACATAGTCCAAGCTCCTGCAATGCAAGAATCTCTCACCCAACATTGTGCTCGAAACGACAGTCCTTGGATTAAGATTCTCATACTCTACCAACTGAGCTATCCAAACCCACAGAACAGGCCAACTGAAATTAATTTCATTATGTACTTGGCACTATTACGTTCAATGGGTCCACTCAGTTCATAAATACAATAATAATAGTAGAAGTAGTATAAATGTATTAATTGTCCTTTAAATCAGAAAGAAAGAATACATTAAAAAAAAAAAAAGATTATATTCCTAACTAGTGGACACTCTTGGTAAAGACCCATTTATCCCTCAGGGAACTCATACCTCTCTTCAACTTTTTCTTGAAAGTGTCCATAAAATTTTGTTGAGTACAATCCATGGATTCTAGAACTCCATGCACCATATATGCAACTCATATGTTGCTAAGCCAGTGGTTAATTTTCACCCCAAACATCTACCGTCAGGAAAAACTGAGATTCTACCCAATTTGAAATTCCCTTTGGTATGTTATTTCCAAAACCAACCAACCAACCAAACAAACCCATATGTAATCAGTTACTTGAATATGTTTGATCACCATCATCACACACCTCTGAGGATATTGCAGTATGTTGTCCCATGTTTTGGTGGCAAACTGTCCCCTGCCCCCCTTCCATTATTAGTAATGCTTGCATTTTAGTAACCTCCTTGTCTGGATTTGCATTTGAGTGCGACCTGAAACTTCAGACTGTAGAGGGTTCCTTTCTTCTGCTTCTGAATGATAACAATAAAATCTTCCTATTTCATCAACCTTCACATTTTCCTGGCAGTTTATTTTCATCTCTTCTGTTTACATCCCAGATGGATTTCCACTGGGAAAGTGAGTAAACAAACAAATGGATGTGAGCTGTGCTTCCAAGCCATGGGGGACAGCTTCAACAGCCTTGGACAATTATACACACACACACACACACACACACACACACACATACATACATACATACATACCCTACCCATCTTATAATATATTTATTATAAGATGGGCAGGGTATAAATATATTTTCTTATAATAATATTTATACCCTGACATACGTTGTGGAGGAAAAAACTGAAACACGTAGCAGAGATTCCCAAAAAATAGACCAGAGGCAACTGTTCTTCATCCAGCAGAGCTTTTACTTGCTGGAGGCAAAATGAGTATAACTATCACATACCCAGTACATTCAGGATTGGCACAGTCCACAAGAAATCCAGTTGTAGCACTTACAATAAAACTGATAAAAACTCTCTGATATTTGGAGGGGATTGTTCTATAATACTATTAAAATTGAGACAACATGTTTCTCTGGAGCAGTGATGTTTGTATCTGGTATTAGTAGCTGCCTTTAGAGAGCTTTCGGTAGCATGCACATATTTTCAATGAAAAAGCAAATGCTAGTATCAATTTTTAAAGGGGGGGAATGCTCTCTAGGGCTATCAAGCAGTTAAATTTATCTGGGTTGGAGAAACATGATCCACAATGAAACTTTAGGAGCCACGTTGAAACAATGAATAAGAGTTGAAGGATCCAGGGCTGTAAATCTTGTAATTTGCACGTGTATCTGAGAGTAAATAAATCTCAATGAACACCTTTGGCACTTTCCCAAAGCTGCCAAAATGCTTAAGATTTTTTTTTTTTTAAATAAGCTGAGATGAATGAATATTTCCTGGAAATAAGTCAATGGGTTGAACTCGTTACTTATTTCATCACCATCCTCTGCCCCATTGGAAACTCTAAAACAATGCTGGGGAATCTTTGCTTCTGCAATTGTTGCTAAACTACAACTCCCATCCGCTGTAGCAAGCATGGACAAAGGCTAGGGATGATGGGAAATGTAGTTCGGCAACACCTGCCCTATTATGATCCCTTATTAGACAAAATATGATCCCTTGGCTTAATAGAAATAGCAATCATATCATAGGCTAATCTAGGAATAGCTCAGCTGTGGTCTCATTCTGATATTGACTCAATATTTTTTGTATTCATCAGAAATCACTTATGACAAAAAACGGGGGTTGCCTTAATTGCTGTCTTGGCCTAGATAGCTCATATATTGGGAAACAGAGTTTCCAAATAACGGATTCTACCAATTAATGTGATGTCACATAAAACAACTCTTTTGCACCCATTAGATTGCAAGAACATTTATTGGGGTGGGCAGTTGGCAGCATGGAAAAGGGTGTGATGAGGACCATGCATGTTTGGAAAAGGGATGAATCTGGAATGGCAACAAAGTGGCCAAAATCATTTCAGGAAGGAAGGGATGTGAGTTCCCAGGAACACTGCCACATATTTGGGAATGTGTATGTTGGAAAGGCTTCATAAGCAAGGAGGCAAGGACTTGGTTTTATTTTGTTTTTGTTTTTTTAATCATGCAGTTTAAAATTCTAAATGCGGACCCTCCAAGTGTCCCTATTTTCCAGGGACAACCCCAGATTTACAGAAGCCACCCTGGTTTCAGATTTGATCCCGGAATGTCTCCCTTTTCCTTAGGACATCCCTATATTCATCAGAGAAAAGATGAAGGCAGTGCTATTTTTCTAGAAAAAGAGGTGCTGGAACTCACCATCAGCACCCTTCCTTTTTCCCTTTAAATGAAAATGGCTCCCACCTGAGAGGTGCCGGAACTGAGTTCCAGTGAGTTCCAGATGGAAAAAAACCCTCTAGTTTGAGGGTATGGAGTTAAGAGACCACCAAGCCAAGGAGACAAGTAACTATGCAATCTTTACAAGACATCTTAAGGTAGCCTTGTCTCGGGAAGTTTTTTTTTAAGGTTTAATGTTTTTTTATGTTTTTATTAATGTTGAAAGCCACACAGTGTGGCTGGGGCAACCCAGTCAGATGGGTGGGGTATTACTATTACTATTACTATTACTATTACTATTACTATTACTATTACTATTACTATTATTAAATAGGACATCCCTACTTTCATCAGAAAAAAAAACAGCTTCCCCTTCGCATGATGTCACTTAAATCAGCCTTAAATCCAGAACCAAGAGAATTAGAATCTTATTTTACTTTTTAGGAAAGGGTCATAGCTCAGTGGTAGATCCAATGCAAAAGTTCCCAGGTTCTATCCCTAACTTGGAATGTCCCCTCCTTAAAACCCTGGAGAGCTTCTGCCACCCAGTGTAGACCAGGCATCCCCAAACTTTGGTCCACCAGATGTTTTTTACTACAATTCCCATCATCCCTGACCACTGGTCCTGTCAGCTAGGGATCATGGGAGTTGTAGGCCAAAACATCTGGAGGGCCACAGATTGGGGATGCCTGGTGTAGACAATGCTCAGCTAGATGGACCAGTGGTCTGACTCAATATGACGGAGTTCCCATGTTCCTGGTATTGCTGTTCTGCATTGTGGTTTATTCATTTTCCCCAGTGGAACACTATCTGAGATGGAAACGAGAAAGATCAAATGACACTCCTAGGAAACTGCAGGTGTTGATACAATAGGAAATTTTATTACTATCATTGAGAAGCAGAAGCAAGGAAC
The DNA here is from genome assembly GCA_034642065.1 of Darevskia nairensis. Classification (NCBI taxonomy): domain Eukaryota; kingdom Metazoa; phylum Chordata; class Lepidosauria; order Squamata; family Lacertidae; genus Darevskia; species Darevskia nairensis. Next base: position 511,145 of record JAWWNI010000425.1, read on the forward strand.
CTTTCCAAAGTTCCAGGTGGCACCGAAATGCCAATCCAGACATGGAGGTTACTTAAATGCAAATATTACTAAAGAGAAAGCAAAAGATTGCAGCCAAAAGATTGGGAAACATATGAGAAGTCCATCACAGCGGTATGATGTTCATCAAATATCACCAAGTGACTGAGCTACATAATTTGTTGGGGGTTTTTGTTCCTTTTTTTTAAGGAAATGGCACACAATAGTGCTTTTCAGATTGGGTGGAATCTTGGATGATTCAGAAGCTGAAAATAATATCAGCTGGTCTGTTCTGGTTAGGACTAGGATTGGATACATGTGAATTTATGCCGACAAACTCAGAAATTCTGAACGTCCCAATGATGAATGCCATTTTCTGATTTTTTTTTTCCCCATAGTTGTCTTCGAATGTTCATTCTGTGCCTGAGTTGAGGGTCCTTAGAATCTTCGGCAAGGGGTGCAGTCACTTCTGGGTAGTGACGGCGGAGGACAAAGGCTCTGGGAGATGGGGGCACATGCCACACTGGAAATTCCCTCGCAGCACAGAGCGGGAACGCAAGGGTTGCATTGCTCGACGCAGTTAGGCTGGTCAGAACAGTGGAGAGCTGGGCCCGGAACGGATATAGTGAACGGTGGTGGCTGAATGGTGACGGTGGAGGTAGGGCATTTGCCATAGCACTGGGTCTTTCCACAAGACATCTTTGCTGAATGGATCTAAAGAAAAGCATTAAAGGAATATAAGAAGAGCCTGCTGATAGGATAATGGCCTATCTAGTCCCACATCTAGTCCTGCATCCTGTTCTTGCAGTGGCCAAACAGATGCGCCTATTTGTACCCCACAAGAAGGGCCTAAGCACAATATCTTTTTTACTTCAAATAGTCATGGCTTCCCTCAAAGGATCCTGGGAAATGCTAGTTTGTAATCAGGTTCTGAGAGTTCTTAGGAGCCTTCTCTTCCCCGTACAGTGCTGCAATATTAAAAGTGATTTAACTATCAATTCCTCTTCCCAAGAAACGCTGTCAGGGGAAAATGAGCCCCCTATTAACTCTAAGCATCTAAAAAAAGTAGAGTTCACAAGTTTTCGTATTTTTCACGTGGTATTATAGTGCTATAACTGTATAGTGCTGAAGAGTTGTTACTTAGGCTCAGATAATTTCATTGGAACGAATATGAATAGGATTTAGTTGAATGAATTTAATTACTTTGCAATGAACAGTTTGCATTGTTCCTTATGGGATCGTCATGGGATACCTTCTTTCAATGACCTGGTTATTACTGAGTTATTGCTACTCATCCCACGACAGTGTGAACCCCACCCATTTGCTAAACTACCTGAACCAATATTCTTGAATTTCTGCCCTCCCTTCCACTCAACAGTACTCAATCTCAGGTGTCCCCTGGCTCTCTATGGGCACCAACACCAACCAGAAGCCTAACATAACCTGCATAACAGCTACATTCTGTGGTCCTTCCCCTTGTGATGTTGGAATGTCCATGGACATCCCAGAAGGCATTTGGAGCAATAGATTGGGGGCCAAACTAGTATTCTGTATGAATGCAATTAACATGCAGCTTTTATATATTTTTTAAAGATGTAAATAGATACAAAAATACTTTACGTTATGATATTTTTCATTATTATTGATTTGAAATATTTGTATTTTGTTTCACTACAATCATCTCCAAGTGGTGTCCAAGAAATACATAATAGAAAAAGTAAAAGCTATAAAATCAGACTACAATAAAATATACTAAACACTTTTTAAAATTCTGTTGTTATCATTATTATTATTAAGAATTTTTAAAAACTCTTCAGTAGATGCTGGAAGTTCAACAATGAGGGAGGTCGTTCTGACCTCCATTGGAAGGGAGTTCACCATAATTGTTCCCGTAATATTGAACACATGGCTCTGGGTGGATATGACCCATGTATCCAAGTCATAGGGGATTCCTTAAAGGGACTCCCCAGATAACTGCAGGGATTGAGCATGGATATATTAAAAGCAGTACATTAAAATGTAGATCCCTTTGTCCTCTAAAACCAAGTTATCCTGTTCAATCCTTGCCTGCTTTGACCTCAGCATATATCTTCACCTGTCCCTCCTGGGTCCTACCACCACTTTCCATCTTGCAGCATTCCGCAGAAGAACCGTCTAGAAAATCAGCATTCAGTGATTTATCCCCAAATGCTGTTGGAATTCAAATATTCTGAATATGCTAGAATGCATCTTGGTTAAACTTACCTGATTCTTCAAAGAGCAGGATTCGACGGGAGCGTCTCAGTGTTGAGGGAGACTGATGGTGTCTCCTTGCATCTCAGGGCTTTTTATACCATTCCTTTCCAGAAGGTCCCAATTAACTGCTAGCATCATGTCCTATAATATAATATCCATCCTGTTCCAAGGTGTGATTTCACCATCTGTACTCATTTGTCCTGCCTGGTGTTTAATCCCATAGGCAGGATCCTCCCTCCGGAAATTGCTAGGGTCCAAATGCTTGCAAACCTGACTTTGAAGAATACTGAGCTAAAGCAGCCTTCCTAGCTCAACAGCCCAATTTTATAGAATCATCCAGTTGGAAAGGACCCCAAGGCTCATCTAGTCCAAAACCCAGCAGTGCAGGAGTATGCAAGTGGCCCAAAATAAAGATATATGCTCATTCACAGCAATGGGATGTCTTCCACCACAGCCACAAGTTGGCATGAGACAGGCCAGCTGGCACTGCATTGCTCTAACCTCCAACATCATGCTCCACCGATGTATCCCCTGCCTCAACCACCTGAGCCAGACACCTGCCTCTGCTTAGGGGTAGGACCAGCTGTTCTGCCCGGTTGTCGCGACCCGACTAGACAGTGTGGTCGCGCCATGCAGGCGCCAGGAAGGGGAACCATGCAGCGGGCCAGGAAAGGGGGCAACAGCGGAGCCAGGCATGCAGGGGTTAAACCAAGTGCAGCAAGGCCCGACCTCGCCCAGGCATGCCCCACGGGGTAAACAACCCCAGGATGGGCGATAACGACCGCTAACGAGCCATCAGCGGCGGAACCGGCAGTATCACAATAACAATGTAAAAAGCACCCATGAATAGTGCAGGTAGACCAGAGCAGTTAACTCTTTTGTCCAAACCATCCCGGGTGGGGAAGTGGATCGCCCCCGGACCTTTAGGGCAGAAGGGAGGGGGGAATTGGGAGTCACCCAGCAAGGTGTATTAAAGGGGGATTCTGAGGTGGCCTCTTCAGAATCCTCACGGACTTTCCACGTTTCTCTGTGTGCTGTACAATAAACTTCAAGACTTCTTCCGCTGACTTCTCGGAGTGGCGTGCGTTCTTGACAGCTAGCTACAGTTACCATTGGGGACACGACATAGTGAGGATTCTCACGAAAAAACTTCAACGTCCGTATCGTGTTGGGATCGCTTACCGGCAGCTACCGAGATGGCGACCCCATGGCGCGGAGCGGCACGTTTTCAGACCCCCGTTACCTCGAGCGCCCTACTCGAGCGGCTGGCGGATCTGTTTACCTCAGACCAACGGAGCCTTCCCTCGGCCAGGCCAGACAGCGGGAGCCTGGACGAGCTACGGCGACTCCAGGAGCAGCTGAACCACCTCATCTGGGAGCGGCTGCGGGTCGGCGAGGAGTCAGGCCGGTTGTTGGACCAGGCCTGTGGGGGCGCGGTGCCCCGGACAAGTCGTAGCGGCGGCGGGAGCCAAGGCCACGCGGGATCGGGGGTCTGCAGTCGGCAGACCCCAAGGAAGGGCTCAGGTCAGGAGCCCGGAGTGACTCAACGACTGACGTGGCCGGACGGGATGGCCCTGAGGGGGCAGGTGTTTCCCCCGCCAAGACGTCGCAGCAGCCGGCTGGAGGACGACGTAGCGGCGGGGAGTTCCACGGGCGACAGCAGCGAGGACGAGCGCGCTGCAGCGACCCCGGAGACCCGCGGGAGGCACGTCCGCGGGAGGGCGACGGCGCGGCGCAGGCCGCCCCCGGAGCTGAAGGCCATTTTCGAGGGGGACCCGGCGGAACTCTCCACCTTCATCTTCCACGCAAGGAACCACGCCAGAAGGTACGGGGGAGACGACTGCGACCCAGAGGACTTGGTAGCGGCGGTCATCTCCTCCCTGCAGGGGAAGGCCGGCCAGTGGGCCATGCTCCTGGTCGACCGCAGGGATCCGGCCCTGGCCAACCTGGAGGACTTCTTGGCGGCCCTTCGAGAGCGCTTCCAAGACCCGCAGGCGGAGGAGAAGGCGAAGCGACGGGTCCAGAAGGCCAGGCAAGGGGGTCTCCCGGTTCAGGACTATGTAGACATGTTCAGGGGGGAGGCCGCCCAAATCTCCTCCTGGAACGAGGAGGTCCTAGTCCACTACTTCAAGGAGGGCCTCCATCCTGAGCTCCGCAAGTGGGCCGTAGTGAAAGGGACCCCTCGGGAGCTGTCGACGCTGGACGGCTGGTGCCGCATGGTGGCTCAGTTGGAAGCAGACCTGGGGATGCTGGAGCTAGGACCCAGGGCGGGCAAGGACCGAAGGCCCGCGGAGAACTCGGGGACCCCCCGTCCCGCCAATGGCGCGGGGGTCCCCCGGCACAAGCGCACCCCCGACCCGGAACGGGAGAGGAGACGCCGGGATGGACTCTGCATCAGGTGCGGGGGGGCAGGACACTATGCGGTGGCGTGCCCCGAGCGACCCCCAGGAGAGGTTCGGACCCCGGCAGGGTCCCAAGCGACGTCGGGAACCAACCGGACACCCAAGACCGGGAGCCGGGCGGCTGTCGCGTCGGAGCCGAGGGAAAAGCGCCAGTCCGACTCCGAAGGCGCGGAGTCGGGAAACGATCAGGACCTGCAGTGAAGGACGCCCGGCTGCAGGTCCCGCCAGGGTCAACGGACCCCAAGAAACGGGCGGGAAGACCACCCAACCTGGTCCGGGTGAGGCTGGAAAACCCGGACGGCGGCAAACAATGGACGGGAGATGCGCTGCTGGACTCGGGCTGCGACCACAGTATGCTGCACCCCGAAGTGGCCAAGGAACTGGACTTGCCCACCCAGGTTCGGAGCACCCCCTTAGTTTTCGTCCAGATGGACGGCAGTCCCATAAAGGGGGGTCCGTTTGGGGTGGAAGTGGGGCCGGTCTCCTTGTGGGTGGGGGACCACCGGGAGTCCAGGATGCTAGTTAGGGTCCCCACGGATGGGTACCAGGTAGTGCTGGGGTTGGATTGGCTGATGGAACATAACCCCATAGTAGACTGGCGCTCAGGGCGCCTGACGTTCGACTTGGATAGGTGTGGGCAGCACAGGGTCGAATCGGACCCCCAGTGCCCCGGAAAGGGGGAGGCCAAAGGGGTCCACGGGGACGAGGGCAAGCTGGATGTGGTGGCGCCGGAGATACCCCCGGAGTACCGGGATCTGGCGGCGGTGTTCGGGGAAACCGAGGCAGACGAGCTGCCCCCCCACCGCCGCACAGATTGCGCCATCGACATCCCAGAAGATGCGGTCCTCCCCAAGGGACGCATCTACAAGATGTCCGGGGAGGAACTCCAGGACCTCAGGGAGTTCCTGGACAAGAATCTGGCCAGAGGGTTCATCCGCCCCGCCAAGAGCCCCATGGGGGCTCCGGTCATCTTCGTGGGCAAGAAGGATGGCACCCGGAGGTTGTGCCAGGACTATAGAGGGTTGAACGCCATAGCGGCAGGGAACGCGTACCCGCTCCCCCTCATCCCGGATCTGCTGGACCAGTTGGGTACCGGCACGATCTTCACGAAGCTAGACTTAAGGGAGGCATACTACCGGGTGCGGGTCCGGGAGGGGGACGAATGGAAGACGGCTTTTAACTGCCAGTTTGGACAGTTCGAGTTCCTGGTAATGCCGTTCGGATTGAGCGGGGCCCCGGGGGTGTTCATGAGTCTCATCAACGAGGTACTCCACGACCTCCTGTACAAAGGGGTGGTGGTCTACCTGGACGATGTGCTGGTGTACAGTCGGGACCCCCGGGAACACGTCCGGTTGGTCCGGGAGGTCTTGCAGAGACTCCTGGACAACCACCTATACGTCAAGTTGCCCAAATGCGAGTTCCACCGTCCCTCCTTAGATTACCTGGGGTATAGGATCTCGGCGGCGGGGGTGGCCATGGATCCCCAGAAGGTGGAGGCAGTCCTGGGGTGGGAGCGGCCGCGGACACGGCGCCAACTCCAGAGCCTGCTAGGGTTCGCAAATTTCTGCAGGGGCTTTTTGCCCAACTATTCGGCCTTGGTGACCCCCCTCACCGATCTCCTAGGTACCAAGGGGAAAGGAAAGGGGGCCAAGCGTCCTGGGGCGGCTCTGGATTGGGGGTCCCGGGCGGAGGAGGCTTTCCAGGGGCTCAAAGAGGCGTTCGCCGCCGAGCCTACGCTGATCCATGTGGATCCAGCCCGGCCCATGGTGGTACAGGTAGACGCTAGTGATGTGGCCATGGGAGCGGTACTCCTGCAGAGGGACGGGGAGGGCCGTCTGAGGCCCGGGGCGTACCTGTCCCGGAAGTTTGGGAAGGCGGAAAGGAACTGGTCTACCTGGGAGAAGGAGGCAGCGGCCATCCGCATGGCGCTTGAGGAGTGGAGGCACTGGCTGGAGGGGGCAAGGGAACCGTTCGAGGTCTGGACAGACCACCGCAACCTCGAGGCCCTCCGACAGCCGCGGAAGCTGACCGCCAAGCACATGCGGTGGGCAGAGTTCTTCTCCCGGTACGATTTCCAGCTAAGCCACATCCCCGGGAAGGACAACTTCCTCGCGGACGCCCTGTCTCGCCTGCCCCAGTACGAGGCGGACGCCCGCACAGAGATGCGTCCGCTATTTGAGGACAAACACTTAGCCCGAGCCGTCACCACCCGTAACCAGGCTAGGAGGGAAGAGGGACAGACAGGGGGTCAAGTTGGGACACCCCCCCGGGAGCGCAGCCAGCCTTCTGCAGCGCTCCGTGACAGACTAGTGGCAGCGTATCCGACAGACACGGAACTACAGAACCTGCAGGACTCCTTGACACTGGAAGGGGACATCTGGCAAAGAGGGAGCGCCGCGTACGTCCCGGAACCCCTCCGGAGGGCCGCCCTGGAAGCATGCCACGACGCCAAAGCGGCTGGGCACTTCGGCTTCGTCAAGACGTGGAAGCTGGTTCGGCGGAGCTTCTGGTGGCCCACGCTCCGTAAAGATGTCAAGGACTACGTTGCGGGCTGCCCCATCTGCCTCACCTGCAAGCCGGCAGTGGGCAAGCCGCAGGGCCTCCTACAGCCCCTGGAGGTCCCACCTCGACCCTGGTCGGTGATCTCCATGGACTTTATTACGGATCTGCCACCCAGCCGAGGCAAAACAGCAATATGGGTCGTGGTGGACCTGTTCTCCAAGCAAGCCCATTTCGTGCCCTGCGCCTCACTGCCTACCGCCACCCAGGTGGCAAAGCTGTTCATGGAGCACATCTTCCGGCTCCATGGGGTTCCAGACAAGGTCATTTCCGACCGAGGCTCCCAGTTTGTGTCCCGATTTTGGAAGGCGTTCCTGGGATTGCTGGGGATCGAGCAGGGACTCAGCTCGGCCTACCACCCCCAGACTGACGGACAGACGGAACGTGTCAACCAGGTGCTGGAGCAGTACCTGCGATGTTTTGGCTGCTACCAGCAGGACGACTGGTCACAGCTGCTTCCGTTGGCGGAGTTCGCTTATAATAACTCCGTACACAGCAGCACGGAGATGTCCCCCTTCGCCGTGGTCTACGGGACCGACCTGAGGCACCTGCCGGACTTGGGGGAGCCCACCGCCCGGGAGCCGGAGGAGCTCGGAAAGTGGAGAGAGAGGACGGCCAGGTGCTGGGAGTCCCTTCGGGAACAACTGCTGGAGGTCAAGGCGGCGCAGAAGAGGACGGCGGACCAGCGAAGGAGACCGGCGGGGGACATCAAAGCGGGGTGCCGGGTCTACCTGTCCACGCGGCATCTGAAGCTGGGCCTCCCCAGCAAGAAACTCGGGCCCCGGTACTTGGGCCCGTTTAAAGTGTTAGAGGTAATCAACGGAGTTTCTGCGAAGCTGGAACTCCCAAAGAACTTGCGACAGATACACCCGGTGTTCCACTTCAGCTTGCTGAAGAAGTCCCCGGAGGACGACGGTTGGCACCCCGTGGCGGCGCCACCCACCCCGCTGATCCTGGCGGGAGGGGAGCACCATGAGGTCAAGGACATTTTGGACTCCAGATTCCACAGAGGGCGTCTGCAGTACCTGGTGGAGTGGAAGGACTTCGCAACGGGGGACCGAGAATGGGTGTGGGCGTCGGACGTTTTGGCCCCACAGCTGGTCAAGAGATTCCACCAGCAGTGGCCGAACCGGCCGGGGGGCCCCGGGACCCAGGACGCTCCCCAGGGGAGGGGGGTGTCAGTTTCGGGGGGGCAGGATGTCGCGACCCGACTAGACAGTGTGGTCGCGCCATGCAGGCGCCAGGAAGGGGAACCATGCAGCGGGCCAGGAAAGGGGGCAACAGCGGAGCCAGGCATGCAGGGGTTAAACCAAGTGCAGCAAGGCCCGACCTCGCCCAGGCATGCCCCACGGGGTAAACAACCCCAGGATGGGCGATAACGACCGCTAACGAGCCATCAGCGGCGGAACCGGCAGTATCACAATAACAATGTAAAAAGCACCCATGAATAGTGCAGGTAGACCAGAGCAGTTAACTCTTTTGTCCAAACCATCCCGGGTGGGGAAGTGGATCGCCCCCGGACCTTTAGGGCAGAAGGGAGGGGGGAATTGGGAGTCACCCAGCAAGGTGTATTAAAGGGGGATTCTGAGGTGGCCTCTTCAGAATCCTCACGGACTTTCCACGTTTCTCTGTGTGCTGTACAATAAACTTCAAGACTTCTTCCGCTGACTTCTCGGAGTGGCGTGCGTTCTTGACAGCTAGCTACAGTTACCATTGGGGACACGACACCGGTGTTTCAGGTTCCATTCAGGATCCTCCCTCCAAAAATTGCTGGGGTCCCCTGCCACAACCACCTGAGCAAGACATCTCACTTTGCCTAAGGGTAGGACCAGCTATGAACATGCAGAAATTCACCTTCTTTGGTGGAACTCCCCCATTGACACAAGTAATGGCAAAGATGATGTTGGGAAGCTTTTTACATCCCATCTCGGTTGATTAGAGTGCAGTGCTGATAGCCCCAATGTCATGGGTTTGATCCCCATACAGGCCACGCACATATTTTTGCATTGCAGAATGTTGGAGCAGAAGACCTTTGGGGTCCCCTCCAACTTTAAAATCCTATAATTCCTTGAGTCTATGAAATTGGGCTGCTTTAGCTCAGTTGCACTCAAAGTCACGTTTGCTAACATTTGGACCCTAGCAATTTCCGCAGGGAGGATCCCGCCTATGGGGTGAGACACTAGGTGAACACATGAGTATGTGGAGTGAAATTACACTTTGGGACAACCTGGATATTGTATGATGGGACATGATGCTAGCAGTTAATTAGAACCTTCTGAAAAGGAACGGTATAAAAAGCCCTGGGATGCAAGGAGACACTATCAGCTTTCCTCAACACTGAGACGCACCAGTTGAGTCCTCTTCATTGAAGAATCAGGTAAGTTTGGTTAAGAAACATTACAGAATGTTCAAAATCTTTGAATTCCAAGAGCTTTTTTGGGGAAAGTAGATTTTCGTATACAGTGGTCCCTCGACTTACGAGTGACCCGACTTCCGTATTTTTCGAGTTGCGAGGGATGAAAGGGACCGCGCGGCTACGAATTTTTTCGACTTCCGAAAGGAAGTCGCAGCCGTTTTAGATAGGGTTTCCTTGACTTACGAAGTTTAGATGGAGGTTTTTTCGACGTGCGAATTTTTTCTCCCAATGCATTCCTATGGGGACTCGACTTATGATTATTTTGACGTACGGCGGTCCCTTCGGAACGCATTACCTTCGTAAGTCGAGGGACCACTGTATATATTGAGCTCAGAGGAGCCAGGGGTTCAACAGGATTGTTTATTCTGTACTCTGGAATGTCTATGAACATCCCAACAATGTAAGCAATATCGTACCAAATTTAAATTTGATGAATATTGAGAATGTGGTGTTTAAAAGGTACTTAGAGTTACTAGGGGGCCCATTTCCTCCTCAGGTTCCCTGGGAAGAGGAATTGATTGTTAAATCACTGAATGACTCTAAATTAGGACATATTAAAGTGACTCTTGGGAACTGTAGTGTTTTGGGAGTGGTTAGAATTGTTGGGGCACTCATTTTCCCCTCACCAGGTTCCCTGGGGAAGAGGGACTGCTTGTTAAATCACCCTGAAAAACTGAAGCTCAGTGAGGGGGAGAAAGGTCTCCTAAAAACTCTCACCAAATAACCATTTTACAGGTTAAATTGGTGTTAAGTAGAAATCTGCAGGTTGAAATGCATACAACTGATGGGGCCTTAGCCATGCTCCTTAACTTGAATGGGTGTGCTTTGAATATGACTGGCATGAGCAACCACCCATGGTAGTAGGTTTGTCTATATAAATAAACAAGCTTTTCATCATGTGGCAAAAACAATGCAGCAGATGTTCTGAACACCAATGGGCAGGGATTCCAAGAATCATTGACCAGCGTTCATTTAACTGGAGGCGGTTGTCCTTCTGAATACCAGTTGCTGAAAATGACAGGAGGGAAGAGGCATCTGGTTGGCCACTGCGAGCAAAGGATGTAGGACTAGATGGTCCATTAACCTGATCCACTAAGCTGATCCAATGTTATTTTAATGTGTTTCTTCAGATCCAGTCAGCAAAGATGTCAAGTGGAAAGCCCCAGTGCTACAGTAAATGCCCTACCTCCACCGTCACTATTCAGCCACCAGCGTTCTCTATATCCATCCCAGGCCCAGCAATCCACTGCTCCGACCAACCCTTCTGCATCGACCAATGCAACCCTTGCGCTCCCGCTCTGTGCGGCGAGGGAATAACCCGCATGGGATGTGCCCCCAGCCTCTGCTCTCCACTGTCGCTACCCAGAAGTGACTGCAGTCCTTGCCGCAGGTTCTAAGCACCACCACCCCAGGCACCATGACATGCGGAATGAACATTCAAAGAAGAACATGGAAAAAGAAATCAGGAAATGGCATTCAGAACTGAGATATTCAGAAGTGTTCGACTTGTATGCATGAAGTTGAATGTTATCCAATCTTAGTCCTGCTCATAGCATCATAGAATTGTAGTTGGAAGGACCACTTGGGTCACATAGTCCAAGCTCCTGCAATGCAAGAATCTCTCACCCAACATTGTGCTCGAAACGACAGTCCTTGGATTAAGATTCTCATACTCTACCAACTGAGCTATCCAAACCCACAGAACAGGCCAACTGAAATTAATTGTCATTATGTACCTGACACTATTACGTTCAATGGGTCCACTCAGTTCAGAAATACAGTAATAATAATAGTAGTAGTAGTATAAATGTATTAATTGTCCTTTAAATCAGAAAGAATACATTTTTTTTTTTAAAAAAAAGATTATATTCCTAACTATTGGACACTCTTGGTAAAGACCCATTTATCCTTCAGGGAATTCCTACCTCTCTTCAACTGTTGCTTGAAAGTGTGCATAAAATTTTGTTGGGTACAATCCATGGATTCTAGAACTCCATGCACCATATGTGCAACTCATATGTTGCTAAGCCAGTGGTTAATTTTCACCCCAAACATCTACCGTCAGGAAAAACTGAGATTCTACCCAATTTGAAAGTCCCCTTGGTATGTTATTTCCAAAACCAACCAACCAAACAGACAAACCCATATGTAACCAGTTACTTGAATATGTTTGATCACCATCAACACACACCTCTGAGGATATTGCAGTATGTTGTCCCATGTTTTGGTGGCAATCTGTCCCCTGCCCCCCTTCCGTTATTAGTAATGCTTGCATTTTAGTAACCTCCATGTCTGGATTTGCATTTGAGTGCGACCTGAAACTTCAGACTGTAGAGGGTTCCTTTCTTCTGCTTCTGAATGATAACAATAAAATCTTCCTATTTCATCAACCTTCACATTTTCCTGGTAGTTTATTTTCATCTCTTCTGTTTTCATCCCAGATGGAGTTCCACTGGGAAAATGAGTAAACATACAAATGGATGTGAGCTGTGCTTCCAAGCCATGGGGGACAGCTTCAACAGCCTTGGACAATTATACACACACATACATACATACATACATACCCTACCCATCTTATAATATATTTATTATAAGATGGGCAGGGTATAAATATATTTTCTTATAATCATATTTATACCCTGACATACGTTGTGGAGGAAAAAACTGAAACACGTAGCAGAGATTCCCAAAAAATAGACCAGAGGCAACTGTTCTTCATCCAGCAGAGCTTTTACTTGCTGGAGGCAAAATGAGTATAACTATCACATACCCAGTACATTCAGGATTGGCACAGTCCACAAGAAATCCAGTTGCAGCACTTACAATAAAACTGATAAAAACTCTCTGATATTTGGAGGGGATTGTTCTATAATACTATTAAAATTGAGACAACATGTTTCTCTGGAGCAGTGATGTTTGTATCTGGTATTAGTAGCTGCCTTTAGAGAGCTTTCGGTAGCATGCACATATTTTCAATGAAAAAGCAAATGCTAGTATCAGTTTTTAAAGTGGGAGGGGAATTGCTCTCTAGGGCTATCAAGCAGTTAAATTTATCTGGGTTGGAGAAACATGATCCACAATGAAACTTTAGGAGCCACGTTGAAACAATTAATAAGAGTTTAAGGATCCAGGGCTGTAAATCTTGTAATTTGCACGTGTATCTGAGAGTAAATAAATCTCAATGAACACCTTTGGCACTTTCCCAAAGCTGCCAAAATGCTTAAGATTTTTTTTTTTTTAAATAAGCTGAGATGAATGAATATTTCCTGGAAATAAGTCAATGGGTTGAACTCGTTACTTATTTCATCACCATCCTCTGCCCCATTGGAAACTCTAAAACAATGCTGGGGAATCTTTGCATCTGCAATTGTGGCTAAACTACAACTCCCATCCGCTGTAGAAAGCATGGACAAAGGCTAGGGATGATGGGAAATGTAGTTCGGCAACACCTGCCCTAAAAGGACCCCTTATTAGACAAAATATGATCCCATTGAGTTAACAGAAATAGCAATCATATCACTGGCTAATCTAGAAATAGCTCAGCTGTCGTCTTCATTCAGACCTTGGCTCAATATTTTTTGTATTCATCAGGAATCACTTGTGACAAAAAACGGGGGTTGCCTTAATTGCTGTCTTGGCCTAGATAGCTCATATATTGGGAAACAGAGTTTCCAAATAACGGATTCTACCAATTAATGTGATGTCACATAAAACAACTCTTTTGCACCCATTAGATTGCAAGAACATTTATTGGGGTGGGCAGTTGGCAGCATGGAAAAGGGTGTGATGAGGACCATGCATGTTTGGAAAAGGGATGAATCTGGAATGGCAACAAAGTGGCCAAAATGATTTCAGGAAGGAAGGGATGTGAGTTCCCAGGAACACTGCCACATATTTGGGAATGTGTATGTTGGAAAGGCTTCATAAGCAAGGAGGCAAGGACTTAGTTTTGTTTTGTTTTTGTTTTTTTAATCATGCAGTTTAAAATTCTAAATGCGGACCCTCCAAGTGTCCCTATTTTCCAGGGACAACCCCAGATTTACAGAAGCCACCCTGGTTTCAGATTTGATCCCGGAATGCCTCCCTTTTCCTTAGGACATCCCTATATTCATCAGAGAAAAGATGAAGGCAGTGCTATTTTTCTAGAAAAAGAGGTGCTGGAACTCACCATCAGCACCCTTCCTTTTTCCCTTTAAATGAAAATGGCTCCCACCTGAGAGGTGCCGGAACTGAGTTCCAGTGAGTTCCAGATGGAAAAAAACCCTCTAGTTTGAGGGTATGGAGTTAAGAGACCACCAAGCCAAGGAGACAAGTAACTATGCAATCTTTAGAAGACATCTTAAGGCAGCCCTGTCTCGGGAAGATTTTTTTAAGGTTTAATGTTTTATTATGTTTTTATTAATGTTGAAAGCCACACAGTGTGGCTGGGGCAACCCAGTCAGATGGGTGGGGTATTACTATTACTATTACTATTACTATTACTATTACTATTATTAAATAGGACATCCCTACTTTCATCAGAAAAAAAAAACAGCTTCCCCTTCGCATGATGTCACTTAAATCAGCCTTAAATCCAGAACCAAGAGAATTAGAATCTTATTTTACTTTTTAGGAAAGGGTCATAGCTCAGTGGTAGTTCAAATGCAAAAGTTCCCAGGTTCTATCCCTAACTTGGAATGTCCCTCCTTAAAAACCTGGAGAGCTTCTGCCACCCAGTATAGACCAGGCATCCCCAAACTTTGTCCACCAGATGTTTTGTACTACAATTCCCATCATCCCTGACCACTGGTCCTGTCAGCTAGGGATCATGGGAGTTGTAGGCCAAAACATCTGGAGGGCCACAGATTGGGGATGCCTGGTGTAGACAATGCTCAGCTACATGGACCAGTGGTCTGACTCAATATGACGGAGTTCCCATGATCCTGGTATTGCTGTTCTGCATTGTGGTTTATTCATTTCCCCCAGTGGAACACTATCTGAGATGGAAACGAGAAAGATCAAATGACACTCCTAGGAAACTGCAGGTGTTGATACAATAGTAAATTTTATTGCTATCATTTAGAAGCAGAAGCAAGGAACCTTTCCAAAGTTTCAGATGGCACCCAAATGCCAATCCAGACATGGAGGTTACTTAAATGCAAATATTACTAATGAGAAAGCAAAAGATTGCAGCCAAAAGATTGGGAAACATATGAGAAGTCCATCACAGGGGTATGATGTTCACCAAATATCTCCAAGTGACTGAGCTACATAATTTGTTGGGGTTTTTGTTCCTTTTTTAAAAGGAAATGGCACACAATAGTGCTTTTCAGATTGGGTGGAATCTTGGATGATTCAGAAGCTGAAAATAATATCAGCTGGTCTGTTCTGGTTAGGACTAGGATTGGATAGATTTGAACTTATGCCAACAAACTCAGAAATTCTGAACGTCCCAATTATGAATGCCATTTTCCGATTTTTTTTCCCAAAGTCGTCTTCAAATGTTCATTCTGTGCCTGAGTTGAGGGTCCTTAGAATCTTCGGCAAGGGGTGCAGTCACTTCTGGGTAGCGACGGCGGAGGACAAAGGCTCTGGGAGATGGGGGCACAGCCCACACTGGCAATTCCGTCGCAGCACAGAGCGGGAACGCAAGGGTTGCATTGCTCGACGCAGTTAGGCTGGTCAGAACAGTGGAGAGCTGGGCCCGGAACGGATATAGTGAACGGTGGTGGCTGAATGGTGACAGTGGAGGTAGGGCATTTGCCATAGCACTGGGTCTTTCCACAAGACATCTTTGCTGAATGGATCTAAAGAAAAGCATTAAAAGAATGTAAGAAGAGCCTGCTGATAGGATAATGGCCTATCTAGTCCCACATCTAGTCCTGCATCCTGTTCTTGCAGTGGCCAACCAGATGCCCCTATTTGTATCCCACAAGAAGGGCCCAAGCACAATATCTTTTTTACTTCAAATAGTCATGGCTTCCCTCAAAGGATCCTGGGAAATGCTAGTTTGTAATCAGGTTCTGAGAGTTCTTAGGAGCTCTCTCTTCCCCGTACAGTGCTGCAATATTAAAAGTGATTTAACTATTAATTCCTCTTCCCAAGAAACGCTGTCAGGGGAAAATGAGCCCCCTATTAACTCTAAGCACCTAAAAAAAGTAGAGTTCACAAGTTTCCGTATTTTTCACGTGGTATTATAGTGCTATAACTGTATAGTGCTGAAGAGTTGTTACTTAGGCTCAGATTATTTCATTGGAACCAATATGAATAGGATTTAGTTGAATGAATTTAATTACTTTGCAATGAACAGTTTGCATTGTTCATTATGGGATCGTCATGGGATACCTTCTTTCAATGACCTGGTTATTACTGAGTTATTGCTACTCATCCCAAGACAGTGTGAACCCCACCCATTTGCTAAACTACCTGAACCAATATTCTTGAATTTCTGCCCTCCCTTCCACTCAACAGTACTCAATCTCAGGTGTCCCCTGGCTCTCTGTGGGCACCAACACCAACCAGAAGCCTAACATAACCTCTATAACAGCTACATTCTGTGGTCCTTCCCCTAGCGATGTTGGAATGTCCATGGACATCCCAGAACACATTTGGAGCAATAAATTCGGGCCCAAACTAGTCTTCTGCATGAATTCAGTAAACATGCAATTTTTTAAAATATATTTTTAAATGTAAATAGGTCAAAAAATGCTTTACATTATGATATCATTTCATTATTATTAATTTGAACTATTTGTATTTTGTTTCACTACAATCATCTCCAAGTGGTGTCCAAGAAATACATAATAGAAAAAGTAAAAGCTATAAAATCAGATTACAATAAAATATACTTAACACTTTTTAAAATTATGTTATTATTCTTATTATTAATAATAATAATTTTATTAAGAATTTTTTAAAAGTCTTCAGTAGATGCTGGAAGTTCTGACCTCCATTGGAAGGGAGTTCACCAGAATTGTTCCCATAATATTGAACACATGGCTCTGGGTGGATTGGACCTGTGTATCCAAGTCATAGGGGATTCTTGACATGGACTCACCAGAAAACTGCAGGGATTGAGCATGGATACATTAAAAGCAGTACATTAAAATCTATATCCATTTGTCCTCTAAAACAAAGTGATCCTGTTGAATCCCTGCGTGCTTTGACCTCAGCATATATCTTCACCTGTCCCTCCTGGATCCTACCACCACTTTCCATCTTGCAGCATTCCACAGAAGAACCGTCTAGAAAATCAGCATTCAGTGATTTATCCCCAAATGTTCTGAATATGCTAGAATGCATCTTGGTTAAACTTACCCGATTGTTCAAAGAGCAGGATTCGACTGGAGCGTCTCAGTGTTGAGGGAGGCTGATGGTGTCTCCTTGCATCTCAGGGCTTTTTATACCATTCCTTTCCAGAAAGTCCTAATTAACTGCTAGCATCATGTCCTATAATATCATCATATCCATCCTGTTCCAAGGTGTGATTTCACCATCCGTACTCATTTGTCCTGCCTGGTGTTTAATCCCATAGGCAGGATCCTCCCTCCGGAAATTGCTAGGGTCCAAATGCTTGTGAAACTGACTTCGGAAAATACTGAGCTAAAACAGCCTTCCTAGCTCAACAGCCCACTTTCATAGAATCATCCAGTTGGAAAGGACCCCAAGGCTCATCTAGTCCAAAACCCTGCAGTGCAGGAGCATGCAAGTGGCCCAAAATAAAGATATATGCCCATTCACAGTGATGGGATGTCTTCCACCACAGCCACGCATTGGCATGAGACAGGCCAGATGGCACTGCATTGCTCTAACCTCCAACAGCATGCTCCACCGATGTATCCCCTGCCTCAACCACCTGAGCCAGACACCTGCCTCTGCTTAGGGGTAGGACCAGCTGTTTTGCCCGGTGTTTCAGGTTCCATTCAGGATCCTACCTCCAAAAATTGCTGGGGTCCCCTGCCTCAACCACCTGAGCAAGACATCTCACTTAGCCTAAGGGTAGGGCCAGCTATGAACATGCAGAAATTCACCTTCTTTGGTGGAACTCCCCCATTGACACAAGTAATGGCAAAGATGATGTTGGGAAGCTTTTTACATCCCATCTCGGTTGATTAGAGTGCAGTGCTGATAGCCACAATGTCATGGGTTTGATCCCCATACAGGCCACACACATATTTTTGCATTGCAGAATGTTGGACTAGAAGACCTTTGGGGTCCCCTCCAACTTTAAAATCCTATAATTCCTTGAGTCTATGAAATTGGGCTGCTTTAGCTCAGTTGCACCCAAAGTCACGTTTGCAAACATTTGGACCCTAGCAATTTCCGCAGGGAGGATCCCGCCTATGGGCTAAATCACCAGGTGAACACATGAGTATGTGGAGTGAAATTACACTTTGGGACAGCCTGGATATTGTATGATGGGACATGATGCTAGCAGTTAATTAGAACCTTCTGAAAAGGAACGGTATAAAAAGCCCTGGGATGCAAGGAGACACCATCAGCTTTCCTCAACACTGAGACGCACCAGTTGAGTCCTCTTCATTGAAGAATCAGGTAAGTTTGGTTAAGAAACATTACAGAATGTTCAAATTTGAATTCCAATAGCTTTTTTGGGGAAAGTAGATTTTCGTATATATATTGAGCTCAGAGGAGCCAGGGGTTCAACAGGATTGTTTATTCTGTACTCTGGAATGTCTATGAACATCCCAACAATGTAAGCAATATCGTACCAAATTTAAATTGGATGAATATTGAGAATGTGGTGTTTAAAAGGTACTTAGAGTTACTAGGGGGCCCATTTCCTCCTCAGGTTCCCTGGGAAGAGGAATTGATTGTTGAATCAATGAATGACTCTAAATTAGGCCACATTAAAAATAATGAATCTTGGGAACCGTAGTTCTTTGGAGTGTTTAGATTCAATAGACTACCTATTTCCCCCTCAGAGTTTTCTAGGAATAGGATTTGATTTTTAAATCACTCTGAAAATTGAAGCTCTGTGAGAGGAAGTTAGGCTCCTAAGAACTCTCTGCACCCAGTAACAAACTACCATGGGGGAAGCCATGACTGCTTAAAGTAGTAAAGTGGTAGAGCACAAAATGCGGCTGCTATGCAGATTATGTTAAGCTTCTGGTTGGTGTAGGTGCCCACAGAGAGCCAGGGCTCAGCAGAGTTTGGGTATTGCTGAATGGAAGGGTGGGCAGAGAGGCAGTAATAATAATTCAGGTGGTTTCACAGGTGAGTGGGGTCTATACTGCTCTGTAATGAATAGGAATAACTCAGTAATAGCCAGGCCATGGGGGAAGATATCATTTAACATAATATACTGTATTCTTTGTAATGCAATGCAATGTAGTCAACTAAATCCTACTCAGAGTACTCCCATTAAGATTTATGACCACTTTTGTGTTGTACAGCTACAGAACTGTCACACCATATTAAAAACAATGCCTCTTGGGAACTGTAGTGTTTTGGGAGTGTTTAGACTTGTTGGGGCACCCATTTTCCCCTCACCAGGTTCCCTGGGGAAGAGGGACTGCTTGTTAACTCACCCTGAAAACTGAAGCTCAGTGAGGGGGAGAAAGGTCTCCTAAAAACTCTCACCAAATAATCATTTCCCAGGTTAAATTGGTGTTAAGTAGAAATCTGCAGGTTGAAATGCATACAACTGATGGGGCCTTAGTCATGCTCCTTAACTTGAATGGGTGTGCTTTGAATATGGCTGGCATGAGCAACCACCCATGGTAGCAGGTTTGTCTATATAAATAAACAAGCTTTTCATCATGTGGCAAAAACAATGCAGCAGATGTTCTGAACACCAATGGGCAGGGATTCCAAGAATCATTGACCAGTGTTCATTTAACTGGAGGCGGTGGTCCGTCTGAATACCAGTTGCTGAAAATGACAGGAGGGAAGAGGCATCTGGTTGGCCATTGTGAGCACAGGATGTAGGACTTGATGGGCCATTAACCTGATCCACTAACCTGATCTAATGTTACGTTGATGTGTTTCTTCAGATCCATTCAGCAAAGATGTCCTGTGGAAAGCCCCAGTGCTACAGTAAATGCCCTACCTCCACCGTCACCATTCAGCCACCAGCGTTCTCTATATCCATCCCAGGCCCAGCAATCCACTGCTCCGACCAACCCTTCTGCATCGACCAATGCAACCCTTGCGCTCCCGCTCTCTGCTGCGAGGGAGTAACCCGCATGGGCTGTGCCTCCATCTCCACTGGTGCAACTCCCGCTTTCACCTCCCCCAGCCTCTGCTCTCCGATGTCGCTACCCAAAAGTGACTGCAGCCCTTGCCGAAGATTCTAAGTACCGCCACCAGGCGCCATGAGATGCAGAACGCAAATTGGAAGAAATTCACAGAATCAGAAATCAGGAAATGTCATTGGAAATGGGGATATTTAGAATAGTTGAATTTGTGGGAATGGGGTTGTACGTCCTGCTCTGGACAGACTAGCTGAGATTAATTGACATGATGTACTTATCACCATTAAATTCAATGGATCAAAGCAGATTAAAATAATTGTGATTATTCAGTTCATTTCTATATTACTTTATATTTTGAAGGGGGAGAAATCAAATAGTTTTACATTGAAATATCATATCAAACCATCCAGAATAAATGATTACGGAAGAAAATCAGATATAACATACACATTCAAAGAAACGTAAACAGCAAATTAATGTATTAAATATTTCAAAAGAAAGCATTACGAAAGGAAGTTAGATATAAAGTGCACCTTTAAAATAGCAGAATGGGCCTGGGAATAAAATATTATCTCGAGTATAAAGCACATTTGCTGCTTTTGCTGCCAGTTCTGCCAATGGCTGTTCATGGTGTGTGGTGGCTGTGGAAGGTCAGGACTGATGTACCAGGTCTTCACTCAGAAACAGCCAAGATGGGCTCTCACCAATTCAGCAGCCTCAGCTTTTGTAGCTCTGGCGATCCCTCGTAGCCGAGTAAGATTGTCTTCCATGAGCACGGTTTTAACAATGAGTCCGTAAGTGACTGTGGAGGCCAATTCTGGATCCACACGTCCTTCCACAGTGGGGACATAGGTTTCCGGGCAGGAGTTGATCACGGTGAGGGTTTGCCAAGCGTGCCTTCCTCTTAGCATGTTTCTCCCTTTCGTCCTGAGTTTGAGTGTCTTCAAAGCCCCTGACACCTTTGGTAAAGGCTGTTCTCCAATTGGAGAGCTCAGAGGCCAATGTTTCCCAATTGTTGGTGTTTTTACTACATTTTTTTTTTTTTAGATTTTCCTTGAGACAGTCTTTAAACCTCTTTTGTTGACCACCTTAGCCAGGTGAAAAAAGTCTTGCAAGCTAGGGACCAGGTGTTCCAGATGTTCTCTTGATAACAACAAGAACAGAGCATTCAACTGCCCCGAAAATGCTGAGACAGTTGCAAAAGCCCTTAAGACATCATAGCCTCTCACTATGTCACATTGAGTCCCCAATTCCAAATGCAAGGTACATTTAGTGTAACTGCAATTTTGCACATGGGCCCTTTAAGAGTAGCTTACAAATCTCCAGGGAATGAGAGTCCAAACCTACCAAGGGAGATTGTTCCACTGTCAAAAAAAAACTCTTACTGTCAGAAAGTGTTTTTTTCCTGTACTGTATGTTTAATCAGACTCTCATTTCTTGCAACTTGAAGCCATTGGTTCAAGTCCTACCTTCCAGAGCAAAAACCATTTACAGTAGACTGTGATGGAAACAGAATCGGCAGTAAATTCAGAGAAAGGAGAGGTCTTTGGATAGTAATATTTAACAGGAGAAGTGGGATAGTTAAAGGGAAGATCCTTCATAACAGCTGCATTACCAGGATTTTGTGTCCCAACCCTGTCACCTAAGCAGTTAGAAAGTTTATGGATGTACAGTAGCACCTTAGGAAAAGAAGCCGCATACTAAATTTCTCTGCAAGAACATAAATCAAGAGCACTTGGGGGAATTGCAAAAAAAAGAAAAAAAGAAAAAAAGAAAAAAAATGGGGTTTTGTAGCCAAACTGTAACTTTCTGAAATGGCAGAAGTTCATTCATTCATTCATTCATTCAATGGCAAGAGATCCAACTAGTGTGTGTCATCATTGAGGCAAGCTGACTTGGGCTGCTCTGTGCCTTCAGCTGAAACAATGATGCATTTTCTTGTCACAAGGCTCTAATTAAATGCGCAAAGTGTATTCCAGCATGCAACTGCCAAGGCTTTTCAAGCAGTGCTTTCATTTCTTTAGCTGTTCACCCCTGCAGTATGTCCCCATTTGTTCTTCCTCATCTTTCACCTCGTACGTGGAGTCCTCCCTTGGCAAGTTGCTTTTTGGCCAAAGCATTCCTGGAAGTGACTTTGAACAGGGCTGAATCAATGCAAACTCTGGAATGTCACATGTCATGTGAATGTAAGTCGAGCCAAGCTGGAGAGTGCTGTTGAGCTTCTGCTTTCAGGCTTCCCAAGGGGAATTGTGTTGGCCACTGGAGGAACAGCATGCTGGACTTGATGGGCCTTTGACCTGATCCAGAAGACTTCCCTTACGTTCTTAGGAACCAGTCAGATGCCTCTGGGAAGCCTACATACAAGGCATGAAGTCAATAGCGCCATCCCACTCTTCTTCACCAGCAACTGGTAGGCAGAGATACCTACTGCCTCTGAAGCTGAAGGTCATATGGCCATGGCAATCAGCAGCTACTGATGGTCTTTTCCTACACACATCTGTCTAATCTAAATTTTAAGGGGATTTTACAAATTCCTGGAGGATAAGGCTTCCAATAGTTACTCCCTACAATGACTATGATCTACCTCCACCATTGCATGCAATGTACCTCTGAATGCCAGTTGCTGCGAATCCCAAGTGAGGAGAGATGATGTTGTGATGAAGTCCTACTTCTAGGCTTCCCATGAAGAACACAAGAAGCACCCTCTAGGATCAGGCTAATGGCTCACCTGGTCCAGCAGCCTGTTCTCACAGTGGCCAAGCAGATGGCCCAATGTGCTCTCATGCTCCAGTTCTGCTTGAGAGTTTCCCACAGGAATCTGGGTGGGCACTGTGAGAGCAGGATGCTGCACTGGATGGGCCATTCTTTTACATAAGTACACCCCCCACTGACACACACAAGAAATGTATGGCCACATCCCTATTTGCTACACTGAAGCTTTGCCATTCCAGATAAGTGTGAGTTTCCCCACATTGCCCAAACACCTAGGTAATGCCTTCTCTCACTCAGGGAAGAAGGACAGGAGCCACAACAAAGAAGAGTAAAATGTTTGGGCAGATGCTTCTTATAAATTCTGGTCCTTCAAGACTGCCTGTTGGCCTCCATGTGGCTACCCCTGCTCTCCCCCTAGGTAAAACCATTCAAGTGGCAAATTGATTTTCTCTTGAGGGGTGGGGAGAAGCTTTCACAGCTGGGATACTAAACAGAGGAATACACACACACACACACACACACACACACACACACACACACACACAGACTGAAAGTGTGTGTATCAATCTATGATGACAGAAATAAATCACCCCTCTTTGGGTATGACTAAGTATACTTCTGGCTATAGTTGCCTACCCACTCTGACACACTCGCAAAGTTGACAAATGCTGTACGACTTGTCATTTATTTTCCCAATCATCCACATGCTATTTGGGGAAAAAACAAACCAAACAGGAAGCACTAAGGGATTCTGAATCAATTGTAGTCACTGTATCAGTGCCGTATTTCTCAGCATTAATTCCAGAGGTATAATTGGCATCCCTGCAACAATAGAAGAAAAATTATTTCTATTAGAATTCCCAAGTAGCGGATTGGAGTTTGAGCTCCCTACCTCTCCTCATGAGGCCTTCATCTCCTTCCCCAGTTTTCACAATGAGCCTTGTCCCTTCCTCAATAGAACAGATCAATAGTCAACTAACTTCCCAGTTGAGGAACACTAGGAACTTGAAGAATATCAGGTACAGAAGGAACCACCTGCAGAAACAACATCCAAATACTCAGATCCACTGGAATTAATGGACCTAAGTAAGTCATGTTCCTCAGTGGGTCTACTCTGAGTAGGATAGAAATTGGATGAAATTGATTATATGTGAAAATGGGATATGTACCAGCTGGTCCAAAACATTTTATGACCTCTGCAATTAATTTGTATATAACCTGTCTTCCCTCTGCATGACCTGATGAACTAGTGAGGAGAAGGTAAATTATACAGAATCTCACATCAGAATAATAATTATATCTATTATGGTCAAACAATCATTAAAGAAAGTACAAATGGTAAAATATACATAATCGCAAGCTCAGAAGAATAAAGGACATAATTAAGAGCTAACATGGTGAATCTAAGGCTACAAACACCCAAAACCACTTTTGAAACGCTGGACCCATAGCAATTTCCAGGGAAATTACTCAACTATGGTGCGCAACATCAATAACAAGGAAGAAGAGCTATGAATCATGATATCACTCCTTGAAACTACTTGGAAGTGACTCAAGGAAAAATGCTATTAGGAATTAATTAGAATCTTGTGAAAATAAAACTCATCATCGTCTCAGGATACATAGATAAAAACCCCAAGCAGACACGGCAACATCGCCAGATTCCCTCAGTACGGAGACACTCAACTCAAGTTCTTTTCACTGCAGAGCTTGTTAAGGTATGCTATCATTCATTTTAACTCAAGGCCTCTTGGTAATCTTGGAGGTGGAAATGAAAAAGAAAAATTTACCCTAAAAGTATATTGTATGATTTGTTGTTGTTGTTCAGTCGTTCAGTCATGTCCGACTCTTCGTGACCCCATGGACCAGAGCACGCCAGGCACGCCTATCCTTCACTGCCTCTCGCAGTTTGGCCAAATTGTATGATTTAGTAGATGGTGAACAAGGTGTTGGAGGATGTTGTAGATAATAATAATAATAAATAATAATAGTTTTATTATTTATACATCATCCATTGACCAAGATCTTGGCGGCAAGTCCCCAATAAGCTATCTATCTATCAATCTATCTATCTATCTATCTATCCATCTAGCTAGCTAGCTAGCTAGCTAGCTATCTACCAGCTATGTATCTATTGATCATCGTGTTAGATTTAGTTTTTATTTTTATTTTCATGGGGTTCTATCCAGCTAAGTTATATTCAAAATAGGTCATTTCATCTAAATGGACCAAAGGCAGGGGAAGCCAATGCAATGTCCTTCAGATGCTTTGGCCTAGAACTCCGATTGTCCCTGGCTATATTGATCAAGCTGGCTAGGGCTGATGGGACTTGTAGTCCAGAAGAACTGGTGCAGATATTGCTGGCTATCCCTGAATTAAATTATTCCTGCCCATTGATTTCAGTGGACCTGTTCTGAATGAGACTAAAGCTGGGCACATGGACGATAATGGTATCAATGGCTACTAGCCACAATGACTAGGTTCACCCTCCACTGTGAAATGCAGTACAACTCTGGTTAGCAGCAGCTAGGAATCACAAGTGAAGAGAGTTGCTATTGTAATCTGGTCCTGATTATGGGCTTTCCATTGGGGCCTCTAGCTGGCCACTACGAGAACACGAAGCTGGACTGGATGGGCCTTTGGTTCTAAAATGTCCGTTGGAGAACATGACCACTGTGAAATTCAATTACTGTTTCCCCTTGTACACTTTGTCCACTCTCCACCTAATGTGTCCTTTCAGATCTATACATCCACTACAGCCAAGATGACTTCCAGATGGAACCATTGCTACGCCAGCTGCCCTGCCTCCACCATCCAAATCCAGCCACCTCCCTTCATCCTCACCATTCCTGGGCCAGCTATCCACTGTCCCGACCAACCTTTCTGCATTGAGCAACACAACCCTTGTGCTCGCATGATCCCCTACCATGGGGGTGCACACCATGGGGGACACGGCTCAATCTACAGCCATCCAACCTCTGGTTTGAGTTCAACAAGCATCTATTCTAAGAAATATGTGTCAAAAAGTGAGGGTGGATGCAGCTCTTGCCAGTTAGAATAAACCCTGAAGGCGCCAACCACAGAATGAATATGATGAGGACCACGGAGCAAGAAATCCAGATGTTAGATCCACTGTAGACATCAGTTCTAGAAATTTATGTTAACTCCTTCTAACTTAAAGGACCCCCTTTCACATCTGCTGAGGCAGTCACCTACACCTGTCCTCAACACGAGTTCAGCACTTTGGATTCTGATTCATGTTCTAAGCTGGGAACATTGTATTCTCATAGGGCATTGATGAAACCTGTGGTGCTTCACTGTCGCCCTGTTTTAGCTGAAGATGTGCCTTATTTTAAATGCAATGTTCCACTGTGATTGCAATTGTAGGAGAAGAAGAATGATAAAGTCTTCATCGTGTGAGATTTCTCCATTGATGCTCATCTAACAATGTTAGGCTATTATTTTTTTAAAAAAAATGTAGTTGTGTTGCTTAAGTTCTACTCAATGTTTGCAGGAGCTAGTCCTCCACGTTGCATCATGCTGGTCCATGTCTCCATTTAAAACAAAAAAAAAACAAAAACACTATCTGTTTTTGATACTGCATGTCTTCATGTGGATTCTGATTTGGCACTCTGTGTTTCCTGAAATTCAACACGTGAAATTGTGTGTCTCTTCCCTTTCAAAATAAATGCTTTACTGCATCAAAACTCCCAGTTTCCTGCTGTGTTCATGTATTTCCTTTTTATATCAAGATTCCCATGCGCTGATACATTTAAAGGTGAAAAGTGACTACTTGACTCCATCCCCACAAAAAAGAAACAATATGTGAGGACCTGTGAGGAACTGTGTAATGACCATCTGCCCTGGTCCTGGTTGGTGCCATCTGCTCTCCACCTCCCTGAATAACCCCTTTACCCCTTATAAGACTTGCTGCTCATCACAACACAAATCTTATTGAGATATTCCACTGTGGCAATATATCTTCTGCAATAAAGGGTCGTTTTAGAGTTTCCTATGCAGCAGAGTGTGATGGTTAAATAAGCAGGGAGGAGTTCTTCTCCAGGGAATGTAGTTTGATACTTACTTAGAAGACCTTGCCTAACCTGAAATGGAGGGTAGGACCCATACCAATGTTTTTAAGTTCCAAGAAAGGTGATACTGACTAAACATTAAGAAGAACTTTCTTACCATAAGAGCTGTTTGGCAGTGGAACAGTCTCCCTCGAGGGATTATGTACTCTCCTTCCTTGGAGTTTTTTAAGCAGAGGTTGGATGGCCATCTGTCATGGATGCTTTAGTTGAGATGCCTGTATTGCAGGGATTGGACCAGATGACCTTTGAGGGTCACTTCCAACTCTGCAATTCTATGATTTTAAGATTTCATTAGGCCAAGCTTCTAAAATTCTCCAGCATGTTCACTATGTGGAAGAAAGAAGAATTCCTCTTGAGCAGACTTTTTCTGCAAGTCTCCTGGATGCAACGAACCAAGTAAGTCTCTCTCTCTGCGGTGCTGTAATTTGTGAATAGTAATGCATTTGCCTGGCCCTGTAATTACTATAATTATTCAAAATCATTTCCCATGGCCATTACTTAACTAAGTCGAGTTAAGGAGTAATGTTATACCTCAAATTTAGAGTCATTAAATAATGTTATACCTAAAGGCTTCACTACCTGCCTGATCATCCTCCTTCCAGGAAGGGGTGGTGCAAGCTCTGTCAATAGCACCCAGTTGCAGCATGCTGGGTCATTTATGTAAAACTGATGGCTAGTGCACATATATAATTTTCATTATCTCCCTGGCATCTAAGGGGAGACTGAAAGAGCCAATTTGGCAGGCCTGATTTGTAACCATCGTTAGCAACCATCATTTGCTAATCAGGTGGATGGATGAGCAAAAGAGAAGAACCTTCAGTGTGCAAGAAGCGCCATTATTGGTCAGGTGGGTGGGCAAAAGAGCAAGAGCTGGGGCATGCGGGGAGTACTGAAAGCAGGGGGTGGGATGGATGCCCTGCTTTCTCCTCCCAGCACGTTGCTGCATATGCTCTTGAGTCACCCCATATCCCTCATGGCTGGGGAGAGGCTTTTGGAAGCTTTTGCTGCACTGTGGTTGTGTCAGGGATTCGACAGAGGAGGAATGGTGGAGACCACCTCCCCAGCCTGAACCTTCCAGAGAAGAGGAAGACAGTTCAGAATTACAACAGGGGTTTGAGGGAGAGGAGGAGGAGGAGGAGGAGGAGGAGGCAGAGCTGGCTGACACGTTTTCACTAGAAAGCATTCCAGACCCACCATCTCCCAGAACCAGGCGAGCCTTAAAAATAGGAGAGCAAAAGGCTTGGAGACAAATGGCCCTAAGTGGCCACCGTAAGGTGGCTGATGGTGTTGACTATTGAGGAAGTGGAGAGAAGGGGGGGTGGAGATTTATTCGGAGCAAAACCATTACTCCAAGAGGCTGCATTTCTAAGCCTCTCTGTGAAGATTGAATAAAATACTTTGGTTAGAAATTTCACTGTCTTATCTATTCCTGGCAACCTACTATGTGGGGATCGGATTCCCTGATGCCTGACGGAACATCTTCCACTCAATGTAGACAATACTGTCCTACATGGACCAGTGGTCTAACTCAATATGAGGGAATTCCCATGTTCCTGGTATTGCTGTTCTGCATTGTGGTTTATTCATTTTCCCAGTGAAACACCATCCGGGATGGAAAGAAGAAAGATCAAATGACACTACTAGGAAACTGCAGGTGTTGATACAATAGGAAATTTTATTACTATCATTGAGAAGCAGAAGCAAGGAACCTTTCCAAAGTTCCAGGTGGCACCCAAATGCCAATCCAGACATGGAGGTTACTTAAATGCAAATATTACTAAAGAGAAAGCAAAAGATTGCAGCCAAAAGATTGGGAAACATATGAGAAGTCCATCAGAGGGGTATGATGTTCATCAAAT
Organism: Darevskia nairensis; assembly: GCA_034642065.1. NCBI lineage: Eukaryota > Metazoa > Chordata > Lepidosauria > Squamata > Lacertidae > Darevskia > Darevskia nairensis. The sequence continues at coordinate 539,609 of JAWWNI010000425.1, forward strand.
ATCACCAAGTGACTGAGCTACATAATTTGTTGGGGGTTTTTGTTCCTTTTTTAAAAGGGAATGGCACACAATAGTGCTTTTCAGATTGGGTGGAATCTTGGATGATTCAGAAGCTGAAAATAATATCAGCTGGTCTGTTCTGGTTAGGACTAGGATTGGATAGATTTGAACTTATGCTGACAAACTCAGAAATTCTGAACGTCCCAATTATGAATGCCATTTTCTGATTTTTTCCCCATAGTCATCTTCGAATGTTCATTCTGTGCCTAAGTTGAGGGTCCTTAGAATCTTCGGCAAGGGCTGCAGTCACTTCTGGGTAGCGACGGCGGAGGACAAAGGCTCTGGCAGATGGGGGCACATCCCGCACTGGCAATTCCCTCGCAGCACAGAGTGGGAACGCAAGGGTTGCATTGCTCGACGCAGTGAGGCTGGTCAGAACAGTGGAGAGCTGGGCCTGGAACGGATATAGTGAACGGTGGTGGCTGAATGGTGACGGTGGAAATAGGGCATTTGCCGTAGCATTGGGTCTTTCCACAAGACATTTTGGCTGAATGGATCTAAAGAAAAGCATTAAAAGAATATAAGAAGAGCCTGCTGATAGGATTATGGTTTATCTAGTCCCACATCCAGTTCTTCCAGTGGCCAACCAGATGCCCCATCGGAATCTGACAAGCAAGTCCCAAGCACAAGAGCCCTCTTCCCACCTATGGTCTGTATCAGCCTCATTTAAACCTGCATCTTATTAAATAGTCATGGGTTCCTCCAGGGAATCCTGAGAAATATTAGTTAGTCAATATGTGAGATCTGTTAGGAACCCTATCTCTCTCTCGCAGAGCTGCAGTATTCAGAATTATTTAACAATCAGTTGCTCTTCCCAAGGAACTCTGATGGGAAAATGGCCCCTCTAATAACTATAAGCACCCTTTCAAAATTACAGTTCCCAATATTCATTATTTTTATATGGGGTATGATAGTGGTTTAACTGTGTAGCACAGAATGGGCCCACCTTAGGGCATTCAATACCAGTGGGACTATGCGGAGCAGGACTTACTTGACTATATTGCATTAAGTTAAAAATTATTGTCATGGGATACCTTCCCCCAATTACCTGCTTATTGCTACTCATTACATGATAGTCTAGACCTCCCCCACCTGAAGGAACGTCTCCACCCACATTGTTCAGTCCAGACACTGAAGTCCTCCTCCAAGGGCCTTCTGGCAGTACTCTCACTGTAAGAAGTGAGGTTACAGGGAACCAGGCAGAGGGCCATTTTGGTAGTGGCACCCACCCTATGGAACGCCCTCCCATCATATGTCAAGGAAATAAATAACTATCTGACTTTTAGAAGACATCTGAGAGAGGTAAGACATCCCTGTTTAGGGAAGTTTTTAATGTTTGATGTTTTATCGTGCTTTTAATATTCTGTTGGGGACTGGTTGCCCAGAGTAGCTGGGGAATAAATAATAAATTTACTACTACTACTACTACTACTTCTTCTTCTTCTTCTTCTTCTACTACTACTACTACTACTACTACTAAACAACCTGAGTAATTATTCTTGCATCTCACCCCTACTCAGCCATACCCAATCTCAGGTGTCCCCTGGCTCTCTGTGGGCACCAACACCAACCAGAAGCCTAACCTAACCTGCATAGTAGCCACATTCTGTGTTCCTTCCCCTCCACATTGTGGGGATGTTCATGGACATTCTAGACTACATAATAAATACTCCTCTTGAACCCCTGCCTCCTATGATTGGGAAATTGGGAGTTGTAGATTGCTTGCCAAACCAGCAATTAACATTTAGATTTTTATTCACTTTTTAAAAATGCAGATAGCTACAGAAATTCTTTGCTTTTGGATATTATTAATTACTTGTTATTTTAAAAAATATATGCTGTTTTAGTACAATCATCTCCCACAAGCATGATACAGAGAATGTAAAAACTGGTAATATAAGATAGTAATTCACCAAATGACCACAGTGCTCAGGCAGGGATTTAAGGAACACTTTCCACAGAAGTCCTTGGACAGTTATTTCTATTCATTCTATTCTATTCTATTAAAATCTAGATTCCCTTGCCCTCTAAAACAAACAACACAATCCTCTTGAATCCCTGCCTGCTTTGACCTCAGCATATATCTTCACCTGTCCCTCCTGGGTCCTACCACCACTTTCCATCTTGCAGCATTCCACAAAAGAACCGCCTAGAAAATCAACATTCAGTGACTTATCAACAAAAGCTGTTGGAATTCAAAGATTCTGAATGTGCTAGAATGCATCTCGGTTAAACTTAAACGATTCTTCAAAGAGCAGGACTCGACTGGAGCGTCTCAGTGTTGAGGGAGGCTGATGGTGTCTCCTTGCATCTCAGGGCTTTTTATACCATTCCTTTCCAGAAGGTCCCAATTAACTGCTAGCATCATGTCCTATCATATAATATGCATCCTGTTGCAAGGTGTGATTTCACCACCCATACTCATTTGTTCTGCCTGGTGGTTCATCCCACAGGCAGGATCCTCCCTCCGGAAATTGCTAGGGTCCAAATGCTTGCGAAAATGACTTCAGAGAATACTGAGCTAAAACAGCCTTCCTAGCTCAACAGCTCAATTTAATGGTATCATCCAGTTGGTAAGGACCCCAAGGCTCATCGAGTCCAGAACCCTGCAATGCAGAAGTATGCAAGTGGCCCAAAATAAAGATATATGCCCATTCACAGTGATGGGATGTCTTCCACCACAGCGTTGGCATGAGACAGGCCAGCTGGCACTGCATTGCTCTAACCTCCAACATCATGCTCCACCGATGCATTCCCTGCCTCATCCACCTGAGCCAGACACCTCCCTCTTCTTAGGGGTAGAATTAGCTGTTCTGCCTGGTGTTTCAGCTTACATTCAGGATCCTCCCTCCGAAAATTGCTAGGGTCCCCTGCCTCAACCACCTGAGCAAGACACCTCACTTTGCCTAGGGGTAGGGCCAGCTATGAACATGCAGAAATTCACCTTATTTGGTGGAACTCCCCCATTGACACAAGTAATGGCAAAGATGATGTTGGTAAGCTTTTAGCATCCCATCTTGGTTGATTAGAGTGCAATGCTGATAGCCCCAATTTCATGGGTTTGATCCCCATAAGCGTCACCTGCCTATTCCTGCATTGCACAGTGTTGGACAAGATGAGTCTTGGGGTCTACTCCAACTCTAAAACTCTAAGATCCTATGAAATTGGGCTCTGCAGCTAGGAAGGCTACTATAGTTCAGTAGCACCCAAAGTCACGTTTGTAAATATTTGGACCCTAGCAATTTCCGCAGGGAGGATCGTGCCTATGGGCTGAAACACCAGGTGGAACAAATGAGTATGCAGAATGAAATCATAATTTGGAACAGCCTGGCTATTGTATGATGGGACATGATGCTAGCAGTTAATTAGAACCTTCTGAAATGGAATGGTATAAACAGCTCTGGGATGCAAGGAGACACCATCATCCTTCCTCAACATTGAGATGCACCAGCTGAAGGATCAGGTAAGTTTGGTTAAGATACATTACAGAATGTTCAAAATCTTTGAATTCCAACAGATTGGGGGGGTTGATTTTAGTATATATATTGAGGTCAGAGGAGACAGGGGTTCAAGAGGATTATTTATTCTGTACTCTGGAATGTCTATGAACATCCCAACAATGTAAGCAATATCATACCACATTTAAATATGATGAATCTTGAGAATGTGGTGTTTAAAGGGTGCATAGAGTTACTGGGGGGGGGCATTTCCTCCTCAGGTTCCCTGGGAAGAGAAATTGATTGTTGAATCAATGAATGACTCTGAATTAGGCCACATTAAAAATAATGGATCTTGGAAACCATAGTACTTTGGAGTGTTTAGAATCAGTAGATTACCCATTTCCCCTCTCACAGAGTTTTCTAGGAACAGAAGTTGATTTTTAAATCACTCTGAAAAGTGGAGCTCTGTGAGGGGAATTTAGGCTCCTAAGAACTCTCTGCACCCACTAACAAACTACCATTACCCAGGATTCTTTGGGGGAAATCATTACTGTTTAAAGTAATAAGATGCAGTTTCAAATGCTTAGTAGTGATGAGGCCTTAGTCATATCCATTAGCTTGAATGGGTGTGCTCTACATAGGACTGGCATAAGTGACAATCCATGGTAGGCTTCCCCAAAGAAAAGAAAAGGTTTTCAGAAGGTGCCAACAACAATACAGCAAAGGTTTCTACCATCAAGGGGAAGGGAGTTCCAGAGTCATTGACCATGTTTATTTAAATCTATTCTATTCCACACCCTGATATTCTGAAGGAAAGTGCTATCAATTGTGATTAACCACAATGGCTGTTCTCTGCCTCCATGCCTGTTGTGCTTGGGATCTGTTTGTGGACTTGCCAATGGGGGCATCTGGTTGGCCAGGGGGAGAACAGGATGCAGGACTAGATGGACTATTACCGTAACTAATCCAGTAGGCTCTTCTTATGTTCTTTTGATGTATTTCTTTAGATCCATTCAGCAAATATGTCTTCTGGAAAGACCCAGTGCTATAGTAGATGCCCTACCTCCACTGTCACCATTCAGCCACCACCTTTCACCATATCCATCCCGGGCTCAGCTCTCCACTGTTCTGACCAGCCTCACTGTGTCGAGCAATGCAAACCTTGTGCTCCCGCTCTGTGCTGCGAGGAAAAACCCCCTGTGGGATGTGCCTCCATCTCCGCTGGTGCAGCCACCTCCCCCAGTGTTTGTTCTCCGCTGTCGCTACCCAGAAGTGACTGCAGCCCCTGCCGTATATTCTAAGGACCCGCTCCCCAGACACATAGAACGAACATTCAAAGAAGACTTCCGGTCGAGGCGCCAGAGCGGACGGTCGGGGGGACATATCGCTCTGACATTCCCTGACCCGACCGGGAAAAGGGGTGACCGCGACAGCGCAGCGGCCCCCAAAAATCCTGGGTCGAGCGTCCCGGGACCTTAGCGATCCGGCAGAGCTTGGAACGCCTTCCCTGCTCCAAGAGAGAGAGCGAGGGGAGGCAGAGCTCATCAGATCCGAAAAACCCCGTCGGGTGAAGCTGCGTGACCGGCCGTTCTGAGCGCACCGATTCCTCCAAGAAACAACATTTGGACTTTGAAAAGTGAGTAAAAAGATATTTGGACGTAATTAGAGAACTGCTTGGGACTTCAAACACGGAGGTCAGTCCCTTGCTATTGAGACACTATATACAGGAATTTTGTAACCAAAGCAACTGAAGTGCAACTTAAAAGGAAAACTTTTGTAACAGAGATTCAATTCCCTTGTCACCCCTGGTCTTGGGGGTTTCTAGTGAAAAAAGTGGTGGAAAATGTGGGAATTGAATTGGAACTGTTGGATGTGAACTTGAAAGTGGATTGCTATTGACTGTGAAAAGCTGTGTTCTTGAACATGGCGGAAAAGGAGTGTGATGTAGACCTGAGAAGAATATTAGACACAATACAGGAAATGAGAGCTGAAATCCGAGCCAGCACTGAGAAGATACGAGGTGGTCAAAACAAGAATGACGGCAAGTCAGCTGAATATGAAGAGGAGGAGGGAGAAATTCCCACCAAGGTCAAAGAGGAAAAAATATTAAAAAGAACTTGCTGCAGGAAAAAAGTTTTTCGGTGTAAGAAAATTGGAGTTACCAAAAGACAGAAGATGAAGGTGAAAACAAGAAAAGAATACCCAAAAAGAAGAAGCAAGACTGGAAAGATAAAACAGAGGGAGCTGCAGAGAAGGGAGCAAGAAAAAGGCCAAATGGCACAAGAGAACTCTTGGAGCTGGAGTTTGGAAAGATTGGGTGTGGGGTGAAGAAGGACTTTATTTGATATTAATGGGACATTTCTCGGGTTTTAAGGACAATGATTACGGACACGGCTAAAGATATGTGGGTTGGATAAGGATTATAAATATTGTTTTAAAGGGAAAATGAATAAGTAAAGGATATAACAAGGCTAGATGCTCGGAGGCTAAGGGGAGGTAGGGGGGAATTAAGTAGATGAAATAGAAGTATCTGATTGCTGAGGTGTGAATTTAGTTATAATAATGTGATTTATTTGATGATTTAAAAGAAGAAGCATGAACCTGGTAAGAGGACAAGATGATAAAATATGAAACCAATAGGGGGGACGCGAGGGAGTCATATGAGATATGTAATAGAGAAAATTAGAATGGCCTGGCCTGGAAATTGGGACCAGGCCTAAGCAAAGTCAAGACACAATAATATTAAGTTTGGGGGTATGAGGAATGGGTGTACCTCTGTGAGAGGGGGGTTAGATTTAAGTCTCCCATGGTGAGAGAGGGGAGGCATGGGAAAACCTAACCGAGATGTAATGTGCGTATAAAATTGTAAAATCAAAAAAAATTATTAAAAAAAAACAACAACGAACATTCAAAGATGACCATGGAAAAAGAAATCAGAAAATGGCATTCAAAACTGAGATATTCAGAAATGTTCCATTTGTAGGCCTAAATTCATATGTATCCAATCCTGCCCTGAACAGAGCAGCTGATATTATTTTCAGCCTCTGAGTGACCCAAGATTCCACCCAGCCTGAAAACCACTGTGTGCCATTTCCTTAAAATAAAGGAATGGGAAAACACAACAAGATATGTAGCTCAGTCACTTGAAGTTGTTTGATCAACATCACACCCCTCTGATGGACTTGGCATATGTTGCCCAATCTTTTGGCTGAAATCTTTTGCTTTCTCATTAGTAATATTTGCATTTAAGTAACCTCCATGTCTGGATTGGCATTTGGGTGCCACCTGAAACTTTGGAAAGGTTCATTGCTTCCGCTTCTTATAATAATAATAATAATAATAATAATAATAATAATAATAATAATAACTTCCTATTGAATCAACACCTGCAGTTTCCTGGTAGTGTCATTTGATCTTTCTGGTTTACATCACAGATGGTGTTCCACTGGGAAAATGAATAAACCACAATGCAGAACAGCAATACCAGGAAAATGGGAATTCCCTCATATTGAGTCAGACCACTGGTCCAGCTGAGCATTGTCTACAGTGAGTGGGAGATGTTCTCCAGGGTTTTAAGGAGAGGACATTCCCAGATTCAGGTAGGTAGCCGTGTTCATCTGACACAGTCGAAATATATATAAAAAAATGTCCAGTAGCACCTTAGAGACCAACTTAGTTTGTTCTTGGTATGAGCTTTCGTGTGCATGCACACTTCTTCAGATACACAGAAACAGAAGTCACCAAACCCTTATATATAGTAGTAGGGTGGGGTGGGGTATTTCTCGGGAGAGTAGTAGGAGATGGGTGATTGACTCAATGGGTATGGTAAACCTGTTGACGACTGTTAACGATTGCAATTAGTCCTACAGGAAAAAGCAAGGGATAGTATGCAGATGATTAGCATATGTAATGAGACACCCCACCCTCCCACTATATGTCCCTATTTGTGCTACATGGAAGCTTCACCATTCAGTATGAGTTTTCCCGAATTTCCTAAACAACTGGGTAAGGACTGTTCTCACCCAGGGAGAAAGGGTTATTGTGGGGATTAAATGAGGAGGGAAATTACCATGTACCCCACTTTGAGCTCCTTAGAGGAAAAGGTATGATATAAATGAAATAAGTAAATACTGTAACTCATCCTTGAAACTCATGGTGAAAGGCAGGTAAGAAATCTAATGAACAGTAACAAAAGTGTGATACCGGTAGTTCTGTTAAGTAAAAAGTGTGATACCGGTAGTTCTGTAGTATTATGATAGTAATAGTACACTTTAATACAGAACTGAAGCAAATGGGAGTTGCTTCAGTTACTTCAGTTACAGAAAAATGAAAAACTGAGAGAAGCCAAGACTGATGGATCTACTCTCCATGAGAATTCGGATTGATGAAGAAGGAGCGGAGATTACTTTTATTACTCTAGTGAGAGAGCAATATACTTTCTCACATCTCCTGGGCATGTCTACGCACACAACCTGTAGCCCTGCAGCAAAGGACTTGAAGGAAACTCCTCCCCCTTCTAGACACCGTATTCTAACTCCAGGTGTCCTTAAAATCTATCTTTCATCCTTTTTCTTATATAATTGAAGGGAAGTTGTTGGTTCTTTTTTATTCTTTTTTCTTTCTTATTTCTTATTTCAAAATTTTATACCTTATTATCCTTGTGTAGATGTTACTTCTGTAATGTATTGTTTTTCATCTTTATTTTTTATTGATTTGTAAAGATATTTAGAAGGAATGTACAATGTGTAGTACTAGACGACTGTTTAATATTGTAACATAAGATGAATGAACAATAAACTTTCTTTATCTGGAAAAAAAAATCTCTCTTTCATCCAATGTTGCTGGTATAACTCTATATTCCCTTGTACTCTGAAACCGTGTGTATCAATCTATTACGACAGAAACTGATCACCACTCTCTAGCTATGACTAAGTCTACTTCTGGCTATACTTGCCTACCAACTCTGACACACCCACAAAGTTGACAAAGGCTGTACGACTAGTAATTTATTTTTCCCAATCATCCACTTGCTAATGAACACAAAAAAAAACCCAGTAAGCACCACAGGATTCTGAATCAACTGTAGGCAATGTATCAATGTTGCATTTCTCAGCATTAATTCCGTAAGAATAATTGGGCATCCCTGCAACAATAGAAGCACAATACATCTTAGATATATTCCTATTGTATTCTTTTTTAGATGTGACCTGTTGTCTTAATTCAACACACAAAACACATAAAATACACTAAATGCAGATGATGAATACCCAATGAAACCTCCTTGAATTGTTTCATAGTCCTACAGAAATCTTTCTGCGCCTGCCCAACCCTCAAGGGCTTGTATGAAACTGCTCTTTGGTCGTTAGCCAGTGATTACGAATGATGGTTCCTAACGATGGTTACAAATCAGGGCTGCCAAATTGGCTCTTTCAGTCTCCCCTTAGATGCCAGGGACATAATGAAAATTATATATGTGCACTAGCCATCAGTTTTACATAAATGACCCAGCATGCCGCAACTGGATGCTATTGACAGAGCTTGCAACAATTCTTCCTGGAAGGAGGATGATCAGGCAGGTAGTGAAGCCTTTAGGTATAACATTATTTAATGACTCTAAATTTGAGGTATAACATTAATCCTTAACTCGACTGAGTTAAATAATGGCCATGGGAAACGATTTCGAATAATTATAGTAATTACAGGGCCAGGCAAATGCGTTACTATTCACAAATTACAGCACCACAGAGAGAGAGACTTACTTGGTTCGTTGCATCCAGGAGACTTGCAGAAAAAGTCTGCTCAAGAGGAATTCTTCTTTCTTCCACATAGTGAACATGCTGGAGAATTTTAGAAGCTTGGCCTAATGAAATCTAAGAATCATAGAATTGCAGAGTTGGAAGTGACCCTCAAAGGTCATCTGGTCCTCATCCCCTGCAATTCAGGAATCTCAACTAAAGCATCCATGATAGATGGCCATCCAACCTCTGCTTAAAAAACTCCAAGGAAGGCGAAGACACAACCCCTCGAGGGAGGAAGAGGAGGAGGAGGAGTTTGGATTTGATATTCCGCTTTATCACTACCTTAAGGAGTCTCGAAGCGACTGACATTCTCCTTTCCCTTCCTCCCCCACAACAAACACTCTGTGAGGTGAGTGAGGCTGAGAGATTTCAGAGAAGTGTGACTAGCCCAAGGTCACCCAGCAGCTGCATGTGGAGGAGCGGGGAATTGAACCCGGTTCACCAGATTACGAGTCCACCACTCTTAACCACTACACCACACTGGCTCTCAGAGACCGTTCCACTACCAAACAGCTCTTACAGTCAGAAAGTTCTTCTTAGTCGGAATCTCATGCTTGGAACTTGAATCAGTTGGTAAGGGTCCTGCCCTCCATTGCAGGTTAGGCAAGGTCTTCTAAGTAAGTATCAAATAATATTCCCTGAAGAAGAACTCCTCCCTGCATATTTAACCATCACACTCTGCTGCATAGGGAACTCTAAAACGGCCCTTTATTGCAGAAGATATATTGGCACAGTGGCATATCTCAATAAGATTTGTGTTGTGATGACCAGCATGTCTTATGAAGGGTAAAAGGATTATACAGGGAGGGGGAGAGCAGATGACACCAACCCAGACCAGGGCAGATGGTCATTTCACTGTTCCTCACAGATCCTCACCTATTGTTTCCTTTTTGTGGGGGTGGAGTCAAGTAGTCACTTTTCACCTTCAAATGTATCAGTGCATGGGAATCTTGATATAAAAATGAATTACATGAACACAGCAGGAAACTCAGTTTTGATGCAGTAAAGCATTTATTTTGAAAGGGAAGAGACACACAATTCCACATGTTGAATTTCAGGTAACACAGAGTGGCAAATCAGAATCCACATGAAGACATGCAGTATCAAAAACAGATAGTGTTTTTGTTTGTTTGTTTTAAATAGAAACATGGACCAGCATGATACAGCATGGAGGACTAGCTCCTGCAAACATTGAGTAGAACTTAAGCAACACAACACAAGTGCTGAACTCGTGTTGAGGACAGGTGTAGGTGACTGCCTCAGCAGATCTGAAAGGGCGCCTTTTAAGTTAGAAGGACTTAACATAAATTTCTAGAACTGATGTCTACAGTGGACCCAACATCTGGATTTCTTGCTCCGTGGTCCTCATCATATTCATTCTGTGGTTGGCGGCTTCAGGGTTTATTCTATTTTTTTTTTTTTTTTTTTGTAACAAAAGTTTATTAAATCTTTATACAAATATACAATAATCCATTTACATTTTGTTTTTTGTTTTTCCTTACAGATACTCTATAAAAAGACAGAGAAAAAGAAGAAAAGAGAAGAAAGAAGAAACAAAGGAAGAAGAAAAGAAGAAAAGGAGAAAAGAGGATAAGGTCATAGAAAAAGAAGAGAAGAGGAAAAGAAAGAAGAGAAAAGATAAAGATTAAAAGAGATCGTCGCACTTCCTCTCACATCAACACTCTCTGTAATTTAACATATTTCTTTTCCTGCACTTCTCTTTCCCAATGTACAAACAAGTCATATTGTGATTCAGATTGTATTTTAAATCTTCATTGACATGTCGTCTATTCGGCTCTTAGTATTTTCCTTACGTTACTTAGTTTTCCTTGCTCTCTTGATGTAACAGCATCAACTGTTTTGAATCTGTTGTATTATGTGCAGCCAAACATCAATAAAGATTTTCCTCTTTTATAACATTCGACATGTCTATATACCGTTTTATCATTGTTCTCTTAAATATTGTCGCTGAATCTTCCTCGTATACATTCAAAGGTAAGTATAGTTTCTGATGATACAAGTTTTATACAAATTCTTTTGGGGTTACTATTTTAGAGTCTTTAGTTAGATAGTCTACAAACTTCCCCCACTCTTTTTTGAATGCTTTGTTGTCCCTTTGCTTAATTATACCTGTTAGTTTTGCAGTGTCCATGTATCCTAAAATTTTTTGTTGCCATTCTTCAATAGTGGGTATTCTATCTTGTTTCCAAGCTTGAGCCAGCAACAATCTGGCTCCGGTCGCTGCATATTGAAAAAATGTTTGATCTTCTTTCATTATGTCCTCCCCCACTATGCCTAATAGGAGTGCCTCCGGCCTTTTTTTAAAAGTATATTTGAAAATTTTCTTTAATTCATTATATATATTTTCCCAATATACTTTCACTTTGTCACAGGTCCACCATAGATGGAAATAACTGCCTTCTTTCGAGTGACACTTCCAACACATTGGGCTTCCTGTTTTATAGATCTTACATAATTTTACCGGTGTAAGGTGCCAGCGGTACATCATCTTATAAAGATTTTCTACTAGTGTTACCGAGGCAGAGAACTTCATGCCTTTAGTCCACAATTTGTGCCACTTATCCAGATCTATGTTATAGCCTATATCCATGGCCCATCTAGTCATACAGCACTTGATCTCCTCGTCCTTGAGGGTCCATTCTAATAGGAATTCATAGATCCTGGCTAATGGTTTTTTACAGTTTTGTATCAGCGTTGTTTCAATTAATGATCTATTCTGGTCGAATCCCCTATTAGCCTTATCTTTTTGAAATAGACTATTTATTTGATGGTACTCCATCCATCCCGAGAGTTCTGTTTTTAGTTCCTCATATGGTTTCATTTTAACTTCGTTGTTTTCCCAGAGAAGGATTTCTCTGTAGCTTAACCAAGAACTTCTCGTGGTAGTTTTCCTCAATGTCAGAGTTTCCTGGGGCGATAACCATGCTGGGGTTTTCCTCTCTAACCAATTCTTGTACCGATCCCACACTTGATACAAAGGTTTTCTTATTATATGGTTCATAAAGTCCTTATGGACCTTAAGCTTATTGTGGTAGAGGTACTCATGCCAGCCGTATCTATTCCCCACTGCCTCTAAGTCCAGAATTCCCGGGTTTTTTAGGCTGGGTTTATTCTAAATGGCAAGAGCTGCATCCACCCTCACTTTTTGACACATATTTCTTAGAATAGATGCTTGTTGAACTCAAACAAGAGGTTGGACAGCTGTAGATTGAGCCGTGTCCCCCACGGTGTGCACCTCCATGGTAGGGGATCATGCGAGCACAAGGGTTGTGTTGCTCAATGCAGAAAGGTTGGTCGGGACAGTGGATAGCTGGCCCAGGAATGGTGAGGATGAAGGGAGGTGGCTGGATTTGGATGGTGGAGGCAGGGCAGCTGGCGTAGCAATGGTTCCATCTGGAAGTCATCTTGGCTGTAGTGGATGTATAGATCTGAAAGGACACATTAGGTGGAGAGTGGACAAAGTGTACAAGGGTAAACAGCAATTGAATTTCACAGTGGTCAGGTTCTCCAACAGACATTTTACAACCAAAGGCCCATCCAGTCCAGCTTCGTGTTCTCCTAATGGCCTGCTGGAGGCCGCAATGGAAAGTCCCCAATCAGGACCAGATTGCAATAGAAACTCTCTCCACTTGTGATTCCTAGCTGCTGCTAACCAGAGTTGTACTGCATTTCACAGTGGAGGGTGAACCTAGTCATTGTGGCTTGTAGCCATTGATACCATTATCGTCCATGTGTCCATCTTTAGTCTCATTCAGAACAGGTCCACTGAAATCAATGGGCAGGAATAATTTAATTCAGGGATATCTGAATTAATGTCTGCACCAATGTCTGCACCAGTTGTTCTGGATTACAAGTACCATCAGCCCTAGCTAGCTTGATCAATATAGCCAGGGACAATCAGAATTCTAGGCCGAAGCATCTGAAGGACATTGCATTGGCTACCCCTGCCTTTGGTCCATTTATATCAACTGGCCTACTTTGAATATAACTTAGCTGGATACAACCCCATGAAAATAAAACAAAACAACTAAATCTAACACGATGATCGATAGATAGATAGATAGATAGATAGATAGATAGATAGATAGATAGACAGACACATAGATAGATAGCTTATTGGAGACTTGCCATCAAGATCTTGGCCAATGGTTGGGGTATAAATAATAAAACTATTATTTATTTATTATTATATTTATTATTATTATTATCTACAACATCCTCCAACACCTTGTTCACCATCTACTAAATCATACAATATACTTTTAGAGTATATTTTTCCTTTTCATTTCCACCTCCAAGATTACCGAGAGGCCTTGAGTTAAAATGAATGATAGTATACCTTACCAAGCTCTGCAGTGAAAAGAACTCGAGTTGAGTGTCTCCGTGCTGAGGGAATCTGGCAATGTTGCCGTGTCTGCTTGGGGTTTTTATCTATGTATCCTGAGACGATGATGAGTTTTATTTTCACAAGATTCTAATTAATTCCTAATAGCATTTTTCCTTGAGTCACTTCCAAGTAGTTTCAAGGAGTGATGCCATGATTCATAGCTCTTCTTCCTTGTTATTGATGTTGCACGCCATAGTTGGGTCATTTCCCTGGAAATTGCTATGGGTCCAGAGTTTCAAAAGTGGTTTTGGGTGTTGGTATTTCTAGAGTTTGATCTTCCCCAAAGCAGAATGGGCAAAGACTCTTGTCCTTTCCTGAGTGGCTGAAAGATATTGAAGTGATAGGAAGCTGAGAGTTGTTAAAGGAGCTGAGAGATGTTAGGAGATCACTATTCCTGCAAAGCGCTACATTTTGCGGAGTGGTTTAACAAGCAATCCCTCTCCACAGAGACACTGGGAACTGCAGCTGTATGAGAGGAATAGGGTTCTCCTAAGAACCTTCAACACCCTCAGCAAACTACAGCTCCCAGAATCCTTTGAGGGAAGACATGACTCTGTAAAATGGTATAATAGTGCCTTAAATATATGATATACACATCATATATTCTTTAAGTCCCTAGTGTTCCTTAACTGGGAAATTAGTTGACTTTTGATCTGTTTTGTTGAGGAAGGGACAAGGCTCATTGTGAAAACTGGGGAAGGAGATGAAGGCCTCATGAGGAGAGGCAGGGAGCTCAAACTCCAATCCGCTACTTGGGAATTCTAATAGAAATAATTTTTCTTCTATTGTTGCAGGGATGCCAATTATGCCTCTGGAATTATTGCTGATAAATACAGCACAGATACAGTGACTACAATTGATTCAGAATCCCATAGTGCTTCCTGTTTGGTATGTTTGTTTTTCCAAATAGCATGTGGAAGATTGGGAAAATAAATGACAAGTCGTACAGCATTTGTCAACTTTGCGAGTGTGTCAGAGTGGGTAGGCAAGTATAGCCAGAAGTAGACTTAGTCATACCCAAAGAGGGGTGATTTATTTCTGTCATCATAGATTGACACACACATTTCAGTTGTGTGTGTGTGTGTGTGTGTGTGTGTGTGTGTGTGCGCGCGCGCGCGTGTATTCTTCTGTTTAGTATCCCCGCTGTGAAAGCTTCTCCCCACCCCTCAAAAGAAAATGAATTTACCACTTGAATGTTTTTACCTAGGGGGAGAGCAGGGGTAGCCACATGGAGGCAAACAGGCAGTCATGTAGGACCAGAATTTATAAGCAGCATCTCCCAAAACATTTTACTCTTCTTTGTTGTGGCTCCTGTCCTTCTTCCCTGAGTGAGACCAGCCATTACCTACGTGTTTGGGCAATGTGGGGAAACACACACTTATCTGGTATGGCGAAGCTTCAGTATAGCACATTTACAAAATAGGGATATGGCCATACATTTCTTGTGTGTGTCAGTGGGGGGTGTACTTATGTAAAAGAATGGCCCATCCAGTGCAGCATCCTGCTCTCACAGTGCCCACCCAGATTCCTGTGGGAAACTCTCAAGCAGAACTGGAGCATGAGAGCACATTGGGCCATCTGCTTGGCCACTGTGAGAACAGGCTGCTGGACCAGGTGAGCCATTAGCCTGATCCTAGAGGGTGCTTCTTGTGTTCTTCATGGGAAGCCTAGAAGCAGGACTTCATCACAACATCATCTCTCCTCACTTGGGATTCGCAGCAACTGGCATTCAGAGGTACATTGCATGCAATGGTGGAGGTAGATCATAGTCTTTGTAGGGAGTAACTCTTGGAAGCCTTACCCTTCAGGAATTTGTAAAATCCCCTTAAAATTTAGATTAGACAGATGTGTATAAGAGAAGACCATCAGTAGCTGCTGACTGCCATGGCCATATGACCTTCAGCTTAAGAGGCAGTAGGTCTCTTTGCCTACCAGTTGCTGGTGAAGAAGAGTGGGATGGGGCTATTGACTTCATGCCTTGTATGTAGGCTTCCCAGAGGCATCTGACTGATTCCTAAGAATGTAAGGGAAAT
This sequence comes from Darevskia nairensis, assembly GCA_034642065.1. NCBI lineage: Eukaryota > Metazoa > Chordata > Lepidosauria > Squamata > Lacertidae > Darevskia > Darevskia nairensis. The sequence continues at coordinate 555,348 of JAWWNI010000425.1, forward strand.
CTTCTGGATCAAAGGCCCATCAAGCCCAGCATGCTGTTCTTTCAGTGGCCAACACAATTTCCCTTGGGAAGCCTGAAAGCAGAAGCTCAACAGCACTCTCCAGCTTGCCTCAACTTACGTTCACATGGCATGTGGCATTCCAGAGTTTGCGTTGATTCAGCGCTGCTCAAAGTCACTTCCAGGAATGCTTTGGCCGAAAAGCAACTTGCCAAGGGAGGACTCCACGTACGAGGTGAAAGATGAGGAAGAACAAATGGGGACATACTGCAGGGGTGAACAGCTAAAGAAATGAAAACACTGCTTGAAAAGCCTTGGCAGTTGCATTCTGGAAAACACTTTGGGCATTTAATTAGAGCCCTGTAACAAGAAAATGCATCATTGTTTCAGCTGAAGGCAGAGAGCAGCCCAAGTCAGTTTGCCTCAATGATGACACACACTAGTTGGATCTCTGAATGAATGAATGAATGAATGAATGAATGAATGAATGAATGAATGAATGAACTTTTGCCATTGCAGAAAGTTGCAGTTTGGCTACAAAACCCCATTTTTGTTTATTATTATTTTTTGCAATTCCCCCAAGTGCTCTTGAATTCTGTACTTGCAGAGAAACTTAGTATGTGGCTTCTTTTCCTAAGGTGCTACTGTACATCCATAAACTTTCTAACTGCTTAGGTGACAGGGTTGGGACACAAAATCCTGGTAATGCAGCTGTTATGAAGGATCTTCCCTTTAACTATCCCAATTCTCCTGCTAAATATCACTATCCAAACACCTCTCCTTTCTCTGAATTTACTACCGATTCTGTTTCCATCACTGTCTTCTTTAAATGGTACTTGCTCTGGAAGGTAGGACTCGAACTAATGGCTTCAAGTTGCAAGAAATGAGATTCTGATTAAACATACAGTACAGGGAAAAAACACTTTATGACAGTAAGAGTTTGTTGACAGTGGTTTATACTTGAGATAATATTTTATTCCCAGGCCAATTCTGCTATTTTAAAGGTGCACTTTATATCTAACTTCCTTTTGTAATGCTTTCTTTTGAAATATTTAATACATTAGGTAAAGGTAAAGGGACCCCTGACCATTAGGTCCACTCGTGTCCGAATCTGGGGTTGCGGCGCTCATCTCGCTTTATTGGCCGAGGAAGCCGGTGTACAGCTTCCGGGTCATGTGGCCAGCATGACTAAGCCACTTCTGGCGAACCAGAGCAGCGCACGGAAACGCCGTTTACCTTCCCGCCAGAGCGGTTCTTATTTATCTACTTGCACTTTGACGTGCTTTCAAACTGCTAGGTTGGCAGGAGATGGGACCGAGCAACGGGAGCTCACCCCATCACAGGGATTCGAACCACCGACCTTCTGATCAGCAAGCCCTAGGCTCTGTGGTTTAACCCACAGCGCCACCTGGGTCCCTATTTAATACATTACTTTGCTGTTAATTACGTTTCTTTGAATGTGTATGTTATATCTGATTTTCTTCTGTAATCATTTCTTCTGGATGGTTTGATATGATATTTCAGTGTAAAACTATTTGATTCCCCCCCTTCAAAATATAAAGCAATACAGAAATGAACTGAATGACCACAATTATTTTAATCTGCATTGATTCATTAAATTTAATGGTGCCAAGTACATCATGTCAATTAATCTCAGCTAGACTTTCCTGAGCAGGACATACAACCCCATTCCCACAAATTCAACTATTCTAAATATCCCCATTTCCAATGACATTTCCTGATTTCTGATTCCGTGAATTTCTTCCAATTTACATTCTTCATCTCATGGCGCCTGGTGGTGGCGCTTAGAATCTTCTGCAAGGGCTGCAGTCACTTTTGGGTAGCGACATCGGAGAGCAGAGGCTGGGGGAGGTGAAAGCGGGAGTTGCACCAGTGGAGATGGAGGCACAGCCCATGCGGGTTACTCCCTCGCAGCAGAGAGCGGGAGCGCAAGGGTTGCATTGGTCAATGCAGAAGGGTTGGTCGGAGCAGTGGATTGCTGGGCCCGGGATGGATATAGAGAACGCTGGTGGCTGAATGGTGACGGTGGAGGTAGGGCATTTACTGTAGCACTGGGGCTTTCCACAGGACATCTTTGCTGAATGGATCTGAAGAAACACATCAACATAACATTAGATCAGGTTAGTGGATCAGGTTAATGGCCCATCAAGTCCTACATCCTGTGCTCACAATGGCCAACCAGATGCCTCTTCCCTCCTGTCGTTTTCAGCAACTCTTATTAAGAAGGACCACCGCCTCCAGTTAAATGAACGCTGGTCAATGATTCTTGCAATCCCTGCCCATTGGTGTTCAGAACATCTGCTGCATTGTTTTTGCCACATGATGAAAAGCTTTTTTATTTATATAGGCAAACCTGCTACCATGGGTGGTTGCTCATGCCAGCCATATTCAAAGCACACCCATTCAAGTTAAGGAGCATGGCTAAGGCCCCATCAGTTTTATGCATTTCAACCTGCAGATTTCTACTTAACACCAATTTAACCTGGGAAATGGTTATTTGGTGAGAGTTTTTAGGAGACCTTTCTCCCCCTCACTGAGCTTCAGTTTTCAGGGTGAGTTAACAAGCAGTCCCTCTTCCCCAGGGAACCTGGTGAGGGGGAGATGGGTGCCCCAACAATTCCAACCGCTCCCAAAACACTACAGTTCCCAAGAGTCACTTTAATGTGGCCTAATATAGAGTCATTCATTGATTCAACAATCAATTCCTCTTCCCAGGGAACCTGAGGAGCAAATGGGCCCCCTAGTAACTCTAAGTACCTTTTAAACACCACATTCTCAATATTTATCAAATTTAAATTTGGTACGATATTGCTTACATTGCTGGGATGTTCATAGACATTCCTGAGCACAGAATAAACAATCCTGTTGAACCCCTGGCTCCTCTGAGCTCAATATATATATATACGAATATCTACTTTCCCCAAAAAAGCAGTTGGAATTCAAAGATTTTGAACATTCTGTAATGTCTCTTAACCAAACTTACCTGATTCTTCAATGAAGAGGACTCAACTGGTGCGTCTCAGTGTTGAGGAAAGCTCATGGTGTCTCCTTGCATCCCAGGGCTTTTTATACCATTTATTTTCAGAAGGTTCAAATTAACTGCTAGCATCATGTCCCATCATACAATATCCCTTTTGTCCCAAAGTGTGATTTCACTCTGCATACTCATTTGTTCCACCTAGTGTTTCACCCCATAGGCGGGATCCTCCCGGCGGAAATTGCTAGGGTCCAAATGTTTGCAAACGTGACTTTGGGTGCAACTGAGCTAAAGCAGCCCAATTTCATAGACTCAAGGAATTATAGGATTTTAAAGTTGGAGGGGGCCCCAAAGGTCTTCTAATCCAACATTCTGCAATGCAAAAATATGTGCGTGGCCTGTATGGGGATCAAATCCATGACATTGGCGCTATCAGCACTGCACTCTAATCAACCGAGATGGGATGTAAAAAGCTTCCCAACATCATCTTTGCCATTACTTGTGTCAATGGGGGAGTTCCACCAAATAAGGCAAATTTCTGCATGTTCATAGCTTGTCCTACCCCTAGGCAAAGTGAGGTGTCTTGCTCAGGTGGTTGAGGCAGGGGATACATCGGTGGAGCATGATGTTGGAGGTTAGAGCAATGCAGTGCCAGCTGGCCTGTCTCATGCCAACCTGTGGTTGTGGTGGAAGACATCCCATCGCTGTGAATGGGCATATATCTTTATTTTGGGCCACTTGCATGCTCCTGCACTGCAGGGGTTTGGACTAGATGAGCCTTGGGGTCCTATCCAACTGAATGATTCTATGAAATTGGGCTGTTGAGCTAGGAAGGCTGTTTTAGCTCAGTATTCTCTGAAGTCAGTTTTGCAAGCATTTGGACCCTAGCAATTTCCGGAGGGAGAATCCTGCCTATGGGATTAAACACCAGGCAGGACAAATGAGTACGGATGGTGAAATCACACCTTGGAACAGGATGGATATTATATTATAGGACATGATGCTGGCAGTTAATTGGTACCTTCTGGAAAGGAATGTTATAAAAAGCCCTGAGATGCCAGGAGACACCATCAGCCTCCCTCAACACTGAGACGCTCCAGTTGAGTCCTGCTCTTTGAAGAATCGGGTAAGTTTAACCAAGATGCATCTAGGATATTCAGAATCTTTGAATTCCAACGGCTTTTGGTGATAAGTCACTGAATGCTGATTTTCTAGACGGTTCTTCTGTGGAATGCTGCAAGATGGAAAGTGGTGGTAGGACCCAGGAGGGACAGGTGAAGATATATGCTGAGGTCAAAGCAGGCAGGGATTCAAGAGGATTGTGTTGTTTGTTTTAGAGGGTAAGGGAATCTAGATTTTAACATATTGAATAGAAATAACTGTCCAAGGACTTCTGTGGAAAGTGTTCCTTAAACCCCTGCCCGAGCACTGTGGTCATTAGGTGAATTACTGTCTTATATTACCAGTTTTTATCTTTAGTACAATCATCTTGTGGGAGATGATTGTACTAAAGCAGCATATTTTTTTGAGATAACAAGTAATTAATAATATCCAAAAGCAAAGCATTTCTGTAGCTATCTGCATTTTTAAAAAGTGAATAAAAATCTAGATGTTAATTGCTGGTTTTGCCAGCAATCTACAACTCCCAATGTCTATGAACATTTTAACATCATAGGAGGCAGGGGTTCAAGAGGAGTATGTAGTCCAGAAGATCCATGAACATCCCAACCATGTGGAGGGGAAGGAACACAGAATTTGGCTACTATGCAGATTATTTTAGGCTTCCGGTTGGTGTTGGTGCCTACAGAGAGCCAGGGGACATCAGAGGTTGGGTACAACTGAGCAGAAGGGTGGGGTGAGATGCAAGAATAATTATTCAGGTGGTTTAGTAGTAGTAGTAGGAGTAGGAGTAAATTTATTATTTATTCCCCAGCTACTCTGTGCAACCACTTCCCAACAGAATATTAAAAGCACGATAAAACATCAAACATTAAAAACTTCCCAAAACAGGGCTGCCTTCAGATGTCTACTAAAAGTCAGATAGTTGTTTATTTCCTTGACATCTGATGGGAGGGCGTTCCATAGGGTGGGTGCCACTACCAAGAAGGCCCTCTGCCTGGTTCCCTGTAACCTCACTTCTTACAGTGAGTGTACCGCCAGAAGGCCCTTGGAGGAGGACTTCAGTGTCTGGACTGAACAATGGGGGTGGAGACTTTCCTTCAGGTAGGTGATGTCTAGACTATCATGTAATGAGTAGTAATAAGCAGATAATTGGGGGAAGGTATCCCATGACAATAATTTTTAACTTAATGCAATGTAGTCAAGTAAGTCCTGCTCAGCATAGTCCTGCTCAGCATAGTCCCACTGATATTGATTGCCCTAAATTAGGCCCATTCTGTGCTACACAGTTAAACCACTATCATACCCCATATAAAAATAATGAATATTGGGAACTGTAATTTTGAAAGGGTGCTTAAAGTTATTAGGGGGCCATTTTCCCATCAGAGTTCCTTGGGAAAAGCAACTGATTGTTAAATAATTCTGAATACTGCAGCTCTGCGAGAGAGAGATAGGGTTCCTAACAGATCTCACATAATAACTATGACAATAGGATTATGACTATTTAATAAGATGCAGGTTTAAATGAGGCTGATGCAGACCTGATACAGACCATAGGTGGGAACAGGGCTCTTGTGCTTGGGACTTGTTTGTGAGATTCTGAAGGGGCATCTGGTTGGCCACTGGAAGAACTGGATGTGGGACTAGATGGGTCATAATCCTATCAGCAGGCTCTTCTTATATTCTTTTAATGCTTTTCTTTAGATCCATTCAGCAAAGATGTCTTGTGGAAAGACCCAGTGCTATGGCAAATGCCCTACCTCCACCGTCACCATTCAGCCACCACCGTTCACTATATCTGTTCCGGGCCCAGCTCTCCAATGTTCTGACCAGCCTCACTGCGTTGAGCAATGCAACCCTTGCGCTCCCGCTGTGTGCTGCGAGGGAATTGCCAGTGCGGGATGTGCCCCCATCTCCCAGAGCCTTTGTCCTCCGCCGTCGCTACCCAGAAGTGACTGCAGCCCTTGCCGAAGATTCTAAGGACCCTTGACTCAGTCACAGAATGAACATTCGAAGATGACTATGGGGGAAAAAAAACAGAAAATGGCATTCAGAATTGGGACATTCAGAATTTCTGAGTTTGTCGGCATAAGTTCAAATCTATCCAATCCTAGTCCTAACCAGAACAGAGCAGCTGATATTATTTTCAGCTTCTGATTCACCCAAGATTCCACCCAATCTGAAAAGCACTATTGTGTGCAATTTCCTTTAAAAAAGGGGGGGAACACCCCCCCCAACAAATTATGTGGCTCAGTAACTTGGAGATATTTGGTGAACATCATACCCCTCTGATGGACTTCTCATATGTTTCCTAATTTTTTGCCTGCAATCTTTTGCTTTCTCTTTAGTAATATTTGCATTTAAGTAACCTCCATGTCTGGATTGGCATTTGGGTGCCACCTGGAACTTTGGAAAGGTTCCTTGCTTCTGCTTCTCAATGATAGTAATAAAATTTCCTATTGTATCAACACCTGCAGTTTCCTAGTAGTGTCATTTGATCTTTCTGGTTTCCATCCAAGATGGCGTTCCACAGGGAAAATGAATAAACCACAATGCAGAACAGCAATACCAGGAACATGGGAACTCCCTCATATTGAGTCAGGCCACTGGTCCATCTTGCTTAGTATTGTCTGCACTGAGTGAAAGATGTTCCGTCAGGTGTCAGGGAATCTGATCCCCACACAGTAGGTTGCCAGGAATAGATAAGACAGTGAATTTTCTTACTAAAGTATTTTATTCAATCTTCACAGAGAGGCTTAGAAATGCAGCCTCTTGGAGTAATGGTTTTGCTTCGAATAAATCTCCACCCCCCTTCTCTCCACTTCCTCAATCGTCAACACCACCAGCCACCTTACGGTGGCCACTTAGGGCCATTTGTCTCCGAGCCTTTTGCTCTCCTATTTTTAAGGCTCGCCTGGTTCTGGGAGATGGTGGGTCTGGAATGCTTTCTAGTGAAAACGTGAAAGCCAGCTCTGCCTCCTCCTCCTCCTCTTCCTCCTCCTCTCCCATTATTTCCCAACTTTCCTCCTCATCTTCCTTTGAGCTATGACCTCCCTCAAACCCCTGTTGTAATTCTGAACTGTCTTCCTCTTCTCTGGAAGGTTCAGGCTGAGGAGGTGGTCTCCACCCTTCCTCCTCTGTCGAATCCCTGACACAACCACAGTGAAGCAAAAGCTTCCAAAAGCCTCTCCCCAGCCATGAGGGATATGGGGTGACTCAAGAGCATATGCAGCAACGTTCTGGGAGGAGAAAGCAGGGCATCCATCCCACCCACCCTGCTTTCGGTACTCCCCGCGTGCCCCGGTTCTTGCTCCTTTGCCCACCCACCCGCCCAATCATGGCGTTTCTTGCACACCGAAGGTTCCTCTCTTTTGCTCATCCACCCAACTGATGAGCAAATGATGGTTCCTAACGAAGGTTACAAATCAGGCCTGCCAAATTGTCTCTTTCAGTCTCCCCTTAGATGCCAGGGACATAATGAAAATTATATATGTGCACTAGCCATCAGTTTAACATAAATGACCCAGCATGCCGCAACTGGATGCTATTGACAGAGCTTGCACCACCCCTTCCTGGAAGGAGGATGATCAGGCAGGTAGTGAAGCCTTTAGGTATAACATTATTTAATGACTCTAAATTTGAGGTATAACATTACTCCTTAACTCGACTGAGTTAAGTAATGGCCATGGGAAACGATTTCGAATAATTATAGTAATTACAGGGCCAGGCAAATGCATTACTATTCACAAATTACAGCAAAGCAGAGAGAGAGAGAGACTTATTTGTTTCTTTGCACCCAGAAGACTTGCAGAAAAAGTCAGCTCAAGAGGAATTCTTCTTTCTTCCACATAGTGAATATGCTGGAGAATTTTAGAAGCTTGGCCTAATGAAATCTTAGAATCATAGAATTGCAGAGTTGGAAGTGATCCTCAAAGGTACAATCCCCTGCAATTCAGGAATCTCAACTAAAGCATCCATGATAGATTGCCATCCAACCTCTGTTTAAAAACCTCCAAGGAAAGCGAATACACAACCCCTCGAGGGAGGAAGAGGAGGAGGAGGAGGAGGAGGAGGAGGAGGAGGAGGAGGAGGAAGAGGAGTTTGGATTTGATATCCTGCTTTACCACTACCCTAAGGAGTCTCGAAGCAGCTAACATTCTCCTTTCCCTTCCTCTCCCACAACAAACACTCTGTGAGGTGAGTGAGGCTGAGAGACTTCAGAGAAGTGTAACTAGCCCAAGGTCACCCACCAGCTGCATGTGGAGGAGTGGGGAATTGAACCCGGTTCACCAGATTACGAGTCCACCACTCTTAACCACTTCACCACACTGGCTCTCAGAGACCGTTCCACTACCAAACAGCTCTTACAGTCAGAAAGTTCTTCTTAGTCGGAATCTCCTTTCTTGGAACTTGAATCAGTTGGTAAGGGTCCTACCCTCCATTGCAGGATAGGCAAGGTCTTCTAAGTAAGTATCAAATAATATTCCCTGAAGAATAACTCCTCCCTGCATATTTAACCATCACACTCTGCTGCATAGGGAACTCTAAAACGGCCCTTTATTGCAGAAGATATATTGGCACAGTGGCATATCTCAATAAGATTTGTGTTGTGATGACCAGCATGTCTTATGAAGGGTAAAGGGATTATACAGGGAGGGGAGAGCAGATGACACCAACCTAGACCAGGGCAGATGGTCATTTCACTGTTCCTCACAGATCCTCACCTATTGTTTCCTTTTTGTGGTGGTGGAGTCAAGTAGTCACTTTTCACCTTCAAATGTATCAGTGCATGGGAATATTGATATAAAAATGAATTACATGAACACAGCAGGAAACTCAGTTTTGATGCAGTAAAGCATTTATTTTGAAAGGGAAGAGACACACAATTTCACGTGTTGAATTTCAGGTAACACAGAGTAGCAAATCAGAATCCACATGAAGACATGCAGTATCAAAAACAGATAGTGTTTTTGTTTGTTTGTTTTAAATAGAAACATGGACCAGCATGATACAACATGGAGGACTAGCTCCTGCAAACATTGAGTAGAACTTAAGCAACAAAACACAAGTGCTGAACTCGTGTTGAGGACAGGTGTAGGTGACTGCCTCAACAGATCTGAAAGGGCGCCTTTTAAGTTAGAAGGACTTAACATAAATTTCTAGAACTGATGTGTACAGTGGATCCAACATCTAGATTTCTTGCTCCGTGGTCCTCATCATATTCATTCTGTGGTTGGCGGCTTCAGGGTTTATTCTAACTGGCAAGAGCTGCATCCACCCTCTCTTTTTGACACATATTTCTTAGAATAGATGCTTGTTGAACTCAAACCAGAGATTGGACGGCTGTAGATTGAGCGGTGTCCCCCACGGTGTGCACCTCCATGGTAGGGGATCATGTGAGCACAAGGGTTGTGTTGCTCAATGCAGAAAGGTTGGTCGGGGCAGTGGATAGCTGGCCCAGGAATGGTGAGGATGAAGGGAGGTGGCTGGATTTGGATGGTGGAGGCAGGGCAGCTGGCGTAGCAATGGTTCCATCTGGAAGTCATCTTGGCTGTAGTGGATGTATAGATCTGAAAGGACACATTAGGTGGAGAGTGGACAAAGTGTACAAGGGTAAACAGCAATTGAATTTCACAGTGGTCAGGTTCTCCAACAGACATTTTACAACCAAAGGCCCATCCAGTCCAGCATCGTGTTCTCCGAGTGGCCAGCTAGAGGCCCCAATGGAAAGCCCCCAATCAGGACCAGATTACAATAGCAACTCTCTCTACTTGTGATTCCTAGCTGCTGCTAACCAGAGTTGTACTGAATTTAAAAGAGAAGGGATAACCTAGTTATTGTGGCTAGTAGCCATTGATACCATTATCGTCCATGTGTCCATCTTTAGTCTCATTTAGAACAGGTCCACTGAAATCAATGGGCAGGAATAATTTAATTCAGGGATATCTGAATTAAAGTCTGCAGCAATGTCTGCACCAGTTGTTCTGGATTACAAGTACCATCAGCCCTAGCCAGCTTGATCAATATAGCCAGGGACAATCAGAATTCTAGGCCGAAGCATCTGAAGGACATTGCATTGGCTACCCCTGCCTTTGGTCCATTTATATCAACTGGCCTACTTTGAATATAACTTAGCTGGATACAACCCCATGAAAATAAAACAAAACAACTAAATCTAACACGATGATCGATAGATAGATAGATAGATAGATAGATAGATAGATAGATAGATAGATAGACAGACACATAGATAGATAGCTTATTGGAGACTTGCCATCAAGATCTTGGCCAATGGTTGGGGTATAAATAATAAAACTATTATTATTTTTTATTATTATCTACAACATCCTCCAATACCTTGTTCACCATCTACTAAATCATACAATATACTTTTAGAGTATATTTTTCCTTTTCATTTCCACCTCCAAGATTACCGAGAGGCCTTGAGATAAAATGAATTATAGCATACCTTACCAAGTGAAAAGAACTCGAGTTGAGTGTCTCCGTGCTGAGGGAATCTGGCGATGTTGCCGTGTCTGCTTGGGGTTTTTATCTATGTATCCTGAGACGATGATGAGTTTAATTTTCACAAGATTCTCATTAATTCCTCATAGCATTTTTCCTTGAGTCACTTCCAAGTAGTTTCAAGGAGTGATGTCATGATTCATAGCTCTTCTTCCTTGTTATTGATGTTGCACGCCATAGTTGGGCCATTTCCCTGGAAATTGCTATGGGTCCAGCGTTTCAAAAGTGGTTTTGGGTGTTGGTATTTCTAGAGTTTGATCTTCCCCAAAGCAGAATGGGCAAAGACTCTTGTCCTTTCCTGAGTGGCTGAAAGATTTTGAAGTGATAGGAAGCTGAGAGTTGTTAAAGGAGCTGAGAGATGTTAGGAGATCACTATTCCTGCAAAGCGCTACATTTTGCGGAGTGGTTTAACAAGCAATCTTTCTTCTCAGAGACACTGGGAACTGCAGCTTTATGAGGGGAATAGGGTTCTCCTAAGAACCTTCAACACCCTCAGCAAACTACAGCTCCCAGAATCCTTTGAGGGAAGACATGACTGTAACGTGGTATAATAGTGCCTTAAATATATGGTGTGTATGTAGCCTTAGATTCACCATGTTAGCTCCTAATTATATCCTTTATTCTTCTGAGTTTGGAATTATGTATATTTTACCATTTGTACTTTCTTTAATGATTGTTTGACCATAATAGATAGAATTATTATTCTGATGTGAGATTCTGTATAATTTACCTTCTTCTCACTAGTTCATCAGGTCATGCAGAGGGAAGACAGGTTATATACAAATATATTGCAGAGGTCATTAAATGTTTTGGACCAGCTAGTACATATCCCATTTTCAAATATAATCCATTTCATCCAATTTCTGTCCTACTCAGAGTAGGCCCAATGAGGAACATGACTTACTTAGGTCCATTAATTCCAGTGGATCTGAATACCTTCCGTACCTGATATTCTTTAAGTCCCTAGTGTTCCTCAACTGGGAAATTAGTTGACTTTTGATCTGTTCTGTTGAGGAAGGGACAAGGCTCATTGTGAAAACTGGGGAAGGAGATGAAGGCCTCATGAGGAGAGGTAGGGAGCTCAAACTCCAATCCGCTACTTGGGAATTCTAATAGAAATAATTTTTCTTCTATTGTTGCAGGGATGCCAATTATGCCTCTGGAATTAATGCTGAGAAATACAGCACAGATACAGTGACTACAATTGATTCAGAATCCCATAGTGCTTCCTGTTTGGTATGTTTGTTTTTCCAAATAGCATGTGGATGATTGGGAAAATAAATGACAAGTCGTACAGCATTTGTCAACTTTGCGAGTGTGTCAGAGTGGGTAGGCAAGTATAGCCAGAAGTAGACTTAGTCATACCCAAAGAGGGGTGATTTATTTCTGGCATCATAGATTGATACACACATTTCAGGTGTGTGTGTGTGTGTGTGTGTGTGTATGTGTGTGTGTGTGTGTGTGTGTGTGTGTGTGTGTGTGTGTATTCCTCTGTTTAGTATCCCCGCTGTGAAAGCTTCTCCCCACCCCTCAAAAGAAAATGAATTTACCACTTGAATGTTTTTACCTAGGGGGAGAGCAGGGGTAGCCACATGGAGGCAAACAGGCAGTCGTGTAGGACCAGAATTTATAAGAAGCATCTACCCAAACATTTTACTCTTCTTTGTTGTGGCTCCTGTCCTTCTTCCCTGAGTGAGACCAGCCATTACCTACGTGTTTGGGCAATGTGGGGAAACACACACTTATCTGGTCTGGCGAAGCTTCAGTGTAGTACATTTACAAAATAGGGATATGGCCATACATTTCTTGTGTGTGTCAGTGGGGGGTGTACTTATGTAAAATAATGGCCCATCCTGTCCAGCATCCTGCTCTCACAGTGCCCACCCAGATTCCTCTGGGAAACTCTCAAGCAGAACTGGAGCATGAGAGCACATTGGGCCATCTGCTTGGCCGCTGTGAGAACAGGCTGCTGGACCAGGTGAGCCAGTAGCCTGATCCTAGAGGGTGCTTCTTATGTTCTTTATCGGAAGCCCAGAAGCAGGACTTCATCACAACAACATCTCTCCTCACTTGGGATTCTCAGCAACTGGCATTCAGAGGTACATTGCATGCAATGGTGGAGGTAGATCATAGTCATTGTAGGGAGTAGCTCTTGGAAGCCTTATCCTCCAGGAATTTGTAAAATCCCCTTAAAATTTAGATTAGACAGATGTGTGTAGGAGAAGATCATCAGTAGCTGCTGACTGCCATGGCCATATGACCTTCAGCTTCAGAGGCAGCAGGTTTCTCTGCCTACCAGTTGCTGGTGAAGAAGAGTGGGATGGGGCTATTGACTTCATGCCTTGTATGTAGGCTTGCCAGAGGCATCTGACTGATTCCTAAGAATGTAAGGGAAATCTTCTGGATCAATTCCCATCAAGCCCAGCATGCTGTTCTTTCAGTGGCCAACACAATTCCCCTTGGGAAGCCTGAAAGCAGAAGCTCAACAGCACTCTCCAGCTTGCCTCAACTTACGTTCACATGGCATGTGGCATTCCAGAGTCTGTGTTGATTCAGCCCTGCTTAATGTCACTTCCAGGAATGTTTTGGCCGAAAAGCAACTTGCCAAGGGAGGACTCCATGTACGAGGTGAAAGATGAGGAAGAACAAACGGGGACATACTGTAGGGGTGAACAGCTAAAGAAATGAAAACACTGCTTGAAAAGCCTTGGCAGTTTCATGCTGGAATACACTTTGGGCATTTAATTAGAGCCTTGTAACAAGAAAATGCATCATACTTTCAGTTGAAGGCCTCAATGATGACACACAGTAGTTGGATCTCTTGCCTTTGAATGAATAAATGAATGAATGAATGAATGAATGAATGAATGAATGAATGAATGAATGAATAAACTTCTGCCATTGCAGAAAGTTGCAGTTTGGCTACAAAACCCCATCTTTGTTTATTATTATTTTGGCAATTCCCCCAAGTGCTCTTGATTTCTGTACTTGCAGAGAAACTTAGTATGCGGCTTCTTTTCCTAAGGTGCTACTGTACATCCATAAACTTTCTAACTGCTTAGGTGACACAGCTGGGACACAAAATCCTGGTAATGCAGTGGTTATGAAGGATCTTCTCTTTAACTATCCCAATTCTCCTGCTAAATATCACTATCCAAACACCTCTCCTTTCTCTGAATTTACTGCCAATTCTGTTTCCATCACAGTCTACTGTAAATGGTTCCTGCACTGGAAGGTAGGACTCGAACCAATGGCTTCAAGTTGCAAGAAATGAGATTCTGATTAAACATACAGTACAGGGAAAAACAGTTTCTGACAGTAAGAGTTTGTTGACAGTGGTTTATACTTGAGATAATATTTTATTCCCAGGCTAATTCTGCTTTTTTAAAGGTGCACTTTATATCTAACTTCCTTTCGTAATGCTTTCTTTTGAAATATTTAATACATTAATTTGCTGTTAATTACGTTTCTTTGAATGTGTATGTTATATCTTATTTTCTTCCGCAATCATTTATTCTGGATGGTTTGATATGATATTTCAATGTAAAACTATTTGATTTCTCCCCCTTCAAAATATAAAGCAATATAGAAATGAACTGAATGACCACAATTATTTTAATCTGCACTGATTGATTGAATTTAATGGTGCCAAGTACATCATGTCAATTAATCTCAGCTAGTCTGTCCAGAGCAGGACGTACAACCCCATTCCCACAAATTCAACTGTTCTAAATATCCCCATTTCCAATGATATTTCCTGATTTCTGATTCCGTGAATTTCTTCCAATCTACATTCTTCATCTCATGGCGCCTGGTGGCAGCACTTAGAATCTTCGGCAAGGGCTGCAGTCACTTTTGGGTAGCGACATCGGAGAGCAGAGGCTGGGGGAGGTGAAAGCGGGAGTTGCACCAGTGGAGATGGAGGCACAGCCCATGCGGGTTACTCCCTCGCAGCAGAGAGCGGGAGCGCAAGGGTTGCATTGGTCGATGCAGAAGGGTTGGTCGGAGCAGTGGATTGCTGGGCCTGGGATGGATATAGAGAACGCTGGTGGCTGAATGGTGACGGTGGAGGTAGGGCATTTACTGTAGCACTGGGGCTTTCCACAGGACATCTTTGCTGAATGGATCTGAAGAAACACATCAACATAACATTAGATCAGGTTAGTGGATCAGGTTAATGGCCCATCAAGTCCTACATCCTGTGCTCACAATGGCCAACCAGATGCCTCTTCCCTCCTGTCGTTTTCAGCAACTCTTATTCAGAAGGACCACCGCCTCCAGTTAAATGAACGCTGGTCAATGATTCTTGCAATCCCTGCCCATTGGTGTTCAGAACATCTGCTGCATTGTTTTTGACACATGATGAAAAGCTTGTTTATTTATATAGACAAACCTGCTACCATGGGTGGTTGCTCATGCCAGTCATATTCAAAGCACACCCATTCAAGTTAAGGAGCATGGCTAAGGCCCCATCAGTTGTATACATTTCAACCTGCAGATTTCTACTTAACACCAAAGTAACCTGGGATGTGGTTATTTGGTGAGAGTTTTTAGGAGACCTTTCTCCCCCTCACTGAGCTTCAGTTTTCAGGGTGATCTAACAGTCCCTCTTCCCCAGGGAAACTGGTGAGGGGAAAATGGGTGCCCCAACAATTCTAACCACTCCCAAAACACCACAGTTCCCAAGAGTCATTGTTTTTAATATGGTGTGACAGTGCTGTAACTGTACAATGCAGAAGGGGTCAGAAATATTAATGGGAATACTCTGAGTAGGATTTAGTTGACTACATTGCATTACATTACAAAGAATGCAGTATATTATGTTAAAAGTTGTTGACATGGGATATCTTCCCCCATGGCCTGGTTATTACTGAGTTATTCCTATTCATTACAGAGCAGTCTAGACCCCACTCACCAGTGAAACCACCTGAATTATTATTATTGCCTCTCTGCCCACCCTTCCATTCAGCTATACCCAAACTCTGCTGAGCCCTGGCTCTCTGTGGGCACCTACACCAACCAGAAGCTTAACATAATCTGCATAGCAGCCGCATTTAGTGCTCTACCACTTTACTACTTTAAGCAGTCATGGCTTCCCCCATGGTAGTTTGTTACTGGGTGCAGAGAGTTCTTAGGAGCCTAACTTCCTCTCACAGAGCTTCAATTTTCAGAGTGATTTAAAAATCAATTCCTATTCCTAGAAAACTCTGAGGGGGAAATAGGTACTCTACTGAAGCTAAACACTCCAAAGAACTATGGTTCCCAAGATTTATTATTTTTAATTTAGAGTCATTCATTGATTCAACAATCAATTCCTCTTCCCAGGGAACCTGAGGAGGAAATGGGCCCCCTAGTAACTCTAAGTACCTTTTTAAACTCCACATTCTCAATATTCATCAAATTTAAATTTGGTACGATATTGCTTACATTGTTGGGATGTTCATAGATATTCCAGAGTACAGAATAAATAATCCTCTTGAACTCCTGCCTCCTCTGAGCTCAGTATATATACGAAAATCTACTTTCCATAAAAAAGCTGTTGGAATTCAAAGATTTTGAACATTCTGTAATGTTTCTTAACCAAACTTACCTGATTCTTCAATGAAGAGGACTCAACTGGTGCGTCTCAGTGTTGAGGAAAGCTGATGGTGTCTCCTTGCATCCCAGGGCTTTTTATACCATTCATTTTCAGTAGGTTCTAATTAACTGCTAGCATCATGTCCCATCATAAAATTTCCCGTTTGTCCCAAAGTGTAATTTCACTCCGCATACTCATTTGTTCCACCTCGTGTCTCACCCCATAGGCGGGATCCTCCCTGCGGAAATTGCAAGGGTCCAAATGTTTTCAAACGTGACTTTGGGTGCAACTGAGCTAAAGCAGTCCAATTTCATAGTCTCAAGGAATTATAGGATTTTAAAGTTGGAGGGGACCCCAAAGGTCTTCTAATCCAACATTCTGCAATGCAAAAATATGTGCGTGGCCTGTATGGGGATCAAACCCATGACATTGGGGCTACTGAACTATAGTAGCCTTCCTAGCTGCAGAGCCCAATTTCATAGGATCTTAGAGTTTTAGAGTTTGAGGAGACCCCAAGACTCATCTTGTCCAACACCGTGCAATGCAGGAATAGGCAGGTGACACTTATGGGGATCAAACCCATGACATTGGCGCTATCAGCACTGCACTCTAATCAAGCGAGATGGGATGCTAATAGCTTCCCAACATCATCTTTGCCATTACTGGTGTAAATGGGAGAGTTCCACCAAATAAGGTGAATTTCTGCATGTTCATAGCTGGTCCTACCCTTAGGCAAAGTGAGATGTCTTGCTCAGGTGGTTGAGGCAGGGGACCCCAGCAATTTTTGGAGGGAGGATCCTGAATGGAAGCTGAAACACCGGGCAGAAAAGCTAGTCCTACCCCTAAGCAGAGGGAGGTGTGTGGCTCAGGTGGTTGAGGCAGGGGATACATCAGTGGAGCATGATGTTGGAGGTTAGAGCAATGCAGTGCCAGCTGGCCTGTCTCATGCCAACCCATGGTTGTGGTGGAAGACATCCCATCATTGTGAATGGGCATATATCTTTATTTTGGGCCACTTGCATACTTCTGCATTGCAGGGTTCTGGACTCGATGAGCTTTGGGGTCCTTTCCAACTGAATGATTCTATGAAATTGGGCTGTTGAGCTAGGAAGGCTGTTTTAGCTCAGTATTCTCTGAAGTCAGGTTTGCAAGCATTTGGACCCTAGCAATTTCCGGAGGGAGGATCCTGCCTATGGGATTAAACACCAGGCAGGACAAATGAGTACGGATGGTGAAATCACACCTTGGAACAGGATGGATATTATATCATAGGACATGATGCTAGCAGTTAATTGGGACCGGTTTTGGCTAGCAGTTAATTGGGACCGGTTTTGGCAGGGAAGGGCGGGATATAAATAAAAGTTTATTATTATTATTATTGTTATTATTATTATTATTCTGGAAATGAATGGTATAAAAAGCCCTGAAATGCCAGAAAACACCATCAGCCTCCGTCAACACTGAAACGCTCCAGTTGAGTCCTGCTCTTTGAAGAATCGGGTAAGTTTAACCAAGATGCATCCCATAGGATCCTGCCTATGGGATTAAACACCAGGCAGGACAAATGAGTACGGATGGTTAAATCACACCTTGGAACAGGATGGATATTATATTATAGGACATGATGCTAGCAGTTAATTGGGATCTTCTGGAAAGGAATGGTATAAAAAGCCCTGAAATGCCAGGAGAAACCATCAGCCTCCCTCAACACTGAGACACTCCAGTTGAGTCCTGTTCTTTGAAGAATCAGGTAAGTTTATCCAAGATACATTCTAGCATATTCAGAATCTTTGAATTCCAACAGCATTTGGGGATAAATCACTGGATGCTGATTTTCTAGACGGTTCTTCTGCGGAATGCTGCAAGATGGAAAGTGGTGGTAGGACCCAGGAGGGACAGGTGAAGATATATGCTGAGGTCAAAGCAGGCAGGGATTCAACAGGATAACTTTGTTTTAAAGGACAAAGGGATCTACATTTTAATGTACTGCTTTTAATGTATCCATGCTCAATCCCTGCAGTTTTCTGGGGAGTCCCTTTAAGGAATCCCCTATGACTTGGATACACGGGTCAAATCCACCCAGAGCCATGTGTTCAATATTACGGGAACAATTATGGTGAACTCCCTTCCAATGGAGGTCAGAACGACCTCCCTCATTGTTGAACTTCCAGCATCTACTGAAGACTTTTTAAAAATTCTTAATAATAATAACAGAATTTTAAAAAGTGTTTAGTCTATTTTATTGTAGTCAGATTTTATAGCTTTTACTTTTTCTATTATGTATTTCTTGGACACCACTTGGAGATGATTGTAGTGAAACAAAATACAAATATTTCAAATCAATAATAATGAAAAATATCATAACGTAAAGTATTTTTGTATCTGTTTACATTTTAAAAAAATAAATAAAAGCTGCATGTTAATTGCATTCATGCAGAAGACTAGTTTGGCCCTGAATCTATTGCTCCAAATGCCTTCTGGGATGTCCATGGACATTCCAACATCGCTAGGGGAAGGACCACAGAATGTAGCTGTTATAGAGGTTATGTTAGGCTTCTGGTTGGTGTTGGTGCCCACAGAGAGCCAGGGGACACCTGAGATTGAGTACTGTTGAGTGGAAGGGAGGGCAGAAATTCAAGAATATTGGTTCAGGAAGTTTAGTAAATGGGTGGGGTTCACACTGTCTTGGGATGAGTAGCAATAACTCAGTAATAACCAGGTCATTGAAAGAAGGTATCCCATGACGATCCCATAATGAACAATGCAAACTGTTCATTGCAAAGTAATTAAATTCATTCAACTAAATCCTATTCATATTAGTTCCAATGAAATTATCTGAGCCTAAGTAACAACTCTTCAGCACTATACAGTTATAGCACTATAATACCACGTGAAAAATAAGGAAACTTGTGAACTCTACTTTTTTTAGGTGCTTAGAGTTAATAGGGGGCTCATTTTCCCCTGACAGCGTTTCTTGGGAAGAGGAATTGATAGTTAAATCACTTTCAATATTGCAGCACTGTACGGGGAAGAGAAGGCTCCTAAGAACTCTCAGAACCTGATTACAAACTAGCATTTCCCAGGATCCTTTGAGGGAAGCCATGACTATTTGAAGTAAAAAAGATATTGTGCTTGGGCCCTTCTTGTGGGGTACAAATAGGCGCATCTGGTTGGCCACTGCAAGAACTGGATGCAGGACTAGATGTGGGACTAGATAGGCCATTATCCTATCAGCAGGCTCTTCTTACATTCTTTTAATGCTTTTCTTTAGATCCATTCATCAAAGATGTCTTGTGGAAAGACCCAGTGCTATGGCAAATGCCCTACCTCCACCATCACCATTCAGCCACCACCGTTCACTATATCCGTTCCGGGCCCAGCTCTCCACTGTTCTGACCAGCCTAACTGCGTCGAGCAATGCAACCCTTGTGCTCCCGCTCTGTGCTGCGAGGGAATTGCCAGTGTGGGCTGTGCCCCCATCTCCCAGAGCCTTTGTCCTCCGCCGTCGCTACCCAGAAGTGACTGCAGCCCTTGCCGAAGATTCTAAGGACCCTCAACTCAGGCACAGAATGAACATTCGAAGACGACTATGGAAAAAAAATCAGAAAATGGCATTCAGAATTGGGACGTTCAGAATTTCTGAGTTTGTCGGCATAAGTTCAAATCTATCCAATCCTAGTCCTAACCAGAACAGACCAGCTGATATTATTTTCAGTTTCTGAATCATCCAAGGTTCCACCCAATCTGAAAAGCACTATTGTGTGCCATTTCCTTTTAAAAAAGGAACAAAAAACCCCAACAAATTATGTAGCTCAGTCACTTGGTGATATTTGATGAACATCATACCGCTGTGATGGACTTCTCATATGTTTCCCAATCTTTTGGCTGCAATCTTTTGCTTTCTCTTTAGTAATATTTGCATTTAAGTAACCTCCATGTCTGGATTGGCATTTGGGTGCCACCTGGAACTTTGGAAAGGTTCCTTGCTTCTGCTTCTCAATGATAGTAATAAAATTTCCTATTGTATCAACACCTGCAGTTTCCTAGGAGTGTCATTTGATCTTTCTCGTTTCCATCTCAGATAGTGTTCCACTGGGGAAAATGAATAAACCACAATGCAGAACAGCAATACCAGGAACATGGGAACTCCGTCATATTGAGACCACTGGTCTATCTAGCTGAGCATTGTCTACAACAGGCATCCCCAATCTGTGGCCCTCCAGATGTTTTGGCCTACAACTCCCATGATCCCTAGCTGACAGGACCAGTGGTCAGGGATGATGGGAATTGTAGTACAAAACATCTGGTGGAACAAAGTTTGGGGATGCCTGGTCTACACTGGGTGGCAGAAGCTCTCCAGGGTTTTAAGGAGGGGACATTCCAAGTTAGGGATAGAACCTGGGAACTTTTGCATTGGATCTACCACTGAGCTATGACCCTTTCCTAAAAAGTAAAATAAGATTCTAATTCTCTTGGTTCTGGATTTAAGGCTGATTTAAGTGACATCATGCGAAGGGGAAGCTGTTTTTTTTTTCTGATGAAAGTAGGGATGTCCTATTTAATAATAGTAATAGTAATAGTAATAGTAATAGTAATAGTAATAGTAATAGTAATAGTAATAGTAATAGTAATAGTAATAGTAATAGTAATACCCCACCCATCTGACTGGGTTCCCCCAGCCACACTGTGTGGCTTTCAACATTAATAAAAACATAATAAAACATTATACCTTAAAAAAAAACTTCCCGAGACAGGGCTGCCTTAAGATGTCTTGTAAAGATTGCATAGTTACTTGTCTCCTTGGCTTGGTGGTCTCTTAACTCCATACGCTCAAACTAGAGTTTGTTTTTCCATCTGGAACTCACTGGAACTCAGTTCCGGCACCTCTCAGGTGGGAGCCATTTTCATTCAAAGGGAAAAAGAAAGGGTGCTGATGGTGAGTTCCAGCACCTCTTTTTCTAGAAAACTAGCACTGCCTTCATCTTTTCTCTGATGAATATAGGGATGTCCTAAGGAAAAGGGGGACATTCCGGGATCAAATCTGAAACCAGGGTGGCTTCTGTAAATCTGGGGTTGTCCCTGGAAAATAGGGACACTTGGAGGGTCTACATTTAGAATTTTAAACTGCATGATTAAAAAAACAAAAACAAAATAAAACCAAGTCCTTGCCTCCTTGCTTATGAAGCCTTTCCAACATACGGTACACATTCCCAAATATGTGGCAGTGTTCCTGGGAACTCACATCCCTTCCTTCCTGAAATGATTTTGGCCACTTTGTTGCCATTCCAGATTCATCCCTTTTCCAAACATGCATGGTCCTCGTCACACCCTTTTCCATACCACCAACAACCCACCCTAATAAATGATCTCTCAATTAAGGCAACCCCAGTTTTTTGTCATAAGTGATTTCTGATGAATACAAAAAATATTGAGTCAATATCAGAAAGAGACCACAGCTGAGCTATTCCTAGATTAGCCTATGATATGATTGCTATTTCTATTAAGCCAATGGGATCATATTTTGTCTAATAAGGGATCATAATAGGGCAGGTGTTGCCGAACTACATTTCCCATCATCCCTAGCCTTTGTCCATGCTTTCTACAGCGGATGGGAGTTGTAGTTTAGCAACAATTGCAGAAGCAAAGATTCCCCAGCATTGTTTTAGAGTTTCCAATGGGGCAGAGGATGGTGATGAAATAAGTAACGAGTTCAACCCATTGACTTATTTCCAGGAAATATCCATTCATCTCAGCTTATTTTTTTTAAAAAAAAACTTAAGCATTTTGGCAGCTTTGGGAAAGTGCCAAAGGTGTTCATTGAGATTTATTTACTCTCAGATACACTTGCAAATTACAACATTTACAGCCCTGGATCCTTCAACTCGTATTGTTTCAACGTGGCTCCTCAAGTTTCATTGTTGATCATGTTTCTCCAACCCAGATAAATTTAACTGCTTGATAGCCCTAGAGAGCATTCCCCCCCTTTAAAAATTGATACTAGCATTTGCTTTTTCATTGAAAATATGTGCATGCTACCGAAAGCTCTCTAAAGGCAGCTTCTAAATAGCACTGCTACTAATACCAGATACAAACATCACTGCTCCAGAGAAACATGTTGTCTCAATTTTAATAGTATTATAGAACAATCCCCTCCTCATATCAGAGAGTTTTTATCAGTTTTATTGTAAGTGCTGCAACTGGATTTCTTGTGGACTGTGCCAATCCTGAATGTACTGGGTATGTGATAGTTATACTCATTTTGCCTCCAGCAAGTAAAAGCTCTGCTGGATGAAGAACAGTTGCCTCTGGTCTATTTTTTGGGAATCTCTGCTACGTGTTTCAGTTTTTTCCTCCACAACGTATGTCAGGGTATAAATATGATTATAAGAAAATATATTTATACCCTGCCCATCTTATAATAAATATATTATAAGATGGGTAGGGTATGTATGTATGTATGTATGTATGTATGTATGTATGTATGTGTGTGTGTATAATTGTCCAAGGCTGTTGAAGCTGTCCCCCATGGCTTGGAAGCACAGCTCACATCCATTTGTATGTTTACTCACTTTCCCAGTGAAACTCCATCTGGGATGTAAACAGAAGAGATTAAAATAAACTACCAGGAAAATGTGAAGGTTGATGAAATAGGAAGATTTTATTGTTATCATTCAGAAGCAGAAGAAAGGAACCCTCTACAGTCTGAAGTTTCAGGTCGCACTCAAATGCAAATCCAGACATGGAGGTTACTAAAATGCAAGCATTACTAATAATGGAAGGGGGGCAGGGGACAGATTGCCACCAAAACATGGGACAACATACTGCAATATCCTCAGAGGTGTGTGATGATGGTGATCAAACATATTCAAGTTACTGATTACATATGGGTTTGTTTGGTTGGTTGGTTGGTTTTGGAAATAACATACCAAGGGGACTTTCAAATTGGGTAGAATCTCAGTTGTTCCTGACGGTAGATGTTTGGGGTGAAAATTAACCACTGGCTTAGCAACATATGAGTTGCACATATGGTGCATGGAGTTCTAGAATCCATGGATTGTACCCAACAAAATTTTATGCACACTTTCAAGAAACAGTTGAAGAGAGGTAGGAATTCCCTGAAGGATAAATGGGTCTTTACCAAGAGTGTCCACTAGTTAGGAATATAATCTTTTTTTTTTAAAAAAAAAATGTATTCTTTCTGATTTAAAGGACAATTAATACATTTATACTACTACTACTATTATTACTGTATTTCTGAACTGAGCGGACCCATTGAACGTAATAGTGCCAAGTACATAATGACAATTAATTTCAGTTGGCCTATTCTGTGGGTTTGGATAGCTCAGTTGGTAGAGCATGAGAATCTTAATCCAAGGACTGTCGTTTCGAGCACAATGTTGGGTGAGAGATTCTTGCATTGCAGGAGCTTGGACTATGTGACCCAAATGGCCCTTCCAACTACAATTCTATGATGCTATGAGCAGGACTAAGATTGGATAACATTCAACTTCATGCATACAAGTCGAACAATTCTGAATATCTCAGTTCTGAATGCCATTTCCTGATTTCTTTTTCCATGTTCTTCTTTGAATGTTCATTCCGCATGTCATGGTGCCTGGGGTGGTGGTGCTTAGAACCTGCGGCAAGGACTGCAGTCACTTCTGGGTAGCGACAGTGGAGAGCAGAGGCTGGGGGCACATCCCATGCGGGTTATTCCCTCGCCGCACAGAGCGGGAGCGCAAGGGTTGCATTGGTCGATGCAGAAGGGTTCGTCAGAGCAGTGGATTGCTGGGCCTGGGATGGATATAGAGAACGCTGGTGGCTGAATAGTGACGGTGGAGGTAGGGCATTTACTGTAACACTGGGGCTTTCCACAGGACATCTTTGCTGAATGGATCTGAAGAAACACATTAAAATAACATTAGATCAGGTTAGTGGATCAGGTTAATGGCCCCTCTAGTCCTACATCCTGTGCTCACAATGGCCAACCAGATGCCTCTTCCCTCCTGTCGTTTGCAGCAACTCTTATTAAGAAGGACCACCGCCTCCAGTTAAATAAACACTGGTCAATGATTCTTGCAATCCCTGCCCATTGGTGTTCAGAACATCTGCTGCATTGTTTTTGCCACATGATGAAAAGCTTTTTTATTTATATAGACAAACCTACTACCATGGGTGGTTGCTCATGCCAGTCATATTCAAAGCACACCCATTCAAGTTAAGGAGCATGGCTAAGGCCCCATCAGTTGTATGCATTTCAACCTGCAGATTTCTACTTAACACCAATTTAACCTGGGAAATGGTTATTTGGTGAGAGTTTTTAGGAGACCTTTCTCCCCCTCACTGAGCTTCAGTTTTCAGGGTGATTTAACAAGCAGTCCCTCTTCCCCAGGGAACCTGGTGAGGGGAAAATGGGTGCCCCAACAATTCTAACCACTCCAAAAACTCTACAGTTCCCAAGAGTCACTTTAATGTGTCTAATTTAGAGTCATTCTTTGATTCAACAATCAATTCCTCTTCCCAGGGAACCTGAGGAGGAAATGGGCCCCCTAGTAACTCTAAGTCCCTTTTAAACACCACATTCTCAATATTCATCAAATTTAAATTTGGTACGATATTGCTTACATTGTTGGGATGTGCATAAACATTCCAGAGTACAGAATAAACAATCCTGACCCCCCCCCAACACTGTTGAACCCCTGGCTCCTCTGAGCTCAATATATACAGTGGTCCCTCGACTTACGAAGGTAATGCGTTCCGAAGGGACCACCGTACGTCAAAATAATCATAAGTCGAGTCCCCATAGGAATGCATTGGGAGAAAAAATTCGTACGTCGAAAAAACCTCCATCTAAACTTCGTAAGTCAAGGAAACCCTATCTAAAACGGCTGTGACTTCCTTTCAAAAGTCGAAAAAAATCGTAGCCGCACGGTCCCTTTGATCCCTCACAACTCGAAAAACACGGAAGTCGGGTCACTCGTAAGTCGAGGGACCACTGTATACGAAAATCTACTTTTCCCCAAAAATCTCTTGGAATTCAAAGATTTTGAACATTCTATAATGTTTCTTAACCAAACTTACCTGATTCTTCAATGAAGAGGACTCAACTGGTGCGTCTCAGTGTTGAGGAGAGCTGATGGTGTCTCCTTGCATCCCAGGGCTTTTTATACCGTTCCTTTTCAGAAGGTTCTAATTAACTGCTAGCATCATGTCCCATCATACAATATCCAGGTTGTCCCAAAGTGTGACTTCACTCCGCATACTCATTTGTTCCACCTAGTGTTTCACCCCATAGACGGGATCCTCCCTGCGGAAATTGCTAGGGTCCAAATGTTTGCAAACGTGACTTTGGGTGCAACTGAGCTAAAGCAGCCCAATTTCACAGACTCAAGGAATTATAGGATTTTAAAGTTGGAGGAGACCCCAAAAGTCTTCTAATCCAACATTCTGCAATGCAAAAATATGCGCGTGGCCTGTATGGGTATCAAACTCTTGACATTGGGGCTATCAGCACTGCACTCTAATCAACCGAGATGGGATGTAAAAAGCTTCCCAACATCATCTTTGCCATTACTTGTGTCAATGGGGGAGTTCCACCAAAGAAGGTGAATTTCTGCATGTTCATAGCTGGTCCTACCCTTAGGCAAAGTGAGGTGTCTTGCTCAGGTGGTTGAGGCAGGGGACCCCAGCAATTTTTGGAGGGAGGATCCTGAATGGAACCTGAAACACCGGGCAGAACAGCTGGTCCTACCCCTAAGCAGAGGCAGGTGTCTGGCTCAGGTGGTTGAGGCAGGGGATACGTAGGTGGAGTATGCTG
This sequence comes from Darevskia nairensis, assembly GCA_034642065.1. NCBI lineage: Eukaryota > Metazoa > Chordata > Lepidosauria > Squamata > Lacertidae > Darevskia > Darevskia nairensis. The sequence goes on from JAWWNI010000425.1 coordinate 581,382, forward strand.
TTGGAGGTTAGAGCAATGCAGTGCCATCTGGCCTGTCTCATGCCAATTCGTGGCTGTGGTGGGAGACATCCCATCACTGTGAATGGGCATATATCTTTATTTTGGGTCACTTGCATACTCCTGCACTGCAGGGTTTTGGACTAGATGAGCCTTGGGGTCCTTTCCAACTGGATGATTCTATGAAATTGGGCTGTTGAGCTAGGAAGGCTGCTTTAGCTCAGTATTCTTTAAAGTCAGGTTTGCAAGCATTTGGACCCGAGCAATTTCCGGAGGGAGGATCCTGCCTATGGGATTAAACACCAGGCAGGACAAATGAGTACGGATGGTTAAATCACACCTTGGAACAGGATGGATATTATATTATAGGACATGATGCTAGCAGTTAATTGGGATCTTCTGGAAAGGAATGGTATAAAAAGCCCTGAAATGCCAGGAGAAACCATCAGCCTCCCTCAACACTGAGACACTCCAGTTGAGTCCTGTTCTTTGAAGAATCAGGTAAGTTTATCCAAGATACATTCTAGCATATTCAGAATATTTGAATTCCAAAAACATTTGGGGATAAATCACTGGATGCTGATTTTCTAGACAGTTCTTCTGCGGAATGCTGCAAGATGGAAAGTGGTGGTAGGACCCAGGAGGGACAGGTGAAGATATATGCTGAGGTCAAAGCAGGCAGGGATTCAACAGGATTACTTTGTTTTAGAAGACAAGGGGATTTAGATTTTAATGTACTGCTTTTAATGTATCCATGCTCAATCGCTGCAGTTTTCTGGGGAGTCCCTTTAAGGAATCCCCTATGACTTGGATACACAGGTCAAATCCACCCAGAGCCATGTGTTCAATATTACGGGAACAATTCTTTTGAACTCCCTTCCAATGGAGGTCAGAACGACCTCCCTCATTGTTGAACTTCCAGCATCTACTGAAGACTTTTAAAAAATTCTTAATAATAATAATAATAATAATAATAATAATAATAACAGAATTTTAAAAAGTGTTTAGTATATTTTATTGTAGTCTGATTTTATAGCTTTTACTTTTTCTATTATGTATTTCTTGGACACCACTTGGAGATGATTGTAGTGAAACAGAATACAAATAGTTCAAATCAATAATAATGAAAAATAGCATAATGCAAAGTATTTTTGTATCTATTTACATTTTTAAGAAATATATATAAGCTGCATGTTAATTGCATTCATACAGAATACTAGTTTGGCCCCCAATCTATTGCTCCAAATGCCTTCTGGGATGTCCATGGACATTCCAACATTGCAAAGGGAAGGACCACAGAATGTAGCTGTTATAGAGGTTATGTTAGGCTTCTGGTTGGTGTTGGTGCCCACAGAGAGCCAGGGGACACCTGAGATTGAGTACTGTTGAGTGGAAGGGAGGGCAGAAATTCAAGAATATTGGTTCAGGTAGTTTAGTAAATGGGTGGGGTTCACACTGTCTTGGGATGAGTAGCAATAACTCAGTAATAACCAGGTCATTGAAAGAAGGTATCCCATGACGATCCCATAATGAACAATGCAAACTGTTCATTGCAAAGTAATTAAATTCATTCAACTAAATCCTATTCATATTAGTTCCAATGAAATTATCTGAGCCTAAGTAACAACTCTTCAGCACTATACAGTTATAGCACTATAATACCACGTGAAAAATAAGGAAACTTGTGAACTCTACTTTTTTTAGGTGCTTAGAGTTAATAGGGGGCTCATTTTCCCCTGACAGCGTTTCTTGGGAAGAGGAATTGATAGTTAAATCACTTTTAATATTGCAGCACTGTACGGGGAAGAGAGAGCTCCTAAGAACTCTCAGAACCTGATTACAAACTAGCATTTCCCATGATCCTTTGAGGGAAGCCATGACTATTTGAAGTAAAAAAGATATTGTGCTTGGGCCCTTCTTGTGGGGTACAAATAGGCGCATCTGGTTGGCCACTGCAAGAACTGGATGCAGGACTAGATGTGGGACTAGATAGGCCATTATCCTATCAGCAGGCTCTTCTTACATTCTTTTAATGCTTTTCTTTAGATCCATTCATCAAAGATGTCTTGTGGAAAGACCCAGTGCTATGGCAAATGCCCTACCTCCACCGTCACCATTCAGCCACCACCGTTCACTATATCCGTTCCGGGCCCAGCTCTCCACTGTTCTGACCAGCCTAACTGCGTCGAGCAATGCAACCCTTGCGTTCCCACTCTGTGCTGCGAGGGAATTGCCAGTGTGGGCTGTGCCCCCATCTCCCAGAGCCTTTCTCCTCCGCCGTCGCTACCCAGAAGTGACTGCAGCCCTTGCCGAAGATTCTAAGGACCCTCAACTCAGGCACAGAATGAACATTCGAAGACGACTATGGAAAAAAAATCAGAAAATGGCATTCATAATTGGGACGTTCAGAATTTCTGAGTTTGTCGGCATAAGTTCAAATCTATCCAATCCTAGTCCTAACCAGAACAGACCAGCTGATATTATTTTCAGTTTCTGAATCATCCAAGGTTCCACCCAATCTGAAAAGCACTATTGTGTGCCATTTCCTTTTAAAAAAGGAACAAAAACCCCCAACAAATTATGTAGCTCAGTCACTTGGTGATATTTGATGAACATCATACCGCTGTGATGGACTTCTCATATGTTTCCCAATCTTTTGGCTGAAATCTTTTGCTTTCTCTTTAGTAATATTTGCATTTAAGTAACCTCCATGTCTGGATTGGCATTTGGGTACCACCTGGAACTTTGGAAAGGTTCCTTGCTTCTGCTTCTCAATGATAGTAATAAAATTTCCTATTGTATCAACACCTGCAGTTTCCTAGGAGTGTCATTTGATCTTTCTCGTTTCCATCTCAGATAGTGTTCCACTGGGGAAAATGAATAAACCACAATGCAGAACAGCAATACCAGGAACATGGGAACTTCGTCATATTGAGTCAGACCACTGGTCCATCTAGCTGAGCATTGTCTACACCAGGCATCCCCAATCTGTGGCCCTCCAGATGTTTTGGCCTACAACTTCCATGATCCCTAGCTGACCGGACCAGTGGTCAGGGATGATGGGAATTGTAGTACAAACCATCTGGTGAGCCGAAGTTTGGGGATGCCTGGTCTACACTGGGTGGCAGAAGCTCTCCAGGGTTTTAAGGAGGGGACATTCCAAGTTGGGATAGAACCTGGGAACTTTTGCATTGGATCTACCACTGAGCTATGACCCTTTCCTAAAAAGTAAAATAAGATTCTAATTCTCTTGGTTCTGGATTTAAGGCTGATTTAAGTGACATCATGCGAAGGGGAAGCTGTTTTTTTTTCTGATGAAAGTAGGGATGTCCTATTTAATAATAGTAATAGTAATACCCCACCCATCTGACTGGGTTGCCCCAGCCTCACTGTGTGGCTTTCAACATTAATAAAAACATAATAAAACATTAAACCTTAAAAAAAACTTCCCGAGACAGGGCTGCCTTAAGATGTCTTGTAAAGATTGCATAGTTACTTGTCTCCTTGGCTTGGTGGTCTCTTAACTCCATACCCTCAAACTAAAGTTTGTTTTTCCATCTGGAACTCACTGGAACTCAGTTCCGGCACCTCTCAGGTGGGAGCCATTTTCATTTAAAGGGAAAAAGGAAGGGTGCTGATGGTGAGTTCCAGCACATCTTTTTCTAGAAAAATAGCACTGCCTTCATCTTTTCTCTGATGAATATAGGGATGTCCTAAGGAAAAGGGGGACATTCCGGGATCAAATCTGAAAGCAGGGTGGCTTCTGTAAATCTGGGGTTGTCCCTGGAAAATAGGGACACTTGGAGGGTCTGCATTTAGAATTTTAAACTGCATGATTAAAAAAACAAAAACAAAATAAAACCAAGTCCTTGCCTCCTTGCTTATGAAGCCTTTCCAACATACGGTACACATTCCCAAATATGTGGCAGTGTTCCTGGGAACTCACATCCCTTCCTTCCTGAAATGATTTTGGCCACTTTGTTGCCATTCCAGATTCATCCCTTTTCCAAACATGCATGGTCCTCATCACACCCTTTTCCATACCACCAACAACCCACCCTAATAAATGATCTCTCAATTAAGGCAACCCCAGTTTTTTGTCATAAGTGATTTCTGATGAATACAAAAAATATTGAGTCAATATCAGAAAGAGACCACAGCTGAGCTATTCCTAGATTAGCCTATGATATGATTGCTATTTCTATTAAGCCAAGGGATCATATTTTGTTTAATAAGGGATCATAATAGGGCAGGTGTTGCTGAACTACATTTCCCACCATCCCTAGCCTTTGTCCATGCTTGCTACAGTGGATGGGAGTTGTAGTTTAGCCACAATTGCAGAAGCAAAGATTCCCCAGCATTGTTTTAAAGTTTCCAATGGGGCAGAGGATGGTGATGAAATAAGTAACGAGTTCAACCCATTGACTTATTTCCAGGAAATATCCATTCATCTCAGCTTATTTTTTTTAAAAAAAAATCTTAAGCATTTTGGCAGCTTTGGGAAAGTGCCAAAGGTGTTCATTGAGATTTATTTACTCTCAGATACACTTGCAAATTACATTTACAGCCCTGGATCCTTCAACTCGTATTGTTTCAACGTGGCTCCTAAAGTTTCATTGTTGATCATGTTTCTCCAACCCAGATAAATTTAAATGATTGATAGCCCTAGAGAGCATTCCCCCCCTTTAAAAATTGATCCTAGCATTTGCTTTTTCATTGAAAATATGTGCATGCTTCCGAAAGCTCTCTAAAGGCAGTTTCCAAATAGCACTGCTACTAATACCAGATACAAACATCACTGCTCCAGAGAAACATGTTGTCTCAATTTTAATAGTATTATAGAACAATCCCCTCCTCATATCAGAGAGTTTTTATCAGTTTTATTGTAAGTGCTGCAACTGGATTTCTTGTGGACTGTGCCAATCCTGAATGTACTGGGTATGTGATAGTTATACTCATTTTGCCTCCAGCAAGTAAAAGCTCTGCTGGATGAAGAACAGTTGCCTCTGGTCTATTTTTGGGGAATCTCTGCTACGTGTTTCAGTTTTTTCCTCCACAACGTATGTCAGGGTATAAATATGATTATAAGAAAATATATTTATACCCTGCCCATCTTATAATAAATATATTATAAGATGGGTAGGGTATGTATGTATGTATGTATGTATGTATGTGTGTGTATAATTGTCCAAGGCTGTTGAAGCTGTCCCCCATGGCTTGGAAGCACAGCTCACATCCATTTGTATGTTTACTCACTTTCCCAGTGAAACTCCATCTGGGATGTAAACAGAAGAGATGAAAATAAACTACCAGGAAAATGTGAAGGTTGATGAAATAGGAAGATTTTATTGTTATCATTCAGAAGCAGAAGAAAGGAACCCTCTACAGTCTGAAGTTTCAGGTCGCACTCAAATGCAAATCCAGACATGGAGGTTACTAAAATGCAAGCATTACTAATAATGGAAGGGGGGCAGGGGACAGATTGCCACCAAAACATGGGACAACATACTGCAATATCCTCAGAGGTGTGTGATGATGGTGATCAAACATATTCAAGTAACTGATTACATATGGGTTTGTTTGGTTGGTTGGTTGGTTTTGGAAATAACATACCAAGGGGACTTTCAAATTGGGTAGAATCTCAGTTTTTCCTGACGGTAGATGTTTGGGGTGAAAATTAACCACTGGCTTAGCAACATATGAGTTGCACATATGGTGCATGGAGTTCTAGAATCCATGGATTGTACCCAACAAAATTTTATGCACACTTTCAAGAAACAGTTGAAGAGAGGTAGGAATTCCCTGAAGGATAAATGGGTCTTTACCAAGAGTGTCCACTAGTTAGGAATATAATCTTTTTTTTTTTTTTTAAATGTATTCTTTCTGATTAAAAGGACAATTAATACATTTATACTACTACTACTATTATTACTGTATTTCTGAACTGAGCGGACCCATTGAACGTAATAGTGCCAAGTACATAATGACAATTAATTTCAGTTGGCCTATTCTGTGGGTTTGGATAGTTCAGTTGGTAGAGCATGAGAATCTTAATCCAAGGACTGTCGTTTCGAGCACAATGTTGTGTGAGAGATTCTTGCATTGCAGGAGCTTGGACTATGTGACCCAAGTGGCCCTTCCAACTACAATTCTATGATGCTATGAGCAGGACTAAGATTGGATAACATTCAACTTCATGCATACAAGTCGAACAATTCTGAATATCTCAGTTCTGAATGCCATTTCCTGATTTCTTTTTCCATGTTCTTCTTTGAATGTTCATTCCGCATGTCATGGTGCCTGGGGTGGTGGTGCTTAGAACCTGCGGCAAGGACTGCAGTCACTTCTGGGTAGCGACAGTGGAGAGCAGAGGCTGGGGGCACATCCCATGCGGGTTATTCCCTCGCCGCACAGAGCGGGAGCGCAAGGGTTGCATTGGTCGATGCAGAAGGGTTCGTCAGAGCAGTGGATTGCTGGGCCTGGGATGGATATAGAGAACGCTGGTGGCTGAATGGTGACGGTGGAGGTAGGGCATTTACTGTAGCACTGGGGCTTTCCACAGGACATCTTTGCTGACTGGATCTGAAGAAACACATTAAAATAACATTAGATCAGGTTAGTGGATCAGGTTAATGGCCCCTCTAGTCCTATATCCTTTGCTCGCAGTGACCAACCAGATGCCTCTTCCCTCCTGTCGTTTTCAGCAACTCTTATTAAGAAGGACCACCACCTCCAGTTAAATGAACACTGGTCAATGATTCTTGCAATCCCTGCCCATTGGTGTTCAGAACATCTGCTGCATTGTTTTTGCCACATGATGAAAAGCTTTTTTATTTACCTATATAGACAAACCCACTACCATGGGTGGTTGCTCATGCCAGTCATATTCAAAGCACACCCATTCAAGTTAAGCAGCATGGCTAAGGCCCCATCAGTTGTATGCATTTCAACCTGGAGATTTCTACTTAACACCAATTTAACCTGGGAAATGGTTATTTGGTGAGAGTTTTTAGGAGACCTTTCTCCCCCTCACTGAGCTTCAGTTTTCAGGGTGATCTAACAATCAGTCCCTCTTCCCCATGGAACCTGGTGAGGGGAAAATGGGTGCCCCAACAATTCTAACCACTCCAAAAACTCTACAGTTCCCAAGAGTCACTTTAATGTGTCTAATTTAGAGTCATTCATTGATTCAACAATCAATTCCTCTTCCCAGGGAACCTGAGGAGGAAATGGGCCCCCTAGTAACTCTAAGTACCTTTTAAACACCACATTCTCAATATTCATCAAATTTAAATTTGGTACGATATTGCTTACATTGTTGGGATGTTCATAGACATTCCAGAGTACAGAATAAAAAATCCTGACCCCCCCAACACTGTTGAACCCCTGGCTCCTCTGAGCTCAATATATACAGTGGTCCCTCGACTTACGAAGGTAATGCGTTCCGAAGGGACCGCTGTACGTCAAAATAATGATAAGTCGAGTCCCCATAGGAATGCATTGGGAGAAAAAATTCGCACGTCGAAAAAACCTCCATCTAAACTTCGTAAGTCAAGGAAACCCTATCTAAAACGGCTGTGACTTCCTTTCAAAAGTCGAAAAAAATCGTAGCCGCACGGTCCCTTTGATCCCTCACAACTCGAAAAATACGGAAGTCGGGTCACTCGTAAGTCGAGGGACCACTGTATACGAAAATCTACTTTTCCCCAAAAATCTCTTGGAATTCAAAGATTTTGAACATTCTGTAATGTTTCTTAACCAAACTTACCTGATTCTTCAATGAAGAGGACTCAACTGGTGCGTCTCAGTGTTGAGGAAAGCTGATGGTGTCTCCTTGCATCTCAGGGCTTTTTATACCGTTCCTTTTCAGAAGGTTCTAATTAACTGCTAGCATCATGTCCCATCATAAAATATCCAGGTTTTCCCAAAGTGTGACTTCACTCCGCATACTCATTTGTTCCACCTAGTGTTTCACCCCATAGACGGGATCCTCCCTGCGGAAATTGCTAGGGTCCAAATGTTTGCAAATGTGACTTTGGGTGCAACTGAGCTAAAGCAGCCCAATTTCACAGACTCAAGGAATTATAGGATTTTAAAGTTGGAGGAGACCCCAAAAGTCTTCTAATCCAACATTCTGCAATGCAAAAATATGCGCGTGGCCTGTATGGGGATCAAACCCATGACATTGGGGCTATCAGCACTGCACTCTAATCAACCGAGATGGGATGTAAAAAGCTTCCCAACATCATCTTTGCCATTACTTGTGTCAATGGGGGAGTTCCATCAAAGAAGGTGAATTTCTGCATGTTCATAGCTGGTCCTACCCTTAGGCAAAGTGAGGTGTCTTGCTCAGGTGGTTGAGGCAGGGGACCCCAGCAATTTTTGGAGGGAGGATCCTGAATGGAACCTGAAACACCGGGCAGAACAGCTGGTCCTACCCCTAAGCAGAGGCAGGTGTCTGGCTCAGGTGGTTGAGGCAGGGGATACGTAGGTGGAGTATGATGTTGGAGGTTAGAGCAATGCAGTGCCATCTGGCCTGTCTCATGCCAATTCGTGGCTGTGGTGGGAGACATCCCATCACTGTGAATGGGCATATATCTTTATTTTGGGTCACTTGCATACTCCTGCACTGCAGGGTTTTGGATTAGATGAGCCTTGGGGTCCTTTCCAACTGGATGATTCTATGAAATTGGGCTGTTGAGCTAGGAAGGCTGCTTTAGCTCAGTATTCTTCAAAGTCAGGTTTGCAAGCATTTGGACCCTAGCAATTTCCGGAGGGAGGATCCTGCCTATGGGATTAAACACCAGGCAGGACAAATGAGTACGGATGGTTAAATCACACCTTGGAACAGGATGGATATTATATTATAGGACATGATGCTAGCAGTTAATTGGGATCTTCTGGAAAGGAATGGTATAAAAAGCCCTGAAATGCCAGGAGACACCATCAGCCTCCCTCAACACTGAGACACTCCAGTTGAGTCCTGTTCTTTGAAGAATCAGGTAAGTTTATCCAAGATACATTCTAGCATATTCAGAATATTTGAATTCCAACAACATTTGGGTATAAATCACTGGATGCTGATTTTCTAGACAGTTCTTCTGCGGAATGCTGCAAGATGGAAAGTGGTGGTAGGACCCAGGAGGGACAGGTGAAGATATATGCTGAAGTCAAAGCAGGCAGGGATTCAACAGGATAACTTTGTTTTAGAGGACAAAGGGATTTAGATTTTAATGTACTGCTTTTAATGTATCCATGCTCAATCGCTGCAGTTTTCTGGGGAGTCCCTTTAAGGAATCCCCTATGACTTGGATACACAGGTCAAATCCACCCAGAGCCATGTGTTCAATATTACGGGAACAATTATGGTGAACTCCCTTCCAATGGAGGTCAGAACAACCTCCCTCATTGTTGAACTTCCATCATCTACTGAAGACTTTTAAAAAATTCTTAATAATAATAATAATAATAATAATAATAATAATAACAGAATTTTAAAAAGTGTTTAGTATATTTTATTGTAGTCTGATTTTATAGCTTTTACTTTTTCTATTATGTATTTCTTGGACACCACTTGGAGATGATTGTAGTGAAACAGAATACAAATAGTTCAAATCAATAATAATGAAAAATAGCATAACGCAAAGTATTTTTGTATCTATTTACATTTTTAAGAAATATATATAAGCTGCATGTTAATTGCATTCATACAGAATACTAGTTTGGCCCCCAATATATTGCTCCAAATGCCTTCTGGGATGTCCATGGACATTCCAACATTGCAAAGGGAAGGACCACAGAATGTAGCTGTTATACAGGTTATGTTAGGCTTCTGGTTGGTGTTGGTGCCCACAGAGAGCCAGGGGACACCTGAGATTGAGTACTGTTGAGTGGAAGGGAGGGCAGAAATTCAAGAATATTGGTTCAGGTAGTTTACCAATTGGTTGGGGTCACACTGTCGTGGGATGAGTAACAATAACTCAGTAATAACCAGGTCATTGAAAGAAGGTATCCCATGACGATCCCATAATGAACAATGCAAACTGTTCATTGCAAAGTAATTAAATTCATTCAACTAAATCCTATTCATATTAGTTCCAATGAAATTATCTGAGCCTAAGTAACAACTCTTCAGCACTATACAGTTATAGCACTATAATACCACGTGAAAAATAAGGAAACTTGTGAACTCTACTTTTTTTAGGTGCTTAGAGTTAATAGGGGGCTCATTTTCCCCTGACAGCGTTTCTTGGGAAGAGGAATTGATAGTTAAATCACTTTTAATATTGCAGCACTGTACGGGGAAGAGAAGGCTCCTAAGAATTCTCAGAACCTGATTACAAACTAGCATTTCTCAGGATCCTTTGAGGGAAGCCATGACTATTTGAAGTAAAAAAGATATTGTGCTTGGGCCCTTCTTGTGGGATACAAATAGGGGCATCTGGTTGGCCACTGCAAGAACTGGATGCAACACTAGATGTGGGACTAGATAGGCCATTATCCTATTAGCAGGCTCTTCTTACATTCATTTTATGCTTTTCTTTAGATCCATTCATCAAAGATGTCTTGTGGAAAGGCCCAGTGCTATGGCAAATGCCCTACCTCCACCGTCACCATTCAGCCACCACCATTCACTATATCCGTTCCGGGCCCAGCTCTCCACTGTTCTGACCAGCCTAACTGCGTCGAGCAATGCAACCCTTGCGTTCCCGCTCTGTGCTGCGAGGGAATTGCCAGTGTGGGCTGTGCCCCCATCTCCCAGAACCTTTGTCCTCCGCCGCCGCTACCCAGAAGTGACTGCAGCCCTTGCCGAAGATTCTAAGGACCCTCAACTCAGGCACAGAATGAACATTCGAAGACGACTATGGAAAAAAAATCAGAAAATGGCATTCATAATTGGGACGTTCATAATTTCTGAGTTTGTCGGCATAAGTTCACATGTATCCAATCCTAGTCCTAGCCAGAACAGACCGCTGTGATGGACTTCTCATATGTTTCCCATTCTTTTGGCTGCAATCTTTTGCTTTCTCTTTAATAATATTTGCTTTTAAGTAACCTCCATGTCTGGATTGGCATTTGGGTGCCATCTGAAACTTTGGAAAGGTTCCTTGCTTCTGCTTCTCAATAATAGTATTAAAATTTCCTATTGTATCAACACTTGCAGTTTCCTAGTAGTGTCATTTGATCTTTCTGGTTTCCATCCCAGATGGTGTTCCATTGGGAAAATGAATATACCACAATGCAGAACAGCAATACCAGGAACATGGCAACTCCCTCATATTGAGTCAGACCACTCGTCCATCTAGCTCATTATTGTCTACACTGGGTGGCAGAGGCTCTCCAGGGTTTTAAGGAGGGAACATTCCCAGTCAGGGATAGAACCGGGGACCTTTTGCATTTGATCTACCACTGAAGTATGACCCTTTTCTAAAAAGTAAAATAAGAGTCAAATTCTCTTGGTTCTGGATTTAAGGCTGATTTAAGTGACATCATGGGAAGGGGAAGCTGTTTTTTTCTGATGAAAATAGGGACGTCCTATTTAATAATAAAACTTCCCGAGACAGGGCTGCCTTAAGATGTCTTGTAAAGATTGCATAGTTACTTGTCTCCTTGGCTTGGTGGTCTCTTAACTCCATACCCTCAAACTAGAGGGTTTTTTTCCATCTGGAACTCACTGGAACTCAGTTCCGGCACCTCTCAGGTGGGAGCCATTTTCATTTAAAGGGAAAAAGGAAGGGTGCTGATGGTGAGTTCCAGCACCTCTTTTTCTAGAAAAATAGCACTGCCTTCATCTTTTCTCTGATGAATATAGGGATGTCCTAAGGAAAAGGGGGACATTCCGGGATCAAATCTGAAACCAGGGTGGCTTCTGTAAATCTGGGGTTGTCCCTGGAAAATAGGGACACTTGGAGGGTCTGCATTTAGAATTTTAAACTGCATGATTAAAAAAACAAAAACAAAACAAAACTAAGTCCTTGCCTCCTTGCTTATGAAGCCTTTCCAACATACACATTCCCAAATATGTGGCAGTGTTCCTGGGAACTCACATCCCTTCCTTCCTGAAATGATTTTGGCCACTTGGTTGCCATTCCAGGTTCATCCCTTTTCCAACCATGCATGGTCCTCATCACACCCTTTTCCATACTGCCAACTGCCCACCCTAATAAATGATCTCTCAATCTAATGGGTGCAAAAGAGTTGTTTTATGTGACATCACATTAATTGGTAGAATCCGTTATTTGGAAACTCTGTTTCCCAATATATGAGCTATCTAGGCCAAGACAGCAATTAAGGCAACCCCAGTTTTTTGTCACAAGTGATTCCTGATGAATACAAAAAATATTGATCCAAGGTCTGAATGAAGACGACAGCTGAGCTATTTCTAGATTAGCCAGTGATATGATTGCTATTTCTGTTAACTCAATGCGATCATATTTTGTCTAATAAGGGGTCCTTTTAGGGCAGGTGTTGCCGAACTACATTTCCCATCATCCCTAGCCTTTGTCCATGCTTGCTACAGCGGATGGGAGTTGTAGTTTAGCAACAATTGCAGAAGCAAAGATTCCCCAGCATTGTTTTAGAGTTTCCAATGGGGCAGAGGATGGTGATGAAATAAGTAACGAGTTCAACCCATTGACTTATTTCCAGGAAATATCCATTCATCTCAGCTTATTTTTTTTTTAAAAAAAATCTTAAGCAATTTGGCAGCTTTGGGAAAGTGCCAAAGGTGTTCATTGAGATTTATTTACTCTCAGATACACGTGCAAATTACAAGATTTACAGCCCTGGATCCTTCAACTCTTATTCATTGTTTCAACGTGGCTCCTAAAGTTTCATTGTGGATCATGTTTCTCCAACCCAGATAAATTTAACTGCTTGATAGCCCTAGAGAGCATCCCCCCCCCTTTAAAAATTGATCCTAGCATTTGCTTTTTCATTGAAAATATGTGCATGCTTCCGAAAGCTCTCTAAAGGCAGTTTCCAAATAGCACTGCTACTAATACCAGATACAAACATCACTGCTCCTGAGAAACATGTTGTCTCAATTTTAATAGTATTATAGAACAATCCCCTCCTCACATCAGAGAGTTTTTATCGGTTTTATTGTTTTAAGTGCTGCAACTGGATTTCTTATGGACTGTGCCATTCATGAATGTACTGGGTATGTGATCGTTATACTCATTTTGCCTCCAGCAAGTAAAAGCTCTGCTGGATGAAGAAAGCGAGTTCTCCAAAGGAGAGCTGGTGTTGCGGTGGGGCAAAAAGCGACCTCCTTTGTGGGTTTGGCTAGCTGGCCACAGCTAGCTTGACCAGGACTTGTTGCTGGGCAGAAGCACATGTATCCAGTTTGATTGACAGCCCAGCATCTCTTAAAAGAGTCTGCACGTGGTGCGACTTCCCTCTTTCTGAGAATTTCGGATCCCCGCCCTCCCTCCCTGGTATAGGCTTGCGTTGACCTTGCTGTGCCTGTCATGGGGTCGTCTGCCTTTGAGGCGTGGGCCTAGTAGGAATTTTTCCATTGGCTGATTGGCTGTGCCATTTGGTTTTCGCCTACTACGTAGCAACTAGTCACAACTTGTAAGGTTGGCGGTTAGGCATTGGTTGTGTTGGTTAATGGAGCGCAGTAGCCCTCCATAAGTGATCATGGTGCGTGGGGAATTCCGTTAGAGGAATCCAGCGGCTCAAATATGCTTGTCCTAACCCGGTCGGGTTGCAGGGCCGTGCATGAGTCCCTGGGACCTATGGGGAAGGGGGAGGCGTCCGCAGCCCAGCCTCCATTCAACTCTCCCCAGAGCGGGTTTCCCCCCCCCCGCTGATGCGGTGTCAGCTCTGTCCCGTTGGACAGCTAGTCTTCGCTGACTAGTAGTCAGCTCTGTCCAGTTGGACAGGTGAACCAATGCCTACGCAACCACTCATGTATTTTGTATCTTAATAAAGTTGTGGCCAAAACTATGCCAAAAACCCAAACAAAAATTTATGTCTCCTGTGTGAATTTATTGGTGGGGGTAGCTTGGTGACCTCCACATGCAACAATTGCCTCTGGTCTATTTTTTTGGAATTTCTGCTACGTGTTTCATTTTTTTCCTCCATAACGTATGTCAGGGTATAAATATTATTATAAGAAAATATATTTATACCCTGCTCATCTTATAATAAATATATTTAAGATGGGTAGGGTATGTATGTATGTATGTATGTATGTATGTATGTATGTATGCATGTATGTGTGTGTGTATAATTGTCCAAGGCTGTTGAAGCTGTCCCCCATGGCTTGGAAGCACAGCTCACATCCATTTGTATGTTTACTCATTTTCCCAGTGGAAATCCATCTGGGATGAAAACAGAAGAGATGAAAATAAACTGCCAGAAAAATGTGAAGGTTGATGAAATAGGAAGATTTTATTGCTATCATTCAGAAGCAGAAGAAAGGAACCCTCTACAGTCTAAAGTTTCAGGTAGCACTCAAATGCAAATCCAGACATGGATGTTTCTAAAATGCAAGCATTACTAACAATGGAAGGGGGGGGGTGCGGAGGACAGATTGCCACCAAAACATGGGACAACATACTGCAATATCCTCAGAGGTGTGTGATGATGGTGATCAAACATTTTCAAGTAACTGGTTACATATGGGTTTGTTTGGTTGGTTGGTTTTGGAAATAACATACCAAGGGGACTTTCAAATTGGGTAGAATCTCAGTTTTTCCTGATGATAGATGTTTGGGGTGAAAATTAACCACTGGCTTAGCAACATATGGGTTGCACATATGGTGCATGGAGTTCTAGAATCCATGGATTGTACCCAACAAAATTTTATGCACACTTTCAAGAAACAGTTACAGGTAGATAGCCGTGTTGGTCTGTCATAGTCAAAACAAAATAAAAAAATTCTTTCCAGTAGCACCTTAGAGACCAAACTTAGTTGGTCTCTAAGGTGCTACTGGAAGGAATTTTTTTATTTTGTTTTTTCAAGAAACAGTTGAAGAGAGGTAGGAGTTCTCTGAGGGATAAATGGGTCTTTACCAAGAGTGTCCACTAGTTAGGAATATAATTTTTTTTTAATGTATTCTTGCTGATTTAAAGGACAATTAATACATTTATACTACTACTACTATTACTGTTTCTGAACTGAGTGGACCCATTGAACGTAATAGTGCCAAGTACATAATGACAATTAATTTCAGTTGGCCTGTTCTGTGGGTTTGGATAGCTCAGTTGGTAGAGCATGAGAATCTTAATCCAAGGACTGTAGTTTCGAGCACAATGTTGGGTGAGAGATTCTTGCATTGCAGGAGCTTGGACTATGTGACCCAAGTGGCCCTTCCAACTACAATTCTATGATGCTATGAGCAGGACTAAGATTGGATAACATTCAGCTTCATGCATACAAGTCGAACAATTCTGAATATCTCAGTTTTGAATGCCATTTCCTGATTTCTTTTTCCATGTTCTTCTATGAATGTTCATTCCGCATGTCATGGTGCCTGGGGTGGTGGTGCTTAGAACCTGCGGCAAGGACTGCAGTCACTTCTGGGTAGCGACAGTGGAGAGCAGAGGCTGGGGGCACATCCCATGCGGGTTATTCCCTCGCCGCACAGAGCGGGAGCGCAAGGGTTGCATTGGTCGATGCAGAAGGGTTCGTCAGAGCAGTGGATTGCTGGGCCTGGGATGGATATAGAGAACGCTGGTGGCTGAATAGTGACGGTGGAGGTAGGGCATTTACTGTAGCACTGGGGCTTTCCACAGGACATCTTTGCTGACTGGATCTAAAGAAACACATCCAAAGAACATAAGAAGAGCCTGATGACTCAGTTTATGGCCCATCTAGTCCCACATCCTGCTCTCCCAGTGGCCAGCCAGATGCCCACATAGCAGTGGTTTTCAACCAGTGTGCCATGGCACCCTGGAGTGCCTTGGAAGATGGTCAGGAGTGCTGTGGGCAACACTGGCCTTAACCATGGATTAAGGGACCCAGGTGGCGCTGTGGGTTAAACCACAGAGCCTAGGGCTTGCCGATCAGAAGGTCGGCGGTTCAAATCCCTGCGACGGGGTGAGCTCCCGTTGCTCGGTCCCAGCTCCTGCCCACCTAGCAGTTCGAAAGCACGTCAAAGTGCAAGTAGATAAATAGGAACCGCTCTGGCGGGAAGGTAAACGGTGTTTCCGTGCGCTGCTCTGGTTCGCCAGAAGCGGCTTAGTCATGCTGGCCACATGACCTGGAAGCTGTACGCCGGCTCTCAGCCAATAAAGCGAGATGAGCGCCGCAACCCCAGAGTCGGACACGACTGGACCTAATGGTCAGGGGTCCCTTTACCTTTACCTTACCATGGATTGTCATTCATGCCAGTCCTATGCAGAGCAGACCCATTCAAAGTAATGGACATGACTAAGGCCTAATTGGCACATTTAAGCTGCATCTTACCACAAATATTCATGCATTCCCCTGGCTCTCTGTGGGTACCACCGCCAAATAAAAGCCTAATATAACCTGTATAGCAGCCCCCTTGCACTTTTGGAACCTCCATGGATATTCCAGTTCACATTTGGAGCAGTAAATGGGGGGCAGACTAATCTTCTGCTTGAATCATTGCACCATTTTTTATTCATTATAAAAACGTACATAGCTACAGAAATGGTTTGTCTCGTGAAAATACTTAATTATTCTTTCTTTAAACCATTTATATATTGTTTCACTACTGTGGTCTTTAAGCCGTGTCCAAAAACGGCAATACCGCAAAGGTAAAAAATATTAAAAACTGTAAACTTTATTCTTCAATAAATTTGCCTGCTGGAATTTTTAGACTGTATTCTGTGGGTGCCACAAGTTCAACAGGGAGAGAGGCCCTTCTGGCCTCAACTGAAAGGGAGGAGCACAAAATTCAGCCCACCATACTGAAAGTATGACTCTTGGTGGATCCAACCCATGTGATACCATTACAGTGCCTTCACCAAAGACTACAGTGATACCTTTCTAAAAAGGCCTGTCACTATTCAATATGTTAAAATCTAGAGCTCCTTGCCCTCTAAATTAAACAAAGTAAACCTCTTGGATCCCTATTGGCCTTGATCGCAATATATAACCTCAAATGTCCCTGCTAGATTCTACCATAAGCCCCATCCTGCAGTATCCATCACAGAACCTGCCTAGAAAATCGCACCCTAAGATTATTCCTTCCACCAGTAAAGCAATTAGAATTCAGAGATTTTGAATATTCTGCAATGCATCTCAGCCAAACTTACCTGCTTCTTCAACAAGGAGGACTCGACTGGTGCGTCTCAGCGTTGAAGAAGGCTAATGATGTCTCCTCGCATCTCAGGGCTTTTTATACCAAACCTTTTCAGAAGGTTCTAATTAACAGCTAGCATCATGCCTCATTATTTAGCACCCAGATTATCCCAAGAGGTGATTTCACTCTGCGTACTCATTTGTTCCACCTGGTGTTCCACCCCGTAGGCATGATCCTCCCTGAGGAAATTGCTAGGGTCCCAATGTTTCCAAAATTGACTCCGGTCAGCGCTGAGTCAAGACTGCCTTCCTATCCCCACAGCCCAACTGGATGCGGTGTGAAATGGTTCCCAGCCTCACCTTTGCCATTGTGTGTGTGGACAGTGGAGTTCAACCAAGTCACATGAAGTTGTGTATGTGCACAGCCAGTTCTTCGGCAGAGGGAGTCAGTTGGCTCAGGTGGTTGAAGCAGAGAGATACCTTAGTGGTACTTCACCTGTCTCATGCCAACCAATGGTTGTGGTGGAAGGGGTCCCATCAATATGAATGGGCATATCTCTCAAATTTGGGTTCTCACAGTTCCCTCCCTTTTTCCTAATCTTTATTTTTCCACATCAGCTTGCAAAGCTCTTTTCTTTTCTTGCCAAATGTCCTCCTGAAAATTCATCAGCTTCGAGGTGTGCATTTCTCTCCATATAACTATTATGCAGTTTCACCTAATGCCTCCTGGGAGCATCTTCTTCTTCTTTGGCGATCCCTCTTAGCCGAGTAAGATTGTCTTCCATAAACACGGTTTTAACAATGAGTCCGTAAGTGACTGCGGAGGCCAATTCTGGACCCACACGTCCTTCCACAGTGGGGACATTGGTTCCCAAGTGGGAGTTGATCACGGTGTGGATTTGCCAAGCGTGCCTTCCTCTTAGCACATTTCTCCCTTGCGTCCTGAGTTCCAGTGTCTTCAAAGCCCATGACACCTTTGGTAAAGGCCGTTCTCCAACTGGAGCGCTCGCAGGCCAGTATTTCCCAGTTGTTGGTGTTTATGCTACATTTTTTAAGATTTGCCTTGAGACAGTCTTTAAACCTCTTTTGTTGACCGCCAGCATTACGCTTTCCATTTTTAAGTTCGGAATACAGAGTTCCTGAGAGCACGGAGAGGATTCGTCACTATTATTTTATTAGTAGTTGCATTATTTAGCAAAGATTATATACATTGCTTGATTGTAAAAACAAAAACCCTAAAAGCAGTTTACAAAATGAGAAAACAAGAAAATGAAGGGGAGAAATTATGTCAGTATTTTAAAATACACAAAACAATTTTTTTAAAATGCATTTTCACCTAAAGAGCATAGTGTTGAATGGAAAGGTGGATGCTGCTGAGGAATTATTTTTTTATTTTTA